>CM047815.1:91708881-92317495 GCA_026214975.1 Gentiana macrophylla
CAGAGGCAGAATACAAGGCAATGGCAAGTGCCACATGTGAATTACAATGGCTAGTTTATATTATGAAAGACTTGCACATTCCAATTCCCTTACATATTTTACTATTTTGTGACAATGCAAGTGCCATCCACATTGCTAAAACCCCCATATTTCATGAAAGGACAAAGTACATTGAGCTGGATTGTCATATTACGAGAGATAAGGTACAATCAGGGTTCTTAAAGCTGATGCCAGTTAGGACACACTTTCAATTAGCAGATATTCTTACAAAGGATCTAGATGCACCTCTGTTCCATTACTTCCTAAGCAAAATAGGAACTCATTCCTTGTTTCTGCCATCTTCTAAACCTACATCACTTTAGGATGAGAATGAGAAGGCAAAATGATCAAGATGTTCAAGCTTCATGAGGTTCAGCTTGAAGGGGCCTATTGGATGAGAATGAGAACGCAAAATGATCAAGATGCAAGATGTCGGTTCATTGAGATACACATCAAACACCTTGGACTCACTAGTTGGTTGAAAAGTTAGTTAGTGAGATTGGAGGTTGTTACTGTTAGGTGTGATGCCCGAAAGACAATTTTGTAATTGTTTTATTTAATAAATGAAATGATATTATTATTCATATTTATTATTCTCATAATCACCGATGTGACAATAGTATTTACACTACAGAAAATCCTAAGTATATCGTTTATGTAATCACTTAACTCAGTGTATGGTATATACACGGGAGGATTGAGTTAGTGAAGATGTACTTAAAATACAATTAGCCCATAGTGAAGTTAATTGAGAGTATCGGGTCTCTCCTTTAACGTGCTATTAATGCGCCCATAACACAATAGGTGTGATTGTCTTATCCGGACTTTCGGTTAAGAGAACCTAATGGGGCATTTATATATGATAGATATATCATATAGAAATCGGACCGGTTTGATTAGAGTTCACGATATAATTCCGTGAATCGAGAAGTCTTATCGAATCAATGGATGATCATATTTATGGATATATCTAAATCTCGAGGTGATCACAACCAACCGCTTGAATCGATGTGAAGTTTGACTTGACGGTTAAGGATTACACCGAGTCTGTGGTCCGAATTACCCCATCTTGGCATTGTATCTTTGATTGAGTGAGTAGTCGTGTTATCACGAGATCGAATCCATTCCTTCCATTTATGGAAGTAGATAAACGATTCCTTATTTGTTAATCCTAGAAACTGATCGATCCATGGAGTTCATATTACACTGATTAGCTACCAGTGAGTTGTATGAATTAATTGATCACTGGGGGGTTAATGGTAAATAAGGATAAGAGGTTCTAAAAAGGGTTAACGGTAACTTCCCGATTTAGAATGAACAATCTGTGGAGGATTAATCCATATGTAATGATTATATCAATGGACGCTTATAATTATTCTCGTGAGGAGATAAATATAATCTTATAATCGGAGGAGTGCAGTCACGGGATTATGGTGGCATATTCCTGTGATTGATTTATCGAATATAATTATTCTGTTCGTAAGATAATTATTTATTTGATTTATCGGAGCACGATTATTAGTCCATGGTCCCCGACGTGCCTCCTAATATAAAGATAGCTATTCTCGGACGTCGAATCCTAGTAATATTAATTTAGTTCTTGTTGGACTTTATTAAAACGATATGTGAATTAATTGTTTAGTGGACTATTAAATTAGTTGGGCTAAATAATTAAATATGTGGAAAAGACATTTTTCATAATCTTGGCCCAATTATTGTGTTATGGCAAAATTAATATTGACTAGGTCAATAAGTATATTTTCGCCCCACACATGTTTTTGGAAACAAGAATTATTTTCTTGTGTATTAATAAGACATGTGCATAAAATATTTATTGGATAAATATTTATGGTAAGAAATAAAGATAAATATTATTCTAGATTTGTTCTAGAATATTATGAGATTATCTTTTATTTAATGGGATTATTATAATTGATTTTGTATTAATTATTAAATCCTTGGAGGTTAAGTTTTACTCTCCTATATAAAGAGAGTTCTCTCAAGCCTTAATACACACAATATTTTCGAGTTCCACCTCTTAGAGAGGAGGAAGAAATTTCGGCCAAGAGGGTTGGGGAAAAATCTTGGAGGTTTTTCCGGGTAGCATATCGGAAGGATTCGAGACGAGAATTTCCTTCCACCGGGAGTTGCTTGGATCACACGTACGGAAGATCGTGGTGCTCTTCACACCTTGTTCGTTCTTTCTATTGCGGTTCTTCAACTTGGATTTTGAGATCCAAGAGGTATGTTCTACAACCCCCTTGTAGATGTAGATCTAGTTATTTTATTACGTGTATTTTATAGATCTAGATCCTTAAATCGCTTCCGCTGCGGATGATATTACTAACAGTTACAACCGCTTTTCACACAATTAGCTTAAGGATCAACTGCTATATAAACATATCCACAGCCACAGATGAAGACTACTTGAAATGACAGAGCATTCTGATGTAATACTACTAGAAAACATACAATACATCTTCTTCTTCATGTAACTGTTTCCTTCTTGTTAATATCAATGAAGATTCAGTTTTCTTTCAGTCTTTTTTCGTTTTTCAGTTTTAGTCTATGATTTCTACTGATGTGTAGAGTACGGTAGGGTGGACGGTGATGTGTGGTGGGGTAAGGTGGTAGGGTAAATGTAGTAAGGTAAAGGTGGGTGGTTTATGTATATGGCTACCTCACCCCACCCCCTCACGTAACCCTATCCGTTCCACCTTACTCTACCACTCACCTTACCCTACCTTATGCAGTGTAACTTACGCCACTATCCTGGCCTACTTATCCTTCGGTGAGTCACGTATTATGATATTTGTTTCATTTTACTTTTTCATGTTCCAAACGTGTTAATGGAATGAGTTCATTACATTCCATTCCTATGATTTTAGTCTATTTCATTTCATTCTCGCAAACCAAATATGCCATTAGTGTGTTTTCTTAATCATACTAAGGTTTCAAACCAACTCTAATATTACTGGATTTGAACCAGGGAGGAGACTTAAAGCAAGGAGACACTTTTTAATATTCATTTTCATTAAGCAAAAGTACGGTTTACTAAGAATTGTCATGTGCTTTGGATGGGTTTTCATTATTATTAATGTAATGTACTTAGTGATGTCTTACTTTGTATTCTAAATGTTTGATAAGATGTTTAAGTAGCCCAATTTCTTATGTTTGTGATTGTTTTGCTAGAAAATGTTATTTATACTTATACGATCGACGTGTATTTCCTTACAATTGTGAATGTTCTTGTTTCAAAAAGGGTTCAACTTGAATAAGTTGATTAATTAACCTTTTGTTGATATCTAAGCACCACACCAATGTCTTGCTATGTTTAACCCGTGTGGTTGTGTCCATTTAATGATGATGAGGTGGCGGTTGAAAATTGGTTTACTGTGATTGAATAACATCTCTTAATCACAAAATTATACAAGAAATGTAAATTAAATCGATCATAGTCATATGTATATATGATCAAATCATATATAAATATTATACTTAGATGTCCAACATAGATGGCACAGATAAGACAGCTACACTCATAGTGTTTCAAGCACATGCATTATTGATGTTTTAATCAATAGTTCAATACTTTAATTATATTAATCAGGGCTACCATATTTCCACTATCACCGTAAGCTCATTCATCTTGTATTAACTACCAATACACCGAGTGTTATTGTTAAATTAGATACGACTAATTAAAGATGTTCAATGACGTAATACAATAGGGAAAACATAATTTTATTTAAAAAATGATAAAATTATATTTTCGGGTTTCATGTTAAAATAAGATTATGTAATAAATACCCCTCAAAAGAATTTTCTTTTTTTAGAATCCCTCAACAGAATTTTCCATTGGTAAAATTGATATTTTACGTACCCATGCCATAGCCAGGCCATCATTACCCATAATTAGTCAGGGCTTTGAATGTCGTTAACAAGCCCATTTATCCATAATTCGGACTCTTTTGACTGGTTTATTCAATTAAAAAAAAAAACTTTTCTTGGAAGAAATATATATATATTAGTGAACGTGAGCCGTGTAAAGCACGGCGGGTCCAACATAAATTATTACCAACTATAATATCAAATAATACATCCCAACATGAAATAAATCGCGTAAGTTTAAACCATAACAAATTCAAGACATATGACAAAGAGAGCAACAAAAACATATCACATTCTCTCGCAGAGGTAGAAATTTTCTTAGAGACGTGAAAATTGTGAATCACTTCTTTCAAATTCTATCGTGAGTTTCCACCTACAAAATAAATCACAATATGATGTATCAGAGAACAATGTCATAAAGTCGATCCCTTTAGCTTCGACTTTACGTAATGAACCATTATTGACAAACAATAAGTGGACCATAACTACACGGTCAAATCTCCTGGGACGCCTTAGTTTCCAGATCATTAATATGCTTGAAAATGTGTTTCACTCATTTTCTTTCTCTTTCTTATCATTAATGAATACGTTACTGACCCCGTGTTCATTCATTTGGTGGAAAAAAACATGTGTCAAACGATCTAAAAAATATAAAAAGTGATTTGGTATTCCAACGTCAATTTTAGTGACGCTCGTACTGCAAATTGCCGTCGGTTCCACCGATGTTAGGTTGTTCAAAATAATAAAAACATTTAATGTGGTGTCCACTTGGCCACATGCGGACACACCTTCTTGGCGCGAATATTTGTTTGGCCATATTTTTTTGTTGTTGTATTTTATAGCTAAACTTGACTCATCTTCCATCGTACACTACACAGTAAAACTTTAAATCCATCGGTCTTTCCTTCTTCTTTTTTTCCCCTCTTTTCTGCACAAACTACTAACGGTTCACGTTTGATTAAAAAAAAAGTACACGTGTTGATGTATTTTATAGCTAAACTTGGTTCATCTTCCATCGTACACTACACAGTAAACGTCAAATCCGTCGGTCTTTCCTTTTTTTTTTTCCTCTTTTCTGCATAAACTACTAACGGTACACGTTTGATAAAGAAAAAAAATACACGTGTTGATGTATTTTATAGCTAAACTTGGTCATCTTCCATCGTACACTACACAGTAGAAGTTTAAATCTGTCGGTCGTTCCTTTTTGTTTCCTCTTTTCTGTACAAACTACTAACAGTACACGTTTGATTAAAAAAAAAAAAAAAAAAAAAAAAAAAACACAAGGTTAAAAAAAAAATTAAAAAAAATTAAAAAAATGTACACGTGTCAACTAAGGAGGGTGTCACGTGGCCTCTTGATGACTCACTTCCTTAGCTTCTTATAAGTAATACTAGTGTGATTTGGGCCTTGCACCGCAAGACCCTGATAATGCCCTCAGTACAGAAACATTGCTTGAAAATAAATATTAAAATATAAGACATAAAACTTGGTTTGGGTAATACATTTTTGATATGACTTAACCACGGTATTGTTTCATTTTTCTCACGGATTTTAGAATATAACACATGCATATATGGTCTTAGCTTGGTAAAGCTTAAAAGTTGCTTACAACATAGTTTCTGCGTTTTGTGGTTTTGTGTTGGTTTTTTTGGCCATATTATTGTGATGTTTCTTACAGTCATCTTATGCAATTATCTGCTTTTGAAATTGAAAGATAGCATCGCGAGGAACAAGAAACGGCATAGACCCTTTATTATTATAATAAAAATTATAAATACAATAGATTCACTTTATCAATATCATTTTGGCAGGAATTTAAATAATTAATTAGATTTTTAATTAGTTATTTTACCAATTTGTTTGGTTAATAATCTAATTAATTAATTAAATTATTCATTGGACTTTTTATTGGCTGTTGGACTGAATGAAATAAAAAGTTAATCTGCCATTTTTTTTATGAGGCCGTGTTTTGCAAAGTCTGGCCCAACCCTCTTAACATCCTTTGACCCGCATTTTTTTTATTTATCAAAATCCCCTAAACTTGATCCGATAACTCATTTCTTAGCTGAATTTTTATGGAAAACTCTGTTTTTTCATCTCATTGCGTTTCATCCGCTTTTTCCCCACATTCAATGCGAATCCTTTCGATTCTCAGTAAAATCCGACAGTTTGTCCATTTCCTTCCTTATTCCAGTGATTTCGAGCAATGAATGTTTGATTCGGAGTTCACTTTATCAATATCATTTTGGCAGGAATTTAAATAATTAATTATATTTTTAATTAGTTATTTTACCAATTTGTTTGGTTAATAATCTAATTAATTAATTTAGTTATTCATTGGATTTTTTATTGGCTGTTGGACTGAATGAAATAAAAATCTGATCTGCCATTTTTTTTGTGAGGCCGGGTTTCACAAAAGTCTGGCTCAACACTCTTAACACCCTTTGACCCGAGTTTTTTTTTAATCAAAATCCCCTAAACTTGATCTGATTACTCATTTCTTAGGCGAATTTTCTGGAAAACTCTGCTTTTCCATCTCATTGCCGCTTCATCTGCTTTTTCCCCACATTCAATGCGAATCCTTTTGATTCTCATTAAAATCCTGTAGTTTGTCCATTTCCTTCCTTATTCCAATGATTTCGAGCAATGAATGTTTGATTCGGAGTTTACTTTATCAATATCATTTTGGTAGGGATTTAAATAATTAATTAGATTTTTAATTAGTTATTTTACCAATTTGTTTGGTTAATAATTTAATTAATTAATTTAATTATTCATTGGACTTTTTTGTTGGTTGTTGGATTGAATGAAATAAATATCTGATTTGCCATCTTTTTTGTGAGGCCGTGTTTCACAAAAGTTTGGCCCAACCCTCTTAACAGCCTTTGACCCGCGGTTTTTTTTAATTTTATCAAAAGCCCCTAAACTTGATCCGATTACTCATTTCTTAGACGAATTTTATGGAAAACTTTGTTTTTCCATCTCATTGCCGTTTTATCCGCTTTTTCCCCACATTCAATGCGAATCCTTTTGATTCTCAGTAAAATCCGGCAGTTTGTCCATTTCCTTCCTTATTCGAGTGATTTCGAGCAATGAATGTTTGATTCGGAGTTCACTTTATCAATATCATTTTGGGCTAAACCATTTTAATTTCATTTTCTGGACTGGGCCGATGAAAAGTTAAAAAAAATAAAAGAACCAATAAAACAATTTAAAAAAAATTTAAAAAATATTATGGACTGGGCCTAAAAAAATAAAAGAACAAAAGAAAAGAAAATCTGGACCGGGCCGATAAACAGTAAAAAAAAAAATAATAAAAAAAAAATTTTCTGCGCTGGGCCGCCACATGAACAGTATTATAAAAATAAAAATAAAAAACTAGGCTGGGCTGCCCCATTAAAGTAAAACAAAAAGGGACCAATTAAATAAAAAACACTTGTCACCCTCCCCTCAACCCTTCTCTTCTTATATAATAGGAGGAAGATAAGATATAATGCACACCGTCACAAAAGAATGCCATTGTTGACCTAGGTAGGCAGGGCCGGCCCTATAGTGAGGCCAGAGAGACCGCGGTCTTAAGCCCAACAGTACATGTTTCGTTAAAAGAAAAAAGAAAAAATTCGTGTAGATTCAATCCGATCCAACCTAATATAATATGTTAAATTTTTTTTTGATAAATGCCCAATTTTTTTTTTTGCTCCAATTGATAAAGGTCCCAATAAGAAAATTACTTGGCCCAAACAAGTTTTTTTTAATTTTTTGTTTGGAAAACTATAGAAATTACAAAGACTACTTTGTAGGCATGTTTTGAGGCTGTCAATAAATTAAATTTTGTATTTACGGATGTTAAAAACGCGATAAGTATGTTTTTAAAAAAAAAACAACTTCAACTAAAAGAACCAATTCGGGGATTGGTCTTAAACCCAAAACATACGAGGGCCGGCCCTCTAGGTAGGTATCAAGTTTTGGTGACACATTATGTATTTCGTGATACTACTAATGTCCCAAATTAAAATTCGGTTTTTTCTCCAAAAAATTATCTCTTAAATGTAGGAAATGCCTCTCTCTTTAATAAATATTAATTAATGCGTGATTATCTTTTCAATTAATAGAGATAAACCATTGAGTTTCAAGCTCCAGCTTAGAGGCTGTAGCGAAGACTGAATGGTTGATCTCGTTATGGCTAAGTTTTGAGTCTTCAGTTATCTAATAAATTTTCATTTTCATTGGTTGATCATTTTTCGAGATCATCTTCCACTACAACCACAACAACAACAAAAAAAAAAAAGAAAAAAAAAAAGAGAGAGATCATCCCTCCCACAAGCTTATCCCTTCATTTACTCCACACATGATCTAAATCTAAATTCTAAACATAAAAACCTCCTTTCTCGATCAACCTTGACTGCTATACGCTATAAAATTTGACTGCAAAATTTTCAATAATTTTAAAGTATGTTTTTAATGTCGACGTTTGTTAGTTTAAACTCCCGAAGACAAGAGTACGTAGAAGTGTGATCAAAACGTTCCCAGCAGAAGCATCAAATTGTATCCTTAAAATAATATAAAATAATACATATACTTATTTTACAACATCTCAATTCAGAAACCTCCACAACAGCATCCCTATCCTTATAACATTTCAAATAATATTAAATAATACATATTCTACCTCACAACCATATTTATACACATTAAATATTTATTATTTCACTCCAGCAGCATCCCTATCCCTATCTTTATAATTTTAATAATTAAATAGGGATATAGACTCTATTTGTGTGTAGTTTATTTTGGAGTAAAACTATATTTTTAAACATTTTAGAGATGACACCATATAGACTTCACTTAGGCGCTTTAAAAGATGATTTCACTCTCAGTGGACCTAGACCTGGCCAAATGAAACCGGGACCGCCGGTTGGAACCGGAACCGGCGGTTTGGTCAACCGTCGGTTTGGGGAACCGCCGGTTGGTGTACGGTTTGTGATTTTTGGAACCGGAACCGGACAGAAACCGCCGGTTGGAACCGGACCGGCCGGAACCGGTTGAAACCGGCCGGAACCGAACCGGAACCGGAACCGGAACCGGCCCAACGGCTATATCTGGCAACGGCTATTTTTTTTTCTCCCAAACTCCTCAAAAAATTTCCAATAAATACTACCCTATTTCATTTCAAAAATTCCTACACCCAATCTCTACATCTCAATTCTTAAATCTTCTACTCAATTCTTACATCCTCTACTCATTTCTTTGATTATTAAGTTTGTTTAGTTGTTAAAAACAACAATCAAATTTACTTTACGATACCGATTTTTGAAGTTGTTCTGATTTAATCGTTACTTCAATACGGTTTTAGTTATAAGTAAATTTGGTTTTGTATTTTATTCAACTAATTTTTTTACAAGTGTAAAAAAAAATTCAATTTTATAATCAAATTTACTAACTAGACCGAAATTTGAAGTTGTTCTGATTTAATCGTTATTTCAATTCGGTTTTAGTTATAAATAAAATTGGTTAGTTAAATTAAATTTTTTTTATAACCATTATATGTAATTTAGATTTAAATCAATTTACTTTACTTAAATTTTTTTTATAACCGTTATATATAATTTTGATTTTTTACAATGTCAAGAAGATGTGCATCAACACAAGGCAATTGAAATGTTACTTTTCGTGATGACATAGTTGTGCCGGAATCGGATGATCTTGCTGGTGGCTATAGACCCCAATATTATACAGACCCCTGTCACCGGTAATCACATTTCGATTCCTCAGTTCGACACACCTTCAGGTTACAATCAAGATGATTTTGATAGTCATTACGACGATATAATGTCTCAACCTGGAAATTTTAACATCAACTTTAACGAAGGTGAAGATAATGATGAAGTCGACGTTGATGATGATCATGATGTATTTCCGAATGCTTCCCGTCCTAGACAAGGACGTGGTGGGAGTCGGCGTGGTGCTAGTGCTGATCCTACTCCTACTCCCCAGTCAGTCGATTTAGATGGTGATGAAAGTACCCGATCCAAAGCACAAGAAAAAAAGTTCAAATCGAGAATTTTTACGAATTTTTTCACAAAGGTTCCTCGGACTGATGAAATAGCATTAGCTAACCCTGGAAAGTATTTCTTCGGGGTGTGCAATTTATGTGGCCAAAAATACCAATTTAAACATGCCGGTGGTTACGGATCGATGCGGTGTCACATTTTAAATAAACATCCGGAAAAATTGGAAGACAGCGCGTCTCAAGCCCAGCTAAACATACCGAGCTCCAGCGGAGGTAACACTAATCCACTCTTTATTTACACCCGTGATAACTGTAGAGATCTAACCACGGATCTTATTGCAGGGATGGGTCTTCCTTTTAGCTTTCCTGATAATCCTATTTTCGAAAGTTACGTACAAGGGGCTTTGCAGCCGGCTTTTACTCGTATCCCTTGTGCAACGGTTACTAGGGATTTCAAAAATAAATTTATTAAACGACAAAATATTATTATAGAAAGTTTGAAGAAAAATAAATTCCGAATATGTGTATGTGCCGATATTTGGGAGGATAGGAGGACGGACAATTTTTATTTGGGCGTATCGGGTCACTGGATTGACAACACTTGGATTGTCCAAAAAAGGTTACTTGTTTTTCGTTTATTTAACGAGACTCATACTGCTTCTAACATTGCATCTTTATTAGTTGATATTTTTTATGAATACGATTTAAAAGGTAAAGTTTTTTCTATTGCGTTTGACAATGCTTCAAACAACACTGCTTCTATTCCCGACTTATCCCGATATTGTGAACCTCTTTGTAACGGACTGCTTCTAACATTGCATCTTTATTAGTTGATATTTTTTATGAATACGATTTAAAAGGTAAAGTTTTCTCTATTGCGTTTGACAATGCTTCAAACAACACTGCTTCTATTCCCGACTTATCCCGATATTGTGAACCTCTTTGTAACGGTCAATTTTTTCATGTTAGATGTTTATGCCATATTTTTAATTTATGTGTAAATGATGGTCTAAAAGTTTTTGACCATAATATTAATGCAATAAAAACTGCGATTTCACATATTTTAGGTAGAAATATTCTGGTTAATAAGTGGTATAAATTTCTTAAAGAGAAAGGTCATCGCCAAGTCAAACTGCCGCAAGATGTACCGCATAGGTGGAACACGACTCATGATCTTTAGAAAAAAACAAACAAAATTAAAAATACCTTTTGTGAATTTTTAAATGAACACTGTCCGAGCGAATATCGTTTGTATCCCTCTATTTGGACTTCATGCAAGAAACTGATGGATGTTTTTGAAATATTCAAAAAATTTACAGTATTGTTTTCAAAATGTTATCAACCCACAGCACATTTAGTCTTGCCTGCTTGTGTAGAAATAACTGCCGAGTTTGAAACCATGGAACACAACGCAGAATTATTTCAATGTTTAGTGCCGATGAAGGAGAAATGGAATAAATACATGTTGTATATTAATGACACTTATCTCATTTCTTCTATGCTCGACCCTCGTTTAAGACTAGTAGGTGTGTCTAACATGTTAGGTGCTTACTATGATGCTTTGTCTGTTACTCATAATGTTCCCCCGGTAGATTTTACAGTTGAAGTAGTTAGACTAGAAAATTTATTAAACGCTTTGTATGTTGAATATGAGCGTATGTATGTATTGAGAAACGACGCGGTTCCCAATCCATCCGCAAGTGCTTCTACTAACCCTGCAGGTGTCCTACGGGGACTTTAAAAAGTTTTGGATAAAATGAATTCGAAACGACAGAAGGGAGCGACATCGTCATCCGATCAACGTACAGAGATATCCAAATTTCTAACCACAACATTTGAAGGCTGTGAAATCGAGACATATGATTTCGAGTTCGACTTATTGAAGTGGTGGAAGAGACATGTTAAAGAATATCCAGTTCTAGAAATGATGGCGGTCGAGTTTTTAAGTTGCCCAGTTTCGACCGTCACTGTTGAACGATGTTTCAGCATGGCAGGATATGTGCTTACCAATAAAAGATGTTCGCTTCATCCCACCACTTTAGAGATGCAAATGCTTTGTCAAGATTGGGTACGAGCCGAGAAGAGGGTGCAAGACATTCAGTCAGAAGATGAGGAGTCACAGTTCGAAGGCGGTGACACTGAAACTTCAGGAGGAACAAGCGCTCGAAATACCGACATCGATTAAAGGTACGTAATTTATATCTTACTTATATATTTGTTACAATTCATAGAACAACTATAAAAGATTAAAAAAAACGTATTAAAAATAACTATAAAAAACCTACTACTAAAAACTGGAAAAAAAAAAAAAAAAAAAAAACTATAGAAAACTATTAAAAAAACCATAAAAAAAACCAATAGAAGCTATAAAAACCTATTAAAAATAACTAAAAAATACCTACTACTTTAAACTAAAAACAAAGTATAGAAAACTAAAAAAAAAACCATAAAAACCATATACAAACCTAAAAAATTATATGAAACTATATAATACAAACATATAAGAACCATATACAAACCTAAAAAATTATATGAAACCATATAATACAAACACATAAGAATACTATAAAAGACTACAATAAAACAAACATTTAAAAAAATACTATAAAGAATACAAAAAACAATAAAAACCAATAACAAACCATAACAACACTACACAAAACTAAAAAAAACTATAAAAACACCCAAAAAAAAACAATATACAAACTTAAAAAATTGTATGAAACTATAAAATACAAACACACACACACACACATATATATATATATATATATATATATATATATATATATATATATATATATATATATACTATAAAAGACTACAATAAAACAAACATTTAAAAAACCTTTAAATACTATAAAAACATATAAGAAGACTATACAAGACTAAAAAAAAACAATAAGATAAAAGACTAAAAAATAAACAATAAGAACTACGTTGCTTTGATTTTTTATATGTATTAATATCCCGACACGATTACATATAAAAAATACGTAGGCAATCGAATTACCGGTACAAGCGTTGAAAAAACAACACAATTCACATATAAAAAAAAACACAATATATATATCTCACCTAATATTTAATAAAACAACATTTATAATCAACGTATACTTAAAACCGACTCAAAAAAATTATAAAAAAAACTATAGAAGACTTTAAAAAAAAACAATAATAAAAATTACTATAAAAACTTTTACAACAAACTATAAAAGACTAAAAAAATAAACAATAAGAACTACGTTCGCTTTGATTTTTTATACGTGTTAATATTCCATTCGACACGATTACATATAAATAATACGTGAACAACCGAATTACTGGTCATGTTGAAAAAAAATAACACAATTTTTCAAAATAACATTATTTACATATAAATAAAATAACACAATATTAATATTATTTTTAAAACCGAATAGAAAACTATTTATAAAAAATATATATATTACATTCGCTTTAGTAATTATCGTGAAAAGAATAATAATTTTTTATTGTAGTGAAAATAATAAGTATTATATGAAAATGAAAAAAAAAAATATGAATTTTTAAAACCGTGACCGGAACCGTGATCTGAACCGTGATATGAACAAGGAGCAAACCGGGTAAACCGTGAACCGGCACAAACCGACAACCGCCGGTTTGGAACAGTAAACCGCAGGTTTTTCAAACCGACGGTTCGTCAAACCGACCCAAACCGGTACCGTTTAAAACCGCCGATTCCGGTTCCGGTCGAGTCAGGTTCGTCCATTTGGCCTGGTCTAAGTGGACCTGAGAGTTTGATTTGATATTAGTGGATAAGAAAGAAACATAATAAGTGTTATAGGACGGTGAGTGGGTTTATTATTTGAATTGATCCTCCCATAGTATTTCATTATTATCACTTAGATTATTAGGGCCTATCCTATATTTTTATATAATATTTTGAGCAACAGACAACATGATATTGCTGGGAAATTCGACAAGTTAGGGACTGATATCGACATATTCAAAAGTGTTCAAATCATATCCAACGATGTAGGATAATACACCCTCGTGTGTGCATATCTATATCTATCTATATATATATAATATATAGAGGAGTGAATTTAACCCAATTACCCGATTGACCCGCTCCATACCCGACCCAAACCCGTAAAATATGGAGAAAAAAAAAAATCAAACATACCATAACTAGAAAATTAATTTACTATAATTAGAAAAATCAATTAAAATTTGATTTCTAAATAAATACCCTATATTTCCCCATATTTTTCTAGCTAATATTCATCTCATTTCACATTCACCTATTCCTCATTTCCATTGGCATTCTAAGCTATTACATTACATTGTCTAATTTTTATAATGCTCATTCATGTTATTCAAATCATCTATACATCTTACTTGATTCATCCATTTGTGCAGACATTTAGATTCGTGCAACGCATGAATTGAATCATCCCTTTATTCAGATATCTAGCTCCGTGAAAGGTATGCATTTTTGAATTTGTGTTTTAATTTTATTTGTGCATATTTTTGTTACTTTTTTAGGGTTTAATCTGAAATTCATAATTTTATGGTTTAGGCTAATATTTAAAAGGTTTAGGCTGTTGATATTCATATTTTGTTATTTTTTTCAAATAAAAAATGGCGGATTTTTTTTAAATATTTTTTCTTATGTCATTATTTATATGTAGTTGATTGTGCAGACAGCTAGCCCCATGAAAGGTACGGAATTTTGAATTTGTGTTTTATTTTTATTTGTGCATATTTTTGTTATTTTTTTAGGGTTTAATCTGAAATTCATAATTTTAGGGTTTAGGCTAACTCTGAAAGGGTTTAGGCTGATATTCATATTTTGTTATTTTTTCAAATAAAAAATGGCAGATTTTTTAAATATTTTTCTTTTGTCATTATTTATATGTAGTTGATTTGTGCAAACATCTAGCTCCATACAAGGTACTAATTTTTGGATTTGCGTTTTATTTTTATTTGTATATATTGTCGTTATTTTTTTAAGGTTTAAGCTGAAAATCATATTGTTAGGTTTTAGGCTAATTTTTTAAGGGTTTAGGCTGATATTCATATTTTGTTATTTTTTTTCAAAAAAATGGCGGATTTCTTTTATTTATTTTCTTTTGTTATTCTTTATATGTATTTGATTTATGCAGACATCTAAAGCTCAAAGTGCAGTCACAATTTTTAAATTGTGTTTTAATTTTATTTGTGCATATTTTTGTTATATTTTAGGGTTTTAAGGAAAATAGTATACTAAGGAAATTATTGTTATTTGTTTTAAATTTTTAAATTAGGAGGAATATAGTATATAATAATTGATTAAAATCACAATCAATCATAATTATTAGACAAATACAGTAAAATGTATGACGAATATATTACCTCAAAATAACTACTTACAATTCACACTAATTACTAAATATACAATAACAAATCAACACACACTTCACAATAATTACAAAATTTTAGGGTGTAATACAATAGTTGATTAAAATCAGAATGCATCATAATAAATAGAAAAATGAAAAAAATTTATAAACCAAACATGATACAATAATTGTTCAACGAAAAATTGGAATAATTTGAAAATATAGACTGAATATGTCATTTAATACAAAATATTCTCATATTAAATACATCCTTATAATTTAGTCATCCTAATTAATATAAAATATTCTTAAATTCATGGCACTTAATGCGAAATATCACATTAAGTTTTTTTTTGAATGTCACATTAGGTTATAATATTTACTAAATGACAAATTTAATTTTACCAATCAATGAAAAATATTTTATCATCAAATAAAATTTTGATAAATATATAAATTCAACTATGTCATTTAATACAAATGAGACATTAAAAACATCCCTTATAAAATATTTGTCCAAAATAATGTCAAATAATCTTAAATTTATGTCACTTAATGCGAAAAAAAATTTCATTAAAGTATAATATTTAAAAAGTAATATAAGAAATTTTATTTTCTACTAAATATCATCTCACTCCAATCACACTACTTACAATTCACAATAATTACAAAATTTGGCTTTTTAAAATTTGATTTTCCTAATAAATAACCTCTCTCTCAAATGACACTATTTAATTACAATATTTACAATTTGCACTTATTACAAAATTTGACTTTATCAAAATTGATTTTTTGAATAAATATCCTCTCTCTCTCTCCAATCACACTAATTACAAATTTTAAAATTTTTAAAATTTGATTTTTATAAGTGATAACCTCTCTCTCCAATCACACTAATTATGGTTCACACAATTAATTAAAAAAATGACTTTCTAAAATTTGATTTTCTATATAGAACCATTAATAGACAAATACAACAATAATGATATTTATAGTATAAAATATTTGATTGAAATAAGAGTGAATCATAATTAATAGAAAAATACGAAAAAATGAAATATCAAAAAAATTCAAACAAGCCCTAATTACTAAATTTGATTTTCTACTAAATAACCTCTCACGCCAATCACCATACTTACACATCACAATAATTACAAAATTTGACTTTTATTAGAATAATTTAAAAATATAGACCGAATATGTCATTTAATACAAAATATTCTCATATTAAATACATCCCTATAAAATAGTCTAAGTTTTTTTTCAATGTCACATTAGGTTATAATATTTACTAAATGATACATTTAATTTTACTAATCAATAAAAAATATTCTAACATTAAATAACATTTTGATAAATATATAAACTCAAATATGTCATTGAATACAAAATATTGCGACATTAAATACATCCCTTATAAATTATCCATCCTAGAATAATGTCAAATATTCTTAAATTTATGTCACTTAATGCGAAATATTTTTTCATTAAATTATAATATTTAAAAAGTAATATATGAAATTTGATTTTCTACTAAATATCCTCTCACCCCAATCACACTACTTACACTTCACAATAATTACAAAATTTAAATTTTTTAAAATTTGATTTTTTTTCCTATTCAATAACCTCTCTCAAATGACACTATTTACAGCTTTACACTTATTACGAAATTTTATATTATCAAAATTAATTTGTCTAATAAAAACTTATCTCTCCAATCACAAAATAACCTTTCTCTCCAATTAAACTAAATCACATTTTGAATGATAAGTAAATTCAAATAGTTATGTGAAAAAAATTCAAATATAATAATTAATACTTAAATATTCTTAAATTAATTCATGTCCTATAAATTAGCCACCTCATTTAATGACAAATATTCTTGGGGTAGTGGGTAAGGTAAGGTAGGGTGGTATGGTGGGTAAGATAGGGTAGAGTGGAATGTTGGGTAAAGTAGGAAAGGTAAGGTAAGGTGAAGTGGTTGGTAGTGTATGGTTGGTAGGGTAGGGTAGAGTATGGTAGGATAGGTTGGGGTAGTAGGTAAGGTAAGGTAAGGTGATGTGGTGGGTAAGATAGGGTAGAGGGGAATGGTGGATAGGGTAGGGTAAGGTTGGGGTGGTGGGTAAGGTATGGTGGTATGAGGGGTAAGGTAGGGTAGGGTAAGGTAGGGGTGGGTGATATATAGTGGAGTAGAGTAGGTAATGGGTAAGGTAGGTATGATGTCGAGGGTAAGATATGGTGATATTAGGTAGGGTAGAATAGGGTGGTGGGTAGGGTTGGGTGAGAAGAGATGTAGGGTATGGTAGGGTAGAGTATGATAGGATAGGTTGTGGTAGTATGTAAGGTAAGGTAGGGGGTGTGGTGGGTAAGATAGGGTAGAGTGTAATGGGGATATGGTATAATAATGTGTGGGGTGGTGGGTAGGGTAGGGTGGAGAAAGGTGGGGTGATGGGTAAAGTAGGGTGGTATGATGGGTAAGGTAGGGTGGGTGATAATGGAGTAGAGTAGGTAATGGGTAAGGTAGGTATGATGTCGACGGTAAGATATAGTGATATTGGGTAGGGTAGGATAGGGTGGTGGGTAGGGTATGGTAGCGGTGGGTAGGGTTAGGTGAGAAGAGAAGTATGGTGCAATGGGGTATGGCGTAGGGCTACCCCACCCCTTCATCTATATCCTACCTTATGAACCATATCATGCCCTACTCCACCAACCTTAATTCACGACCTTCTCTATTCATCACTCAATGTGTCATCTTTTCAGATAATTTGTTTCATTAATTTTGCATATTCCAAACGCAGAAGAAGAATTAATTTATTCCATTACATTCCATTTCGCTCCTAATATGTTATTCTCATTCAATTTCATTCTCAGTAACAAACATACCAATAAAATCTTCTTTTCATCATTCAAAAAATTATTCTTTTAAAATATATGTTCTCTCATGCAATGATAAAAGCAGAAGTATAACGACAATTATCGGCATCAGTATAACTTTTGGACATTTTGTGTTGTCTGTTTTTGACTCTATCTAAACGAATACTAATCTTAAATAAAAGAATTTTAATAAATAGCATTCTGATAGTTTTGAAGGTCTTTGTTTTGTAGTACATGTTATGCATATTTGAATATAATCACATTATTATACATCCCCGTGCAATGCACGGGTTATTGACTAGTATATATATATATATATATATATATCCACTTTATATAACGTTTAAGTAGATATCTTTGTATATGAATCCACCAAATAAACTATGACAATTCTTCTTCTTTTTTACGAAGAAGATAAGTTATGAATTTTTTTGATAATTATATAGTTACTCTTAAAAATTCACTTCATGTCTACACCAACATAATGTCGTGATTGTGAATTTTTTATTAACAAATTAAATGAAAATTGCGTGACAAGTTTTTTTGGTTTTTTTTCAATTTTTTTTTTAACAATTGAAAAACGAGAAATTTTATAGTGGTCCGGCCATAATTATTACTTGATGGTCTGAAACTAATCATATTTCATTATTTGTTGTTTGTTTCACATGTTAATTTTAAGGGGGAAGGGACTACAATAACAAAAAAAATTGATAAATAGATCCAGAATGACGTTACTACATGTTTTGTGATTAGAAATGACAAATTCATAATAAATGGACAAAAATACCATTTTACACATTAAACACATAAGAATACTAGATAAAATAAAATGTAATGTACCACGAAAACAAATAAGAATAAATTAAGAAACAAATAAGAATAATTTCATAAAATGTCGTAACATCCAATGAAAAAGTAGTAACAGCCTAATAACAAGTAGTAACAATCTAAAAAGAAGTAGTAATAGCCCGTAAAATGTAGTAACGACCAATAAACAAGTAATAACAACCCATAACACAGATAAAGTACATCAAAAAATGTAGCAACGTTACAAAAATAATAGTAACAATCCTAAACCCTAAACATTTTCAAAAAATAAAATAAAATAAAATAAAATACGGCATGCTCCGGCAATCCGGCAATCCGGCGTCTCCGTCTTGCTTCAAGCACACAATCCTGCGTCCGGCTTCCACAGTCCTTATGGCCCCTTCGATCAGCAAGAATTTCAAATTCTTGCCATTAATGTCGAATTCCTCTTCCATTGATTCCCCTCCAATCTAATTCGGGTCTTTCCAAAAAGAACAGAACACAACTCTTCAGCATCCCCCTTTAATTCATCGACGTTGATGCTCCGTCACCGCCCCTTTCTGATGGCATCTCCGGTATCTGCGCACAGGTAGCCAAAATCATCAATAGGAGAGAATCAGACATCAAGGAAAATCAAGGGAAAAAAAGGGAAAAACCGGAAGAAGAAGAGTTAATTAGGTTGCTGCCGGTTGTGCGATTTGGTTGCTTAATTAGATTGCATCTGAATTTCCCTTTGGTTGCTTGCTGTGAATAGACGGAAGAAGAAAGGGAAAGGAAAAAAAAAAAAAGGGAAATTCAGATTTTGGTGTACTGTTTATAAAAATAAATAAAAGGGGTATTTTGGTAATGTTAATTAAGTTTTGTCATTTCTAATCATCCATGTACTTGTAACCTAATAAATATATTAGTTTATCCTTTTGGACAAAAACCTATAATTTTAATGATTGGTAGAGATGATGATGAAATGGTATGACTAGACCACCCTTAAAAATCTAATGAAAAATTTGTGGTTTGATGTGTGTAGATTTTTTGTTTTTGTAGTAACTCCATCATTATGTGAAAATTTTAGTCCGCAAGGAAACAAAATGAAGAAACAATCCCATGTGTCATGAAATATGACTGAAAATAATATAGTATATGAATTTTTTTTAGTTAAGAAAGTAATTATTTCCTCATAATATGAAATTTTTTCCTTTTCCCGAGAAGTGAAAGAGATGATTATTTAATCAGAATCCGCCAGATTAAATGAGAGTGAGGGACAAAACCCATTCCACATTTTAAACTAATTTATTACATGTGAGTGAAGGGTCAAAACCCATTCCACATTTTCAACTAATTGAAGGTTATATCACAGACATTTCATTGTCTTTTAGGTTTTTTTTTTTCTCGTTTTTCTTAAATTTTGTCAAAGAATAAAAAAAAAAAACCTACATGTAATGACGTAGTTTTTATTTGAATATTGAAATTAAACACAAATATTGGATATGAGCATCTTCCTCAAAAACAACATGAAAAAGCACACACTAACTAAGCTGTGGAACCTTTTTTATTTTCTTTTTTCTTTTTTTTTGCCTCTAACAGGATTCGCACACTGGTATCTATTTTAGATTATAGTCTAACTCACCCCTAAACCGATGCAACTTGTGCCATACAACCTTTTCTTATTTAAACTTTGTGTAACCTTTTTCGTTTTACTAGTTAATATATGAATGATGAAAGATTTATCTCTCTACATAATCTCTATACTATATTACATGTTGTGATCGTGAGTATTTCGATTTTCATTTTTTATAAATAAAAAATATGCGATGAGATGATTTTGTATAGATATTATATAAACATTTGGGTGTAACCCATCATCATATTCTTAATATTTTTAGTTTTTTAACAAAACTACACATGTGTGATCCGTGAAATATATAATAAACCGTGCACGAGCATATTGACGATGCTGGAAATCGTCCAAGAATTAAGACGGGCCAATTTTCTATGTGATAAAGACCTTAAACCCTAGAAACCCTAATTTGAAAGAAGTGGAACGTGTTTGTTGTTTGTTTAGACTGAGCTCTCCACTTATTTCTGGAAGTTGCCTACATATCCAATAAATGAATTGGAATCAAGTCATTCGTAGTTCCTTAGGGTTGTTTATATAGGGGGCATCTCGCCCTATTTACTTGTTATACAAGTATTATTTTTTTATCATTATTCCCTAAGGATATACACGCATTAATCCCTATTATTTAGAGATAATTATGGACATATTAAATGCTAAGATTGTAGTCTTTATGACTCAGGATTCTTTCATTATTTATCTTTAATTATCCCTCACGTGGAATAACAAAGACGGTCGTATGCGCGGGCGTCCCCGCTCACCCAAGAAGGCCATATGGCGAACCGGGCAATTCCTCTTCGCTGACCTTGGCCGACTGCGGTGGTGGAGGAGGAATTCATGCCGATCAACGATATACGGTTTATGACCTGCCCTCTGTTCGGCTTCTGGGGCCCCTGGCCCTTAATGCCCTAAGGCTAAGGCCTAATTATTTATTATGCACCCACAAGAGGAACATGTGGCGTAAGTCGGGTCGGATATCATCACACATCTATCGATCAACAAATTTCATAATCATCAACCGTTTAAAAATATTATGAATGATTATAGTGTAATAATATAATGACCAAGAGCAGAACAACTACGATGGTTGTACTATAAAACGCACTTTAAATACATCGTTTTTCTGTTTTAAATACACTTTTAACTCTACTCCAACAAACAATTTTTATACAGCACTTGACAAATTAAATCTCTAATTATAAACTAACAAACCTTAACTACCGATTAAAACATTCCACATTTTAAACTAATTTATTACATGTGAGTGAAGGGTCAAAACCCATTCCACATTTTCAACTAATTGAAGGTTATATCACAGACATTTCATTGTCTTTTAGGTTTTTTTTTCTCGTTTTTCTTAAATTTTGTCAAAGAATAAAAAAAAAACCTACATGAAATGACGTAGTTTTTATTTGAATATTAAAATTAAACACAAATATTGGATATGAGCATCTTCCTCAAAAACAACATGAAAAAGCACACACTAACTAAGCTGTGGAACCTTTTTTATTTTCTTTTTTCTTTTTTTGGCCTCTAACAGGATTCGCACACTGGTATCTATTTTAGATTATAGTCTAACTCACCCCTAAACCGATGCAACTTGTGCCATACAACCTGATGATGCAAAAATCATCACGGTGGCGCGACGGTGGATGTTCTTAGTGGATATCTGGCTTATCTGTGGAGGTTTTAGTGTATGTTAGCCGAGAGCTTTGGAGAGCGATAGGTGTTGGGAAGATGTATTTTTTGCAGAGCTTTTCCTTGTTTTTCTATTATATGTCATGTCCTTTTATGAGGTTACACAAGACTTCCTTTTATAGGAAGAGAAATCTTAGGGGCCAAGTAATGGGTAAGTGCTGTGGAGCAGCTTAGTCACTAATCTTACTTAATAGTTAAGCAAACACTAAATATCTAACAACAAGTGGATAAAGTATCTAGCAGCAAGTGGGTATAATATCTGGGCGGCGATCCTTCGGGATTCCTGGGGCCGCCAATACTGTTCCTTGCCTTTGCTCCATGTTCCTTCTCAAGTCTCATGCGACCCTTTAAGGGCCATCGATCCAAGGCCTCGATCCGGCCCTCTAGATCTGGCGACGCTCTGGAGAGTCGATGATGGTGACGGCTTTACTAGATATCATTGGCGTCGCCGTCGGCGTGGTCGCGGACTGCCTCCTCGGGCGTGGTGAAGTATAGGCTCTTTTCAGGACCAGACGGTGGCGACATTATTTATATCATCAATGGCCCCCTACTCCATGTCTTGATCATTTTTTACAAAAATGTCGAGCGGGGAGTAGCAAGTACCAGGACAATGTATTTGCGACCTCATTGTCTGATGCGACTTGTTCACTAAGGGCCGTGCTTTCAAAGCATGCGACCTTCGAAGCATCTCTCGGGCTGCTTTTGCGACCTTGTCGCCTGCGATGCGACTTGTTCACTAAGGGCCGTGCTTTCAAAGCATCGCGCCTTGAAGCAACTCTGGGCCTGTTTTTGCGACCTTGTCGTCCGATGCGACTTGTTCACTAAGGGCCGTGCTTTCAAAGCATGCGACCTTCGAAGCAACTCTGGGCCTGTTTTTGCGACCTTGTCGTCCGATGCGACTTGTTCACTAAGGGCCGTGCTTTCAAAGCATGCGACCTTCGAAGCAATTCTGGGCCTGTATTTGCGACCTTGTCGTCTGCGAGGCCATCCGTAAAGCCCTAATGGGGCAGTTAGTCAAATCGTGGTTGACGTCACCCCCTTGATAACTACAATTACGTGGGTAGTAACGCCCTTGGCAACTGCCCAAGCGTGCACGTGGGCATTGATTGACCTTCATAATGATTGCGGTTTTCGAATTTCGGAATTTGAATCGACCGCGCAATCCCCAACCGTTGGATGGTTTAACTTCCAGCCCCACGATCTCCACTCGCTTGCCTATATAAGGCTAGCCTCCTCAACATTTCCTCACTTTTCACTCTTCCAATTTCCCGCAATTTTTCTCCGAGTTCTCTCTTTTTTCTAGGACTAACAAAAGCTTCCGGCGGAGTTTGATAGTAAGATTTGACGGCGGTGGAAGTGGGCTTCGAGGTTTTCCGGTAGGAGTTTGAAGATTTCGACGTGCTTTTTAGGCTGATCTTTCTATCCTTCCCAGAAAACAGGTAAATTTTTCTCCCCTATCCCTTTTTTTTGTGTTCTCCGTTCGTTTTTCGAGTCCTTCCCTGGCATTTGATCCAATGTCTGGGAAATGCGCTTGGATGTAAGGTGTTTTTCTTGAGAAAAAGTGAGGTTTTCTGGGTTGGTGCTCTTTTTATTTTATTTTATTGTGATTCCTCCTGAGTGGAATCATCGTGCCCAGAATCCTCTACTCATTATGTTTGCTTTGGAGTCCGTATTTCCCTTTCTGGCAATTTTCTTTCCGTTTCTCCTGTAAAAACGGAGGGAGGGCGTCGAGATGGGTGCGATTACCTTCCTGGTTTAATTTCCATTATCCCAGGTCTGAAAGCTCCACCTTTTCCTCTTTGTTTTTGCAGGATGTCGGACGGAGAGTATTCTGTCAGAGGTGACTCAGACGAGGAGCAGGAGTTTTACGATTATGCTCACGAGGAAGAGGGTGATGACCCCTCTAGTCCTGAGAAGTCCGCCGGGGGCGACCCTGTTGAGGAGATAACCGGCGCCGAGGCCGCTATTCGAACAAGTAGCGATCCTTTTGACCTAGATTCTCTGTTTCGACCCCATCCTCGACGCAAGAAAAACCGTAGAAATGGCACGAGCACAAGGGGACGAGCACCAGCCGAGGCCGGTGAGAGGGGATGTCGGACGTCGAGAGCGCGTTTTCAATCCGAGTCCTAGTGGTGCCGGCCGATCATGACGATGCATATATTGAAGACGCCGCTCTTCACGAATCGATGGGGTCGAGTGAGGGCGAAAATGCCCCTCGCCTCGCCAAATTGTTTGGGAGCTTCTAAGAAGCCAAAAAAGAAGAAAGATCCTAAAATCACGGTTGGGGAGGCCGCTGCTAAAGCGAAGAAACCCCTGCCCAATAATCCCGAGGCGATGAGGGAGTTCGCTATCCTGGCGGAGTTTGAAAAGGCGCTGGAGAAGAAGTGGGCGCAGCTCTGTGATAGCAGAGACCTTAACCAATTTATCCATCGTCGATTTAAAATTGACACGAGCGTGTATCGGTTTTCTCTGCTTGATTATTCGAAGGAGGAGGATAAGTTTAAACCTGGGGATCGCCAGGATTACGTGTGTGCTCGCCGTTCAGATGACGCCCTGATTCTGCACTTTGATCATTTTTACGCGGGACTCCGACCTCCATTCGATCCTTTCTTTGTGAGAATTTGCGAACTGATGAGAGCCCTCCCCTCGGATTTTGCCATTGGGACCGTTATTCAAATCATGGCCTTCATTGTGATGTG
This sequence comes from Gentiana macrophylla, assembly GCA_026214975.1. Lineage (NCBI taxonomy): Eukaryota > Viridiplantae > Streptophyta > Magnoliopsida > Gentianales > Gentianaceae > Gentiana > Gentiana macrophylla. The sequence goes on from CM047815.1 coordinate 91,733,884, forward strand.
TCGACTGATGAAGATAGAACCTTCGCTGACCCTGCTGGGCCATTTTCACTGGTTTTGTGGAACGGGCATTACGGGGCAAATATCTTTGAGGTCCAAGACGCCCCGCCTACTATTCTCGCTACCCAATAAGATTCACAGATGGCAGAAGCGGATCCTCAAGGTGGAATCCAAAATTGGCTGGCCGTTTCCTAGGGCCACAAAACGCACGGGGAAATCTACCCTCATGATCGACGAGCCTCCTATATCAGAACGGCGTTTTGTTAAAGGGCTCATGACCCTTATTCAATCCGATGGGATCGATGCTTCCTTAAGGAATATCGCTTGGGTTGATCTCCTGGATCTGGCCCTTCCATTTGCACGTATGGCGGGCCTCGCGGGTCCGGGTAAGGCGAGGCCAGTGGTGGCCATAGTTCCTGAGGAGAGCGATCCTGATTGGATAGGGGATTGTCATATAGGGCAATGCTTTCCGTCTGAGTGTCCTGTATGCGGAGGCGATCCGGAAAGAAGACCGCCCTGTAAACTTTCCTACCTTTATTAGATCTTTAAAGGTGTTAATTTCATGCGTTATTTTTTCTTCCGAATCTGTTTTTAATGGACTCTTTTTGCAGGTATGGACGCTAATGAACGCCGAGCTCAAAGGAAGAGGCTTGCTGAGGAGGAGGCCAAAACTCGGCAAACGACCTTGAAACAGGTCCTTGGGAAGGTTCCCCGTACTGTGGACGCCACTATCATTGAAGAGGCGTATGATCCTACGGTCACAGCGGCGCCCCCAGGTGCGAGCTCAAGTCAGACCACTACCCAAAAGAGGCCACAGGTTGATGATCCCACAAAGGAGAGCCAGGGCCAGAAACGACCGAGGGTTGAAAAGACAAAAACGGCTGGCGCTGGCAAAGCATCTGATCGCGCGGATAAACGAGCTGCTGATCAGGGCTCTGCGCGGCCTGAGACTATTGTTGAGGAGGTCCCTGAGGGGATGGAGCCGTTGCCGGCCGGGACATTACCCCGCGGCTACAAGGGGAAAGAGGCGGTGTGGCTGGATCCCAACTTTACCCAAAACCTCGACATGAACAAGGCGGGCCAGATAAGAGAGGCTATTGCTGATGTTATCCCCTTGGGTCGCCTGGCGTGGGACTCACCGCACGGGGTTCAGCTGGAAATCGGGAGGGGGATCACATCTCGCGTCGTGATTCAAGAAGATGCCCCCGCTGGCGATGAGGTCGCCGAACTGAAAGATCTTTCAGGCCAATTTGGGATCGCTGCTTCAATGGTAAGCTTGTTTATCTTGTATTTTTCCCCTTCGTATTTTGTGCTTTCCTCGGACTTATCATTTCCTCTTTTTCAGCTTGGGACTCGTATAAATAAGGCGATTGAAGCCGCGGAGAAGCGCAAAGCTGAGCTTAAGAAAGTGACGGCGGCCCTTGGAGTCTCGGAAAAAGCCAGGATCGCTTCTGAAAACAGAGGCTTGCAGGCGGCAGCTGAGGTTGAGCGGATGAAGAAACTCATGGCGGAGAGCGCTAAATTGGATGCGGAGCTGCAGGAGAAGGTGCGAGCCCTGAAGGATGAAGCCCGTAATTCTGCTGAAGGGCTAGCGGCCGCTCGTGAGGAGGTCGCAAATTTGAAGCAGAAACTTGCCGCTGCCGAGAAGGCCGCAGAGATGGCGGGTCCGGCCGCTGTGGAAGCCTACAAGCTTTCTGATGAGTTCGGTGATTTCCAGGAGGCTAGCTTCGACCAAGGTTTTAATCACCTCGCTCGTTGTCTTTGGGCTTATCACGGCCGGGAGAGCATTACCTTGGAGGAAATGCTCCGTTGGGTTAACATGTCCCAGCGATCTCCCGACTTGTTGGCCATCCACCCGGATATCCCTTATGCAGCAGATCACATCGTCGCCATCCAAACCAACCAGATAGAGCGCGGCGACCCAGTGTGGGATCCTCCTCCAGTCAATCATGTTAACTTTGCGATCTTGAAGAATCCTCCGGCAAGAGATCAACCTGGTGATGAGTACATTGACACTCCCCCCGGCTCCGTTTAAATGCCTTGTGCCTTTGTTTTGAAACAATTTATGCTTCTGCGGCTCTGTAATAATAACTTTGGCTCTGCAACTTTTCGTACTATTTGGCGTCTTCATTTGATGGCTGTAATAACTTTATCTTTTTACTTTCTGTATTGACATTGTGGCCGTTTTGGCCCCTCTTGGTTTATCTACTGTGCTTTGTTTCTCTGATTTATCTCCTGCTATCTTGTTTTGTATGTCTGCGGCCCCCTTTATTTTGGCGAGATTTGTTGAGCTCGTGAAAATAACTAAGGCTAAAGAACTGAAAGTTGAGGAATTCCTGTTGCGTTAATATTTTCCCATCCCCCCTGTTTTGGTCGAGGTGCGAGGAGGCTTGAGCAAAACAGATCGTCGCCGCAATTCATTATAGCTTGTCTTTGCGGACTTGTTGCAAGTAATGAGGTATATTTTGCAAAGCTTGTCTTTCTGCGGCCCCCTAGTTTCGAGGCGGAGGGGATGCGTGCTGGAAACTTAGGAGCTGAGTTGACTTGACTAAACTAGCCTCTCGACTGTCGTGTTTGCCGGGAATCCAAGGATCTGGATTGATTTGACAGCTCACTGGCAGTGTATGTGTGTTCAAAACGGCCTAAAATCTCGGGCTAGTAACTGTGCCTGAATATAGCCAAGAATCGTGGGCAGATAACCGATAGGCATTAAATGCGTCCTTTGAATTTCAAAATTCAGATGACCCGCGCTCTACCTGGCCGTAGGATTTAATTGATCGTGGCCGTTCCTTTTGCTAACCTCTGTTATAAAAGGAGGAGGCATGCTTAACTTCATTTTTACCCTTTTTCTTGCGCAGATTCTTGTTACGAGAACCATGTCTCTTCCATCTGGAGAGGGTAGAGTGCGTGTTTTCGAAGCCCGTCGTATTCGTGATGTATCCCCTTTCTTCTTTACTGCCTCTGACGTTGCTAAAGATCACTTCTGGCGCTATTTTGAGTGGGTTGAGCCTGCGAAGGAGAGGGGTTTAAATCAGAGCAAGGTCGAGGGTGACGGCTCTCTTTTGCGCGTACGTTTCTCTGGGTGGGCAGATTTTATTGCACCACCTTCGTCAATACTTCCCAATCTTTCAATAGTGAGGGAGTTCTATTCCATCTTGTCTGAAGTTGCTTCTGAGGGGATTGCCAGCTGTATTACCCTTCGTGGCGTCGCGGTCATTTTTACTCCGGAATCCATCAATGGTGCCCTGGGTATACCCGCTATTGACCCCTCATCCCATTATGAGCTCGCCTGGAACCTTGCCGATGAGTCAAGTAGACAATCTTGCTTGCGACGAGCAATTCGCGAGCTCTTTCCTGATTATGAGCGACCTCGTGTACTAGGACCTGCGTCTGATCTTTCTCGCAGCAATCGTGAGTGGAAAAGGTTCATCAACTCGCGCGCCCTATTGTCCATGGATAACGAGGCTGTTAGTGAAGCCGAAGCTTTGCTTTTGCACGCTATTCGCGATCATTGTGTTGATATTGATTGGGGGATCTTGATACACCGGGAAGCGGTTAATTTTGCGGTTTCTATGGACCGACATCGTCGCTTCCCTTTTGCTTCATTAATAACGAAGCTATGCAGCTTAGCGAGGGTGCCGAAGCATTCGCTGGACCGTTATAGGTACACTCATTAGATAGAGTGTAACCCTCTGTCTTTTTTTTTTTTTTTCTTTTTTTTTTTTTGGAAAGGCATTGTAGGCCGCAGATTTGCTGGAAACAATTGTACTTCTTAATAAACGAAGATGGCTCTTTCATTTCGATTTCTTTCCATCTGCCCTGTTCGTACGCGGGCATACATATACTTTACATAAAGTATTTTTTCAGATTGTCTGCATGCCAGGGTCGGTTGTACTCGCGACCTTGGTTATCGCTCAGTACGTAAGTTCCTTTTTTGACTATCCGAGCGATCCTCTTTGGGCCTTCCCAGTTTTCCGATAGTTTTCCCTTCTTGGCCTCGTGGCCGGTGGCTTGTCTCCTTCGCAAAACATAATCTCCCACGGCGAAGTGATGCCCGCGAATGTGCTTGTCATGGTGACGCTTGGCGGCTTGTTTGCAATTGAGCAGACGGCCATATGATTCAATTCGCCTCTCCTCAGCCAAATCAAGATCGAGCTTTCTCTTGAGCGGGTTATCGGCCTCGCTAAAATAAGCGACCCTTAAACTTGGTAGGGCTATTTCTACTGGTGACATAGCTTCGGATCCATAGGTTAGAGCAAATGGAGTTTCCCCAGTAGTTGTTTTCCGCGACGTTCGGAGAGCCCATAAGGCCGCGGGGAGGTGATCAGGCCATTTACCCGCCTTATCGCCCAAACTCTTTTTTAGTACCTGGAGTACCTGCTTGTTTGCGTTTTCAGCCTGACCATTTCCCTGAGGATAGCATACTGATGACTGCCAATGCTTGACATTATTTTCTTCGCAGAATGTGTCGAATTCCTCTCTGAACTGAGGTCCGTGGTCCGATACTATTACTCTGGGGACGCCAAATCTTGTCCATATTTGATCGAGCAAAAAATAGGTTATGTCTTTGGTGCTGATTTTTACCAGAGCTTTAGCCTCGATCCACTTGGTGAAATAATCAACAGCGACTACCACGTATTCGCATCCGGAGCGACCCTTTTTTAATGGCCCAACGAGATCGATGGCCCACATGTCGAATGGCCATGCGGCGACGACGATGCTTTGCTCGACTGAGGGTAGCCTGGGGATGTCCGCAAATTTTTGACATACGTCGCATGCCTTGGCGTATGCCTTGGCGTCCTCGGTGATTTTAGGCCAGTAATATCCGGCTAGTAAGATCTTTTGTGCGAGGGTGCGGCTAGCCGGGTGACCGCCACACGACCCTTCATGTAGTTCGGTGAGAATTCCCTCCACCTCTTCAGGCCGCGCACATCTCAGTAAAGGTTTAGAGAACGACCGTCGATATAAAACATCACCTAAGACGGTGTATCTAGCAGCTCTTCTTACCAGGGCTTTTGCCTCGTTTGGATCATCGGGGAGTTTTCCGGAATTGATATAATCCTTTATGATATCAATCCAACAAGGATTTGCGGATTGCAAGTCCATTATCTCGACCCTGTCGATGGCGGGGCTCGACAGGTATTCTACCAAGATCGATGGGTTGCTGATTTCGTCCTCGCTGGTCAGTTTAGATAAATAGTCAGCTCTATGATTGTCTTCCCGGGGGATGTTGGTGAATTTGCAGTATTTAAATCCGCTTTCGAGCTTCTTGACGAGATTTATATATCTCTGTAGAATCTCACAGTGAATGCCAAACGATCCCGTCACTTGATTAACCACCAATTGTGAATCACAGAAAACTTGAACATTTTCGACCTTCATTGCTCGGGCGAGCTCAAGTCCTGCAATGACCGCCTCATACTCTGCCTGGTTATTTGATGCGGTGAAATTAAACCTTAAGGCCTTCTCAATTTCCTCTGAGGTTCCAGGCTCTAGTAAGATGATCCCTGCGCCGCAACCTTTAAGATTGGCGGCGCCATCGACATAGAGTTGCCAACAGTGATTTGGCCGTTCTAGCTCGTCCGCTGTGGTACTTTTGTCAAGGCTATTATTCGTGTCGAGGTGCTTTCGCATATTTTCGTTGAAACTTGTTTCGACGATAAAATCGGGCAATGCCTGCGCTTTGATAGCCTTTCGAGGTTCGTAGCGGATGTCGAATTCGGTGAGCTCGATGGCCCAACGTAACGCAGCGACTGGCAGTGTCCGGCTTGTGGAGGACCTGTCGTAGCGACGCGTCGACAATACAATAATTGAATGCGATGAAAAGTAAGCCCTTAATTTCCGGCGGCTATGACAACGCAGATAGGCCAACTTTTCGATATTAAAATAACGACTTTCTACTGGGGCTTAAAGCCTTAGAAACATAATAAATGAGCCTCTGCGAGTACCCTCTTCTTTGACAAGTCTTTGCGGCGATTGTCCTATCTCGAGCGACTAGGTACAATAGTAGCACATCTCTCGACCGCGGGACTAGTAAGCAACGGCGGACTTGAGAGGTAGGCCTTGAGTTCGCTGAAAGCCTGCGAGCACTCTTCTGTCCATGAAAAGGTTTTATTCCCCCTCAGGATTTTGAAGAAATGTAGACTCTTCTCAGCGGATTTTGAGATAAACCTTCCCAGGGCTATTATTCTTCCGTTCAGCCTTTGTACTTCCTTGACGCTAGTTGGCTCACTCATATTTATCAGCGCCTCGATTTTTTCGGGGTTGGCCTCAATCCCCCTTTGACTCACCATGAACCCCAGAAATTTTCCTGCTGCGACCCCAAAGGTACATTTGGCAGGGTTTAGTTTCATCGAATGATTTTTTACTTTTGCGAAGGTTTCGCGAAGGTCCACCAGGTGGTCCTGGCGACTTGATTTCACGACCATGTCATCAATGTAAGCCTCCATGTTCTTGCTATCTCTCAGGTGCCAAAACTCTATTCACCATTCTTTGATAGGTTGAACCTGCGTTCTTTAGACCAAATGGCATCATTTCGTAGTAATATAACCCGCCGGCGGCCCTGAAGGCCGTTAGCTCTTTGTCTTCGTTGGCCATTTTGACCTGGTGATAGCCAGAATAGGCGTCCAGAAAGCTTAGGGTCTCAAAACCTGCGATCCCATCAACCATCTTGTCAATTCGGGGCAACGCGTAAGGGTCTTTGGGACAAGCTTTGTTCAGATCGGTGAAGTCGACGCACATCCGCCACTTGCCGTTGTGCTTTTTTTACCATTACTACATTTTCCAGCCAGGTGGGATACTGAAGCTCCTTGATTATGCCCGCTGCTAAAAGTTTCTCGACCTCAGTTTTTATCGCGACCTCTTTCTCTGTTGAGAATTGACGCGCCCTTTGTTGTATCGGTTTGAAGTTGGGGTCGACACTAAGATTATGTAAGGCGACCTCCGACTCCACGCCTCTCATATCGGTTACCTCCCAGGCGAAGGCGTCCAAGTTTGCCTTCAGAAGCTCGATCAGCTCCTCCCTGTCTTTCTGGGTTGTTTGCGACCCTATCTTTATCATTTGATTTGGGTGTTCGTCATTTATGATAACCTCGACCAGTTCATCCTCGGCAGTGAAATCGGGCTCGTCTCGGATTTGCAACGTCTCAACCTCTACTACTCCCCCCGGGACCTCTCTTATCACAGCGATCTGATCCTTAGCCACATTGAATCCCTCCACTCGGGGTCGCTTAGAGTCGACCCTGTTTTTGGTCATATATTCGAGGAAAGATCCGGGCCGGCTTGTGGCAACCCCGATTTCATCCCCCACATGGAATTTGACCCTTTGGTGGGGAATAGATGCTACCATTTGAAACTTCTTCATAGCTGGGATTCCCAAAATCACGTTGTAGTAAGAGGGGAGGTCGATTACCAAGAAAGTTATTGCCTCCGTTCGACAGGGCTCATAATCACCCAAAGTGATGTTGAGGTCGATCGTGCCTTTGACCCGCACCGTGTCGTTGGTGAAACCCTCGATCACCCCAAGGTAGGGTTTTAACTTGGCCTCCCCGAATCCGATCTGTTTTAAACAGTCGAAATAGATGATGTCGCGGCCAGCCCCAGTGTCGACCATTACTCGATTGACGCCATGCTTGTCATTCACTCCTACCTTTATGACGAGGGGTATTTCCATAGGGCCGCTGACTGTTGTCAGCTCACTTTTCGTAAATATGATCCCTTTCTCATTCTCTCCCAACACTATCTGTTTCTCGAAGCTGCGGGTATTGATTTGGTTTATCTGAGATTTCAGTTGATGGTTGCTGGGAATATTCCCATGGATGACCTGAACCTCTCTTTGATAAACGCGGGGCTGGCGTCCTTGACTGGGTGCGTTGTTTCCCTCGCGCTTATATTTATTTGCTGGTCCCTCACGGATCAGCCTTTCTATCTCGCGCCTCAAGGTGAAGCATTCATCGGTAATATGACCATGGTCTTTGTGATAGTCGCAATATTTGGATTTATCGCGACTATCGGGGTCGCCCCGCATAGGCTTGGGTTTGTCAAAATGTTCGCGAATCTCAAACAGTATTTGGGATGCTTTGGTGTTGAGCGGGGTAAAGTTGTCCTCGCTGAATTTGTATGGTTTCTTTACTTCCCGATCACGATTGGCCTCTCGACCCTTTTCCCTTTTACGATCATCCGTGCGATCCTCCTTTGGTGAACGTGGCTCTGCCTTAGGTTTTGTTTTCCTTGAGGATGGTGCTTCGCTGACCCCCATCATTCTTGCCCTTTCTAACATCTCCCTGAGGCCCGCTTTGGGGGGCCGCAGATTGAATTCAGTCTTCATCGGGCCCTTGGCGATTCCGGTGAGGAAGCACGTTATGACCGCGTCTTCCGGGATGTTTCTCGTCTGATCATATGTTCTGATGAATCGCTCGTAATACTCTTTTCCCGACTCATGTCCTCCCATACGTACTTCATACAGGTCCTCGATGGTTTTCTTGGGTCGGCTTGCCGATCCAAATTCTCTGACAAATTTTTCTGAAAAATCTTCCCAACTTTCAACTGAGCCACGAGGAAGCCCGCGTATCCAGGATGCAGCTCTATCTTGCATGCTACCGACCAAAGCAATGCACCATGCGGACTTATTTTGTGTGGCAAGGGTGATGCGACCCTGGAACGCGGTGAGCCAGTCGTTTGGGCATGAGTTCCCGTTGTAATAGTTATAACTGGGATAACTAACCTTTTCTCTGCTGGGAGGCAGCGTTTCGGTGATCCTCCTAGCGAGCACGTCGATTCCCGAGATCGGGGCGACTTTCTCGACTGGACTCGCCTTTTTTAATTCTGCGAGCTCTTTCTTCATTACCTCCATCTGTTCTGCCAAGATAGGGTCGAACCTTGGTCGCGACTGTGTTTGCGTATCAGCTCGCTCCGCTCTGTGCTCTGATTCCCTAGGATCTCGCGATCCTTCTTGGCGGGCCCTTTTTTCTCTGGTGATCATGCGCGCATCCTGCGTGTGTCTATCCTGCTGAATGGGTGCTTCTCCCCCGGGAAGGCTGAGGCGACTTGGAGCCGAGGCCTTGTCCTTCTCACCTAACCTTTTGAAAGCGGATTCTTTATCGGCCCTCTTTCCTTTTTGATGATCGCGATCTTGGCGGGCCGAAGTTTGTGGAATATCTCTCCTCGGTCCGTTTTCGACCGAAGAGTGTACACTCTCTCTATATCGATCTGTTGGATTTGGCTCGCGACCTTTGTCTAAGACCGCGGAGCGGTTTCATTTCTGGGAGGATTCGGGGTCGAATCGACATTGGGGCCTGGCCTCCCAGCCACAAGACGAGTTGGTGAGATACATGGTTTCCGCGTGCCTCGCATATTCTCTCATTTCTGCTATCTCCGGGTCCTCCTGTGAACTGAGTCCTCCTCTCGGGTCGGTCTTTGGCTCCCTGTGACCTTTCTCTTTCACGGCGAGCCTCGCAAAGGGTAGCAATAGCCTCTTTTGACTTGGCCTTTTGATTAATGACATTTCGAAAGTCCGCTGGGTGCCGGGACCCTCTTTGCGATCCTCTCTTCTGTTTGGAGATTGTCAACCGCTTCTCCCATGCCCTCTCCACGAGTCGATGCAAAGATAACACCTTTTACGGGGTTTGGGGTATTATGTGTCCTTTACTTCCTACCATCTCGTGGGGTGGCTTTTTAGGGAAGAATAAGCGGCAAGAAAGGTTTATTTGTGTACGTTATTCCTATGGAAATGATTTGCTTAAAAGGGGCTTTGTCTTGATAGGGGCTTTTGAAGTAGAAAAGGTCACCTTTTTGAGTGATTTCTTTGATAAGGGAACAAAAACAAAAGCGGTTTGAGGACTTTCTTTGTAAGATTACCTCTTTTTTTTTATGAGCTCTCGATCAGCCTCTTTTGATGATGCAGAAACGGACCTCCTTTTAGATTAACCGTTTCCCGGTAACGGAGCCAACTGATGATGCAAAAATCATCACGGTGGCGCGACGGTGGATGTTCTTAATGGATATCTGGCTTATCTGTGGAGGTTTTAGTGTATGTTAGCCGGAGGCTTTGCGGAGGCGATAGGTGTTGGGGAAGACAGTATTTTTTGCAGAGCTTTTCCTTGTTTTTCTATTATATGTCATGTCCTTTTATGAGGTTACACAAGACTTCCTTTTATAGGAAGAGAAATCTTAGGGGCCAAGTAATGGGTAAGTGCTGTGGAGCAGCTTAGTCACTAATCTTACTTAATAGTTAAGCAAACACTAAATATCTAACCACAAGTGGATAAAGTATCTAGCGACAAGTGGGTATAATATCCGGCGGCGATCCTTCGGGATTCTGGGGCCGCCAATATCTGCTCCTTGCCTTTGCTCCTGTTCCTTCTCAAGTCTCACGCGACCGCTTTGGGGCCATCGATCCAAGGCCTCGATCCGCCCTCTAGCTCTGCGACGCTTCAGGAGGGTCGATGGTGGCGGCCTTTACTAGATATCATTACGTCGCCGCTTGTGTGGTCGCGGACTGCGCCTCGAGCGTGGTGAAGTATAGGCTCTTTTCAGGACCAGACGGTGGCGACATTATTTATATCATCACAACCTTTTCTTATTTAAACTTTGTGTAACCTTTTTCGTTTTACTAGTTAATATATGAATGATGAAAGATTTATCTCTCTACATAATCTCTATACTATATTACATGTTGTGATCGTGAGTATTTCGATTTTCATTTTTTATAAATAAAAAATATGCGATGAGATGATTTTGTATAGATATTATATAAACATTTGGGTGTAACCCATCATCATATTCTTAATATTTTTAGTTTTTTTAACAAAACTACACATGTGTGATCCGTGAAATATATAATAAACCGTGCACGAGCATATTGACGATGTTGGAAATCGTCCAAGAATTAAGACGGGCCAATTTTCTATGTGTTAAAGACCTTAAACCCTAGAAACCCTAATTTGAAAGAAGTGGAACGTGTTTGTTGTTTGTTTAGACTGAGCTCTCCACTTATTTCTGGAAGTTGCCTACATATCCAATAAATGAATTGGAATCAAGTCATTCGTAGTTCCTTAGGGTTGTTTATATAGGGGGCATCTCGCCCTATTTACTTGTTATACAAGTATTATTTTTTTATCATTATTCCCTAAGGATATACACGCATTAATCCCTATTATTTAGAGATAATTATGGACATATTAAATGCTAAGATTGTAGTGTTTATGACTCAGGATTCTTTCATTATTTATCTTTAATTATCCCTCACGTGGAATAACAAAGACGGTCGTGCGGGCGCGCCCTCGCAAATTTCAAGGCCACTATGGCCGAACCGGGCAATTCCTCTTCGCCAGACCTTGGCCGACCTGCGGTGGCTGGAGGAGGAATTCATGCCGATCAACGATATACGGTTTATGACCTGCCCTCTGTTCGGCTTCTGGGGCCCCTGGCCCTTAATGCCCTAAGGCTAAGGCCTAATTATTTATTATGCACCCACAAGAGGAACATGTGGCGTAAGTCGGGTCGGATATCATCACACATCTATCGATCAACAAATTTCATAATCATCAACCGTTTAAAAATATTATGAATGATTATAGTGTAATAATATAATGACCAAGAGCAGAACAACTACGATGGTTGTACTATAAAACGCACTTTAATTACATCGTTTTTCTGTTTTAAATACACTTTTAACTCTACTCCAACAAACAATTTTTATACAGCACTTGACAAATTAAATCTCTAATTATAAACTAACAAACCTTAACTACCGATTAAAACATTTATTTCTCCACTGTAAAGCCTTTAAAGAACAACCAATGTTATGAATGTTACTAATTATAACTCATATAAGGTGTAAAATGTGGCCAAAGTGTGTTATTATAGAGTTTAAGTAAAAGAAATTGTACTTTATATCTAGCATTTTCTTAATTCAAAAAAGCACTGAAGAAAATGAAACGAATAATTTTGAGTGTAGGAATATTCCATGGAATAAACTTGCACTTTAAGACTTTTCATGGCAGAAAGAAGAAGAAGAAGAAAAAAGGGGCACCACTAACCCGTAATAACAGTGTGATAGAATGATGGAAAAAAATAATAATTTTGTTGCTGTTAAAGAGCATATATATATATATGTTTTTATTCAAAGAATTTGGAAAAGTAAAGATTAATATTGACCGCACAAGAAAAAGTGGTGTAAGTTGATAGACTCATAGGCTCTAAATATTTATTGCTTTATTAGTATTTGGTTTTTAGTTGGATTACGTGCCTCTCAAGTTTCCTATAATTAAGGAAATAGGAAATAATTGTTGCCCAAAAGTAACTAAATTTCCTATAATCGAGGGTTGTAACTAACTAACTAACTAACAACAGAAACGAAATAAAAGCAAAAGACATCGAAGAAGAGAGCAAAGAAATCGACAAGGTAAAACTATAAAACAAAACGACATCAAAATTCAAAAGTAAAGAAATGAACAAAAGAAAGAGTCCAATTATCCGGTCCTAATTCCACCAATTTCCCCGTGCATAAATTTTGGGTAGATCCCGTAAGTAACCCTACTATTCAATTTTTGTCTCGAAAGATTTTTTTTTTTTTATATTTTATGATATGTAACCAACAATCACAATATGTGAAAGTTCAGGACGTCGCTGCATAGGGAGATGGTATGCCATGCACAAAATGGCTTTTTTCATATTTTTCAAATAATATACAGAATAAAAAATTTACATAACCATCCCATGATTCCCATCAATTGTAAATTAAAATGTATGGTGCAAGGAGCCCCAAAACATATTTTATTATTCCAATTAGACACGTCCCAATATAATGGATGTTAGCTGAAAAATTAACTAAGGTATATGATAATTTTTTTTTTATTTTATTTGGCTAAATTAAGGACATACAATAATAATACATTCATGTAAAGCAACTTTTATTTTATTATCAGAGTTCCTCAAGGCTTTTAATCTTTTTCAAATAACGGTGACCTAAGTCTAAATTGCCATAACTAAAAATTAGAGAACCTGAATTACTATGAATAAATCATGAGAAACAAATCATCTTTGTTCTTTTGGGCTTATTATATATATCAAAACACAAGCAAAACATTTGAAGGGACTTAATTTATTAAAATTAAGGGATTTCAATCAAATACAATCCACTATCCACTAGCTAGTCGATCTGAGATTCAATTCCTGACTATTCCCTTAATTAAACGTCAACTAAATCTTTTCAAATTTCCTTAAAAACGATGTGGCGGCGGGTAATTAAGCCTCCAATTGATTCGACAGTGAAAGATATAATAATAAACATCCGTTGTGCCTTCGACAACAATTGTCAACAAGAAGGGTGTTGATGAGTGAAAAAAAATTAAGAGGATCGATGGAATATTGTAAAGAAAAAAGAAAAAGAAAAAACCTTTTGATAAACTCCATTGTTGGTGCCTGGTGGGCGACTTGTATGTCAATTGAGAGAAACATAACTTTCTCTACTTTGCCTTCTTTGGATGGATGAAATTTGAAAAGCATCTACTAGTTCTAGTCGCCGCATATGAACGACAAATCTATGCTATTAAGATTTGATTTTGATTGTGAAAGGGTTAGGGAAATTTTACGTACTGACGTACAGTTCGATCTGAATCAAGTATTTACTTATCGAGTCGAGTAATTTTCTAAAACAAGGATGGTCAAACTCAACTCGAGCTCATTCGATTAGGAAAATCATTGCTCGAGTTCGGTTTAATAATGCTCGGTAAAATTTTAAACACTTTCATGACCGAACTCAAGCTTGAGAAACTAAAAGATATATGTTAAGGTTTTTTCTAGTAAGGAATACAAAAGAATATATATATATATTAAATATTATAGTGAATTAGTCTCAGATCCCCGAGGGAAATTCCGACCAAAATGGGTCGGGCCATATATTGTGAATGCTCGATAAAATTCGTCAACATTTTGAGTCAAGTTTTATGGTTCTCGAGTCCGACTCGTAGTTTTGATGAATTGCTCGAGTTCATTCTAGTTTATTTATTTAGATCATAATGAGCGACCGTTTCACGATACGAGCGTCGAACTGCTCGTGAGTAGAACGGATCGTTAACGCACCTAGTGAAGGGCAAGATTTATTTGATTCGCCTTAACACGCAAGACGCATCTACTATATGGAGATGATAAGTGTATATTACATCATTGCACTTGATATATCTGTAAAATAACTTAAGCATTCAGGGTTGACGCATTGATTGAAATTGAAGTAAGGATATTGTAATTTTTACATCAATCATGTTTCAAATTTCCATCATCTCTCCATAAAATAAAATCACATTCCCTGCTTCCGTCTCTCCCCTACCCAACAAAAAAAGTAGCTTAGAAATTAAATTTCATATTACAACAACATACAAAGTAAACTGCATCGAACGCGGGTTAAACCGACTGAAAATCGGATCCCGGAAGAAAATCAGCCGTAATAAAACCGGAACCATGATGAAATGTTGGTTCTTGGTTCACGATCAATCTTTAGCCATACTTGTAATAACAGATGACATGCATGAATATTACTTTATTTTAGTTGAAATTATCGCGCTTATCCCAGATACTGAGTAAAAGGAAGAAAAATGTTCTATTAGTACTCCCTCCGTCTCAAAATGTTTGGGACATTTCCTTTTTTAGCCGCTTACGAAAAGTCTAATTAATCCTTGGAATTTCGTTAATTGATGTAATATTATTAGGGTTATGATAAAGTGAAACTTAAAGTACATAAATGAAAAAGTATTAGATCATTTGATGAAATTGAAGATTAATTGTACTTTTCGTAAATGGTTTGAAAATCAAACGTCCCAAACATTTTGAGACGGAGGGAGTATTAGTATTCTAAATGGACTTATAACATGAGACAAATTCAAAAAATTAATTACCCTCAACAAAAAAAAAACAAACAAACAAACAAAAAAAAAAACTAACTAATTCGGACTGACGGAACTAGTATAGAATAAAGAATATACTAGGTTGATATAGTTGGTTTTCAATGAACACTCTCAATTTTTCTCAAATTGGATGGTACTAACTCAGTCCCAAAATATAAGTCCTTTTAGTTTTTTAGTTTTGTCCCAAAATATAAGTCCACTTACAAAATCAATAAAGCATTTATTACATCTTTCTTCTTCTACCCTTCATTTATATATACTCAACCACTTTTTACTATTTTGTATTAATACCAATGAAATGTCATTTTAGTCTTTATAATCAAAATTAATGACAAATAACAAATTTAACTAACTTTTCTTAATATGTGTGAAAAAACCTAAAAGGACTAGATAGTAACTTCCGATTAAATAGAGATTAAAAGCATAATGTGGTCCCTTATTTAAAAATATAATTTACCTCACTCTAAACATGATAATTTAATACCGAATTTTAGATTCCTTACGGGAAAAAAAAAACGACAAAATTTCTTCTTCTTTTTTTTTTTTAACAAAATTTCTTTCCCATATGAAAAACATTAAATCTAGAGATGCTTTGCAAAATGTTGTATTAGCAAGAGTGTTGTATATACTTTTTTTTTTTTTTTTTTTCCCCTTTTACTTGGAAAATTATCCATCCATTGTTTTTTCAAATCTTGTTTTTTAAATGACAAATTATTTTCACCATTAGATTAATTTAAGTGTTATTTGTTTATAAGGACATGTTTTGAGACTTAATTAGACACTTAGGACACCCAAAAAGATCATCGCTATAAGAATGAAAATAACACTTCTAGACAAAATTAACCTCTCTTTAATAATGGAGATAAGAGATTCTCGATTAAATTTTCTTGCCGCCTCTCACGATTTTTCGACTATGGTGAAGCCCTTTCCAAAAGCCTCCTCCATTTCAAGCCCAACGCTCCGCCACTTACCTTACAATCAACGAGTCACCCGCCGTCACCATTCCGGTCTCACCGACGGCTTGGAACAAGGGTCTCGATCCATCTCTAATCTTGCATTTTTTCGCTCTCCACATTTCCAATTTTTTTCATTTTGAAACATTTGTCTTGGAGAAATTTTGAGGGAAAATAGTGTTGTATACAGTGGATCTGATCGGAGGTACTTATGATGCCGGTGACAATGTGAAATTGGTTTCGATGGCTTTCACGGTGACAATGTTTGGGGTGGAGTGTAATACAAGATAAAGGAGGAAATAGTCGGCGCCGAGACGGAGGAGAGTATCAACACGCGCTAGAGGCAATCAAGTGGGGGTGATTATTTCTTGAAAGCACATCCTCACCGAGTATCTTGTGGGTTCAGTCAAAATTCTCTCACACGTGCATATACAAAGTTTGAGTCTTGATTGTTGCGCTTAATTTCTAAGTATTTTCCTGCAGACCAATGAGTAAGGATATTCAAAGAAAATTTATGATGACAGATTGCTCTTTCATTTTCCGAAAGCTTCTGATCTTGTTTTGTTTTATCTTCTATTGTTCTTGCTTTTAAAGAGCTTGCTCCTGTTACTTGCTTATGGAGCTTATGTTTAATCTTTTCAGACTTTTCAATAAAAATCTATTTGTTGAATGGTTTGTGGTTAGTATAACTTTCGATTAATCGTCACATCATTGTTCATTCAGAAAACCTTCAATGTACTACTTAATGCATCTCATTTGAGTGAGGTAATGAAACTTGAATTCAAAAATGTTGATGTCATTATATATACAATTTGGTTTTGGGCCAAATGGTTCAATCAGGGCCAAACCTTAATGGTTTTCCATTCATTATGCTGGAAAGCTTTCTAAATTCTAGTGTATTGGAAATGTGAAAAAATAGAAATAAAAGTTGGATGCTTTGGTATATATAATTATGAAAGGCTTTGGATGATGTTTTATTTTTTCCTTTCTTTTTTTTGAGTAATGATCCGGACACAACCGTTATGACACAACGAATGACACATCATGTATCGACACCGTTGATCATGATGTAATAATGATCAATTAGTTTAACATGCATCACCTTGAAACAAAGAAAGCAAAGATATATGTTGATGGTGGGTTTGTGTATGATTTGGCGATGTCACTGCATAAAATACCAATGTCACTGCATAAATTGTTGATGTCATCGCGCAAAAAATGCCAATGTCATCGCATAAATTGCCGATGTCATCGCATAAAATGTTGATGTCATCGCATATCCGATTGCCGATGTCATCGCGATAAATTGTTGATGTCACGCGATATATGATTGCCGATGTCACTGCATAAAATGTTGATATCACTACATATATGATTGCCGATGTCACTACATAAAAATATGAATTAAGGTGAAAGATTTATGTTGATCGTAGATTTATATCAAAAGATATAGCCATTTGAAGTCGATTTTATGAAGAAAAAAAAGAAATCGATTTTATGAAATTAAGTCGAAAAAATATCAAATGTCATCACGGTGTTGCTTCATCAAATGTCACTCGCATCCCGGTGATCAATGCATCCCGATGGTCTCTCGATCGCGTGTCTCTCGCATCGTGGTGGCCACTTTATCGCGATGTCTCTCGCATATATGACCGCCGATGTCACTACATAAATTGTTGATGTCATTCATATGATTCTTGATGTCATCTGCATAAAATGTTGATGTCATCAGATATCTAATTGCCGATGTCATCGCATAAATTGTTGATGTCGCGCGTATATGATTGCCGATGTCATCGCATAAAATGTTGATATCATCGCATATGATTGCCGATGTCACCGCATAAAAAATATGAATTAAGGTGAAAGAATTATGTTGATCGGAGTTTTATATCAAAAGATATATCCGTTTGAAGTCGAATTTATAAAGAAAAAAATCGATTTTCTGAAATTAATTCGGTAAAATATCGTGGTGGTGATTGCATCGTGGTGGTCAATGCGACGGGTTGGGCAATGCATCGCGGAGGTCATCTGATCGCGGTGGCCAATGATCATGATGGTCAACGATCGCGGTGTCTCTCTCGCATCGCGATTGCCATTGCATCGCGATGTCATTTCATCAGCGTTAATCAATGATCGCGCGGTGGTTAATCATCACGGTGGTCAATGAAAATAAATAAATAAATTTTCACCGTCCGACGAAAAAAAAAAAAAAAAAAAAAAAAACCAGCGTCCAGGTGAATGGAGGGAAAAAAAGAAAAAAGAAAAAATATACACAGCAACAACAACAGCGTCCGTTCCTGCTTTTTTTTTTTTTTTTTTTAATTAAGGGTATTTGGGTCTATCTATCTATTTTTTGTCCTTATAACTAAGTGTTTGTTTTGGATGTCCTTTTTGCCTAATTAAGTCCAATATGCGTCCTTTTCAATAATTGTCCCTTAATTTAATTCAATTTCTTTTTTTTAAAAAGACCAATTATTTTTACCATTAGATTAATTTGGGTTACCTCAAATACAATCGTCGTTAGGCCAATATTTGATGATATAAATACTAAGATGAATCTTTGAAGAATCCGTGGAGGATTCATGCAATAATCCAAAATTAAACGATGCATGCAACACATAATGATGTTGACTTTTTTCATATAGAGTCAAATGTGAGATCGATGAAAATTGGAAAGACCAAAATTACTCTCATTGTTTATTTAAATGAATTAATAGTTGTCAAAAACGATCTTCACATCACATCAAAACGATCTTTCGCAAAAGTCTATTTTCAAATCAAGGATCGACATTTCGAAAGTCGATTACGAGAATAATCGATCTTTTCAAAATTGATTCTTGTCGACTTTCTAAAAGTCGTTCTGGTGTGATGCACATGCAGCATGATGCACACACAATGAGAAATGTTTATGCCTTAACACAAATTAAAATGACCATAATAAAATATTATAACACACTTCTATTCAATTGATTATGATGTGAGACATATTCAATCTTATGAATCTCATAAAGATCAATGATATAAAAATATGTTGTGGCAGTGTGACTGCTCATATAGAATATATGATTTAATTTGGCGACGAATAACCAAGAAATTCCGTGCGGAACAGTGCCAATTTATGTTGCCCTCATCACTATAAAGAAAAGGTTAAAGCGTTCCCTTCAAACCATACAACACAAAACACAACCTACTAAAACTCTCTTTTCTTTCTTCAATATCTTTCCTTCTTCAAGCTTTTGGTTTATTTGGAGGGGTGAATTTTAACACAGTAAGAAAAGAAAAAAAATGGGTATAAACCACAATAAAGTGGAACATTTTCAAGACATAAGTGAATGCAATGAGACCCGTGTTTCGATCTCGACAGATTCATCAATGGATTCAACAAGTGACCTTGTTAATTTACACAGGGTTTGCTTGCCACCCAAGAAATCTACTCTTGAGAAACTTAAGCTCAGGCTGTCTGAGATATTTTTCCCAGATGATCCACTTCATAGATTCAAGAACCAAACTTGGCTCAACAAATTTGTTTTGGGGCTCCATTTTTTCTTTCCTATTTTCCAGTGGGCACCAAATTATAGTCTGAAGCTCTTCAGGTCTGATGTTATCTCTGGCCTCACTATTGCAAGCCTAGCTATTCCTCAGGTTTGAATATTTCCAAACGATATTTCTGAGATTTTTATGTGTTATATTCGTTTGGCTTTCTTTTTTTGGGTGGGGGATTGGAATTTTTACTTTGGGCGAGGATGAGAATCGAACTCTGATTCTCACCACCAAAAAGTACGTGCAACGACCGTACCATTAATTAGGCTATATTCGATTCCCAAATGTTATATCTGTAGGCATAGTGCCACAATAAAAATGGTCACGACAAAATGCACAACTCACTTTCAAACCATTAAATATGATTTGGACATATTGATCCATATGGAGTCCAAAAAATCAATGATATAAAATTATGTTGTGCATGCATGTTTTGTTGTAGCAAAAACATTTGTCTATATGAAATATAGTGCATAAAACAATTTAATTTGCACCACTGATTACAGTGAGAGATTTATTGATTAATATGAGTCACATAATAATCAATGATGTAAAAGTGAAAATGTGTTCTGACACTTTATTACAACCCTTTTGTTGTGAGAGAAACAATGGTTGTGACATTTTGTTGTAGTTGTTTATTTTTTTATTTTTTTTTGTAGTGTTATCCTCTGTAAAGTTTAGCTTTTATACAATTCGTTTGCTTTTTTAATAAAATATTCGGTTTCGATCAAAAATATGTACTATAAAGTGTCTTAACACACTTTTACACCATTGATTTTTACGGGACCTAAATGAATTAATAAGTCTCACGTCATAATCAATGGTCCAAAAGTGTGTTGTGCACTTTGTTATGGCTGTTTTGTTGTGCCATCACTACTATTTTCCTTATACATATATGAAGACGATAATCTGATTAACGGATTGACATTAATTTTTATTATTAATCATCATCTACACCATTGATTGTTTTGGGACCTAGATCAATAAATATAGATTCCAAAACAATCAATGGTGTAGATGATTGTTGTGTAAATTGATTGTGTCAATCCGTTGTGGCTGTATCATTTCTTTACATATATCCCAATGTTAAAAATAAAGAGAAATGATATGGGTACACTATTATGCCACAACGGTTAACACAATTAAATTTTCTAATATTGATGATGATGAAAATATCATAAAATGTTTGTTCTACATCATGACCAAAGGTAAGAAATTCGGTTTTGTCACTTATTGTGACACAGTCGTCGTTGTGTCTCTGTCATTACTTAAATAAAAAATAAAAGTAAAAAAAAAATAGAGAGAGAGAAGAAGGAGGTAGAGACTGATCATGAGTCTTTAATGGGAGTTTCTTGAAATGAGGAATGGAGTATTTATTGTTCACCAATAGCTAATAGGGATTTCATCCCATTGGTAGATCTGATCCAAATAATTGTTCTTCCTTCTAAAGAAAAAGTGGCCATCCATTTTTACAAAATTTTCATAATGAGTGAAATTATTGAATCGTCGAAAATTAAAGTCTACCTCGGTTTTTGTTTAATCTGAGTCGTTTTTTAGATTCGGTCTTCTATTTACTAACACAAAATACAATGTGTCGTCTCAATTGATGACGATACAAACAGCTAGAATAGAAAAACTTACCTACATAATGGGCGTTATGGTGCAAATAGAACAATATCAATATAATGGAAAATTAAAAAACTCTTGTGAAACCGAATAACAATAGCTGTAACATTAGCTATACGTATTACAGTTTATCATACATTTCAAAAATACATCTAACACAAAAACTAAAAATCTTATTTATATTATAACTCTTGTGAAACCGAATAACAATCGGAAATCAACCCATTTTACTTTAATCGAATCACGACTCCAGAACAGAAATCAAAATTGTCATTATAACACCCCGCTCCTCACCACTAGACTATATCCAAGGGATTCTTATTTATATTATAACTTATAGGCCTAATGGTCGACGATGGAGTTTAGTCTCACGTACTTAACATGGATGTTTCGATTTGTTGAGTGACAAGGAGACCACACAACATTATGAGAGGACAATATTTGTTATGTTTGCTTTTATGCAGGGCCAATTTTTTTTTTTTTTTTTTGCTTGATAAAACTGGCTAATTAAGTACAATTGTTTCACACAGTACTTGTAAATTAATTTTTCATCTGAATAATAATAATAATTTCAGGGAATCAGTTATGCCAAGCTTGCAAATTTGCCACCGATAATCGGGCTATGTAAGTATATATTATTAATTAACAACTTTTTTAATCGATTATATAATCATGTATAATTTGTTAAATTTATTAGTATAACCTAATTAAGTAAAAATAATAATAATAATTAAATTAATGTTGCAGACTCGAGTTTTGTACCGCCGTTGATATATTCGGTGCTAGGGAGTTCAAGACATCTGGCCGTTGGTCCAACATCAATAGCTTCACTAGTAATGGGTTCTATGCTAAGCGAAACGGTGTCGTATTCCAACGATCCCATTCTCTATCTTCAATTGGCTTTCACTTCCACTTTCTTTGCTGGAATTTTTCAACTTTCTCTCGGTTTGTTGAGGTACGTACGTACTACTACTTGGTTTAAAATCTATTAATTAATTAATAATTTTTAGAATAATAATATTGTCACGAGTTGACATGTCACTCAAACCAAAGACGGAGCTAGTATATATTTAAGGGGGCTAAGCCCCCCGAAAAAAAAAAATATTTTTAAAGGGATGTATAGAGGTTGCTTATTGGAATGAATTATTTTTTGGATGTTGAAAAATTTAAGCCAAAAAACTGAAACGGTGTGTTTTGAATTATCATTATTTTTTCTCCCACTGGTATCCACATTCCGTACATAAGAATAAATGAATGTTGTACAATACTACAATCATAACTTATTTCAATGTCTGTGTCACTCAATATCTCTATAGAAACGGACACGCGGTTAAGGACAGCGACGTGACGATTACCTAGATTATATATATATATATATATATTAATATATATATTATTAAAAACATAAACGTAGGTTGATCTGCGTTCACTTTAGACTTCTACACCGTCGTCCCGCCGCCATGTATCCACATTCCGTACATAAGAATAAATGAATGTTGTACAATACTACAATCATAACTTATTTCAATGTCTGTGTCACTCAATATTGTTTTATTAGAATTCTACATCCATATAAACATCTACAAGTCATTAATGGTCAATCCAACAGCATAATTTATGTGGAAAGCTTAACTCTCACATTTAGTTTTTTATTTATTTATAATCTAAAAGTAAAATTAAGTTGATGTTTACTAGTGAAGTCCATACTTTTTGACAAATGACACCCTTCTAAAAAAGAATATGTATCTTCTAAAATGGGCACTTACAAAAGCTACTATATCAATTATTATGTTGAATTAATACTAAGAAATGGATGAAGGAATCTAAAGTTTCTTTTGATTTAAGGAATCTAAAGTTAGACGCAGACATCGGTGACTTCAGTAAAATAAATATTACCTCCGTCCCACAAAAATTAAACACTTTTTAAAAAAAAAAATTCTTTTCAAAAAAATAAAAATAAAAATTATTTTATAAAAAACGTTCATTTAGAAAATCAATACATCATTTAATGTATTTTTTCCAAACATGCACATATCATATAATTTAATGTTTATATATTCATTTCATATTCCAAAAGAGTATTTATTATGTAATAGAGGTATATATGTCCATCACCACTTAATTTTTTTAATCTGTGTACACCACAAGAATTGAACACTTTTTATGAGACAGAGATAGTATTTATAGAGCACTCTCCATATTAAACAAAGACATTTATTATGATCATTTGATAAGCTCTATGATTATAAGTGAGACTCAATATAATCCATTTATTATATTATTAATTATATATATTTCTTGGAGAAGGTCAAAAATAGAGGTGTAAATGATATAAGTGGGTCGAGCGTTAAGCTTATTATGTTGAACATATACCAAATTTTAAAAACTCGAGTTTACCCACGAACATGGTATGTTTGTTGAACTCAAGCTTGATCACAAGTGTATTCGAGCTCGAGTCAAACTCAAGTTTGTTTCGAGCTAAACAAACTTTTATTACTATTATTTTCTCAAACAAAACCACATTATTGAAGTAAAATGTCAAAAGTAATTCGAATATAATTAATATATCATTCACTTCACACCTAGTTTTCACACCTTTTTAAGTTCCATCATACGTTGGCTTAACTTTTTGGCTTTTCATACGTTGGAGATGTAATTTGTTTTGGATACCGCATATTTTGGGTATTGGGAGGTTAAGGCCGGTACATAGGGTGTTGTATTCTTTCATATAGTGATGGATTTTTCCACACTCGCTTGCATGCTATAGGTTTTGAGGAGGCAATGCTATGTATTGTGGATGCATTGTATGGGGGAGAGCCAGGATATGACACTGTATTTTGATCACTAAAATAAGAAATTTGTCCACACAAAAAAAAGTTCCATCATGTTCGCAAGTTCACGATTCGAGAATGACAATACTTGAGATCGACCTATTTATCAGTCGAGTCCGATACTGAACCAAACTATTCGAGCAAAACGACGAATCGATCTCAAACTGCTTACGAACTACTTTACTCATCTACACCCCTAGTTGAAACTATTTATTCTTTGCATTTTGTTTAAACATGAGCGAAAAATGGATCATATCTTTCCTTAAAGCACTTGCATAAGTATCTTCTAAAGAATTTTCACTTTACAGACCTCAAACACCACTTTTCTCTATTTCATCGCAATCTATATTCAATCTTAGGTGTATCGGAGTCTTTCAACTTATAATTTGAATAGAGAATCAACATTAATCATAATGATTTGAATCTATATTCTATATATTTATCTTATTTTACTGTATTTACCGCAAATGCTGTTTGAAACTTAATTTTTGGAGGTTTTAACAGGTTAGGATTCATAATAGACTTCCTATCAAAGGCAACACTAGTTGGATTTATGGCTGGAGCAGCCATCATAGTATCCTTACAACAGTTAAAAGGCCTTCTTGGAATTGTTCACTTCACTACTAAGATGCAATTTATTCCAGTCCTTTCTTCTGTTTTCCAGCACAAAGATGAGGTACATTAATATACACACAAACACATTTTTTTTTTCAATATTAATTGGCCAAAATTGAACACATAATTTGACCAAATAATGAAAAATATATTAAATTAATGCAAATAAATAATATTTTTTTTAAAAAGAATTTGTAATTGAAATTGTATCAATATTGCAGTGGTCTTGGCAAACAATTGTAATGGGCATGAGCTTTCTTATTCTCTTATTTGCCACAAGACATATTGTAAGTCCTTTTCTTTTTTTCTTCTTTTGGTTAACATTTCATTTCAAATACTAGTACTAATTATCATTTTAAGCAATCATTATATTTAAATGTGTATATGTATTTTGAATGCAGAGTACAAAAAAACCAAAACTTTTCTGGATATCAGCAGCATCTCCATTATTTACAGTTGTTGTGTCAACCCTTTTAGTTGTCCTCTTCAAGAAAAAGTTGAATGGTGTTCACACTGTAAGTATATATCATCCTCTTATATATATATATATAACAACAGTTATTGATAAGTTGATGAGACTCTGTGCATGATAAGTAACAAATTTTTATGTCATTTTTGTACAGATTGGGCACTTGCCAAAAGGGTTGAATCCACCATCAACAAACATGATGTATTTTTATGGACCATTTCTTACTGTAGCTATCAAAACAGGCATTATAACAGCAATCTTATCTCTCACTGTCAGTTGCTAAGCAAACAGATTCCTGTGTCAATAAAGGGTCATGA
Organism: Gentiana macrophylla; assembly: GCA_026214975.1. NCBI lineage: Eukaryota > Viridiplantae > Streptophyta > Magnoliopsida > Gentianales > Gentianaceae > Gentiana > Gentiana macrophylla. The sequence goes on from CM047815.1 coordinate 91,759,135, forward strand.
TATATTCTTGAGTTTTCTTATAAAACTAACTAAATATAATCATCTTCTTAAACAGGAAGGAATTGCCGTGGGAAGAACATTCGCGGCAATGAAGAATTACCAAGTTGATGGAAACAAAGAAATGATGGCTATTGGTTTCATGAACATTGCTGGCTCTTTTTCATCCTGCTATGTTACCACAGGTAACAATTACGTATTTAGTGGCACCACGGTGTTTGTTTTTTACCTATCACACGAACAGAAACAATCGAAAAAAGATTCTGATTTCGAAATTTTTTTTTTTTTTTTTTTTTTTTTTTTGCAGGTGCGTTTTCACGATCAGCTGTGAACTACAATGCAGGAGCAGAGACAGTGGTTTCAAACATAGTAATGGCAGCAGCAGTGTTAATTACACTGTTGTTTCTAATGCCATTGTTCTATTATACACCAAATCTGGTATTAGCAGCTATAATCATTAGCGCGGTAATCGGGTTAATAGATTATAAAGCAGCATACCAATTGTGGAGAGTTGATAAACTTGATTTTCTAGCTTGCTTCAGTTCTTTCTTTGGTGTCCTCTTCATTTCTGTCCCACTTGGACTTGCTATTGCTGTAAGCTTTTCTTTCCCTCATAATATTGCTATTGCTAAAATAAGTTAATCAAAACTAAATATATGAGCCTATGATTCAGAGACAAAAGTCGAACGAATCCCGACCCGTATCACAAAAATCCTACTTCCGCCCCCTAGCACCAAACAGTCAGATTAATGCCGTTTGTGTATCGTCTTTTTGTACACATGTCACTAATCCAACGGTGTATAATTTCCCTCCACAAACTTGATGTATTATATTTATTGTGTGTATATATATGTGTGTGCAGGTTGGGATGTCAATATTCAAGATACTGTTACATGTGACAAGGCCAAACACAGCAACACTGGGGAATATAGAGGGAACCCAAATATACCAAAACATGGCAAGATACAGAGAGGCTGTGAGAGTACCCTCTTTCCTCATACTTTCTGTAGACGCCCCGTTCTATTTCGCTAATGCCACTTACATTCTTGAAAGGTTAGTATTATATAAAACAATATTTCTATGCTGTTTTATTGTATCGCACCAAAGGTAAAAGTGAACATGAAAAGAAATAAATAATTATTGTTTTTTTGCAGAATCTTAAGATGGGTAAGAGAAGAGGAAGAGAGAATAAAGGCTAATAAAGAGATCCCCATGAAGTGCATTATTTTGGATATGACAGGTTTGTTCTCACACCATTTTACTACTAATTCTTTTTAAGAGATGGGGGAGATTCTTGGTTGCAGAGTCTCTTGTGTCGATTGGTGACATGTCTTGTGTTTTACTATGATGAACAGATACTTGTCAAGTAGCATGTTGCGTATTCAATATGTATCCACATCGATATGCACCGACTACTTACTATATACACCTAGGGGAATATTTGTAATTTTCAAAAGCTAGATACAGGATTCATATGCATATTTTCATAATTTGGATTTGCGAAATGGATAATCATGTTAAAAATTGAGCAAAAATCGTAAATAATGAACAAATAGTTGTCCAAAATGATGGAATACTACCAAAAATGAAGCATTAAAACTTGTTTTATTTTTGTGTTTTAATATTCGTTTTGTGGTCCTTATAGTTTCATTATGTACAATTTCGTTCTTATATTTTAATATTTGTGCATATATACCCTCCGTACTGTATCCTATATCTTTCAAAAAAAAATCTCACACAAGCAACCTAAGTTTTTTATACACATGTAACTCATTCAACGAAGACACTAATTTTTTTTCTATAAAGAATCTTCATACCAGAATTTCCTGTTTTTTCAGCACCAAAGCTGGGGAAAATGTCTTTTATCAGATGTAATGCTGTTTTTTTTTTTTTACCTGCAGCTGTAACAGCAATAGACACCAGCGGCATCGACACGCTATGTGAAATCAGGAAAACATTAGAAAAAAAATCCTTAAAGGTGAAAATGCTCCTCCTATATGAATGAAGTACTTGTTTTTCTGCTGCTATTGAATTTATAAACTAAAGTTTCTAACTTTTATTTCTTTCTTCTATTTGTGCTGGTTTTAGTTTGTGTTGGCAAATCCAGTAGGCAGTGTGATGGAAAAGCTACATCTGTCCAACATCTTGGAGTCTTTTGGAACTGATGGGCTCTATTTAACTGTTGGTGAAGCCGTCTCTAATGTATCGTCTTCATGGAAGCCCTAAGTTTTACTTGTTCCCAGATTAAGGAAAAAGAGTATGTTAAAGCAGAGAATCATACAGCATTGGCAAGACAAAGCTGTGTTTTTTTTAAGTAATCCTAACCTTATGTTTTATATTAAATATGTAAAATGACACCCTTTGGGTAGTAGAACCCTATAAGAGGAGGTGGGGTTGTGTGTGTGGAGGTGGTAATAGAGAGAGGTGTAGCTGTATTTCTGAAGTTAACAGTTACTCTCTAGTTTTTTTTTATGACCAAAAGCCTACAGCCTACTTGCTATTTTGTATGTTGGACTAGTTGAGAAGGAAGAAATAAATAACACAAGAATTTTCACACGAAAGACAGCAGCTACACCACCAAGACAGGATCTAGTCGATATTTCGAGAAAAAAAATACTTTCTTTGGATCAAGAGGTTGTGGGTTCAACTCTCATTGGTCAAATGATGTTTATTTGGACTACTTATATCGGTTTTGTCCCCTTATGAAACTTGAAGGGTCATAAAAAGGAGACGTAATACACACCACAAGGGCTTCTGCAACAAGAAACTGGAGAAGGTCTTTTAGTGTAGTCATTGCATACACATTAGCTATACTAATCGTTTCCTTTTGCTATCCTCTTCTCTTCTCTCTCTTTCTTTATTTCTTTTATTTCTTTAAGAAGAGAAACTTGAGAACCTTTTTTATGGCTGAACCCACTCAGATGGGAAGAACTATTTTCTTCATAGAACCATTTACACAAATAACTGAACTAGTGTTTTCAGAAGAAGTTGTTACTAAAAGCACAGATTCAACATTGGTTTAAAAGCAGTAAACACAAGAAGAAGGCTAAAAAACTCACACACACTATGAACCGGTATCTTTCCGTGGCACGACCTTTCGGGTCCTGCTAGTGCTCCTCTTTGTAGGAGTTGCAGCAGCTTTGGCAGCTCCTACTTTGACATCTTCTTGATGTTTATCGTTGACAGTTTTCGAAACTCCTACTACTTCAACACCTTCTTGATGCTTATCATTCACCAAAGTTTTTGATGACGAACTCTTTGGGCTTCTTAACCTCAATATTTCACCTTTAGCAGTAGCCAAATCATCCTCAAGCTTCTTTGCTCTCTTCTCTAACTTCTGTCGTTCCTCGCCAAGTTTCATCACAAGGCTATGTGCATCCTCTAGGTTCTCTCGTGCTACTTTGGTTTCGTGTTTTTGATCAGCTAGAGACTTGTAGATTGCGTGTTTCTCGTCTTCATTGATGGACAGCTGAGAATTCGCTAGCTCTAACTCCTTTGTAAGTATTAATGCATTTCCATTTAGTTCGTCCAGTGTTCTTGTAGCGTTTTCTAGATCTACTTGAAGAGATTTTCTAGCTTCCTGCTCTTTCAAGACTCGAGTCTCCAATGCTTTCAAGTCGTTGTTTAGAGACGATGTTACCTTCTTCTCTTCTTGCAAATCAGCAACAGCAATCTCGGCTTTCTTATAAGCATCAACCAGTTCTTGTTGTAAGCTATCGCGGATTTGAATCACCGTAGCCAGATCTTGAGATACGGTTTGCATCTCTTCATTCTTTCTCTGTAGTATCTCCCTTAATGACGTTAGCTCGCTTGCTAATGACTCTGCTTCTTGTTTTGCTTCCTCGGCTTTCTTGGTCAGTGACTGTCTAGCTTCACCTAAGTCAGCTCGAACTTTAGAAACTTCTGATTCAAGTCCCAAGCACAAATCATGTGACTGCTGTAGTTGCCTGGTCAACTCCACCACTTCTCTCTTTGACTTTTCTAAGGTTTCTCGAGCGACCTGGAGCTTGTGGTTCAAACCCTTGACATTTTCCAATTCTACACCCAACATTTTCCTTAGACTGTCCCTTTCAAGGCTTATATCAGCAACAACAATGTTTTTCGAGTTCAATTCACTTAAGCTAGATTCAAGCTGTTCTTTTAATTGGTGAACTTTGCGCTCTTGATCTTTCAGTAGCTTGGCATCTTCAGCTTCTTTCTTCTGGGAAAAGGACTTCAGTTCGGTGTACTCTTTTCGGATAGATTCCAAGGTTCTGTTCGATTCATCTCTCTCATGCTGTAAAGCGCCTATTTGGGCATTCAGATCAGTGATGGTGGCATTTTTCAATTCCAGTTCTTTTTCGCTCCTCAGGAGCTTATCTTTCAATTCTTTCTTCTCCAAATTTAATTTTCCCAATTCATCCTGCAACTGTTGACATTCAGAAACCGAACTTTTCAATTCCGTTTCCTTTTCTGCCAATTCAGAGCGAAGATTATGGAGATCATCGACTTTCTCCTTGATTTCTACATTAACCAAGTTAATCTTATCTTGCAGGGTACTAATAGCTTCATCTTTACCCCTCAAGTCCTCTTCTAATGACTTTTTTTCAACTGCAGCAGTCGTAAGGTCTATTTGGAGACCATTAATAGACATTTCAAGCTCTTCAACCATCTTTTTCTCTTTCTGAAGCTCTTGTTTAATGCTAGACAGTGTTTCATAAGCTGATTTTAACTGGTTGGTTAAAGAATGCTGCTCGTCACGAGCTTTTCTAAGTTTCTCATTACCAGCCTCTTTTTCTTTCATCAGCTCTGACTCGAATTTCTTACCCAAGGAAACAATGGCTGTTTCTTTCTCATGCAGTTTATGCCTCATCTGTATAAGCAGCAATAAAATGAGAAAGAAAATATCAATAAAAAAAGCTTCATTGTTTATTCAACAGTATCACGTTGAGGAATAACACAAGTGAACAGGCTGTATAAAAATAGTGTCCATAGATGAGAACATACACGTGAGAGACAGTTTTGGTGCTTACAGATTCAATGGTTGCCTCAGAAATGGCCTTTTCCTTCTGAGCCAAAGCATATAAGGCACCAAGCACACCTGAGACAAAAATTCCGATTCCCCCAAGAACTGAAACAAACGAGCCTACTGATGAACCTCCTGAAAGCTTGCTCTGTCAAGTAAAATTTTTAACAGCCATAGATTTTAAACAAGAATAAAAGGAAAAGGAGTTGGTCTCTACACTTCCAGCAACAAGGGGCAAGATCCGAACCTCTAGTGCTTGATTCTCTTCTTCACCTTTAAGTTCAGAAACTTCTGAGAAGAAATTACGAAAGCATCAGTGATGTCAGGAAAGAGATAAAGATCAGGGAGGAAAAGAACAGCTGATATCCTGTATATTATGTCATGTTTTGACTGAATCATCTGAAAAACAAAAACAAAAACTGAAGAGCATGGTATAAGGCAACGAGAAATAAGTTTGTGATTGGAATATGCTGGTCATCAGAAGCATAGTTACAATACCATTTTGAACTATATGCTGAATTTTACACTTAGACTACAAACTTCTTAGACTGCAGTCTGCAGATAATGCTACTAAAAGCGAATTACAAGGAAAACATGTCTAATTATTTAAGTCATCAATGAGTAGAAAGAGGAACCATTCAACAGTCGTAGAGACAGAGACTACAATTTATCACAAGGCTTATAGTTCAAAACATCCTTTTGTGGGAACGGAAGAAGCAAAATGGAAAAACAAAAAATTGAGTGCATAACGAAAGATCCTTACATTTTTAATCAAATGCTAGTGTTCATGTTTAGGTTTAGCAAATATATCCAACAAAAGTACATGATAATTTTCTTATAGATTCACGCTAAATTTCTCCATCAAGTCATTCACTTCTTCTAATTCATTATATGGTGTTCATTCCTTCCTATTTACGGCCCCTTCACCTGATATATTTACTCTGAACAAGAAAATACAAAGAAATTCTTGGATGAACAGAAGCTTTACTGATACAAATATCCAATCTCTAACCTTCACAAACTTACTGGATGTCTACACTATTGACGCGGATACCTCGACTTGGGGAAGCAAGTGAAAGTACATTATTCACATTGGCACTTCTAAGGTATTGATGCACTTGCACAAGATCTCTGTACTAATTTATATAACACGAATAAACAGGACCAAAGTTTCTCTGCACTACTTGATCTTTACTTTCATTCCTGAATGACCATAGATACCGAGGTACACTTACGAATAATAAATCACCTAAGACATAGCACTTCAATAATATAGCAAGAAGCCATTTGTAAACCAAGATTGTAGTGAAGACCAATAAATGTACAAGATACATAATCAAGCACATGGAAGCACTTCGTCAAACACTTGACGGGTATAAATTCATACCTCTCAAAATCATTAAAGAATCATAATGCAATACCCGTTCCAGACTTCCATCACAAGAATTAGTCTTAACGAAAGAATCAAGAAACAGAAGTATCAATTGAACCAATAACTGGAATGCCATCTTCCACAAAATCAACTCACAACAAGTTTGCTAAATCTAGATGAAAAAAGAAACAATAAAAAAAAGGACCAAACAAAATCCAGCTCTGACCTGCAGCCAAGCATTCAAGAGTCTTATCATTCATCTTCAAAAACGGAAGAACTGAAAACCCCACAATCAAAATGGCTCTCTTCTTCCAGACCAAATTGATAACTTCTGAATCGTCTTGGCGCATACAAACAACAATCTTTCTGTTATTTCTCAGACTGTGTGAAGTTCTTCGGGAAGATATTGAGCGAATTGGGTGAAAAGAAGAAGCAAAATAACAAGATGAGGTAGAGGTGAGTGAATGAGGGATCGAAACTGGGTATAGAGAGGGAGAACATCCTCTCGAGAAGCCCGTAGCTGCAGCCATTTTCACTTCAATCTCAGTGATGAAAGGGGATCATCTTCACAAGTCAAGAATGCAGGTGAGCTGCTAATTTTTATCTTTATAATTTTGTTGTGGGCCTCTTTCAGTGGCTCTTACTTAAATTGCTGGATTTGCAACACTGCTCTCCTCTCCAATTCCTTAGTGTTCTTTTAGAGAATATTTATCAGCTTTGTCTCCGTGTTTTTATCGATACATTATAAATTTAATTCGTAGAAAAGTTGATTTTTAATTCAAAAATCAACATTTTGAAGGTAGGTTTGGTTTTTTAAAATCGATTATTGACTCAATAATCGATTTCATGAATGTCGATTTAGTGTGGTTCACAAGTAAGTATGATGCATCGGTAAAATAAACGAGATACAAATAAAGACTCTTCTATTACCATCACTTAGAGCATCTCCAAGGGTTGATGTTTTGGGCAGCAAATCACCAATTAGATGGAAAACACAGCTCCAATGGAACACCAAATCATACAGCAAATAGGTGGAAGTGGGAATTTCAATTTGCTGGTGAAATTAAGCAGCCGACAAACACTGTTTGGGAGAGTACAGATGCGTTTTTTTTTTTTTTTTTTTTAATTTTAAGATAAAATATTCCAAGTATATTCCTTTTTTATGTTGAACCATTGGAGCTGACCGGCAAAATTTGGTGTAAATCTACCACCAAATTGATGATTTGGTGTTTCTTTTGGTGTCATCCATTGGAGTTGCTCTTAGAGCAACCCTAGTGGCACTCGGGAGAGAAGCTTTTTTATTGTTGTTGTTTAGGTGATGTGGAGAAATATAAGTGGAAGATAAATATAGAAGAGTTGTAGGGATAATTTGTGTGTGATGTGATGTTGTAATGGTGATAATTTGAAGTACTGCAAATTTTCTCCCACGTAAATACACTTAGAGCGAGAGTAATGGTGATCGAGAGATAAGGCTATTGATTGGTGTTGTTCGGGTGATGTGGAGAAAAATAAGTGGAGGATAAATATAGAAGAGTTGTGGGGATAATTTGTGTGTGATGTGATGTTGTAATGGTGATAATAGGGAATGATCGTAAAGATTAATTGTGAATGATTAGATATTGTAATATTAATAAACTAGAAAGAAACCCGTGCTATGCACGGAAAGATTTTAAGAAAAAAGAAATCTGTAAATATACACGAATGAAAAAAATAAAAAAATTCATAAGAATTTTGTTTAAAAAATGTAGCATATAAAAAGCATATTTTATGGAATACAAAACATCACAGTATGTTTAAATCGTATTGTCGAAAAAAAGCATAAAGTGTAATATTTCTAATTTATAGTGACAAATTACTCAACTCGACTTTTGATTTTAATGAATGACCAATTACGGCGGGATAAAACACAATGAAATTTCTAATTCTTGGTAAATTATCTTTGTGGGAGAAAGTCCATTTTCTGGTTAGCCGACAAAATGTATACCATAATAATTACACCAAAACCAATGTTATATTTCAGGAAAACTTCACAAACTTACTACTACACAATAAACAAATAAAATAAGCGAAAAACACTTCACATTTTGGAAATCTACCATTATCGACTCAAGTAAGGTAAAAGTAACATAATGCATAGCAAATGAGTATATTCATACAAGATGCGTCCAAATACGAATCTACCATTATTCACAAACTTCATAAAATTAGGAGGCTATAACAAAAAAAACTCATTATTCCTCTTAAACTTTATATGTATTAAGGTAAGGCAACAATACAGCTGAATTGACATTGCAACATATGCAACACATTGTACACTGGAAGATTGTAAATGACATTACCAAATTCAAAACACCAAAGGATTATTTAACATTAAACACCAAAAATACCCAGACTCTTGAATCTTGATGAATGGCTTATCATATGGTAAAATGACAAACTAAATCATGCCCATGAATGTATACAAAAAGATGATTCTTATTTACTACTAAAAGCACCTTTCAACTTAATTATCGGTTGTCCAAAACTTAGGTAATGAAATAGGATGCATGTATTTCTTGGTCAGATCCTCATCATCATGTTAAGCATCTCCCTTTTGTAAACTAACCTGCAAAACCAAAGCAAACCATCACAAAAATTTCTTCAAAATACCATAGTTCCCAACACGCTTTGCCATCTGTGGGAAATATTACTCCAAAGAGGTACTGAGCCTCAAATAGGTGCTCTTATGCCTCTGTTTGATTAGTTCAAAGCAGATCTACATTTTCGTATATTATATTGTTAGTACACTTTATTTATTTGTAAAAGACATATTAATTGTGATACATATACTCAAGTGGCCGCCAAGCTAGCTAGCATCTCTCTCAATTGTATCTTTTATAAATATCAATGAATAAACTAAGTTGAAGTTTACTCTTGTGTTAACACATTCTCAAACTCTCTTCATGGTATCGAGCCTCACGAGTTCTAATTTTCCACCGCAAAACTTCGGTCATCGCTTTTTATCAAGAATGTCTTCTTCTAAAGCATCCTACTCATTAAGTAAATCTCAACAGACTGAGGTTACTGACTCCACTCCATATACAAATCACAGACTTGATTACAACAATAATCTTGGGTTGTCAAGATCTATGAAAAAGTATAACTCGGACAAAGCAAGATGGAAGACTTGTCGAGTCCAAACACTCTCGTGCCAGATCGGAATCACTTGGTGATATTATGGATTCTCGGCTAGCTCTCTTCAAAGAGTTTCTCAAATGGCGTAAGACCGATAACTCTCTCTGAGCATTGCCACTCATACCAAGACAGTATATCTTATTCCCAACTCAAGAATGGCACTGATAGTTGATTCTGGGGCCTCATCTCATATGACAGAAATAAAACTCATTATATAACTCTCAAACCACATCCATGAGACTCATAAAATTAAAACTGCTGATGGATCTTTTTCATATGCTCAAGGTTTTGGAATTGTCAAACTTACTGATAAAATCTATCTGAATGATGTCCTGTTTGTTCCAAAGCTAGACTGTAATCTCATATCAGTCAGTAAACTCACTAAGGACCTAAATTGACAAATACTTTTAAAGACAATCGTGTATTTTCCAAGATACTTATTCACAAGAAGTAATGGAAAGAGCCAAAACTTGCTCAGATCATTTATTGTTCACCCCGCCAAGACAGAAACACAAGGCTGATCTGACCGCTTCACACTTGCTCTCAAACCTGTAGACAATATTATGTTATGGCATTATAGATTAGGACATCCTAGTTTTGGTTATTTAAAGACTTTAACTCCTGAATTATTTAAAGGATGCAATCTTAATGATCTTCAATGTGATATATGTCGGTTGCCAAACTCACCAAATCTGTATGCTAAATTACCTCACTTACCCTCCTCACCTTTCACCCTAATTCACAGTGATGTGTGGGGACCCTCAAGAGTAAAAAGCATAACAGAAAGAGGTGGTTTGTTACCTTCATAGATGACCACACCGTAAACCACTTGGTTATTTTTAATGAAGGATAAGTCCTAAAGTTGGACCCATCTTTCAAGAATTTTACAACATGGTCTCCACTCAATTTGACACTAAGATCAAACTCTTGAAGACCGACAATGCTCTTGAATATTATGAGTCTCATCTCGCAATTTCTTGATGGATAAAGGGATTGTCCATATCAAGAGTTGTGTTGAAACCCCTCAAAGAAAATGGGGTTCTTGAGAGAAAGAACAGCATCCGCTTGAAATGGCTAGGTCTATTATGTTTACCACAAATGTTCCAAAATATATGTGGGTGAAGCTATATTGACTTCCACATACTTAATCAACAGACTTCCCAGCAGAGTGTTAGGTTTCAAAACTCCACTCAAAACCCTCACGACCACACACTCCTCGCCATCATCTTGTTTCCCGATTGCCTCCAAAGATCTTTGGTTGTCTGTGTTTGTGTATATCCATGCTCAACACGTAGTAAACTTGATCCTAAAGCTCATAAGTGCATTTTCCTTGGATATGCACAGACAAGAAAGGTTACAAGTGTTACTCTCTCCTTCATCAAAACCAAATGGGGACCTTCTTGGGAATATGACTATACCTCCTGGTTTTATCAATCCTCATACTCAAGGCAAGGTGTGCAACCGAGGAAATCTCTATATGGCCTGAAGCAATCACCAAGGGCATGGTTTGGAAAATTAACAAACCATCTACAAAAATTTCTTACCACTCGCTACATGGTGACATTCTTGTGTAAGAAAGGAACAATATCAAAAACTCATCTACCTATCCCATACAAGACCGGATATACCATAGTTTCACCAAGTCTGCATTAGATCCAACACAATCTTGTTACTTGCAAGAAACAACCTTTGCTTAGGCATTTGTGAAGCTCTTTGGCTCATCTAATAACTCAAGACTTTAATTAATCAAATTCTTAAGCTTTCAACAGCCTCAATGAAGCTTAATTTGAGTTCATGTAAAATGTCAAAACAAAAAATCTCAATCAAAACTTGCATTTAACGAATTCAAAGTCACCTCTCATATCAATGAATAAACTAAGGAAGAACATATTTCATTGCTTTCTTTTTGAATGAATTTCTATCATAAAATGGATGAAAATTTCTATTGGATGAAAATACTTGTCTAACAGGCAATGCTCATAAAGAAAACACAGCATTAAGGGATCGTTATTGGATTTTACACAACTATTATGGTTGAAGTTGTGGGATGAGTGATGACAATTGAGAGTGATATATGTTGTTAAACACATATATCCGTATTTATTATTGCTCTTCAACCTGGTGCCTGCCTTTGAATATAAGGTACCTTTGAATATCCGGCTGCTAAAAAATAAAATAAAATAAAATAAATCCGAATAAAAGGAAGTACGAAATTTAGAATTCGTGCAAGCAAAACAAAATATCTATTCTATATACAAATCCCAAATTTACATAGTCCAATAAAAATAAAAAAAAAGAACACTAAAAGTAAACCTTTGGAGGTGTAAAAATGATTGTCAACATCCTACACCTCGTCTGAATACTGTGACTCATAGTCCTCCATATCTGTATCTACACGATCAGCTGCAAGAAAATAGTATTAATAAGAATAAAAAATAAACAACACGGTTCCTTTCAATTACAAATTACAATCCCATGGTGAAAATTGAAATACAAAAGAGAATATTGCTAAGAGAAAAATGAAACTGAGATATTCGTTACTTTCAGCAGATTATCTTTCAAACCTATCGAATGTCACATGATTTCTTTGATATCATATTGCTTCGAAGTATGCCGGTTTTACGCTTTTCTATCCCATTCATGATCCTGCCACAACAAATAAAAACTAAATGAAAGAGAAGGGATGGAGCAGAACAAACGATAAAGCGATCGAAAGAGTTTGAATGGAAATTGGTTCTGATTAGACGTGGTATGAATTTGAGGAGAGATTGAACAGAAAATCGGTAGGGTTGATACGGGAGTTTGAACGGAAAATCTGTTGAGATGGATACGATCAAATCTCTTTGTTTGGGGAGAAGATTTTTTCTTTTTTCTTATTGTAAACATGGAAGATATTTTGCTCAAAGTGTTTTACATATGGATATGGATCGGTTAATTACGGGTTTGGGTCTAATTTACGGGTAATCAATTTTATTTTTGCTTTCAAATATATATATAGTATAGATATTTTGAATTTATAGATTAAAATAATACTATTAAACTTTTTTTTTAGGTTTCAGAGTTTTTTTTTCCTAACACAGGGAGGCTTCACGCTTTTTTTTTGCTAGACAATTGTCTAGTTGCCTTTCTCAAACTAGACAATAGAGTAGATAATTTTAAGAAAAGATTCTCTATTTCACTATCATTATTTCATATTCATCCAAATGTTCCTTCTCTTCCAGCAAAAAGGTATAAAGAATACCTCTCAAATTACCTCATTATGGCTGCTCTTACTGGCGCCTTTTTTTGGAGAGACAATTGTCTACTTGGCTCTCCCAAAAAAGACAAATATTGTCTATATTTCTATCATTATTTTGCTTTTTGGTTAAATGAATATTCTACTCTGACGATAAAAGGGAAAGACCTCTCCAAGCTTGTGTCCCTACTGCTGCTCTTAGAGCGAGAGTAATGGTGATCGGGAGATAAGGCTATTGATTGGTGTTGTTTGGGTGATGTGGAGAAATATAAGTGGAGGATAAATGTAGAAGAGTTGTGGGGATAATTTGTGTGTGATGTGATGTTGTAATGATGATAATAGAGAAGGATTGTAGAGATTAATTGTGTGTGATTAGATGTTGTAATGGTAATAAATATTTTGAATTTATTGATTAAAATAATATTAAACTTTTTTTTTAAGGTTTCAGACCCTTTTTTTTTAGGCTTGGAGCTTTTTCCTATGCTGCCATAATTGTTTTTCTCAGAGAATGGCTCTCGCACTTCCATTCTAAAAATAGAGAATGCAAGAGAACATATCTTGAACATATCTATTTCCTTTCTGTTATTTTGTATTTTATTGTTAAGAAAGTCTATTGTCTCTCTATTTGCAATAGATATTGGCCAGAATTGTCTTATTACTGCCGCCCTTAAGATCTACTTCTTTAGAGTATATTCATCCATCGAGACAAGTTATGATACATCAGTAATTCGTGGGTTATATCAGACGGCGGTATGAGACAGAATTTGGTATATAGATATTATCCAAAACATACACATAAATGATTACAGACCCCAACCTTTTATGGTAATCAAAAACAGAATCTAATAACCACACTAACAACTTAGTGTATAGGTGTCACCTTATCTAGACACACTCAATAAGATGCTAACACCTGTCAGCTATATCTTTTTATTTGATTCCTTTTCAGCCCCTCTCAAACTAATATGTGGATGTACTACATTTAGTTTGTGTCTAAATGTATCAAATATGCTGACAGGCAAGGCTTTAGTGAAGCAGTCTGCAATCTGATATGAAGTTGGTATGTAGCACACTTGTATCTCTTTGTTCAGCACCATGTTTCTGATGTAGTGAATGTCCATTTTGATGTGCTTAGTCCTTGCATGATAAACAGGGTTTTGAGCCAGGGAGTTAGCACCTGTGTTGTCACACCACAATGTAGGTATGTTAGGAACTTGAAGCTGAATTTCCTGAAACAAGTTAGTCATCCATTTCACTTCTGAGGCTAGGTTAGCCAAGGATCTATACTCTGACTCACAGCTTGATCTTGATACAACTGCTTGCATCTTGGAGCTCCATGAGATTAGTGAATCTCCCAAATAGACACAATAACCCCCAGTAGACTTCCTATCAATTGGACATACTGCCCAATTAGCATCAGAAAACCCATGGATCTCAAGTGTTTTTGATGGTTGGAAAATCAGTCCCATATCCAGTGTTCCTGCAACATATCTAAGAAGCATTTTAAGGGCCTGCCAGTGATCTGTGTAAGGATTCAGCATAAACTGGCTTAGTGTGTTAACAGCGAAGGTTATGTCAGGCCTGGTGAGTGTTAAATACTGCAGTGCTCCAATGGCACTTCTGTAAATGGTAGGATTTGCCAGGGGTTCTCCTTGTTCATGTATCAGTTGCTTTCCAGGTACCATAGGTGTTGGACAAGAACTTAGATGTCCCAGACCAAGCCTTTTTAGCAGTTGTGCTGCATAATGTGACTGATTCAAATGCAATCCATAGGAATCCCTTGTAACTTGCATTCCCAAGAAGTGTGACACAGGACCTAGGTCTTTCAGAGAAAACTTGGAGTCTAGCTGTTGAATGAACTTCTGGATCAACTTGGATGAGTTTCCAGTAAGTAGTATATCATCAACATAAACTAGGGCAAATAATACCTGACCTTCCAGCTTGAATGTGAACAAAGAAGTATCTGATACAGTCTGTTTGAATCCCCAATCAAGCAGCTGATTCTTCAATGCTTCAAACCAGGCTCTAGGAGCTTGTTTGAGCCCATAGATGGCCTTATTTAGTTTACAAACAAACCCTGGTTTATTGGAGTCTTCAAACCCTTCTGGTTGCACCATATACACTGGTTCTTTCAGGGGCCCATTTAGAAAGGCATTATTGATGTCAATTTGGTTGATAGGCCAAATCATGGCTACTGCAACAGCCAGAATGATTCTTACTGTGGATAATTTGGCCACTGGACTAAAGGTTTCAGTGAAATCTATCCCATAATTCTGATGAAACCCCTTAGCAACAAGCCTTGCTTTATATTTCAGAATACTTCCATCTGGCTTCAGTTTCAATTTGAACACCCATTTGCTTCCTACCAGACTATGATTCATGTCTGGTTTGACTAGATCCCAAGTCCTGTTATGAACCAGTGCCCTATATTCCTCCATCATAGCTTTGCTCCGGCCACTCCCCAAAGCTTCTGATACACTTGTTGGTTCAGTAGGAAAGGTGTGAAACTTAGTTAAAGCAGTAGTGTAGGTCTTTGGTTTGAAAATACCACTTTTAGACCTAGTTTGCATAGGGTGAACTTTGACAGTGGGTGGAGAAGGACTAGGACTAGGACTGGGCTCAGAATCAGAGAGTGACTGATCATGAGGAAGTTCAATATCAGGTGCTGATTGTGCACTTGTGTGTGTGCTGGTGTTTTGGAATGAAGGTGGTGACTCTGTCATTAACAGAGGTGTATTAGGCAAAGAACTTGTACTGGTGTTCTCACTATAGTGTGGTGAATCAATGTGTGTAATAGGTGTGATGGGATCAACATGGTGATTTTCAGTAGTAGTAGAGTTGTGAATGGCATTACCAGTAGTGTCAGTATCCAGGTCTGGCTCAGTTCTGGCCTCAGGATGCCCCTCTGAATGAGTCAGACCAAAGGGTAGCCGTGTAGTAACCATACTAGGATCAAGAACAATTTATTTGGAAGGACCTTGATTAAAATGAGTAGTGAAGGGAAACTGGCTCTCATTGAAGGTGACATTATTGGAGATGTAGATTCTACCTGTCTGATCTAAACACTTGTAACCTTTGTGATAAGGACTCAATCCAAGGTTGACACACTGGTTGGTGTGATACTGGAATTTAGTGGTTTGGTAGGGTCTGAGATAAGGATAAGCAGCACAACCAAAAACTTTGAATGTGTGATAATTAGGTTTGTGACCAAAAAGACACTCATGTGGTGATTTCATATGTAGCACTGGTGTAGGAAGACAGTTTATGATGGAAACAGAAGCTTGGAAACTGTGCCACCAAAACCTAAGTGGCATAGAGGCTTGAGCTAGCATAGTTAACCCTAATTCAGTGATATGCCTATGCTTTCTTTCTGCCCTCCCATTTTGAGCATGGTCATGAGGACAAGGATGCCTAAAGTTTATGCCATGTTGTTTTAGGAAAGCTTCAAAAGGTCTATATTCACCTTCCCAGTCAGACCGCACACACTTAATTTTAGTGGAAAATTGAGTTTCTGCAAGATGTTTAAAATTAACAAACACAGACAAAGCTTCTGATTTTTGTTTCAAGGGGAAAATCCAGGTGAATCTGGTATGATCATCTATAAAATGTATATAGTAGGTATACCCTTCTGTAGATTTGAAAGGGGCAGGACCCCAGATATCTGTGTGAATTAAGTCAAATAAAGATGCAGCATGAGTGGATGAAGGCAAATGAGGATGAGCATGAGATTTACCAAATTGGCAGGCATCACAGAAATGCAATTTTTCATTAAAATTCAGATTAGTACAATCTTTCAACATAAAACTTAAAACCTTACTGGAGGGATGACCTAACCTCCTATGCCAAACATTAGGATCTTTATTTAGATCATATATACTTAGACTCTTAGACTTAGCACTAGCAGCCTGAGACTGGGAGTGACTGAGGAAGACAGTGGTGGATAAGTTCTTGGATTGAAGGGAGGTCTTGGATTGAAGGGAGGCCTGGTCTGACTCATTTGTCCGCAGGCATGATCTCGATCATGAGCCATCCTTGAGTCATCCCCTTGAGCACTGTTGTCTTTGTAACCTTGTCCTTAACAAAACAAGCATTATTAGCAAACTCAACAACTACATTATTATCATAAACTAATTTGGATAAACTGAGAAGATTTCTAGTAATGAGTGGAACATGAAGAATGGTGTTAAGATACATGGGGCCAATGTGAGTGTGAAGAACAGTGTGTCCTATGTGTGCAATAGCTAGGTTTTCACCATTCCTCATGCCGATTGTATCATTACCATGGTAAGTTGAGCTTTGAGCCAGTTTTCCCAAGTCTCGATGTAACATGGTTTGTTGCCCCATCACCAAGATACCAAGCATTATCGCCATCGTGCTTGGTCGCCATAAATGCTGATGGTTGACCGGATTTGGCAGCTCCACCACTTGCATCAGGCATGAAATCAGTCTCAAACCTGTGCCAACAGATAGCCACTGTATGTCCACGTTTACCACACAATTGACAGACCATTTGACTAGTATTGATGTTTCCTGCTCCTCTACCACCACCTCTGCTTCTTCCTCTACCACCTCTAGCACCTCCCCTGCCTCTAAAGGAATTTTGTCTTGAACCATTTGGCCTTGGACCAGACCTACCTTGTCCTGGACTCCCTGAATAATTCACCAGATTAGCACTGGGATTGTTGTGAGCCCCAGGACTAGGATGTGCAGGATTGAACCTTGCAATTAACCTTTCATGTGTGATTAGTTGTGACTGCACTTCTTGCCATGTCAATGACCCAATTCTAGCTGTCAGATTTACAATCACAGCTTCATAATCCTTGTCTAATCCTCCAAGAGTTGCTAATATGAGCTCAGATTTGGACATAGGGTAACCAGCAGACGTTAGATTATCACTGTAAGATTTCATGGTGGCAAGATAATCAGCCATGGATCTAGTCCCTTTTTCTGCTCTAGCCAAAGCACTTTTATATTCCAACATCCGAGCTTCGGATTGATTGTTATACATAATTTCTAAAGTTGACCAAA
Organism: Gentiana macrophylla; assembly: GCA_026214975.1. NCBI lineage: Eukaryota > Viridiplantae > Streptophyta > Magnoliopsida > Gentianales > Gentianaceae > Gentiana > Gentiana macrophylla. The sequence goes on from CM047815.1 coordinate 91,776,946, forward strand.
CTTCATAAGCAGTTGTACATCCAATTACCTCAGTTAAGATCTATTCTGTCATCGATCCAAGCAGCCATCCAAGCAGTAAGTAGTCAACAGAATCCCATTCTTCAACCGCTGGATTTGAACGAAGAGCTGGTATTTCCGGCGGTCGTGGAAGTGTGCCCAAGAGATGACCATCGAGCTTGTAACCTTTCACAACCGGAAGAATAGTATAACGCCACAACAAATAGTTTTCCCTTGTGAGTTTAACTATGGTTGATTGATTCAAGTGACCATGGAAAGGTGACGGAGTAAGTGGCGAAAGTGGGTTCGTTGGTCGGTTTGTAGGAACCAAACTCTCTGATCTAGGAAAGAGAGCTTGAGGGAAGGTCGGAGATGGAGTTCCGATGCTGAAACCAGAGTAAGAAGGCCCTGCATGTGGTGGTTGAAAGCCAGAGTAAAATGGAAATAGGTTACCGGAGATATGTGTGGAAGTTAGTTGGGTGAAAGGAAGACCGGTAACAGGTATTCCGGTAGCAATATGAGAGCTCTGGGAGGTTATTGGAGCTGAGATGGTTGGCTGAGGTGAAGTTACACCTCCAGCTCCTCCAGTTGTGGGAGGCGGTGATGTTTCCGGCGGTGGAGCTTCCGCCATTAGTCTCTCTGATACCAAGACAGAATTTGGTATATAGATATTATCCAAAACATACACATAAATGATTACAGACCCCAACCTTTTATGGTAATCAAAAACAGAATCTAATAACCACACTAACAACTTAGTGTATAGGTGTCACCTTATCTAGACACACTCAATAAGATGCTAACATCTGTCAGCTATATCTTTTTATTTGATTCCTTTTCAGTATGTAATCAATCCAAATTACCCCTGCATACTATTAAGAGAGATAAATAAAAATGGATCTCAACCATAAAATTGGTATAGCTTATTAGTTACGGTTGCATCATAATTTCTCTGGCGACAATGACAATGGATAAACACCTTCGAAAATTGTGTATGCCATTAAATGCTACGAGTGCACTGTATTTTCTAATAAATAAAAAACAATAGAATAGGTTCTTGACAATATTTGAAATCGTCCGGGTACGATTTTAATAACTGAGCGGGTGATTGGGCCCCAAAATGTGATTCAGCAAGCCCACAAGTGAATCTACAAACACACAAACAAGATAAGAAGGGCCCGAAGTTTTGCACAGTAATGTCGTAGTATATACACACACACACTTTGCAGTATATCTATTTGACCTCTGCATCCTCCTGATATGACTCAGTGGTGGCGTGGGTGGTAGATTCGATCTGGAACTTAAAATTTGGATGTCAGTGGTTCGATTCCCGTAAGAGTTGATTGATTGATAACACCTTTCAAACAGTTGGTTTAATAGCGCAAATCCTATTAGAATTTCTTGAGTTCTTAATTAATCTCTCCTCAAATTCCTGTGGGATCGGAGGTGATGGGACCCTCAATGTTAGGGTATACCATTTTTTTTATTTGACCCATATGCAACCCATTTTACTTGAGATGCTGCTTTATTTATGGGGCAACTGCTGGCTGCTGGTTTTTTTTTTTAATTTTTTTTTGTTATGATAGTAATTTGTGGTTGCCTTATAATAATATAATATGTTGTTTTATATATTTGTGGATGTATATTGCAGGTCCCCTAAGGGCAACGATGACGTCGGGCGACCGGATGATTAGATTATCGATGGATATGGCTACCACGGGTGAATAATGAACAGACGATTGTTAAATGCACCACATTGAATATAATTTTAAGACACCACAGTGATATTTGATTTTTGAAAAAGTCGTATGACAATTTTCAACTTTTCAGGAATCAAATTCAAAGAAGTGTGCAGTGTGGTGTCTTTAACACGTGTCTTTTATTATATATATTATGAAATATCTACTAGGCTAGGATTGTTGTTTGGTGCATATATCACCAACTTGAGTCAAAGTATTATTAGAGTCACATAACCTACCGTTCGAATGATTGAAATGTTACCAATGATTTTAATTCACGTTTAAAGTGTGTACGTGTTTTTTTTTGGAATTTTATTTTGTTTGTATGAATTAAAATGTGCTAGAAATCATGGTATAAGCTTCCGTTGACATAGTTAAGTGATAAAAGAAAAATGGTGTTGTAGTCATAGGTTGAGTTGACATTGAGTTGAGGCATAAGAATTTGATATTCCATCTATTTTAACTAGTCCCATGAGGTGTAGTAACACAAAATAAGAAAATGATTTATGTGTCAATGTTTCTGAAATATAATCTTAAGTGTTTTTTTTTTTTTTTTTTATTTATTTAAAAATAGTGGGAATCTTTCTCTTTTTCTTTGACACACAATAGCCAAAGCCCAAGATGGACCGTGTGCGAATAAAGCCCGTTGATCGATCTTTATTGGGGTTTTATTAGTAAAACATGTTTATTTCTGAAAATACGATCATTTTAGGCATTTAAAAAGTTACTTCATGCATCACGATTATTTCGTGAAAATAAAGTCATTTGCATTGACGTTACTTCTTGAAAACAACGGTGATGTTATTTTTATAGAATATGTGCAATACGGAGTAGCGTCACCGCCATTAATGTTATTTTTATAAAGTAATGTCGATAAAAAATGATGTTCATAGGAACCAAGGACAGAGGTGTATGCATGGCTGAGGTGGGCTAAGCCCACCCGACGAAAAAAAATTCTACACCATAAAACCTATATAATTCAACTAAAGTCATCAAAACATCTTAATTAAGCCCACTCGATTGTCCGAATATAATCGACTAGCCCACCCGAGATTTAATTCCTGACTCCGTCATTGATAGGAACGTCACTAAACACCGACGTGTCGGTTGCGTGTCGTGTCGGACACGGTGCAAGACATCTAGATGAATTCAAGTGTTGGTAGTACTACCGCCGTCCCATTAAAAATGTTCATTTTTGTGGTGCACACTGATTAAGAAAATAATTAATATGTTGTATTTTAAACATTAATGTACATATATACCCTATTTTATAATAAATGCTTATTTTGAAAAAATTAAATGATATGATACATGTATGTTACGAAAATATGCATTGATTTTTTAAATAGACAATTTCATGAGACAATTCGTTTTCATAAACTGAACACTTTTTGTGGGACGGATGTAGTATATATCCGTCCCAAAATACAATTCATCCTAGCGATTTTCACACAAATTAAGAAAGTAGTTGAATATTATAAATTTGAAGGTTAATATCTAAAATACCCATTGAATATCATTAATGCAATAGTTGTTAGTAATAAAAAGTTGTTGAATTGATAATAAATTAGGGGTAAAATAAAGAAAATTGTAATAAATGTTGCATTAATAATGTAAAATGACTTATATCGTAGGACAAATTCAAAAGTATAGGAGGGGTTCTATTGGCACATCATAAATTACTATTGACATTACATTACTTCCGTCAAAAAAAAAAAATTACTTCGGTACCCAGTGATTTTTAATAAAAAGAACGTCGATGACACTGATGTTCGTTGTTAAAAGCCAATAGCAATAATATTTTTGTCATCCAAAAAAATAATCAAAAAATGAATGCAATAATAATTTGGAAAGTGCCGATAGAAAGATCGATTAAATAGTTGGGGCATATGAATCTCTCTTAAATGCTGTTTTCCTTTAATAGGCAGATGCTAGCTCCCGAGTCCAGACAAATTCTCATTTATTTCTTTTCCAACAAACCCCTCAAAATTTCTTTTAAAAAAAAACCTGAAATCAGTAAAAAGAAGATGCAATACAACCTCCGTTACAAGCTGAAAGCTGCCGATTCAGGATGTGCTGTTCCTGGTTTGATTTTTGTGGACTTTGAGCTTTGCTTCAGCTGATTTTTTTTTGGTTTTATTTGAGGTAATATTTCGTTTTTCTGAACTTGATTGAAAGCCTTTGATTAATCGGTATCTGATTTTATTGTAAATGCAATTTTTATGCTACAAACTGAATTTTGATGTTCTTTGAAATGAGAATGTTGTTCTACTTGCTTGAATGGTGCAGAAATTAATTGCAAGTATAATTTTTTTTTTGAGTCTATTTATTATACTTATTGTTGTGGTACATTTTTTCTTTGGAAGTACTCAATTGCTTCTTAAATCAATGAAATTGTAGACAGAGTATTGTGTTAGTTTTTTTTCTTCATAAATTTACATTCTTTGTTATTGTTCTGCAAGTTAACACCTTATAAATGTTGTAGTGGGTGCGGTGGGTCGAGGGGGCAAAGAACATTGTAGTTTGGAAATGTTGAATATGTGCACACCTTCATTGAAATGGTGTATGACACCAATGGATGCATTCGGTTATACGGAACTGTGTATCTGTTGCATGAAGTGTTAAACTTGTTCAACATAGAGCTTCACCTCTATATATATGAATCAAAACAATTCCATTATTATATCCCGAAAGAGATTTTAGTGTGTTTTCTGGTGTGACGTTTTGTGCCTTTGGAGTTTGTTCAGTATATTTTTCTAGATTCCCTGCATTATTTTCCTACATATTGTTGCAAGGTTGGCTCTGGAATAGAAGGGGAAGTGTTTTACGCACAGAAGATGATGGAAGCTTCGAGTTAGAACGATCTTGTGTAAAAAGTTTGGAGTAATATTGTTTCTGTGAAAGCTTTTACTTGGTTGATTCTTTAGTCCTGTGGAATGAGTTCGCTTTATAATAACTCGTCTAAACATCAGACGATTCCAGTAAGCAACTCTGTTTCTTTGGAGCAAAAAGCAAATCGCGAGTATCTTGAAGATGATGATGATGACATTGATGATAATGATGAATTTGACAATGAAGAAGAAGATGGTGATGAGTTTGAGGATAATGGAGGGCCGCAGTTTAGTAAAGTTGATTTTGAAGACGACAATGAGGAAAATGATTTTGAGAACAAGAACGAAGAAGAAGAAGAGGATGAAGATGATGAAGAAAACCATAAGAATCAAAAGAAAAGGAAGCTGAAAAGCTTGCTAGCAGTAGCAAGTAGTTACGAGTTTGCACCTCGTGTACGAACACCGATGCCAGAAACAGGTGCAACCAAAAAAAGAATATTTGGTGCAAGAAATGCAGTTGCTGATTGGAGCGAGCACGAGACATTCATATTACTCGATGCTTGGGGCGATAAGTTTCTCCAGCATGGACGTAAGAGTCTGTGGTCTGAAGAATGGCGTGAAGTTGCCAAGATAGTTTCCCAGAAATCGAATAGAACCGACTATCAATGCAGAAACCGGTTGGATACGCTTAAGAAGAAGTACAAGAAAGAGAAAGCAAAGATGATACAGAACAAGCGTTTCACGAGTACATGGATGTATTTCAAAAGAATGGATTCCTTAATGTCATTACCAGCACGTCAAGCCGGAGTAGACACCGGAGGGGAACATACAAAACGTGCAAACGGATTTGATGAGATGGATAGTCATGGAAATTCTGATCATGAAGACACTGAGGGGAATGACAGTGGTAAGGGCTGTTCTTTAAAGTTGATAGCTGATTCGATTAACAAATTTTGTCGTGTATACGAGAAGATAGAGAAAAGGAAGAGGCTGCAGATGCTGGAGCTGGAGGAAATGAGAATGAAGTTTTGTAGGGAGATGGAATCAAAGAAGATGCAGGCTTGGACAGAGATCGTGGATACATGTCGACGAAAAGATGAAGAAAATAATGATTTGTCTGATGAAGACACCAGCGGATGAATGAAACATCTAACATTGATGATATTTTCTATTAGAACATCAACGCGTATAATCGGGTATTGTTGAGATACAGTTCCTTGGTTTTGCTTGTATTGTTGTAACATACCAATGCACTGTGACAACTAGTTGTATGATTGGTCTTGGATACAGTACAATTGTAATCCAGAGATTCTTATGCATTTAGATTCTTAGAATGATAAAAACTGTGTCTTGAGAGAGTGATTGTGAATGCTCCAATACCGGGTTTTCGCAAGTGGTTTGGCAGTTTAAATTTGAATGCTCCTAATCTATTATTCATTAATGTCTCCAATACTCGCTTTGATTTATTTGTGAAACTAGTTTGTCATCAAACTACTAATGCTGTATTTAGGGGTGTTCTAACACTTTCAAACCAAACCAAACCAAATCAGGGCACACCGAACCGTTTAGATGGATTTCAAAACTATAAAACTGAACCTAACCCCAACTTGATTTGGTTTGGTTTTGGTTTTCAAAAGTCTAGATATCACAGTTTTACGCATTCAAAAGACTAATAAAAAAGCAATGTAAAAATAACTTTAAAATTAAAAGAGAGAAAACACTATAGTATTATAACATTGTGAAACACCAGCATTACCCTCGGGCGAAGGAATGCAAGTTCAATCAGGTCCTACACAATACTAGGGACAAACAAGTAAAAGTACATGACCTCCTTTTTTGTTAACCCTTAGGAAAAAATAGGATACAAAATCCTGAGGTGCACAAATGACAATAGACATTAATAATGATATGATATGCAAACCACCAACCAAACATGGAATTTACCATACATAACTCAAACAGCCTCCCTACCAATAATAATAAAAAGTACAATTAACAGAGCTACCACCATAATAAACCGTTATAGTTTATATGATTGAAGTCACGAGTACATATGAGATGTGAGCCCGTTGTTCACGTAGGGGGGAAAATTGACTACCATCTCTGATTTAAGCAGGAGCTGACTTAGGGCTTATCTGTTTCCATTGCTTCAGCATCGTCAGCTTCTGCATTTTCATTGGTGTGAGAATTAGGGTTAGGGTTCTCGACACCAGTATCGTGGGGAGGTGGTGGCGGTGATGATGTCTCAGGAGTAGCTGGTTTGGCCGGCTTTGGTTTTGGCTTTGTCATTATTGGCCTACAAAACCTGCATACAAAACAAAATCACACATTCAACCAAACCAATATATAACAATCGAAAACACGAGTGTTTTAATGCGTATATATTTGCTGATTCTAAAACACACGTTATATAACTACAGAGCGTCAGGCTTATATAAACATGGATTCACCAAAACAAACCAACGCACCTACCCACTATTCCCCAGTTTCACTTAATAAAACTTGTATTATCCCAAGCCTTGTCGTGCAATACGCAAAATGTGTGGGATACAAGGTGAGTCGGCTCTACTTTATTCTTAGAATGAATCAAAATAATACCTGTCTAATGCTTCAGCTTTTTTCCTCACATCAGCTGACAAGAGAACAGGATTTGCATACTTCGGAAGTGTATCCTGATGTTGCTTTCTCTCTCTCAACCAAGCCTCAGCTTCTACACATTCATTCAAGACCTAGAAGAAAACAGAAAGAAGAGTTGGTTTCCCCTTTCACATTCACACCGGATGTAAGAAAGTTGGGCAATGGCAAGATCTGAGAAATGCAAACCTTCTGCTTTTCGGCTATATCAATATGATCAAACTTGGGATCATTAGACATTACTGCATCTCTGTAACTATTAATGCAATACACGAGTTGATCGATCACGGTTCCCCTTTCCGTGTATTCCTTGTAACGCTCCTCAATTGGGTCACCTAGCTGTGAAATTTCAGTATTGAACCAACAATTAAAAAGGCACGAACAAAACATGTCTACAAACAGTCCAGGAAAAAAAAAAGAAAAAAAAGAGGCAAACCTTCTTAAGTTTTTCGAGCTCTTCAATATATACACCCTTTGTTTCGTCTTCACCGTCTTCATATAGCCAATCTTCAACTTGCTGAAGTTTCTCCAAAAGTTGCTCTCTCTCCGTATCCACCACAAACTCTTGATATTTGTCATTGAGCTATAGTTTTTTACAAACAAGAAAGAACGACGTGTGTTAAGATCACATCAGGATATGTACCCGCATACTTTTAGGAGACAGGTAACTAGGTAAGTACCTTGTTTCTCATTTCATAAACATAGGCTTCCACTGCATTCTTCTTGTCCTTTGTTTCTTCCATAACACGGTCCTGCAAAGCCATTTCAAACTCTTTCTCCACTGCTTTCTGCACATCTGCAGCAGCCATTGTTCCATATACCAGCTCTGAAACAGGAACATGTGTTTTCTTCACCTTCTTCTTCGGAGCTTCAGCCTACTTGTACATACAGACAGCAGTTATAATTTGTCACACTACCAATTGATAGACAGGATGAATATAACATATTCATACAACTTGACCAAATGACCAACGAAGCATCAATCATCGATTGAGTTAAGTGATTAGAGTTTGGGTACCATAAAGTGGGAAACCATCCAAAAACTAAGAACGAAGACATTTGAACGTCAAACTTTAACAATGATGACCCACCTGTTTTTCTCCAGACTCTGGTATGGCATTGTCAACTCCAGAACCATCAGCTTCACCTTTTTCAGCAGGAGCTGCATCTGAAAAAGATTCATCTGTATCCATCTGTGTTGGCTCTTTCGATGATTCTTTAACAACCGGAACTTCCAGGTCTTCCTCTAATAACTGCCATAACCAATTCATAAGCCAACACGGTAAGGTTCATATTCAATTACAGAAACATAGGCGAGCCAAACGAAGAAAGAAAGACGCAAGTTAACTAAAACTTACAATTGCAGACTCAATAGAAACAACTCCATGCAAATTCAACCGAACTTTGACCTTCAATTTAGCACGACTCTCCTTGGCAGATTGGAAGGGACCAATCTTTAAAAGAAGATACATCAGCACATTATTATAAGTTACATCATTAGTAAAACACAATAAAAAGTATAATGAAGCATGCCTGAAAATTAATTACCGTGTAAGTGCTAATTTTTTCTGGTGCTTGCAATTCACTCAGATCAGCATACTGAATGTCTACAGTAAATGTGCCAGACCTATAAAATGTCAAAGCCTTCACACTAGGAATAGGATTCCCCTTAGGAAACACCAATGTACTTTGCTGATTGTCTGCAGCTCCATTGTTCAAATCTAGTGCACCTTTCCATGTCAATGCAATTGGAAAAGGAAGGATGTCGTGTACCTGTGTACCCAAATAACAAAATGGTCAAGAAAAAATACCATTCGATACCCAAAGACAGTAGGGGAACTAGGACTTTTTTTCCCAGTGGGAGCAGAAGTTTTTTTTAAGGTAAATTTTGAGTAAAATGATTTTTAAAGTAACAGTTGTTTTTTTAGGAAGGGTCTTAGGACCCAATACCCTAAATGTGGTTCCGTCACTGCCCAAAGATATGGTAATCCCCGAGAACGGTACGACGGTATGGAAAGAACCAAGTTGAGGCATCCAAAAAACTACTCATATTTTCAACTTTAGAGAACAGGTGTAAGAAATGAGGTACGACTAACTAGCAGTAAAGATAAAAGAGCAAAATTGACCCAGTATATGGAGATCAAATATAGCTATCCATGCGCATACATTACCTGGAATTCACGCACTTTAAATGTGGGACTGAGAATGGCAGCTTGTAAAGCACAACCCTTGGCAACACACTCGCTTGCATTCATTGTACGCCTAGGTTCCCTTCCAAAAAACTCTGTCAAGATCCTAAATACAGCAGGAACTCTAGAGCCAGAACCAACCACCTCAACTGCATAAATGTCCCCAATAGAAAGCCCAGCATCGGTAAGAGCCTTCTCTAGAGGTTTCTTCACACGTTCCAAAATTGGAATGCTGATTTCTTCAAGCTCGTCTCTCTTGATAAAACCTCTAACATCCGTCTCATCCATGAGGCACTCGATATTCAAAGGTGCCTCTGGATTTGCACTCAGAACCTTTTTCAGTTTCTCGCAAGCTGCACGAAGTCTAAGGCAGGCCCTGGCATTCTGGAAAACATCAATCTTGTACTGTTCCTTAAATTTGGCAGCAAAATGTTGGAAAAGAGCTTCATCAAAGTCCCTACCACCCAGAGACCTGTCAAATGAGTGAGCCAATATCTTCAACTGGCCTTTTTTAAAAGCGGCAATGCATACTTGCATACTAGCATGCCCAACATCCACAAATGCAACATTGATTGGGTCGTTCTCAGGCAAGTCTGTCTTGTAAATTCCATAAGCTAATGCAGTAGCAGTGGTTTCATGAATGAGGCGAAGAGGATGCAAACCAGCAATCGTAGCTGCATCTAAAACAGCGCGCCTCTGAAGGTCAGTGAAGTATACAGGTATACCAATACAACAGTCCACAACTCCTGCATTCAAATTTTTCTCTGCAATGCTCTTCAAATTAGAAAACACCATGCCCAAAATCTGAGTCGGTGTAAATGACCTCATCTCTCCCAAATACCGGGCATGAATCAGGGGGAATCCATCTGGGCCTTCAGTCACAAGAAAAGGCAAAGCCTTGAGATCACGCTGTAGCTCAGGATCTGAATACAAACGACCAATTAAACGCTTTATTTGAGAAATTGTATTCTTAGGGTTCATCATACTAGTGGCAGCCCCTGCTGTCCCGAGAAAGCGTTGCTTGTCACCAAAGCACACAATAGCAGGTGTCTCACGCTTTGATTCCTCATTGAGAACAACATCAATCCCTCTTTGTCTAGCAACCGCAACAACACCACTCTCGTTTCCGAAGTCAAAACCGACCACACTCATCCTTGATTATGTAATAAGTTATCCAAAAGGAAGCTCAACCTCTAACGAGACAAATCAAAACCTGAAAAGCAAAATACGTGGTTTTACTGTCAACTAGACCCTGAACAAAGACCAGTAAAAGGTGTTATTATGTGGTGAACACTGCTTACATAATGGACAAAAGGCAGCAACTTTCAAGCTCTATAGAGACATACCAACAATTAAACTGATAGAATGTGAAAAGAATTGAGCATTCATACATGTAATTAAACAACCATACTCTGAAGAATCTTGATTAAACTAACCTATATCCAGACCATATCTTTGGCATTAGTTTACCATGACCATTATTTCTTAATTTAAAATGAATGCAAATAAGCATGAGCAATAATCTGATCAAAGATCAAGACAACACTGAACAACCAAGAAGAATCATCAAATCTACGGCTCAACCTTCCTTGATACTGCCATGTCTTCAAGTTTTCCCATGCTGCAGATAACATTGGCATCTATTCATATTCCTTCCAACAATAATTAAAGAAAAAGTTAAAATAATAACGACTTTCCTTATTGATATCAATCACAATGCCGAGCCAGATAGCCTTAACCTACTAGAAATATGCAGGAAGAAAAAAAAAGCAGATCAATTGCAGGATGTAGAAGCAAAATTAATCAATATCAAACCACATGCAATTATTTACTTCAAATCACCATAGTTGTACTAATCTATGCTCGAAAGTCGATTACGATTAGCGACTCTAAACGCAATTAAAAACAAAACAAAACAAACAATTAAATGTAAATCTACCTTAAATAGAGCAAGCAAAATCAGCAGATCTAAAGGTGAAGAACAGAAATTGGTTAGAGAACAAACCTCTCCTACGATGAAAAAACGTAGAAGACCGAGTTTGCGCGGCGCTACATAAAAAATGGGACTTGAGAACTAGAAGGTGCTACTACGAAGTGAAAAAGGTATGAACGCGAATGATCCAGAAGCTGCCAATTACTGAAATAAAGAAAAAAGAAAATTTGCGCTCTCCGTCTCAATTTGTTTGGGATATATTCTATTTATATGTCTCAAAATAAGTCTCATTACTAATATTTAGACTTAAATTTACTTCTTAAATGTCTAAAATACCCACGTATCAACATTTATTGAAAAATGTAAGGATAATATAAAAGGGATATAATTATAAATTAGTCATGTATTTAATGACTAGACAATACAATAAATAACGTCGCCTTAAAATTCAAGAGTTTTAAAATGTCCCAAATAAATTGAGACGAAGAGAATAATAAATTAATAATAATAATAATAATTTTTTAAAGGGAAAAGACATTTTATTTTATAGTTTATTGATTCAAGTCCATCAAACCCGCAGAGGCAACATCCGCGAGGGTGAATTATCCGTAGAGATCAAATCATGTACTAACAAAAAAAAATTATTAATTCAATGCCTTCTTTTATCATATCATATATGTTTTATAAACTTCTGAGGTGCTATGCACGTAAAGTAACCTACTATCCTAAAAAGAATATGACTGATGAAGGCCATAGCAGATTTTGCTACGTGTCATTCAGGAATTGACTGGAAAAGTATTAGGGTCAGGGCCCTCATGTTGGTCAAACCTCACCCCAGGTGGGAAGTTTGTCCTGGCTCTCCCCGACCTGACCATCGCAGGGCGGCTCGGTCATGGTGGTCGGGCAAGCCTGGTCGAGACAGTCTGAGGAGCCTGACGCAGGACGTCAGGGTCTTTCCTTATAGGGATGAACAAACACGTGCCTATATGATTGAATATCGAAGGGAAGAATCCCTTGATTATAGGACACATATTTTATAGTTTAAATGTAAAAGATTTGCACGCAATAATCCTTAGGGTTTAAGAATCCTATACTTGTCCAAAAAGAAAAGGGGACAAGACGCCTCCATATATAAATTACCCTAAGGAACTACGAAGGATTTGATTACAATTCAACTATTGGATACGTAGGCAACCTGAGAGAAATAACTTTCAAGCTCAGTCTAAATCATCCTCAAAATCATCGTCCCCATTCTTATAATTCTTGATAGGTCGTCCCAGAAGTAATTTAGGCCCGCTTATACACTTGACGGTATCCAGCATCGTCAATGACAATATCTAAAAACAAGATAAAACAACATGTTTTCACTTTTCATATGAATGATATGTTTCTCAGGTGAAAAGCAGGAGTGTCACCATCCAAAACAATACATGATACATTGTCAATGAACCGTGAGAGCTCTCAAAAGTAGATTATTTCTACGGACTACAGAACAATAGCCCCAGGGTCTAAGCAAGTGTTTAGCATCCATAATAATTGATCTTTGCCGAGCATTAACTGTTTTGACCGAGTAATCAACAACTAAATTACTTGGCATCATATCAAACATATTAATGAGTATGATAATGAGATTCGACCTCTGAAACATCATACATCATACATCAACATGAAGCTATTTGAAAGACAATATCCTCTCGGTGGATGAAATATTTTGTGACTCTGTACAGACTAATTTAAACAACTTCTCTTTGCGTATAGGCTGAGCTACCTTAGTAGAAAGATTTGATTGTCTTTCATGGCCTCTAGTTTGTTTTCGATGTGGTTATGACGATCCTAGCGTGAAAAGTGATTCCAAAATAATGGTTGGTTGTCTCCAATCTAATGGCAAGAATCTTTCAAGTTTTGGCCACGTGGTAGACGCTTGTAAAACTTGTTTATCTCGCTTTTCTTTAGTTACTAGTTGAAAACCCGTGCAATGCACGGGAGAACGAATACTTGAAAATTAGTAGGATAAAAATGACAAAAAAATGTACTTGAAAATTAGTAGGATAAAAATGACCAAAAAAATGTTGACAAAAAAACAACGTTAAGTTGGAAATAGAGATGTAAGATGAAATAATACGTAAATTATATGTGGTGTGGTCATATATATTAAATGAATGAAATGATGACAGCATAGTAAACGGAAGGGGAATGGACTTTTTTTCTTGTTAGAAAAATGTTATATGCGCCATCACACAATCTCTAATCACTTTACTTGTATCTTCTGGCTTGAACTGTCAAAATAAAAGACAATCATAAACGATAATTAAAGGCAAGGGGGTTTGAGTCACTACGTTGGTGCATTTACACACTATCTATATTTAAACATTAATACATCGAAACAAATTATATGAAACAGCTTAAAACTTTATGCTGAGACTAAATCAATGTATGTTACAAACCTAAACCTGCTTCTCTTATGCGTTATCTTTCTTGCAATGAAGATATCCACTACCTTTTCATGATTGCTAAAAGTTTTCCATGTATCGTCCAATTGGCCACGAATGTTGTAGAAGAAAAAAGAGCATGAGTAGTGATCTCAGATGGCTGTTGCAAACCATTGTTCCTAAGAGGTATGCATGTGTTCCCTATGTCGTTCATATTCACACCGGAAGCCACATACTCACCTATCATTAAATATGTCATTCACCAAGATGAAGAGGAACACTTTAACCGCATTAATGCCCTTACGAAGAGACAGAATAACACATAACCCTATTTTATGAATCGCAACAAATATCATGGGCCATAAAAATGGACGGTGATCGGATAATCACGTTGTCCAGTTACCAAACTGAATAGAGAGTATGGCATGGAAGGGAGATGAAAATTCAGCGGCGGAATTCGGCAAAAGTGGGAAGGTTTTATGCGACAGGATCGATGGGGAATGGAGATTTGAAAGGGGTGAATTGGTTTACAAAGAGTAATAGTAACAACTTTATTATCACAACACATACATACTCGAACAATTAATATACCACTTCAAAGAAAATATGATCAAAGTAAGTTGACTTTTTTGGATGAGAAAACCGATTTTTACCACTTGGGCAACGGAACTGTACTTTTTAGTCTTCCCTAAGCAATCAATACCAAGTAGTAGGGGACTCTCAAAGGGTTATAGAACGTCCAACAACGACATTAATATATAGCTAAGGGAGAGGAGAAAGACTAATAGAGTTAAGGACACACGATATCTGGTGGACTAACCTTTGAAAATGTTGTAGCCAAATCATGTAAAGCAGATGAAGATCCAAATCGTGAACCCCGGAAAAAATGAATTTTTATTGGAACAAATCAGGAATTGAGTGAAGTCACATAGAAAGTGGTACATAATGTCATTGAGCAGTTACCTGAATATTCAAGCACCAATGTTGATTGGAGAAAAGCGATTTCATCAATAGAACACATAAATAAACACAACTACCATGCAAATTAAACATAATCCGATTTCGATGGAAATATTTTAGTCCTAACATTTAAGGGAGTGCCAAAAAGCACCACCCACCCCTTCTACTTCGACGAAGAGAACCCTAAGTGAAATTTGAATATGATGTTTAGCATGGGTTGAATCAGTTTAGTGCAGGATACACAACTCTTTCCGCGGAGGAATACTGAATCTTTTACAAATTCGATGCACTTAGGAAGTAGAAACTATCCTCAAATGACACAACGTCGAACATAAACCAAGAAATTTGTCAAGCCAAATAAAATATCAATACCAGGTTGTAGATATAGCTGAATTACATTGTAGAACCTAATAAGAAGTAATAAGGATATTCACCTCTTCTTTGTCAAACAAATGGTGTACTTGTTGAAGCCATCTTCCGTATCCATACTACCAAATCCACGCCCGAGCATAGGAACACAATCAGAATCATGTTCGTCCTGCATTTCCATGACAATGTCTTTACCAAAAAAGCTATTGTGTAATGCATCAAAAAGTGCATCTTTGTCTGCATAACAGAATATTACACAAACAAAATAAATCAAAAATTAGAAGACAACAGTTAAGATATCAGTGGAAAAATCATCCTACACAAATGACACAATGGAAGGATGAAAAAATGTTAGGACCATAGAAAATAGTAGAAGAACATACCTTATTGTTCCAACACATTGGTCAGCAGAGTTCCCAATTCCTACCTTGAATATCAGATTTTCCATAAAGGTCTTTAGTAACCATATATCTGAAAAAGTGAGAGCAGAAAAAAAATAAAGTATATAGAAAAATCAAATTGAACACAAAGAGTGAAGCATTTTCAGTCTGGGAAAAGTATATGTATATTTGACAATCATACTACTACATGCGAAGAGGACAGAGATAATCCCCATTGCAAACTTTAACCTCAGTTTAGCACTCAATTATACAAACCAAGAAACTATATAATGAAATGGTAACATCATTTTTTAAGTACATTCAAATCAATCAGATTGAAAATTGTAATAGAATCAGAACATCAAGTCATCGATCTTTGACCGTTGCTTCGGGTGTCCGGGCATCTGGATTGTGGAAGAAAACCCAAACAAAGAATTCCAAAAAGAAAAAGAAATTCAGACAATAAATAACATAAATAGAATATGAACATCAAGTTACCCTAATTTTATTCTTCAACGATTTTTCATGGATGATTTCTCCGTGTGGTGGGAAACTTGTCTTTGGGTGTCCGAGCATATTGAAGGAAAACCGAAAGAAAACACCAAGAAAGAATTGTAAGGAAAAATCAGAAAATAAATTAGAATTGAGAAAGACACAGGAAATACTTTCCATTTCGATTCCACTGGTCATATAAACCCGTGCAATTCAGATAATTGCTGAAATAAAATGAACATATGAATGTAACAAAAAAAAAAAGCGCAAATGAATTGAAAAACGAAGAAGAAAGAAATCGAAATGGAAAGTATTACCTTGGCTTTATTGCTAAAGCATCTGTGAATTGCCGGGGGGAATTGAAATGGGGCAGGAGGAAACTTCTGTGACCAACTGATTTTAGCAGAAATAATTGGGGCTCCTTCAATCTAGAGAAATCCAGGAAAAAAGAAGCATTAATGTAATGGCAGCTAAATTTCCTTCACTTTAAAAAAAGTAAAGAAAAACAAAATCAAGAATTTATTGATGCCGACCGGAGGAATCTTGAGGATGTATATCTGGTGTTTCAAGAAGAAACCATCTTTAGGTTTGTGTGAATCTTTGGTGTTCTCTGCTGCTAGCAATTGTGTAGCATAAGATTTTGAAGGGAATTCCACTTCTACACCTAGAATTGAACCCTCTTAGCCAGATAATGCTATTTGAGAATAAGATGAATAATGCATCTGTGAATTGCCGGGGAATTGAAATGGGGCAGAAGGTTACTCAGCTACTACGTGGGAGGTTGAACCATGGGAGTTGGGAGGTTTTTCCTTTCAAAGCATCGTGGGGCACAAACGTAAGGAAGAGAAATCTTGGGGCAGTTGCGGGTACACCACTAATAAAAAGAAATTAACCAACCCACTATTATCACAACTTCCATTCTAACTCCCCATTATTCCATGATCCGTTTTTTAATAAAATTTATCTTTTATTTTTAGCGGGTTATCGGATATTGAAAACTTTTTTGCAGTATTTTAAGATTTTCGATTAATTAAGTAATTGGGTTAAAACCCTTCCTCTATATATATATAGTATAGATTTTATGTTTTCTTGGACCGTTTGGATTATATCATGCAACATCGAAAAAACACATAAGACACATTCACACATGACTATCATACCTCAATATTTATGACGTTATCAATTCCTCATCAATGGAAACTATTCCGATTATTCGATACCAATAGACATGTAAGACGCATTTACATAGGACCATCATACCTCAGTATTTATGACTTTGTCAATTCCTCATCAATGTAAGCTATTCCGATTGCCTCTGATATATTAAAATATTTTTTTCTACCACAATAAATAATAACATAATTTTATATCGCTGATCCGGGTTGACTCATATTTATCGATAAATCTACAAAATGATTAATGACATAATTTTTTTTTGAGAAAGAAATCAAAAAATATTAATGATATATGGTTGTCATTTCTTTATCCGGCGCTAGCGCCACACTACTTCAATTTTAAATTGGGCCTTAAGGTCCAATGCTCTTTTCGTTATGCAGGTCAATCGAAGGCTTTAAACGGTCGATACCAATGGACAAATTCTATATATATAGTTGTTAGGAACTAGAAACATTTTGGTAAGGATGTTTATATTGGTACCAAATTGGGCCGTATGGTCCAAATTGTTTACAATGGACATGTAAGACGCATTTACACATGACCATCATACTTCAATATTTATGACTTTATCAATTCCTCATCAACGGAAGCTATTCCGATTTTTTTTTCGAAACGAAAGAAAAAACACACTAATTATGTCCCAAACAGGGGTCGAATCCAGGTCGCCATGCCATGGTATAGCCTATCTAATCACTAAGCCGATATACTGAGTACTGATTATTCCTCTGATTTATTAAATTATCTTTTCTACCACAATAAATAATAACATAATTTTATGAATGTGATGCCAGAAGTATTTACCGGGTGCCAATAGAACCTGCTTTTTTTTTTTATCCATATATGTTATTCACAGTTTGAATGCAATTTTTTTATCCGGAGAAATTTCTTGTGATTCGTTCTACGATTCGAATAAGCTGTTAGGAAATACAAACCAAACAACAGTAAAACCTCTATAAATTAATACTCTTTAAATTAATAACATCTCTAAAATAATATTTTTCTCCGGCCCTGACTTGGGCCAGTTCAAAAAATGACCAATTTCGATAAGATAATAAGATAAAATTTTTTAGAAAATCCCTGTATAGATATACAGTCCCAATAATATAATAAATTAATAATTCTCCATAATCACAAAAATATATAAGTTACAATTTTGTAAAATATGATTATATTGTGTCTGTTTTTTCTTAAAGTTTAAATCTGCTTGAAGCTCATCTCTAATCTTCCTTATTTAAATGCTATCACTATTATACACTAAATATTTTTGTTGTAAAAATACAATGAATCAAATTAATGTATGTACACTGAATCTTGTATGTACAGTACATTGAATTTGTAACTAATATACATTGAATTAAGTATAATACATAAATTAGTACAGTTTATTCTATTTAAATTTATATAATTAAAATTTTATTTTGTTTGATATAAAAAACTCTTTATAAATTAGTAATTATTAATTTATCGATAAATTAATACCTCTCTAAATTAATAAAATCTTCCGGTCCCAACTATATTAATTTATAGAGGTTTTACTGAATATCCCTTAACGACGGTAACCTAAAGTAACAAACGAAAGGAAGAAGAAAAAACACCAAATTTACGTGGTTTCCGGCAATTTGCTGACTACTCCACGGGCGAAAGAGAAAATATTACTATAGAGGAGAAATACAAAAAATACAATTATCCCGAAACCTAACAACAATAGCAAAAATAGTTAACAATTGAAAATTTATCTCGATTTGATACAAATTGGCACACCTTAAAACCAACAGTCTAAACATATTAATATTAAACTTAGTCGGCAAATTCCGACTTTACCAACGTTGTGGGAATTAAACATAAAAGGATTTTGGGCTTTGGCCCATTATCCTAACAAATCTCCTCACTGGGACAAAGGCGCACATGCAGAAATAATAATACTACCATTTCCCCACAAGCTCCAAAATCATCAAACAATGTCAAATAAGTCCAAGCACTGCTTGAACTTAACAAATGGATGACGCTTCGTAATGCCAAACTCTGAACGTTATATGTCGAAATTGCAGAAGTGTCGATGACTGTGGATCCCTGCAAAACATACAAACCATTAGACATGCAAGCTTTCATAACAAAAAGAGGTTGCCCTCCTTGAACCCGCCAAGATACCATCCCGCCTAGACAAGGCCGAGTAGTGTAAAGTCGGGTCGGATGATGGCCGCCCAGCGTCTAGGCGGCCGAGTTGGCCGATTTTTAGAACACTGATTTTAATTCTGATTATCTAATATAATTTTGCATGCTTATGATTTGACCAATTGTATTTATGCATGTGTAAACTATTCTGAAGGAGCCACAAGTGGTAGAGTAGTTAGGAAGTAGATAGTTAGATAGAAAAGATAACTAGCTGTTCACAGTAGTTTACAAGTTACTTTAGTGAGGTTTTTCATACTTGGGTATCTCATATAACAGCTTAAAGCATGTTGACGATATAACCCATCATGGTGAACCGTTAATGCAATATATGATTTTTCTGTCCGTTCATTATTATACGGGGATTGTAACCATTAACATATTGGAATCAATTTCTTAAACTTGAATCACATAGATCTGATTACGTAGTAGATCGGCTGGGGGTAATTGGATAAGTGGTTCAGTAACTCTTCCTTGGATTTGTGTTTCGGATTATTTAATTTTGTCTCTTTGTTTCCTTGGTAGTTGTTAGATTTACCCTTTACGTGAATTTGGTCCAAGACCACCACTCTATGTTTGGTACTTCTAGTTGTTAGGTTTGTTGTTCCTCGTTGACACGGTCCTTGTGGGATACGACATTGACTCGCCGTACTATAATGCGATTGGCCTAGTGTTAGGAAAAACAAACTAGAGCGATAGTCCTTAATGACAACAACATAAAATAACTAACGAAAAAAGACAAAACACCAAATTTAACGTAATTCGGTCAACTGACTTGCATCCACCGGCAAAAGGGAACAAATATCACTATGGTGGAGAATACAAAAAAATGCTTATGAAGCCCAAACATTGCGCTAAGACAATAGAGTTTATCTAAAGTGACACATATTAATGATGCATCTAATACAAAAGACTAAAGCCCTTATTTATTTGAGAAGCAAATGCACCACTACACTAAATTATCAACGAGGACTTTAGTCCCACATGCCTAACAAATCTCTATTGGGACAAAAGTACAAATCCCGAAATAGTAGTATCGCTCAACTTTCTCCACAAGATCTCAAATCTTCAATTCTCAATGAAGCTTCTAAATGATCAATGCCAAACGAAGCTTCATAATCATTAATGTCAAACGAGACTGGCTATGATGATAATCTCTGAATAGAAACGTGTCTCTTGATAACTGGCTTCGAATTTTTCTCCTTTCTGAAAAAGACAACATTAGAACCTCCACTTAAGCTGCCACGTCCTAAAGTTGACTCTCCGGTCGAACTAAAAAATAATACTTTTTTACCATCATGATGGTTAATTTTCAAAAGCTTGGGAAACCATGGTTCTGATACCAGTTTGTTAACTCGAGTAACAACCCTTAACGACGATAACATAAAATAACTAACGGAATGAAAAAAAATACCAAATTTTACGTGGTTCGGTCAAATGACCTACATCAAGTGGCAAAAGAGAACAAATATCACTATACCGGAGAATAAAAAAATAAAATAAAATAAACTATTCTAAAACCCAACAACCTAGGATGCACGGATACGGATACGTGGATACGAGATAAGCGGATAAGGATACGCAGATACGTGATTTTACGGAAATATAGAATACGGGTACGGGGTGTATTTGTAAATAATAAAAAATACAAGGACTAAACTGTAAATAATTAAAATAAAATGACTATGTATGTATATGTATGTATGTACCTCTCTCTCTCTCTCTATATATATATATATGTGTGTGTGTGTGTAAAGAAAAGCAGAAACACAGCGGAAATAATAGGAGAAGAACTGTTGTTTTATTGAGATTGATTATCAAATGATACACTGAGTCTCCTTTATATAGGAGAGAAGAATGATAAATATTTTATTCAAATATGAATATAAAATATTTATCTCATTCTAATATAATAAAAACAAACAATATCTTTTATTTTAAAAGAAATCTAATCCAAACTAACACTTTATCTCTTCTTTGACAATTATCTTTATCTTCATGCACTGTATCTTTATTACTCTCCCTCAAACGTTGTCGGGGTTGGAGACAACGTTTGCTTATCAACAAAGAAGATGACATGGCTCTTCGACCAATGGTTCACGTCTTTTGGCTCTTGGCTCTCGGCTCGTTGGCTCTTGGCTCTTGGCTCCCGGCTCATGACTTGTTTTGGTCGAAAGTCGGTCGAAACTTCTCTGCAAATTAACTTACTTTTTTCTTTTGTTTTTGGACTGTCATAAAAATTCTCGAGTACAATAAATAATAAATATATGATTATATCAAAGAAATGATAAATTGCACATTTTTTTTCATCTTATTATTACGGACGCAAGACAGGCACAATTCCTTTTGATATTGCAAACCATACCATGCAGATGAAATAAATAAAACAAATGTCAAATAAAATAAAATAAAGGAATGGAGGATCAACAAGACGTGGGAAAAGACCGGATATGGGATGGTGGCGACACATGGGGTATAATTTGCTGATGATCGACAAGTCTAATGAAAGAGCGGAAGAGGAATCCGGGATCGGGCGAGAGTTCACCAATGTTAAAGATCCAAACCCCCGTTCCCGCTCTGCTACCATAAAGAAAATCAGTAGCACAGCAGAAATAGTAAAAGACTCTGAATTGTTGTTTATTGAATTGATTAAAATGATACAATAGATCTCATTTATATAGGAGATAAGTGAGATAAAATCGGAATTCAAAATAAATATAATAATAAAATATAAAACTATAGATAAATATCACTTAAACTAATTTATTTAAAGTAAACTCTATCCTATCTTCCATTTGATATCTATCTTTTATCTTGAGAGATTTATCTGCTATAATAGTGTGTGTGTATATATGTATGTATGTATACATATTAAGGTTCAAACTCATTCTTTAAGTATCATGTTCCTGCAAAGTATCCAACTTTTAAAAATTATAATTTGTCCCAGATACGTATCCAACGAAATATCCGTGGAGTATCGACATCCGATACGTATCGGATACATGATACGCTTGCAGGACGGAGTATGTGTGCATCATAGGCAATAGAATTTATATAAAGAGAGTATATTTTAGTGTTGCATCTAATATAAAAGGATGAAGATCGTATTTATATGAGAACCAAATGTCACCACTAAATTAAATACTACTAAATTATCAATATAAGATTTTAGTCCCACACACTTAACACCCGGTCCTGCTAGCTAGTATAAGTAGCTATAACGGATCAAACATCACAACTTATCTATTTTGGAGATGCTACGAAAATATTCGACCTTTAAAAAGATGAATCTGAGTTCAATATTTTATATTTGGCATTTGAATAATCAATTATAGTAAAAATGTAATGTCACGGTATGTCGGTTGTGTCGACTCAACAAAGGCCAATCAAATTAAGAAGGAAAGTAATATTGTATACAACTGCATGGAAGGTAAGATTCGATGCCACTATGAACTCTTGGCGTGTGGTATGGAGGATATATATATCGCCATATCGGAAATGAGTTGGAAGATTTTCTTACAAACCCCACAAGGCTTTAAAATAATAATGGATGGATGGACTTAATTAATTACTATAGAATAGTGGTTGCTTCTTAATCACTTCTAATCTCGTTATTATGACACAGATTCCTAAAACGTACTAGTACAACATTATTATCCGCTAATTAAGCATCAAAACAAGGAGAAAGAAAAAAAAGAAGACCAGATGCAGATGCCTTTAACGAGTAACTTTGCTTGCTTTAATATGAATGCATAAAGATTTAACAAAACACTGCGCGCCGACCAAGAATACCACTTTAATCATGTCTTTAATTATGTTTTGATCTGTTGAAATCCATTTGACGATGCTGGATTTTGTCATGTATAATTTGAGGCCAATTTAATCTAGGGATGATAGAATCAAGGATGATTTTGGGGGTGATTTTGGTGTTTTGGTGAGTCCAAGAATGTATCTTGGATTGCTTACGTATCTCATGTAATAATGTCCAGAATCAGCCTCTACGTAGTTCCCGGAATGATGTATTTATAGGCACATGTCCTTCTCGCCCCTAAATTTGGGGCGGTTTGGTCTATCGACATAATTACCCTTAAATGGGCCTTGCCTCTTGCCCAAGTAACTCTTTGGATGGTGGGCCTAGAGCCTGGATCAAGTCCATGGTATCGACTTCGATGGACACCGACATGGGTACTCGAGATGGAACACTTGCAAGATCTGTTTGGTGCGGTGGTGATCACCGATTCGCCTCGTATTCGACCCGATCGCGGATAATATACTTGGACTTTTCCACATGCCACCGGACCAATTAGATAATTCCACGTGGAGGGTGAAATCCCGTGATCGTCATAAGCCCCCCAGATCCGTCTGAGCTCTTGAGGTCGTCCGATCTGTCAAAAGTGTATATCTCGCCATCGCTATCCAATGCTCTGAATTTAAATCTGCCATGCAGACTTACTTCCTGTGGAGTCCGACATACGGCCTTTCCATGTCTGCTTTGCAAACTTTTTTATCTTAGCATTATCTGTCCCTAGGACTTATAACGTGTGGATAAGTTGACATCGACTTCGATGCCGTAGCTGTCGAAGGAATGATGAGATGTCCAACTTGGGACTGTCTCGGTCGAGGTCGACTTCTCTGAAGAATTTGACTTGCCCTGACTTTGGAGTACAGCATTCGGATCTCGAATGTCAGTCTAACAGTCTTGAGACTTTGCCTTAGCGCCAGAGATGATGCTTCTTTGCCCTTTTTAACCAAACGTTGTCTTTGGCTTCCATCTGTATAAACATTTAGCCGGTCATTTGGACTTGGCTTATTTTTTCCTTGAAAAACTGTCACGTTTTTCCTTCTTTTCTTTTGTCTTTGAAGTAGACCATCTTGCTTTATTGCGGCCTTTGGCCTTATTTGCACATCGGCCTCTCTCATGTCGATGCATATATGTCGATATCTGCCCTCCAAGTATCATGAGAACCTTAGGTTTGGATCATATTTGGCCAGTCTTTGTGACTAGGCTTTTTTGTTATAAATGCTGAAATTTTTACAAGTATTTGGTGTCAAACACTTTTGTTGCATGTCGATTCCCATTCCTTTGCTCGCTTTTTCTCGAGTATTCAATGTCGACTCGTTGTTGCCTCCAAAGTATAATGCAGATTCATCATCTTCGTTATACTTTCAGTAGTTCCATTTGTCGACCATATGTAACTTGTCTTCCATGCTTTAGCATTTTTTGGACTTTTCTTTGTTGTTGCGTGGTAGAAGAGATGCCCCTGGTTGTCTCATTTCGTTTGTCGGAATCGATGCTCTTTCGGCTGTCGATAGATATTTCCGCCTACGATGTCCTAGTACTTACTGTCTAATAAGACTGGTAATACGTAAATGTCGCTTTGGATCTCGGTGTCGTGGTGTTTCTTTGTCGTTCATGACTCGCGACACATGATCGCCGAGAGTTTTGGACTTGGTCCGAACTCGATGCCTTAGCCTTTTGGTTCCATGGAACTTTTAGCTTCACTGGCTGTCGATCGAAATGATCATGTTGCCCGGCCTCGATGCCCTAGTAAATTCTCTCTCTTGGGAGTCAGATTACGCCGCTGTCGACTCGGACTTCGATGCCATTGCGTTTTCGTCCTATTAGGACTTGTAAACGTTGACTGTCGACACTGAAGGCATCCGACTTGCGGATCCTCGTAGACCGTTGAGTAGATCCTTTACGGAGTGGATCCTCGAGATACGCCAGGCACTAGTCAAAAAGTCGCAATAACCATAGGGATAGTCCCCGAAATAAGAAGGCTCGTCCCGCCATGCTCGGCCAGAGAGTTCCAAAAAAATAGCTCGACCCGCCGCCCGGGTAGGGTGAGTTCCAAAATAAGATAGCTCGACCCGCCAGTTTCGGTAGGGTGAGTTCCAAAATAATATAGCTCGAGGTAAGATGCCGAGTCGAACTCGGACTTATTACAGATTCACTCATCGGTGAGCTCCAAATATGACGCCTAGTTTTATTTTGCTTCAATTTTTGCAGTATGTTGCTTGTCGCTTTTTGTTGTCTGTCTTTCACGATTCGATCCCTGGGACTTTTGAATTATGAATTTTGAATTCGACCTTTCCTTTGAATGTTGTTTGTGTTGTTGAATATTTGCCTGTGGTGTAGTCCTTTGGACTTAATTCCCTTGCAAAAGCTGCCTTAATGGGGTGTAGTCCTTTGGACTTAATTCCCCTGGGCCCCTCAAAGTGTAGTATGAGTACATGACTCATGGTACACTTGGATATGAGTCGACTTAGCACTGCATCTTGCCTTATCGGCTTGACTTGGCTATCTGGTCGGAGCTCGAATCGACTGTCTTGCCTCGTCGGGCTTCTGACATGGTCGAATTGAAAAATCCCTACTCGACTGTCGCACTTCGTGGTGCTTCTGAACTGGTCGAATAGGGTATCCATCGTGGGATCTTCCAACCGCTTAGCATCGTGGCTTCTTGGCGGTCGGGAGTGATATAAGCCTGTCGGTGACTTGGCTTTTTCACTGCTTTATTTTTACTTGCATCGTGTCGAGGTGATATAAGCACCGCCGCGACTTGGCTTTATTCACCATATTATTCCGACTTCATCGTGTCGAGGATTTGTAGTTGTGGTTGACTTTTGCCTCTTTTATCTTTTAATCACATGGACTTCTTTTGCTTTAAGGTGGTCGAATTTTTGCCTTTGCCATTTTGTATCGTGGTAGATTTGCAATGTGAAGGTCAGTAAATCATAACAAACACAAAAGCGTCTCGAGGAAAGACATGCTTAGTAGAATATTTATGAAATTGTCACATGGACTTATTACAAGACATAAAAATGTAAAAACAGTTTAATTGAGATAAGGCTTAGCTTATTTGGTGTAGTCTGTTGGTATCATGCTTAGATGGCAGGCGGACTTACATAAGATTGCCTTCGAGCTCCGAATATTATGCTGAGGCGAGCTTGGTCTTATTAAAGATGCGCTCGAGAGAGCTCCAAATATGATGCCGAGGCCAAGCTCGGTCTTATAAAAGATGACGCCGAGCCAAGCTCGGTCTTATAAAAGATACGCTCGAGAGAGCTCCAAATATGATGCCGAGGCAAGGTCGGTCTTATAAAAGATACGCTCGAGAGAGCTCCAAATATGATGCCGAGGCCGAGCTCGGACTTATAAAAGATACGCTCGAGAGAGCTCCAAATATGATGCCGAGGCCGAGCTCGGACTTATAAAAGATACGCTCGAGAAAGCTCCAAATATGATGTCGAGGCGAGCTCGGACTTATAAAAGATACGCTCGAGAGAGCTCCAAATATGATGCCGAGGCCGAGCTCGGTCTTATAAAAGATACGCTCGAGAAAGCTCCAAATATGATGCGAGGCCGAGCTCGGACTTATAAAAAGATACGCCGAGAGAGCTCCAAATATGATGCGAGGCCGAGCTCGGACTTATAAAAGATACGCTCGAGAAAGCTCCAAATATGATGTCGAGGCGAGCTCGGACTTATAAAAGATACGCTCGAGAGAGCTCCAAATATGATGCCGAGGCCGAGCTCGGTCTTATAAAAGATTTGCCCATCGGTGAGCTCCAAATACGACTCCGAGTCGAGCTCGGACTTATAAAAGATACGCTCGAGAGAGCTCCAAATATGATGCCGAGGCGAGCTCGGTCTTATAAAAGATGACGCCGAGCCGAGCTCGGTCTTATAAAAGATACCGCCGAGCCGAGCTCCAAATATGATGCCGAGGCCGAGCTCGGTCTTATAAAAGATACGCTCGAGAGAGCTCCAAATATGATGCCGAGGCCGAGCTCGGTCTTACAAAAGATGACGCCGAGCCGGGCTCGGTCTTATAAAAGATAACGCCGAGCCGAGCTCCAAATATGATGCCGAGGCCGAGCTCGGTCTTATAAAAGATACGCCGAGAGAGCTCCAAATATGATGCCGAGGCCGAGCTCGGTCTTACAAAGATGACGCCGAGCCGGGCTCGGTCTTATAAAGATAACGCCGAGCCGAGCTCCAAATATGATGCCGAGGTGAGCTCGGTCTTATAAAAGATTTGCCCATCGGTGAGCTCCAATATCGACTCAGTCGAGCTCGGGTTTTGGGCAAGACGAGTCCGTAGAGCTCGAATGCGGTGCTCGATATCTCGAGTCTTTGTGGTGCAATGTGATTGTGATAAAAACATTACACATATAATAAAGACTTACAAAGTATATAAGAATTTAAAATAACAATTGTAAGAACCTGGAGAAATAAAGAGCTCGGCTCGCTCTTTGGAGCTCGAGAACTCGCTTCGTGGATAGCCGATCGGTAGATAACTCGCGAGCTTTCTCGGGCGCCACAACAGTGTCTTTCGGTGGCAATCAGACCTCGAAACGGATTCCGATCCGCACGAAATTTGGAGGATCATTCTTCCTTCACTTTCCTTCGATGTGACCGTGGAAATTTTCTTTCGATGGCTCAATCTCCAGGAATAAGCCGCCGATCTGGCAGTTCGCCGTCCAGAATCCTGCTGCGTTTACGGTGCCTCGCAGAACTTCCTTGCCACGATCGAAAATCAAACGAACTCCGATCGGCCTAAAATTTTGAGGGCTTGTTCGGTCTCCATAATTCTTGAATCTGACCGGTGGAAATCTTGTTCCAACGGTTCAATTGTCGGGAATATTCAGCCGACTTGTTCCGCTCCCAATTAGGGTTCTGCTGCGTTTTTATGCAAACAAGCAACTTTTGAGACGATCGGGCACTCAAAACAACTCCGATCGGTATGAAATTTGGAGGTCTTGTTCGTCCCTCCTAATCCTTGGATCTGAACAGTGGAAATCTTGTTCCACCGGTTGAAACTCCAGAAATAATCCATCTATCCGACCGCTTTTTGGGCTGCTGCATTTTTGATACAGCAGCAACTTCTTGGCGACGGCCGGGCATGTAACCGGACTCCGATCGGCACGAAATTTTGAGGGTTTGTTCGTCCCTCGATATTCTTCACTCTGAACGGTGGGATTTTCATTCCAACGGTTCAAACTCCATAAATCAGCCGCCGATCTCGCTGCATTTTTGGGTGCTGCGTTTTTGTTATTCTAAAGCAGCAACTTTCCGGCGACGATCGGCTATCTAAACGGACTCCGATCGTCACGAAATTTGGAGGGGTTGCTCGTCCTCCTTATCCTTGAATCTGAACGGTGAAAATCTTGTTTCAACGGTTCAATTTCCGGCAATCAACCTCGGATCTGACTGCGTTTTTGGCATTAAATTGATCACGAACCACCACTCATTGATCCATCACCGATAGAAGGCCCTCCTTCTAGCGCCAATGACGATGCTTTGGATTTTGTCATGTATAATTTGAGGCCAATTTAATCTAGGGATGATAGAATCAAGGATGATTTTGGGGTGATTTTGGTGTTTTATGGTCGAGTCCAAGAATGTATCTTGGATTGCCTACGTATCTCAGTGTAATGTCCAGAATCAAGCCTTACGTAGTTCCCGGAATGATGTATTTATAGGCACATGTCCTTCTCTCGCCCTAAATTTGGGGCGGTTTGGTCTATTGACATAATTACCCTTAAATGGGCCTTGCCTCTCTTGCCCAAGTAACTCTCTTTGGATGGTGGGCTCAGGAGCCTGGATCAAGTCCATGGTATCGACTCGATGGACACCGACATGGGTACTCGAGATGGAACACTTGCAAGATCTGGCACGGCTGCGGTGGTGATCACCGATTCGTCTCGTATTCGACCCGATGCGGATAATATACTTGGACTTTTCCACATGCCAGCTGGACCAATTAGATAATTCCACGTGGAGGGGTGAAATCCCGTATCGTCACCATTACACTCTAATGGGTCTTTAAAATGGTCTGCAAATGTTTTATTGAATTTATTCAGGGAAAAGTTAAAATTTATTTGAGCATTATAGTATACTCTCTCTTTTTCTTTTTCTTTTTTCTTTTTTATTTATGACATAGTAAGGGTGCATTATATAAAAAATAAAGTAAAATTGAAAAATTGACGAGGCGAGAAATCACCAGTTTTGAAGTTGTGTTGATATTCGTGTAATCGAACTTCGTGAAGACAATCAATTACTTTACATGAGAATTTGGAGATGAATTATATCCGAGTGATTGTGGATTGACTATCTATGTACGTACTTAGAGATTTTTGAGATCAAACTATTAACATAATTCTGATTTTGTGAGGAGTGAATCGTTTTTAGAGGTTTCTCTCGTGGGGGAGAAGATTGTGCAAGAATTGAAGTCGAAGACAGTGATAGAGAACCGTTCTGAGGGCAGTTACAGTGTAATCATGGCTCGCCCTATAGGTGTGAATGATGAGTCTGTTTATGAGAAAGTGTGTTAAAGTCACGTTGACCGTATAACCGTTGTTTGAGTTTGTTGAAGACTTGTACTGAGTCCTGAATCCTTGACCGAGAAGAAATTGTACCAAGTCGATGGTACGAGCTGATGATTAGCTTACTTCGAACTGATCATAGGACGACATGCGTCGTGTCGATATATTAGAGGTGGCATACACTTCATAAAGTCTAATTTGCCGAGATCAATCTCTTTTTGAGGCCCAATGTTGAGTTCATACATGTTTCGATCAGTGGCGGAACTAGGAAAAATTTTCGGGGTGGTCTTGGTATATAAACTGCAAAGCTAAAAAAAAATCCGGAAAAAAAAATAAAAATGTTGGTAGTGGGATTTGAACTTACAACCTAGAATTATGGAGACTTAGAAGGATTTGTTCTTAAACCACTAGGATATAAGGTCTTTTGTTCAAGAAAAAGACACATAGCATACTAATATTAACACTACTACTACAATAATAAAAATTTGGAGGGGGCTTGGGACCATATAGAGGGGGGCTTGTGACCATTTGGGGGGCTTGAGACCACCCCGTGCATAGGGTGGGTCCGCCCCTGGTTTCGATGCATTAAGTTGTTTTACTTAGAAGGTCTCAATTGAATTTTTGAGTGTTACGATTATGAGGTCGGGTTATAACCATTTCAAAAGAGTATAATGAGTGTCACTTGATGTAACATGTCGCTCGATCACCAACAAGAGATACAAATCGAAAGAAAACAATTCAATGGTACGATGGATCCCAACTTTTGGTTGTGTATATAAATATGTGGCAATAATATATTGTTATAACACCGATCAAAACACTCACAATATTTATGATAGATGCCGTATAAAAACACTTCTCCCTCTGTTTTTTTAATAGTCGGAGAGAGAAGAACCACACAGATTAAGAAAGTGATTAATGTGTTTGAAATATGTTTAAACATGTACTTAAAAAAACATGACAAAAGCGCAAGACAATTGCACGCTAAGCAACTGAAAACAGACATATAATAAATATAGATTGTGTTAAAATAAATATGATGTATAAATTTAACATATATAATCTGTTAAATTAATATATAATCTGAACAAGTTATCAGAAAAGAAGTAAATATGCAGCAATCAGCTGAAGAAACTATTAGAGAATATTACACAATATTTTGTAATATTCATTAATAGAAACTACTGGGAAAAACATTCAGCATCAGTCGCCTCATTCTATTGTTATTGAAGAATATGTTTCCCCTACTAGGTCTCCAGAGAATTTAATGAAAGAGTGGTATTCTGCCGGTCACGAAGTACCTAATTTTGCTGCTCCCAAC
Organism: Gentiana macrophylla; assembly: GCA_026214975.1. Classification (NCBI taxonomy): domain Eukaryota; kingdom Viridiplantae; phylum Streptophyta; class Magnoliopsida; order Gentianales; family Gentianaceae; genus Gentiana; species Gentiana macrophylla. Next base: position 91,807,894 of record CM047815.1, read on the forward strand.
TCTATAGTTGCTGAAAATGTTAACTTTGAGCATGATCTGGAAAATTTGAGGGACTTTAGAATGGAGATGGCTGATCAGTTAAGGAAAAGAAAGCTGGACACAATTAAAAAAATCGCATTCCGCTGCCTTCAAGACTCCGATTTTAATACGAAGGCTTACATTGATAGCTATAAGGAGAAAAATCTGGATATCTTATCAACTGATGTCTTTTCATTTGAGATAACTGAACCTTTCGAAAAGAAATTAAAAATTGATTCGGCACCCGAACAAGAGGTGAAGGTGGAGGCAGCCAGCCCAAAATGGCTCCACCCTTCAAAATGAGGATTATGGTGTGGAATTGTCAAGGGGTGGGGAGCTCCTTGACAATATCCCAGGTTGAGGAGATGTGCAAGCTCCACTCCCCTGAAATATTATTCCTTTCGGAAACTAAAAATCGATCCCCGCTTATTTTGAAGCTTTGCAGAAGGCTTTATTTTGATTATGAACATACAATTGATCCAGTGGGGTTATCTGGAGGCCTGGCTTTATTTTGGAAAAAAGACTCTAATATTGTATCTACTATGTCTACAACGTGTACCATCGAAGCGCGTATTAAAGGTAATTTACCTAACTCTTTCTGGTGGTCTATAGGCATTTATGCTAGTCCTAATCAAAATACTAGAAGAGAGCAATGGATGTTATTACAAAATATGATGTCTCTATGGAATAATCAATTTATAATTGCTGGAGATTTAATGATCTTCGTTCTAATGAGGAAAAAGTTGGGGGGTAGAAATAGATGTGAATCCTCTTTTAGCGATTTTAATAATTTCATTTCTGCTAACAGGCTCATAGATATTGGTTTTCTTGGGCATTTTTGGACATGGAATCGTATTCGGGATGGGGAGGATCGTATTATAGAGAGATTGGATCGAGCTCTAGTATCTTAGAGTTGGTTTAATCTTTTTAAAAATGCCACCGTCACCCATGTCAATATGGCTTCCTCAGATCATTGTCTTTTAGATATAGTTTGTTTTGGTAAAGCCTAGCGTAAAAGCCAAAAGTTCTTTTTTGATGACAGATGGATATATAAATCTGGTTTTCATAATGTTGTTAGGGAGGGTTGGAACACACATATAAGGGGAACGAAATTTTATCAAATAATATGCAAGATAAAGCAAGTTCGTATGAAACTTAATTGTTGGAAAAAAAAATAATATGCCTAATTTTGCTAATAAAATAAAGTCCTTAAAGATAGGATAAATATTGGTGTTGATAAGAATTTGCCAACAGCAAGCTTAAAGGAGTTGAAAACAGAGCTTAAGGATGCTTACCTTGAGGAAGAAAAATATTGGAAAATGATTTCTAGAGTGAGGTGGCTCAAAGAAGGGGATAAGAACACACGTTATTTCCACGCAGTTGCTAACGGGAAGAGGCGGAAAAAGGCCATTACTGGAATTTTTAGTTCTTCTGATCATGCTTGGAAATGCTCCCCAGTAGATATTGTGGCAGAATTCCAAAAATACTACGAGAATCTTTTTGCTTCTTCGGGTGTCAATAATGATGTTTTGCAGGAATTTGATGACATGGAAGCCTGCATCATCAGGGAGATAAACGGCAACATTTTGAGGGAAGTGGATGAGCAAGAATTAAAGACTGCAATTTTTCAGATGCACTCAAGCACGGCCCCGGGACCTGATGGTATGTATCATGGTTTTTTTTAAAAGCTGTTTTCATATCATAAAGCATGACATTTTAAGAGCTATTAACGATTTCTGGATAAAAGCTAAACTTCCGAAAGAATTGAATCATACTTGCATTGCTCTTCTTCCAAAAAAAGATATCCCTTCGGAGCCTTCTCATTTTAGGCCTGTCAGCTTATGTAATGTGCTATACAAAATCATTTCAAAAATTTTGGCCAACAGGTTAAAACTTTGCCTCCCCAGTTGCATTAGTGAAAGTCAAAATGCCTTTGTACCCAACCGACAAATTTTGGATAGTTATATTGTTGCTCATGAAACTTTACATTACATGATGAATAAAAGAAAAGGAAAGGACACTTATATGGCGTTAAAATTAGATGTGTCCAAAGCTTTTGACCGAGTTGAATGAGATTTTCTTTTCTTCATTCTAACTAAGTTGGGGTTTTATGATAAAGTGGTGGAGTTATTACGGGGATGCATTACTTCGGTCTCTTTTTCTTTCATTATTAATAGTGAAAGAGTAGGATTTGTTAAACCTAAACGGGGAATTAGACAAGGTGATCCTCTATCACCTTACCTTTTATAATTTGGGCGCAAGGTTTAAGTCATTTGTTACATAAAGCTAATCGTGATGGAGCGGTCCCGGGTATCCGCATTTCTAGATATAGCCCAAGAATAAATCACTTATTTTTTGCGGATGACTCTTTGTTAATGACTAATGCTAATGCTAATTGTGCTTCACATTTAACCACTATACTTTCCAAGTATGAAATGGTTTCGGGTCAGTCTATAAATCTAGAGAAATCGGTAGTCTTTTTTAGTCGAAATACTTCCTCTCAAATTAAATATGAAGTCATGGCCTTTCTCAATGGACTCTCCGAGGTAAGTCATTCTAAATACTTGGGGCTTCCGTTAGTAATTGGTAGATCGAAAAAGCAAATATTTTCTTATGTGGTAAATAGATGCAAAGCAAAGCTGGAAAGTTGGAAATATAAATATTTAAGTCAAGGTGGTAAGGCAATTCTCCTTTCTTCATCTTTATTTGCTATTCCTAATCTAATTATGTCGGTTTCCAAACTCCCTAAAGGCGTTATTAACAACATTCATTCCCTCATGGCTAATTTTTGGTGGGGTAACTCTAATAAGAATTTTTCCGGGTATCATTGGGTGAAATGAGAATCTTTGTGCATTCCGAAAGGTAGGGGTGGACTTGGTTTCAAAAATTTGGAGGTCGCTAACACTGTGGCTCTTGCGAAAACTCTTTGGAGAATTCACTCTAACCCTAACCTTTTGGTTTCTAAAGTTCTAAAGGGTAAATATTTTCATAGGTCTTCCATCTTTGATTGCAAAATCCCATCTTCATCCTCTTTTGTTTGGAAAAGCTTAAAGTCGTCGCAAGACTTTTTGAAATATAATACATGTTTCATGATTGGTAATGGTGAATCTATAAATGTTTGGAAAGACCCTTGGCTTCCTAATAACTATAAATGTTTGCCTATTACTCCTATGGGAAATAATCCCAATGACTTAAGGATTAGGGATTTTTTGAATAATAATACTTGGAACCGGGACAAACTTTTAAAACATTTTTGGCCGGTTGATGTTAACCAAATAATTAAAGTTCCGGTTAGTATAATTAATGCGCCGGATAAAAGAATTTGTATGTTTTCGGATAATGGTGATTTTGTCTCCAAAGTAGCCTATGATTTTTGTTTTCAAAATAGAATAAGGTTGGAGAATAGTTCTACTTCCCTGCAAAATAATGGCCTTAACGGAAAATTTTGGAAGAGAATTTGGGCTCTCCCTCTGCCTCTAAAAATAAAAAAATGTATATGGAAGTTATTGAAAAGAGTAGTGCCTACCTCGGAGGTGCTTCATAAGAGGTTTGGTTTCCAAGTTTCTTTATGCGGATTTTGTGGGCATTAAGTAGAATTTATTGAGCACATTTTCCTAAAGTGTATTTTTGCTCAAAATGTTTGGAAACTTGTGGGGTTATCTTGGAATTCTTTTAGAGCTCCGAATACATCTTTATTGCATTGGTGGGATGAAGTTTCGAGGGAAAAGCCTGTTGGAAAGGTGTCCTAAACCCAATCGGGTTGGACCGGATCCGACCGGGTCGGGTCATTTACAGTCTATTTAGTTCATGTAATAACTTTATTATGATTAATAAAAGCACTTATGTTATTATATATATTGTTTGTCTTCATATTATTTGTTGTATATATATATAGTAACGTCCCTAGTGTCAATCTGTGATAGAGAAACCATGATAGTGATTATGGTTGATGAGATCTCTAATCACTATAACAAGATTGGTACTTAAATGTCTCTAGTCTTATATATTATCAAATGGGACATTGATAGTATAATCGAGACTAAAGACGTATTGGATGCCTTCTATCTTTTAGAAGATAGGGATAGATCTCGTCTATCGAAGTGTAGGGACACTTGGACTGTACGTGGACGTGTATTAGAGAATGCGTACGTTAGACTGACCACTTACATTAAGTGTCACACTATGTGGCGGTTGTTTAATTATCCTTTTGACCGGAGTCTTAATGGCATCACGGTGTGGATTGTCATGCTTTGACACTATTGAGATTTCTCCTAACCACGGGGCGATCAAGCGGTAGTGATTGGGTATGATATTGAAGCATGCGGAGTATACATGATTGGTCGTCCGGGAATCGCATATCCTATGATTGGGATCGAATATCCGAAATGGCCTTCTTATAAGGGATGTCTAGTTCTCGAGAATCTTTGCAAAGTGGGAGTAAATGTGTTATTCCGAGAGAGCATGATATCCAGATTATAAGATACGATCGTCAATGTATTGACACTCGAGATACGATCGTATGGATATTATTACAAATATAGGATTGTAAGTTACACGGTAATCGCTTCACATGAAAGGTAGTAGTCATTGCTTTTGACTCTTCCGATGATCGGGGTCACGGTGTGTTGCTGACGCTATCCCGTGATCGTTAGGCATGAAGGGCATTTTAGTAAATTGCACTTTCGCCTCATGCCGCGTCAACATATTCGAAGCCTATCGGGTCACACACATATGAACATTGAGTCGGATTAAAATGCGGTTATAGTTGATAACCAAATAAGGAAAATTTATCTCTAGACTATAAAGGTTATAGTGGTAAATTAATATGGTGATATTTATTTATTATGAATAAATAAAATACAAGATATTAATTATATACAAGTTATATTAATTAAAGAATATTCCGGAAGCCAATTAATTGGCATATGGAGTGCCACATTTAGGGTATAAGGATACACTTGGATTGTGCATTTTAATTAATAAGATTGCCATAATATTAATATAAGATATTAATTGATTTTGGAAAAATAGATTTATCGTAATAAGATAATTATATTCAATATAAGATATTGACAAAATTAATTATAATAAAAGAGATAAATCAATCTAGGAGATTTTTGCTTATTTTATTGGGGAAATGTTTTCTTCTCCTCCACACTACATAGGGGCGCCACTTCCTCTATATAAAGGAGGTGGGTGTCAAACTTTTTTGTAGATCACAATTGCAAGAGTTCATAGTTCTTGTGTAAAATAGAGAGCAACCTATAGTGAGTTTGTGAGGGAGGAAAAAATCCGGTCTAGCAACCGGAGTTTTCCAATAGCAATCCAAGGAGGATTCCGGAAAGGGGTTCGTGTGGATTAGCGATAGAGGCCGGACGCGTGGACGGCTTGCGCACTGAACTACTCTCCGTTGACGGTCAAAGCGATGATCTTATAGATCATCAAGGTATAACCGTCAAACTACTTAACGTGTTTATTGCATTAAACGAAGAACGATCTAGAAAAAGGAAATCAAATTTTAATTTCCGCTGCGTTAAACTAGTGATTTCCTAACAAAGCCTTCAAATATTCTTATTGACAGGATCACTTTATCATGCTTTGTTTTATGGTATATTTGGAAAGCTCGCTGTAATCGCAAGTTTGATAATTTGTTTTGGTCCTTTGAGGAAACTGCAAAATACGCTAGTGAGGGTTGGTCCGAATATATACAGGTACATAATGAGGAGAGGGTTATCTCTAATCAAATTTCTTCCTCTCCCGTCTTGCAGCGCGAAGGATACCCATTCTGTTGAGGTGCGTGCCTTTGTCGATGCAGCCTGGAAACCGGATTCTTGTCTTGCTGGATATGGTGCAGTTCTTCTCCAGGAGAATGATGCAGTTTTGGAGGCCTGGGCTTCTCCGAAGTCGCAATGTAGCTCGGCTTTAGTTGCTGAAGCACAAGCCTTACGATGGTGTAGGAGCAGATGCTTGGCGATGGGATTTAAAAATATAGTTTGTTATTCGGATTGCTTAATCTTGGTAAATTGTTGTAATAGCTCAAAACCCCTCCAGTTGATATTTCTACTATCCTAGACGATATTAAGCTGTTACCTAGAAAGTTTGAATGTTGTCATATTTTGCATACTGAACGCGAAAGTAACAAGATGGCTCACAATCTCTTGCTTTCTTTCTCGTTGAGTTCGGATGTTAGGGTATTTTAAGATAACTCGCTCTTCGCTTTGGCTCTGTAATGTTTAATTTGTTATAATGAAAGATTTCATTTTTTGTGGGAAAAAAAAAATCTGTTAAATTATTACTTTTTTTTGGACGAAGTTAAATTAATACTATTTTCGTTCCACAATAACTGAGACATTTGCCAAAATGTTTTGTTCCATTTTATATGAGGCAGTACAATTTCTAATGCAACATTTATTGTGATTTTATTTGATTTATCTTTATTTATTATATTAGGATATATAAAAAACAATGTCACATTTTAATTATATCCAATGACATTCTAGTTATTTTATTATAAAAGTTAATGCATTAAATAGCATTCTTAATATGCTTATTTTTGACAACTGCTTCAGATAAATTGGAAAGGAAAATTTAACTAAATCTGAAGATTCAAATTGTTCATATTCATTAATAATCATCATTTGCAGCATACCACGATCTCTAACTTCAACGCAATTACATAAAATACATATTTCCCATCCAAAATATATCCAGAAAATCTGTAAAAGATAAAACGATTTATAAAACTTTCTATAAAATAAAAAAATCATGAAACTACTAATTCAATGTTCTTGTCAAAGATCCTAGAAGGAATAGCAAACCGAGCCGAAAAGGAACGAGAAAACTCATCAGAATCAATATCCCATTTCAAATCCTCATCAAAATTCTGAGCATAACTGTAAATATCATAACCGAACCCCATTCGCTTCGAGCTCGAGCAATTGAATATTCTCTTTATTTTCTCCTTCTTTGTCTTCCTCCACAGCTGCGTCCAGACCGCTGCAGCCGCCGGAGATTTCCGTGATCTGCCGCCAGTACTCACCACCGCCACATCAGCATCCGGCAATGGGAATCGATCGTAACCTCTGGTAGAAAAACTCGTGCTGCCACAACAGACAACTCCGACGCCGGCATCCATGGTCGGGATACTAGTAAATATGTGAGTTGGATGAAGTATTGAAGTGGACTTAAAGCTATAAAGAGTTGGTTGAGACAATGTGTTTTAATTCATTGCGGGGGACTGACTATTTATAACGTGAAAGATTGATTGGGAATAGATTATTTCTTTTAATAATTTAATGAGTGGAAATTACATCATCAAATCTATTAATTTTTTTTTTCCTTTTTTTCGAAAGACGAAACTTTAATTACAAAAAAAAAAAAAAACTAATTTACTATAAAATCTAGTCAAAGCTAGACCAAAGATGCGGTCATACACCACACTATAACGCGGCCTAATACCGCACTAAGCAAATCTACTATCTTCATCATTGTCACAAATCTTCAACCTCGTATTTGATTAATTAACGGAAGAGTTATTATACGATAATAAATGATAAATGATACAAATGAATCAGTGACATATATTTGATTTACAAAATGGTTAAACCATCTAATTAATGACTCAAAGTCATAAGATTGCTATTATACCAATTTACTTGTTATTATACCGATGAAGTGAAAGAAATTGCACTTTACGACGTTCAAACTTTCACACACTTTAATTTAAGGTCCGGCTGACTTTTAAATCACCTAAAACGTTTAGCACTGAATCTGGAATACATGTATTTAATTTAGGATCCAAGGAAAAGACGAAAATGGAGCATGTGACCTATGCACCATTTTAGGCGAGAGGACTTTTCTCTTGGTTATAGTAATGGTTTTGCAGCAGCTCTGGATTTAAGAAAAATTAAAAAAAAAAAAGCCTTTTGTGAAAAAAAGTTACGGTATTAGTCATTGTATTATAGTTCAAATTGATATTACTACAAATGCACGTTAGTTAAAGGAATTACTGCTTGGACGAAAATGTGAAATTCTAATGAAGCAATACATCATTTCATTCATATTATAAGAACGTAACACAATATAATATATTTTTGTAAAAGTTAAAAACTGCATAGGAATCTAATCTTATCCGAATGTAAATGGTTTCTTTCCACATCATTCTTCCTTTAAATCCCTTTAGCAGAAAGTGTTTAGAAATATGATAAGCATTCATTCACTAAGACGTGGCTTTGCGTTGCAACTTTATAAAAGTTTACTTTAATTTCCTTGTGTGTTTTTTACTTTCTGAATTTTAGAGGGTTTTTTTTTCTCCGACAGTAAGCACGTAAAATGACTCCTAATTGACGGGAAATTTTTAGGTAGTGTGTGCATCACAGAGATACATCTTATGTAAAGACACAATCAGAGCGGGATCGATCGTAACTACACAACACACAAACAATTCTACAATCGATCTTACTACCGATTACGATTACGAAGCGCGTAGTATATATGCATTACGTGAGTGCACACTACCTAAAATTTTTCCCTAATCGACTTTGTGGATCAAAAAGGATGGGATGTGATTGTGTACAAACCCACATCAGCTTTGACATTGTCAAGACATAAAGCATTTAAAATTAAAAAAATTTCTTAATCTTTATCATGTAATTTTTTTCCAGATAAATGTAAATTCATGTTTATTTCCTTTATGGTATCAGAGCCTTGTTAATCGTAATTAGGCATTACTTCAATAACGGTGTAAGAATTAGCTCTCACAATCCAGCAATTCCGCAAATGCTCCAGTCTTTTTTCAGTTCGGCTAAATCTCACAAATTATAATGTTTCCAAGTTATCTCCTTGATCGAAAGTCTTGGTGTATACCATCACATTACATCACGTGAGAAGCCTGAGGAAAAGACAAAAAAAAATGAAGCAATTGAAGAAACTGACAATCCAGACTTCCACGTTTGGAATGTCAATGATGGATTGCTTGTGTCCTAGCTGCTAAGAAAAATGAAGGAGGAGATCGTAAGCATGGTCTACGAGGAAGACTCCAATGCCAACCAGATCTGGACAACCCTTGATCAATGATGAAGTCGGATTTCACCAACAGGTAATTTCTGGGTATGATTGCTCAAGTGGTAGTTCTCCGGTCACCGGCCGACACCAAATGAGGGGATAGTTTATTATATGGTGTTTTGACTGAACTCGAGTTACCCTCAAGCTGCCTACGTATCCAATTGCTTAACTGGAATCAAGTCGGCCGTAGTTCTTGTAGTGGTTTATATAGGGAGTCTAAACCCTAATTTTGCCGTATCCTCCAAGGATTCGGTTAGGATTAGGTTTGATATGAGCCCCTAATTAATAGGAGATAATGATTCTTTCATATTGAGTTATGAACCAGAGGCTTACTAAGGCTAGATTCATTCTCCACGTTTATCCTCACTTAATGGACACGTGCGCATAAGTGCGTGATTAGCGTGGTTGCGCTCTGCGCATACTTTACAGACCGACCGTCCTGCGGTGGTCAGAGTTAGGGAGGTCGCTCGCCCTCAGGGTCTATAGTCGCCCCTGGTCGGACTTCCTCTCTTTGGTCGGAAAACTTTCCCTACCCCACTGGTGTTTAGCCAATAGTTGTCTGACGCGTGGCTTTGGCTGAGCCGACCATCATCATAAGCCCCCCAGGTCGGCCTGGGTCTTTAGCCTGGGGCGATCTGCTTCCGACCAGACTTGGTCGTGACTAGGCAGTTCTACTCGTTGGAGCCGATCGAGACACATTGTGACGCGTCATACATTATTGCGATTGTCATTATTAGCACGAGAAACGAGGCGTCAGTGCCTGCTGACGTCAAATGGGCCGTTACCCAAGGCGTCGCTTGGGGTTATAACCTGTCTCTTCAAACGTCCGTTCTCCCTTATTATTGCCGTTATTAATTTCAAGCCGGGTGTAAAACTGAAGTTTCTTCTCTTCATTTCTGCAAGTAAGTACCTTCCCTTTACGTTTCTGATTGTTCTTTAATTTGCGATTTATGAGGGTGAGATCCTCCACTCCTTCTGATGAATCAGTCGATAGAGAATTGAGCCCTAAATCCTTTGATTTTGAGTCTGAAGGCGTATCCACCGCCCCACCTCTTTTTACTTCGTCTCTTCCGGCCACTTCTCCGGCCATCACTCACCAACATAACATGTTATCTGGGCTTGTTCCTAGTCACACTGTGTCCCCCATCCTTAGGGATTCTGCGTTTGTATGACATCTTAAGGCTGTTTCTGCAACCAAATCTATCATGGGTAGTTTTGGAATTGAATCTATCATCTCCCAACACACTATCGATTATCTCTGCAACCAATACCACATAGATGCATTTCTTATTTAGTCTTAGTATTTATTATTCTTGGTCATCCATTTCCTATTTAGTCTTAGTATTTATTATTAATAATTAAATTAATAATCTTGTATACCTCATCTATTATGTTCCTTTGGCATCATTCCTATCTCAATTTCAATTCAACCAGAATCAACAGACTAGAAACAATACAATAAACAAGGATTGTCGGGAAAACCGGGCATACGTGTGCCGAGGAAGTAAGACCTACAAACTAATGGACTCCTGAAGAGCCGAAAAAAACTTGCATCAGAGTGGAGATGACCTCTAGAATATTACAAATGCCCTCCAAAATATCACAACGAATGAACTTCGGAAGAGTCGCCGGAGTGGAGATACGCTCCAAAACATTACAAAATATTATCACCAAACGAAATTGGCCTCCAAACCCGGCCTCGTTTGAAGAAGGCCATATTATTACAAACAAACTCGGTCTCCAACTCGACCTCGTCTGAAGGAGGGTGATAGATGACAAATTCGATGAGATTTGGATAAATGACAAAAGAGATAAGACTTTTATAGATAAATGTTTAGTTTAAAATATTTTTTAAAATAAAATAAGAGTCTATCTTATGCCTCACTTAACGAGAAGCAGTGTAAAATTTGATTCAATCCAATAAAACAGTATTTTCAATTTCTTATTTTATTTTCTGCTGTGTTTCTATTTTTTTCATAGTATCAGAACATGAGATCTTGATCTTAAACCCCGCTCCAAACACGGTATCCAAAAAACAAAAACAAAAAAAGTCAAGTGTGGGCAGTCGTAAATATATAATAGGCCACACTTGAATTGCGTATTGAAATATATAAAATGTTTATTATCTATGTTCTTATAAGATTCAACTTTCGAGATAGATGATAGTTCAACAATATCCACAATGTATATGGAAATATCGTTTCGATAAAAACAAAAAAAATGAAATTAATATTTACCAATAGGCCATATATTTTAATCATCGATAACACAACGAGCCGTATACGTTAATCAACACTCTTTTAATAATGTGTTTATAAATGTGTTGTTTTAGGTTGCCATAGATTATGGAAAGTTAACAAGGGCCGATTCATCTTTTGTTGAGTCCACTACTCATTAATGAGTATTGATCATGTGCATATGTGCATAAGGACGGCTGCAGGAATTTTGCCATATGACTCAAGAGTATGTATGGAGTGGTGGGGAAAAAAGAAGAGAAAGTTTAGTAATTTGATTAGAAGATCGCTACAAATTAAGAAGAATATCCTTTCACCCATGTCCATCATACAATGTGAGACATGTAGAATGATGCTCAATCAGCAATGACAGCTATAAATCGATAGAAAATAATTTAATGGTAAGATAGATTCTACAATATTGTTTATGCATACATAATAAATGATTATGACAAAATGATGAGATTGAATTCTCACTTAATAATAATGATTAAGATTTAATCTCAAACATATTGCAACAAGTGTTATGAAATAGTTAATTCAATATCCTTTTTTCAAAATCCAGGAGGGAACAACAAACCGAGCAATTGAATAATCTCTTTATTTTCTTTTTATTAATTTGTCTTCATCTACAGACAACAACTGTTCCCACATTGCCGCAGCCAGTGCTTTCCGTGATCCGCCTGTCACCACTGCCACACCACACTAGCTAGCTTCCATGCGACTGAACACTTAAGAAAATAGAAAATGCAGGAAGATAACTTTCTGGGATTTCATCATGGCTTATACATATATAGTTGGAAACCGCAGACACAACGGCTAGCAGCAAATCCAAGAATAGATCTACTGGGAATATTCTCTAAACATAGACACAATATTCTATGGTTACTACAATATCTTAAAGCTTTTGCATAATATTTTGTCGAGTCATATTCTTTCCAATGATTATAAACACATATTCTATAGCTTTATAACAATTTTCAAAACCATCATTGAAGATGCATGCATGTTCTGAAGCATTCATGTTATATTCATGCATAGTTGTATACTACCATAATAGCCAACATTAAACAAAAATAGTACACACTACGTACAAAATCACATTTAAGTTACACAAAACACATAAGCCACAAGAAAACAAAGTCGAGGGAGGCTATACTTTAATCTGTATGCCTTTAAAAATGTGTTGTTTTAGGTTGCCATAGATTATAGAAAGTTAACAAGGCCGATTCATCGATTCGTTGATTTCATTACACACTAATTAACGAGTAATGATCATTTGCATATATATATATGTAGGTATGTAGAGTAGTGGTATGAAAAACAAGAGAACTTCCTCACAAAAAAAATTTTAAAAAAAATAAATAAATAAAAAACAAGAGAAAGTTGAGTAATTTTGATTAGAAGATCGCTAAATGTCATTTCATGTCCATCATTAGACATGTACATCGAAAGAAAACAATTCAATGGTACGATAGATTCCGAATTGTTTATATATACGTATTACGACAAAATGTTGAGATTGAATCTGATTTAATAATATTGATTAAGATTTAATCTCATACATATTGCAACACGCCAACACCAGTGTTATCAGTTATGAAACAACTAATTCAATGTTCGTGTCAAAAATCCTACATGGAACCGCAAAACGAGCAGAAAACGAACGTGAAGGCTCATCAGAATCAATATCCCATTTCAAATCCTCATCGAAATTCTCTTTATTTTCTCCTTCTTTGTCTTCTTCAATAGTTACGTCCGCATCGCCGCTGCTGGTGTTTTTCATAAATTCCAGGGCCGGCCCTGCCCACCACCTGCTGTCACCACCGCCACATCAGCATCCGGCGACTGAAATCGATCGTAACCTCTGGTAGAAAAGGTTGTGATGCCACAACATGATCCGACGACTTCCATGGCCGTGAATTAAAAGCTTAGTTATGAAAGATATATGATATGATAAAGTGAGGTGAATGAAATGGGACTTCAAGATATAAAGAGTTGGTTGAGACAATGTGTTTTAATGCACCGTGTGGGGACTATTTATAATAATGTGAAAGATTGAGTGGGAATACTTCATTTCTTTTAATAATTTAATGAGTGGAAAAAAATGAATTACATCATCAAATCTACGGATAGAATTTATCTAATGCAGTTGTTAAAATCACGTATATTAAGGATGTTAGTTAATGCATTTACTTTTACAATGAAATGACTAAAAAGTCCTTGAATATAATTAACGTACATCTTTTATATATCTCATACTATATTATAATAAATAAGGGTAAAACAAGTAAAAATATAATAAATGTTGTTTTGAAAATGCTACGGCCACACATAAAATGAAACAAAATATTTTGGCAACTTCATCATTGTCTCAAATTCTCATCTCGTATTTGAATATTTCCTCATTCCGATTTAATTGATGGAGTTGTCAAAAAAAAATGTTCATTTTCATTTGATAGATTTATACTTCCATAACGCTATTCATTGTGTTTTTCCTACATTTATCTTATTTTATTAGTGAATGAGAGAATAAAAATTACATTGCATTATTAATGACACTGTTGAGATATTTAATAGTTTAAGTTCTTAATAATCTTTTTTTTTTATTGAGGAAAGTTCTTAAAAATCTTAAACTCACATTTGAGAGAGACAAATCGAAATATTTACTACTATTATTATAAATCAACGGATCACTAATCCCCAATCAAATAAAAATGTGAGATAGTTTTAGCATACTACGTCATTTGTTTACTACTATGGTACTGCCTTTACAATTTTGTAACACAATTTTTTCTATTATGCTATTATTATTTTTCTTCTAGGAATAGGTGCCAAGATTCTATTAATTGCAATCAGCAATTCAAACACAAATTACATGAGAGGGTGGGAAGAATCCCAATCTTTACATCTAACAAGATTTAGGTCTTCCCTGACAAGAAAATGAACTGGTATGTTGCATTGTCTTTCTAATTACAAAAGATAAGGAAATAGAAATAAATACAGACATCAGTTTTCGGCAGTCCTCCAAGATACTTTTCAAAGGTGACAAATCTTCTGACTGACTCGTGAGGCGTTGGTGAACTGTGGGAGAGTCCCCTTCTATGAATTGCTAAGGATTCTCCAATTAAGACGTCATAGTTTCTTTCTAATTTCTTGGAAAAACTCCGAATAATTTTCCCTTGACTATTACGAAGAATTCCGCCGATAGCCGCTAAAGAATCATTGAAGGTTGCATCGACGTTGAACTTGAGAGAATCTAGTGGGGGCAGCGACCAACTAATCGCTAAGGGAGGGTCTTTAGCTAATTGTTGTCGTCCTATAGCAAGACAATATTCGTCCGCCTCCGCCTCGGCTCGGGTAGGAATTGATTCGATGGGTGCATCTTCCTCCTGAAAGATATATGCATTCCTTTCCTTCCAAATGTTCCATAGTAAGTGTATCACGTGGACTAATTCCATCTCGTCGTGCAAGTTCAACATTTCAGCGAACCAATCTATAAATTAGTAAATTCGAAGGTTGGTGAAAAACTTACTAAGATGATGAGCTCGCCAGATCGGTTGAGGAATGGAGCATTCGAAAAGACAGTGTCATATTGTTTCCTCTCGGTAACCACAAATAACACACGAGCCATTGCCCACCCCTCTCGATTTGAGCCTTGATGCCGTAGGTAAAACATTGTTAAGGAGCTTTCACGTGAAGTGAATAATGCGCGGTTTCACTTTGAGCTTCCATGGTCCAAAGCCTCTTGGATTGGATGTGCTTTAAGTATTATTGTTTTTTAAATTACCAGTACTTATTATCACAACCATAATTATTCATCCATCAAGTTTTAATTACATTATAAATATTTTATGAATACTAGTTAAACGGTATTTTATTTTATTTTAATTTGTATAAGAATGTACTCCTGAAAGACTTAATTGTTTATATCAGCCGTAGATTAAAAAAAACCCCTTTAAATTACTTTTTTTTGGTTTGTGTGAAAGGTATTAGTCATTGCCTTAGGTCATTGAACTGTAATTTATGATTCTGTCCTTTTGTTTTTTTTTTTTTGATATCTTTTTATTTTTTATAGATACGAAAGAAACGCACGCACACGCTTTTTGTCTCCACTCAAACTCGAATACGGAACCTACTGATTACCGCTTTTTGATATCCTTTTAATTAATCATTTTTGAATCCATCCTTCACTTTATAAATTTTATTTTTTCAGAACCAACTTTACATTATCATTTTTTTTATCCATCGTTTCACTTTAATTTAATTTTCTTACATCCAACTTTAAAGACTGCATAGGAATCTAATCTTATCCGAATGTAAATTGTTTCTTTCCACATCATTTCTCCTATCCCTTTTGCAGAAAGTGTTTAGACATTTGATAAGGAATTAGTCACTAAGACGCGGCTTGGCGTATCATCAACTTTAAAAAAAAAGTTGCTTCTTTATTAAATTATTATGTCTTAATTTAATTATTAAAAAAAAAAAAAAAAAGGAGGTGTTTAAAGATTTAGAACCTAATCCCTATTAAAAAGAAAGCTTGAAAATTAGAAAGGGTTGTGTTTATAAAACTCTCTTTGTGACCCTTATCACCCCTTCGTCAAATTAAATCTATTTCTCTTTGCAATTAATCTTGATAATTGTTATGTCCTATGTCTTAAACCCTTAATGCACAAAGTGGTCGGTCCTTGACTTTATCATAATGCATAAGTAACAATTTTCCAGTTTAACTTACTTAATTAGTCTTTCTTAATATCCATGTCCTTCCTCAAAAAAAAAAAAAAAAAAATATATATATATATATATATATATATATATATCCATGTCCATCCTTGCTTACCAAGTTTAGTGATTCGATCATGAATTGTATTAATAAGGTGTTGAACATTGTTACTCCTATGGGGGATTCATCTATTTGGATATATCTATCCATATATTAACCTTATTTATAATATAAAAAAAAACATAAATTTATCATATAAATATATATGATGCCAAAAGTAACTACGGGACGTCAATATAATTCACCTAATTTTATTAGGTTAGTAGTTCATTTTCAATACAATTTTATTACTGAATATTTTAAAAAATAATTCATGACATCAACTTTATTGAGACTGCTCTTGATCCTCTCACTCGAGAGGATCCTTGCTCTAACTTTTTTCTATCAACATCATAAGAATAAATTTTTGTTTCTCTTCTTTTCCTGAGAAAGAGGAATACATTTTTTAGATCTATTTTTTCACCTAGAAAAACAATACACACTTCAAAATCACATTCAAGTTGCACAAGACACATACGACGACAAGGAAACAAAATGAAGAACATGTCAAAATAAAAACAAAGTCAAGACAATAACATTAGAAATTTTCATTGATAATTAGTAGTGGTACATATAGACTAATCAAACTTTAATTAATTAGACATCCACACTCGATTCGACATTCACGAACGCATTGGGAAATTTCAGGAACCTCGCACAAAATGGTACGGATGCACTTGTTGAAACATTGGTTATCTCTGCAAGCAGCCTCTATAACCAAGGCAAAACAAGCCATCATCAACATTACCATCATCAATACAACTGCCAATTTAATTGATCTTCATCTTTAATTTTCTTCGAAATGGAATGATGTGTAACAACTCTATTTATAGTTGTAATTTGTTGGGTAATATGGATTAAGGCGATGATCATATGACTGTGATTTTTTTTATGATAAATGTGTCGTTTGTCAAGTTCTTTTTATTACCATTTTTACAATGAAAATCTTGGTCATAATTATGCAAGCGTTACTCAAAAACAAAATTACATATTTACTTAGTTGAAATAAAAACTAGCATTTCGATTTTAAGATTTCTTATGCTTTCCATATATACGGGATTATGTCAAGATATCTCAATATATATATATATATATATATATATATAGAGAGAGAGAAGCTACAGTCCAGTTCAGTAATGGTCCAGTTTTTAATCTCTACCATTTAAATATATGAAAATAATTATATCGTCACATCATTTTTTTAACACCATAACTAATGTACTTTAACACATTAGCAAAAAAAAATTTACTATAACACATATAATCAATTATTTTAGCTTGATAACCCTTTAAACGTTTTTTGTTTTTTTTTTGTTTTTTGCTGCGTATTTGTATTTTTTTTTATTTTAAAGTTGATGAGTTAAACAGGTTATCTGATGCCGGAAAGATGGTCGCCACCGTGAAGAAGCCGACCGTGACTAAAACCGAGAAGAACAAGAATGTTGTTGCTAAACATGCTAAGAAAACAGAGGGAAAAAAGAAAAGAAAATAGAGGCAGAGAAGAAAGTTGCTGCAAAGCCGGTGAAGAAGGCGGCACAGCCAAAGAAGAGAGCGGCGCCGACAGCAACAAAAGCCAAAACAACCTAAATCGATCAAGGCCCTTGCCTTCTACTTAAGAAGGCCAAGAAAGCTGCTGCTTAATATGAGAAGGTGAATTAGTGTAGAAATCTAAGGAGGATGAAATAAGAATGGATATTATGGGTTGTATTAGTGTAGAGTAAGTGAATATTGTGGAGCTTTTAGCTCTTTATTGAAGGTCAGGTGGGGTTATGGTGTGAATCTGCTTTGCTGTGTTGTAATTTGGTTTGCTAACGCAAATATATTAACAATAAAATAATAAAAATCATTTTATTGTTCACAATATATAATAATGCATCACATCAATCTAATGATCCATATTATATTAATATTGATCCAATGGTAAACTGGACCGTAGTATTTCATATATTATATATTGACACACACAATTGAGAAATATGACACTTTTTGTGATGAAGTATTGGTCAAGTGATTACTTGGAACCATTTTCAAAACCAACAAAAAAAAAAAATTCGACTCTAAGTCAGGTTATTACACATATAGATTTTAATCAAAAAAAAAGATTGAGCCCTAACTGAAAGGCCACCAACCGCCTACCCTATTGGTTTTGCCATAGTATAAGAGTAATTAAAAGTTTTAGCTCAACCGAATATAATCACAAATAACAATTTTATTTTTTTAACAAAATGGGTAAGTATGTACTATCCCTCATAACTTAATTGTTCATTTTGAACTATGATAAAGGGATCTCCAATGAACTTGGTTGGGTTTCTATCACAAGGGAACATGCGTATATGTTTTAATCTCAATCCGTTTGTCAAAGAATTGACACCCGATCTTTAGCTAAACATTTTTATAAGCGTATCTGTTGCAAGATTCTCCTTCGGCTTATAAAATCAAGGAAATCAAACCAACAGAAATCAATTGTTTAATGATATTGTGTCTACAAAATATGAGTCGTGACTTACCATTGTACATACACTATTGTGTGGTAGTTCTATCACTAGCCGACTATTGCATGCTAATAGTAGTGATAGGTTTTGAACCACATTAAATATTTTTTCAAGGAATTCCGGAGTGATTTAGTTTCTTTTCTATCTTTGTTTCTTGCTTTTGTTACCTGGTTTACTAAGGTAAATCTGACATTTACCAATCAACCCCACAATCCCATGAATCTGATTAAGTTTTGGCCGAGAAGATTATCTCCTCTCCCACCCCCACCCCACAAGTTTTGAGAAAACATTAAGTTGATCAATATTTTGCATACTATTTGATTAAGGTAAGGTAAGTAAGTACAGTGATTTAATGAATGGTGTTGGTACTATAAGTCTATAACGAAATTTATTAAACTTTGAATCCCAATTTTCACCATGATCAACGACGAACTCATTTAACTTGTTTATATTGCTGATTTAAACGCATCAAGAACTTTATCTTTACATCATAAAATAAACATAACAACACTGAAAGCAAATCTATAATTAACATTAATATAAACAATAATATATGTACATATATTCATAATAATAATTTGTCACCGCTTAAGGTACAATCATTAGGATGTTTAATTAAACACCCAAATACATATTTATACAAATATTACACATACATAATAGTGCATAAATTAAGTTGTTTATTACAAACCACGACTTAAGGTCACAATTACTAAAAGGAGTTCATATATATATATATATTTATTTATTTATTTTCTTTGAAAAGATGAATACATGCATTTTTCGATCAATTAATTGTTCCACCTAGAAAAAAAATATAAACTTCAAAATCACATTAAAGTTGCACAAAACACATACATACAACAGAAGGAAACAAAGTCTAAGAACATATTAAAATAAAAACAAAGTCAAGACGATAAAATTAGTAAATTTTATTAATAATTATATTGCAAAGATTATAAGTAGTGGTACATATAGACTAATCAGGCTTTAATTAGACACCCACACTCGATTCGACATTGACGAATGCATTGAGAAATTTCAGGAACCTCACACAAAATCTCACGGACACACTCGTTGAAACACTGGTTATCACAAGCAGCCTCTATAACCAATGCAAAACAAGTCATCATCCAGATGATCATCATCAATACAACTGCCATTTGAATTGACTTCTTCATCTTCGTGAAAACAAGTATTTGTTTAATATTGTGACTTTTTTTTTTTTTTTTTTTTTTTTTTTTAATGAAATGTAATGATGTCAAACAACTCTATTTATAGTTGTAATTTGTTGAGTAATATGTATGCAATTACTCGCTGTGATTTTTTTTAGTAACACTGTGATTTGATTTATATTAAATGTGTTGTTTTGTCAAGTTTTTTTTATTACCATTTTTATAATGAAAATCTTGGTCATAATTAAGCAATTACCGACTGTGATTTGATTTATGGGTATGCAATTAATGACTCTGATTTTATTTATAATAATAATAAATACGCGTTTTTGTCATGTTACTCTTTTTTTAATACCATTTTTATAATGAAAATTTTGGTCATAAATAAGTAAACGTTATTTAAAAGCAAAATTACATATTTACTTAATTGAAATAAATACTGACATTTTTTTTGAGGGAAAAATACTGACATTTTTCTTGAGAGATCAAGCATTTTATTAAACAACTAAATCCGTCAAAACATCGTTAGTAATATAGTTCGGGGGAAGTGTTCCCCAAGCAATATCACCCAAAGAACCAACGCCTAGATGCGTTAGAATATGAGCCGGTTCATTGCCGGTACGCCTAACAAAATAAAAACCAACTGACGAAAAATGAGCAGTCTCCGCAAGACAATCCTGCAATAAGCTGCCGAAGGAAGAGAAGTCCTCATCACGATGCTGCAACCGTTGTACGCAGATAAGACAATCGCTCTCTACCACCAGTTGTGAGATGCCCAAGCGGCGCCCCTTTACTAATGCCATAAGGATCGCCCTCAACTCTAACACCACAACCGCTTTTGCCTGGATCTAAGTGGAATGAGTAAGCTGGCAGAATAGAGCCCTGGTGGTCCCGAAAAACGAGCCCTAACCCTGAAGCATGCGGAGTGGCTAATGCATCAACATTGCACTTTATCATCCCAGTAGGTGGCCGCTCCCTTGTCGCTGCACTGCGTGAGGTGGGAGAGGATGTTTAATGCTCGACAGAGGGACTCTTAGTATGTGAGAGGAGCGTAAGCCACTCGACTGAAAGGTTCTGAAAGAGACTCGACCATAGGGAGAGGAGCGTCATTGGTCACATTCTTAGCCGCTCAAGAGTCAAGAGACTGACTATCTCTCTTTTTACGCGACTGTCGATGCCCGGGCGTAGAATCCTTAGCACAGGTCTTTTACGTACCCGTAGTGCACTTAGGGATCATCTTTACCAGAGTCAAGAGATTGGCATCAACAAAGCAAGTCCCTATTGAGCTTAGCCATGTGTAGATCGAAAAGGTCTCACGAAGTCGGGAACCCCTTGCCGAAGATCCTTCTCTTTCTCTGTGAAGACCATGTTGCCATGCTCGTCTTTTATTACCTATCGCTAGATAAACTGTGCTTTCAGGGATGGAATGAATCCAAGAACTACAGAGAAAGAATGTAAAAAAGGGTGAGGGAAAGGGGGAGAACACTAAATGGAAGGCTTCGCTCGCCCTAACCCCAATTATGGAAGCCGTCACCAACCGCTTCCTCTGACGAGCATTAAATCCTCATCAAGCTCTCTAGGAGTCATGTTTAACCTTGAATACTATTAATAGATTCTACAGCAATAGTCCCTTGGACTCGGAAATTAATAACGAAAATGGCTAACCCAATAGCAAATTCATCCATTTGTGAAGGTCGCCAAAAGCAAATCAAGTCCAGAAAACAATCATCAATTTGAAGAGTAAATCAATAATAGCAGGTAGCCCACCGTTGAAACGCCCGGTTTTTTGGTGTCGTAGGGGAGCTTTCTAACGCATATTTAGTCGTACCGGCATGATATTCAAACACAAAACCAAGAATATCTCGACTGGAGTATAGCCTTCTCGCCTCTACCACTAACTCAATATTCTTTTAAAGGTTATTAAGCAAGATCAGCGTTACAAGCTGTAGAGTGGCGTGAATGAACTCTCTCGCTGCACTAAGTGCCGAAGAACACACACGAGATATATACACCGGGTGCCCGTCATAAACCGCACTACATATTCCTTACGGGATTATGTCAAGATATATATATATCAAGATAGATATATATATATATATATATATATATATATATATATATATATATTCAAAAGAAAGAAAATAAAATTTGCTAACTTTCGGTGAATATATTTTCTTTATAACAAATACGAATCATCTTTCCTCAGTCATTTTGAACGCCAGTATCCATCAATATTTTTCTGTTTTTTTTTTTGAGAAACCGGTTCTTTATAAATAATCAAAGGTCAAGAGTATTTACATCAAGTAGCTTGCTGCGTGATGAACAAATGTTGCAATTACACTACCACCTATGTTGAAATCTATAATATCTTTTAACTATTTCAAGCTATCTTCAACTCCTTAGCTTTGGTGACCGCATGTTTAATAAACACTTCCTCGGGGGCAGTGGATTCCCACTTGATGACTCGCCTGGTTACGCCAATACCAGGTTCCCGCGACCAGGGGCGGATCCAGAAAATTTTTCCGATGGGGCACCGGACCATAAAAACTACACTCCCTCTGTCCCAATTTGTTTGCATTACCAGCACAAACAAATAAGAAGCAAGAAGGTTCGCCTTGCCTAATGCCCCATTTTGGTTGAAAGTCCTCAAGTGGAAGTCCATTCTAGAGAATCGAAAGAGAAACTAATGATAGAAAAAATAGGATCAGCTCAGTCAGATTCTCCGAAAAACCCGTGGCTCGCATAATGTGACATAGGAACTCCCATCTCACCCTGTCATAGGCTTTCTCAAGATTCACTTTAACAATCACGAAGCCCCTTTTTCCTTTTTTTCTTGTGCATCGTGTGAATTGCCTCTTGGACCATAATTACATTTTCTGTTATTTGCCTCTCGGGGATGAAGGCGCTTTGGCTGCTGGGTATTATGTTGCCAATCATAAGTTTTAAGTGATCCGCAATCACTTTCGTTAAAGTCTTGACCAGAACATTGGCAAGGGCTATGGGTCTCAATTGGTTAGTCGACTCCGGAGGTGTGACTTTTGGAATCAGAGCCACAAAGATCCGGTTTAAATCAGGATGGAAGCATTATTCTAAAAAGCACGCGAGACAAATGTCACAACCGACTCACCAACCACCTCCCATTTTTTTGGGGAAAAAATGAGGCAAACCGTCAGGGCCAGAAGATTTATAAGCACCCATTTCAAGTACTGCTACTTTAATCTCAGCTTCCGTGACTGGGCTGTTGAGGATTCTGCAATCAGCATGAGAAAATCTCAGGATCTCGAAGTGCGGTGGAAGTGGGAGGGCCGGCTCCTCCTTGTACAGTTCAATGCAAAACTGGCGAACAATCCTCTAGAGCTCTTCCGCATCAGCTACCCAATTACCATTCACATCTATCAAGTAGTTAACTCTACTTTTCTCCCGTCGTCGAACCGCAGTCATGTGGAAGAAGTGTGTGTGTTACGTTCGCCATCTGTAATCCACTTAAGCTTAGATTATTGGAGCCAACATATCTCTTCTTGGTTGATCTCTTCTTGCTTGTGGATCTCACTATATTCCACTGTTAACTCCTTCACCAGCCGAGTTAAAAAAATTAGAGGGGGCGCGAGCGAGAGAAATTTGTATACCTGCTAGTCTTGCCTTACATTTTTTTTTTCTGAGGAAATATTGCCAAAGACTTGTTGGTTCCACTGAGTCACGTCTCCCATAAAGTGTTTAATTTTGCCCACCATGTCATCACCCGAAGGATCCCAATGCTGTCGAATGATGTCCGGAAAATCTACATGTTCCATCCAGCAAGCCTGAGAACGGAAGGGCCTATCCCTGATTACTGGCCGAATATGTTCCTGGTCTACCAGCATGATCGGATGACGGTCAGAGTGCACACGGGGTAGATGCGGGACAAGAGAATCAGGAAACAAAGTACACCAAGAGTCAGTACAGAAAGCCTGGTCTAATCTTTGTTCAATAGCATGGGTACTATGAATCGAGCTCGACCATGTAAATCGAGGTCCCTTGAAGGGGATCCCCATCAGAGTGCAATAATCAATACAATCCCTCAATTTTGTCAACAGTACTCCCTCACACAGGATTACCCCCTCTTTTATCTTCAGCATGCATAACTTGATTAAAGTCTCCTATAATGCACCACTTGACCTTCATATATCTGCTTGTATTTATCAGAAAATCCCATAGCTCTTCCCGAATCACCGGTGTAGGGGAGGCATAAATAAGGGTCCAAATCCAACGAACCTGTCCACTATCCACTGCCGCCATCATCAGGCATTGTTTGGTGGTGCAGAGAACTTGCAAATGAATGAAAGAGTCATTCAAAAAGCACCACAAACCCCCACTAAACCCGCACGCTTCTACAACCAGGTTGGTGAAGTGAAAACGACATAAAATGCGATCGGCCTTATTACTTGAAGCTATTGTTTCTAAGAGAAAAAGAACATCAGGATGACATTCACATGCCATGTCTTTCAAATGCCTGAAAAAAAGTAGAGGAGCCCGCTCCTCTGCAATTCCCCGCAATGATCTTCATCTTAATTGTCGAGTCGAATCAAATCCACCTTGCCCATTGGCAAAACAGTCCATATAGTTATCAGTTTCCATATGAAGCATTGCCAGATCCCCTCCCTGATGCATATTAGGAGGGTTCGCTTTAACATATTCTTCCATATCAGAAGTGTGATTTCTAAGAATATCTTCAATTATTGAAGATGACTTTATCCTGTGTTTTGACGACTTTTGACATCATCCTAATCCTTGTTTTTCCTTGGCAACTATTGAAACCCACCTCGTTAAGGAATCTCCTGTCTCTTCGTGAAAAAATACATTATATGATCACTGTATATAACATCAGATTATGTCATATAAACTATATACTATTTTTTGTTAAAAACATTTTATACATGTATTTCTAAACCATTATCAGTGTGACGGGCCTCATGTAACGTGGAGCCTTTAGTATCAGCACACTAATATTACTAATAATGCATTGAAATTAAGTAGCGTCAAACCTTCTCTATACATCTACTATGACACCACATTTTTCCGACAAATCAACATACCTATCGGTTACCGTGAACCACTCTTGTTTCTAACCAATTTTGAAGTCTTTAGTGATACAACATTTTTATTGAGACCAATTTTAAAGTCTATCGTGACACCACGCTTTTATTTTAAAAAATATCTTCCTTTTTGTTGCACCGAATCTAACAAGTTATTTTCTGTTCACCCCATGATCGACTTTTAAAGTCTATCGTGACACCACGCTTTTATTTAAAAAAATACCTTCCTTTTTGTTGCACCGAATCTAACAAATTATTTTATGTTCACCCGATGATCGACTTTTAAAGGACACCTTCCTTTTAAAGACATCCATTCATGCACTTCGCGACTGTAGCTGGACTAAAGCAATTTGGGAATTTTTTTTGGACCCTACTTGTACTAGAGATTTCTTTGCCGCGGAATCAACTAAGGACTGGGTTATTTTTTCGTTACATTCTGCACGTACTTCGCATGAGTCGCCAAGATGTAAGTATATTTGGAGGGAGATTGTCTATGGCATTTGAGACTGGCGCAACAAACGGATCTTTGGGGAGGAGTGTAATCGCCCTCCGCCTCATATCTTCATCGCTCAGATGGTGGAGCCGAATATTAATATTAGAATAGCACAGGCGCAGAATGAATGCGATGTGACTTGAATTGATTTTGTTTTCCGAACTTTTTGTAAATGCCTGGCATTTTTAGCTATTGAATAAAACAGATCATTTCTCTAAAAAAAAAAATCGATATTTCATTAAGTCGGTTCTAAGATTGATATTTAAAAAATCAATTCCAGAAGGTGACATAATTATAAAAAAAAAACACAAATTTGGATTGAGTCAATTCAATTGGTTTATGGATTGTCACATAATAAGGAATACCATGATAGGGATCTACTCTAAAAGCACCAACACATGATCAACAAGTGGTTATTGCATTTAGTTGGTTTAGTCACCACATTCAATATTCATTACATTACCCAATATTCCACCAATGCCTTTTAGCCAGACTATCTGGTGTTGCATCATCTACATCGTTCCATCTTTTTTTACTTGATAAGAAGGAAAGAAAATATTCCATTTTATCCTTCCCATCTCCACACAAACAAAACAAAACACAGATTATTATTTATTCCAAAAAAAGGCATCTCTTTTTTGTCTAAATAATTGAACCAAGAATCCTACTCCCTATATATTCCACTATTCATTCTCTTCTCCTCCGCCGGCTTCATCACATATCATCATTTTACACAAGGAAATATGTGTTATACAGGTGACTATTCTAACTATCACAACCGTCAGAGGCCGGAGGTGGTGGTCTCTAGACAGGCTGCAGCAGCTGGATATGATGACAGAGACAGAGGAAGTGGTGGCGGCGGCGGCGGTGTGATAAAGCACTGTTTATGCTCACCAACACACCATCCAGGCTCCTTCAGGTGTAGGCACCATCATACTGAATATCAGTGGGTTGGTCGTTTAGCCAAAACCACCTGAAAAACCTGTCACCACTGTACCCCTAGTCACCCCCCCCCCCCCCGTTTCTGGAAAATCCACTTAATGAAACAATCTTCCATACTATCAAGATATTTTACAGTGTACAAATTTGTCTGGCAGATGAATATTTATTTACATACATAAGATTGCTTGTCATCTTCTTTCTTTAGTATTACAGAAGTAAGTGAACATATATTTTCTTTGGACCAAATATATAATCTGTGGGTTTTCTAAACCACGCTGTCAGTAAAATAGATACATGGTCATAAACGTGAAACAAAGCAGTCAACCAAAACATTATTGTCATGCTTCAATATACTGGAAGTCTTAAAGATGGTGCAAAATCCCCATTTTCCAGCTTTGTAATAGCTCCCTTTATGCATGTTCATTACTGTCCAAGAAAACAACAACACTGGAGGTTACTAACGGCATCTTAATAAGCATGTTAGTTTCATGATGCAAAACATTATTCAGATTCCAGACATCTGAAAACCTAAATTAAGAAAGTTTTCATCTGTAGTTGGAAAGGATTGAGTTGGTAAAAGAGAAGAATTTGGTTTGAACTTACCTCAGGGTAACAGTTCTGGTGGTCAATAGTCTGATTGTGGATATTTACGACGATTTCACACGACACTTGCCCCTGCAATAGAATGGGGGATAACAATCACAAAAACACATTTATTAATCCAGAAAACACAATCAAGATGACTTGAGACTTGAGAGGGCACTAAAGAACCAAGACACAAAGACATGTGGTATTTCTACAGTATGATACAACTTCTAGTTAACCTACAGAATAGACCAATGGATCCAGTTGGAATAAAAAGGGCAGAAGACTATATCAAAGTCTGCCCCATATACATAACAATAAGACAGGGAGAGGGATACAAAAACCTGATTTTCAAAAAGAGATTAAGCACCAATAATATGAGGCGACAAAGGTGTCCATTGTAGTACAAAAGTGTCCCACCACCATTTTAAATGATAGGCTGACTCCCTTGGAGCCCATTTAGTAAAAAGCTCAACACATATACATCACATTACACACATACATAAAGCTTTTGTAACATTGTCGTTTATGTGGTTTGAGCATAGTGTGCGAACACTATATCATGTCGTCTCCTAGAATCCTACTTGCCTAATGCACCATGCTAATGCATTCCTCATGCTATTCATATACCAGAACTACACAACCTAGTTAAATCAAAGAAAATGTTGCCTCTTCCATGTAAGTCCCTCCCTATACTGCCGAATACTCATACCAGATCATCACCATATATCCACCTAACTGAGTATTTCTCTAATTGAACAAGTGTATTTGTCGAAAAAGAATTGAACAAGCTGGCCGCCAATTTTCGTCAGCTTCAAATTGAAACCATTATGTGCGTTAAAAGATCAACAAAAGGTATTAAGACCTATGCCAATAGCTACAAAACACCAACTGGCAGATATGTTTACAAAGCCAGTTGATAAGGCCACTTTACAAATAATTTTACCTGCATATCCTATCAAGAACATCTTTGCACCAGCTAAAACTACAAGTTGCAGCCAGAAACTAGAAGTTGGATGTCTGCAAGAAGAACAGAAAGGCTAGCTGACATGAGTTTTCACCAAATATCAGCTTGAGGGGGCATCTTGCAGCCTGAAACTAGAAGTTTGAAGCTGCAAGACGAAGAGCAAGGCTGTAGCTTCAAGCAAGCGAAAAGGAGGACGCTTAGACACTACGAGTACAACTGTTACATGAAGGAGTTCATTGAAGCATCCATCAAACACCATAGTTGAAAAAACAGTTAGGAGTCAGTTAAGCTTACAGTTTTGTTTCCTTAAATTAGTTGGAGTTCAGTTTAGCTTATAACAGACTTGTAAATGCTATATAATTCATAAATTAGCTCCCGTCTTATACATTCTGTATAATGCTCAATGAATGAAGTTAATTTCACTTCCTATTCGAAATATTAAGTGTTCTGTTTTTCCTTCTCTTGATATTTTGTTCTGCAAACTGGCAGAACTGATTCTTGATCATTTTAGCTTGAGCCTTATCAAAAGTCCGCTCGAAATGCCCTTTTGAATATTTGTGCAAAAAAATCAAAATTTGATGCTCCCAGATAAGCTTAATATCATACAAACGTAAACTTGAAGCCTTAGTTTCTTAACATGCACTGAAAATTTCAATCTTGACGTACCAAACGAACAAACAACAGAATTTATGAGAAATAAACAAAAGAATGATAAGAACCAAGAAAGTCACCTTGATAGGAAGCTCAAAAAACAGCACACCAAGCTGACCGCCAATTTTGGTCTCCGTATCAAAAGTAATCTTACCCCTAGCAATGTCCGCTAGTAATGGAATAATGTCAGCCAAGACCTGTACACCGTCAAGCTCAAGCGTAGCCCCAACATAAGACGATCCTCTAGCTCTTACATGGCCATGATGCGACTCCGCAAAACCTAATTGCTTCCCCCTGTACCCAACCGCAATGAGGAGTGAATTGTAGTCAATCGAATAGAAATCTTTATTGCGGATTTTAACCGTAAGGTCTAAGGTTATATCGAGAGTGACTGAAGGAAATTTGCGGACATGGAATCGTTTGAGATGAAGGCGGGTAATGGAGACTTTAGGATCAGAAGGCCAAAGGAAGAAGGCGGCTAGGGCGGTGAAGAGGAGGAGGAGGGAGATACAGATAATTCGCCGAGAGAATACACGGCGGAAATGAGGCCGTGGGTTATAGTAGCTGGGCAAAAGGATGACATATTGGGGTTGAGGTGGACGATGACGGCCGGAAGGCAGGGCTTGGTAACAGGCGTCAGACTCTGGCGGCGACGGATCGGAGTTTTTCGAGAAAGACATGGTAAGATGCTGACGCCGGTCCGCGGCAAATTCGGAGTCCGACCACCGTGTACTAGAAGAAGAGGGGTAAGAGGTACTGCGGGAGCAGCGGAGACGGCAATGAATGTTGTTGAATAAAAGAGTCAAAACCAATAAAGACAGTCCTTGACTTCTTTTAAAGGGATAATATACTTGCTTAAACCTATCATAAGAGCAAGAGTAACGGTGATCGGGAGATAAGGCTATTGATCGGTGATATTTGGATGATATGGAGAAAGATGATTGCAGGATAAATATACAAGAGTTGTGATGTGATGTTGTAATAGTGATAATATAGAAAGATGATAGAGATTAATTATTTATGATTAGATGTTATAATGGTGATAAATATGATTCTATTGATTAAAATAATATTAAATATTAATGGCATGATTTTTTAATCCTAGTTTTAATTAATTTTTCTTGTTTCTCTAAAAAAAAAAAAAAAAAAAAAAAACACTCAATATAGATTTCTGAATTTATTTCCTAAAATGAGGGGTTTGGTGTTTTTTTTTTTTTTTTTTTTTTACAGAGAGTATTGTCTCTCCTCTTGGTCTTGAAATCTAGACAATGAGATAGAGAATCTCAAATATTAATTGTCTAAAATGTTGTCGTTATTTTTTACATTAGCTGAAATAAGTATCTTATCTGACATAATGATGGTGAATATTGTCTAAAACTAAGCCACTATGGCTGCTCTAATAGCTTGCTTAGGAGAGATCATCTTGTATTCTCGTGATAGTAGGAGTATATAATACGTGGATGCAGAGAGTTCTCGTTGAGATCTGGAAAAAAAAAATGTATTATACTGTAATAATATAATTTTAATGTTAAAAAAATTAAATACACCATTAATATTTTTGAAGTATCTTTGAATTTGTTCCAGTATCTTTAATGAAATAAAAACTTCTTCTGAATTTTCGGTATCCGCCGTTGCATGGCCATCAATTTTAGAGTGGTCCAGATGTAAGTTTTGAATCACCAGGTCATCAATTTTAACATCATTGGTTGGTGGTTTATTTTCAAGATTTGGGCCCATTTTAATTATAAAAATTCCTATTGATTATGATGCACCAAGTAGAATTTACACCATGACCATTCTAAAATTTGTGGTTGCGTGGGTGTCTATGGAGACGCTCATTTGTAGATGAAATCAACATTAATCATGAAAAATAAAATGGGGCAAAAATATATTTATGCTTATACATATATATCACATAGTTCAGAAACAATCTGTACTCTTATAACACAAAACAGGCTTATGAACTGTGGAATTGTTTTGTTTGCCCCAAATTCATTACGAGGGGAGAAAATTATACATACAAATCTTAAGTTTCAAAACCGATATTTCCAGTATACCACTTAGGATTACAAGTTGCAACCAAAAAAAAAAAACAAAGGCTCAATATTCCTAAAAAAGATAAATACAATCATACAAGATCAAAAGGCACATATTATCTAGCTTTCATTTTTGCCGTGTCTTTGTGAGAGTGACTTCAAGTACCTGTACATATCTGAACAAGCAAGTGAGAAATCTGACATTGCCAAGAAAAGCTCCGGTAAACGACTTTTCAAACTCGTTAGTGATTTCTCCCTAACCTGAATACACTGCCTCTGGTATTCTTCTTCTTCCTCTTCCAATCTCTTCTTAATTACATCCACTTGAAACTGTCTTTCAGCTATTTCATCTTTATCCTGTGATCTCTCTGGATCCATTTCGTCTGGCGGCGTTCGTTTCTGCATATATTTACGATGCCAGTCATCATATTGTTGGCTCTTCTTTGTGAGCTCCCTTTTAGTGTGCTCACATCTGTCTCTAAGTTTCATCTCCTCGATTTGATACTGCATTATTGTGTTTACAACAGCAGCGAAGTTGTTGATTGCGGTTCTTGCTAACTCGTCAGGAAGTTTTTCTAAGTAATCGAGCCACGCGTTGAGGAGTAATTGTATCGCGGGCCTTTGAGGTCGTTGTGGAGATGAAACTTTTTCCTTCAGATTGGTGTCTATAGGGATGAGATTTTGCTTTAACCAGTTGTTTAAGGCTCTGATGTATTCCTTTTGGTGGATCACCATTTTGTCGAATTGTGTATGCCATTCGGAGATCACGTGCCATAGCTGGACGGTTCGTTCATGGTGGTGTTCACTGGTTTCTTTAGAAGATTGGGAGACGTCGAGTGACCTTAAAGCTAGGACAATCTTGGACTGATTTTCATGGTGTACGCATACTCTCCCACATAGTGGCCATTCTGCAGTTAACCATGCAAGATTCATTAACACAGAGATCAGAAATGAAGTTTATTTGTTAAGTGTGAAGGCTTACCCGTCAACAAGGGAGACAAGTTTAGGATACAATTGCTCATCGCGCAGGCGATTTATCTCTGAAACGGTTGAATCCATAGATTGCATGTCAACTATATATCTTGTATGCAGATGGCTAACAGTTGCTTTCATTCTCTCTAATGCGTCTATGTTTGAACCACGGTTCTTCAGCTTATTCAAAGAGTTTACCTTTCTTTGATATTCAACTTTCATATGCTCTGCTGCCTGTTCGATCATGCGGGCATCCAATGATTTCACATTCAGGATAAAGGTAGGTTATATACTATTAAAGTAAAACTGCACAAGGGCTTATAACACAATTGCATGAACAATAACCTTGCCCTTAACATTGTGTACTTAGCACTGACTAATTATTTGCATGACACATTTGAAAACCACATTACACCAGCTAAAAGGCCATGTCAATGGTCAAATGTAAATCCAACATTGTTTAAACGGTTAAAGGTGGACGAACAAATGGGCTTAGAAGCAAGACTGAAACAGAAACAAGACACTCCTTTATAATGAAAATATTCCGATGAAACATATCAGTAACACTTTCATTCATAATTGTTTGCCTATTTTTATTTTCTATTCATGCAACTGTGTTTCAATTAAAAGTTTCACCATTACAAGAGGGGTACAATCTTGACTTTTGTATGAACACCTAAATGAGTAATAACTGTAAAAACAACACTCCATCAAGATTTTGATTCTTCTTCTGTTCACTTTCGTCCAAGCATTAACATAGAGTCTAACTTTGGCATCTCCATGACTATGTGCATATGCTTTCCATTTGCAGATTTAATGTTTTCATATACACACAAGATAAAATACCCTTTAAGACTAATGTACAAATAAGACAGAGAGCTCAAAAAAGACAACTCATTACAATCAGGGAAAATTAATAAACGTTCAACTTTCAAAAGAGAACATAGCATGCCACAACTGGGTCAAATTGCAGATCCAAAGACTTATAAAAGGTGCCATCACATGGTGAATTCATCTGATTTACTAAGCACTAGCTTTTGGATTTGTGTTGTTAGTCCTACATGTATGATGTTCATCTTTTCTTTTATCCCATGAGACACACATCAGACCCAAATTTTCTTATGACTTAATTAGAAAAGACAAATGATAAGGCCATAACCATGTGGTAATTACATGAGGTGGTTAGTCATAAGGATATGTTAAAGTTATAAAATGATTTACTTAACTTAAATATTATAGCTAAAATTACCAAATGATTTGCTTAGCTTAGTCCCCAACTATTATTGTGGATAAAGAAGCAAATGGGAACAAAAGAACAGTATGATATATAACCTCAATATCCCATACCAGTATACCACACAAACAACAAAACGATGAAAAGAAAAAAGAAGAATGGCTAAAAGGCACATACTTTCACTTCATCATACAATTTCTTCTCCCATGCAAGCATCTTGTCCAACACCGTTGCATGGGTTTCGTGCTCTTCTGAATCTAAATCGTCCTTCCCATCATCAGCATCAAGCAACCCCCTGAAGGACCTGTTCCAAGTTATTACTCTCATCACCTTTGCCGAGTGGTCAATATGACCTGTGGATCAATATTGACAATAAGTTCTTCATTCTTAGCATGCCATTATATACTACCTACATGCTTTCTGAGTGTAAGAAAAGTAAATTCGTTTGCTTTGTATGTGTGTGTGAGACGTTTAGTTTAGGTGAATTGGTCAAATTCAGGATTGCACTAATACTATCCAATGGGGAGGCTATCCTCAATTGAGAAGTGGGCAAGTCATTGTGCTCTCTGAACAATTCTATCACAAAACACATCTGAAATAATTTCTATCACACTACTTAAACAGGTATTGAGATATAAACCATTGTTATTTTCATTTACGAGTAAATCCTGCAACGATCAGTATAAACAGTCTTGAAACATACATAAATATATGATCTGATTAAGCTTGGATCTCCAAAACTGAAAGCAAAAGAACATTAACTAAACACAGAATCAATTACCTCTGTTATCTGCGAAGTTAGAGTGATAATGTAGCCGAGCAGCCTCAAGCATCTTTGATACCTCATGAGCACCCTCAGACGCCTTTAGAAAATGATCATCAAGTTCACTAAATATCTGCAACAGATTCACACTTGAAGCCCCTCTTCTCTTTGCATCAGAAGGAACTCCTTGTTTAACTCTCCTTGCCATTTTAGTAGCCGCTGGTTGGGGCGGCAGCTGCGGCGGTGGAGGCTCAGGTGCCTTCTCAATCACCTCAACCGGCTCCGGTTTCCCATCACTCCTACTTGCTCCTCCATCACTACCAGTTACACCATCACCACCGGCACCGGCACCACACCACCACCCTCGTCAATCTCACTACTCTGTGCCCTCTCTTCCAGCACTTTCCGCTCAAATTCTTCTCTCTCCATTCGACCTTCATCGACCTCAGCCAGGGTAGGACCAGGAATATGATCCATAGGCGGGAAGAAAAAATCCCAAGTAGGCATGCCTTTAGTTTCCGGCGGAGGAGGTGGAGGTGTCTCTCGCTTGCTTGGAGGTGGTTGAGGCCTTGGAGGTGGCGGCGACGGCGGTTTAGGCAAATCCTCTTCCTGAACCACCTCCTCCTGAAGCAAAATCCCATTCCGATTACCAATTCCACCTCCACTACTCTTAGAAACCCTATGTTTCAACCCATGAGGACTTTCATTTTCCACCTCATCCTCGTTCTCCTCCTCAATTATCGAATCGGAGTGTTTCAAACCAGGTTTAGGAAAATTCATCTCAGGCATAGTAGCAGCACGCTGAAGAGGTGAAGGAAGAAAAGGAGGGAGAGGCGGCGGCGGAGGGGGGAAAGGATCAACAGGTGGCTGTGGAAGAGACGAGCCAACACCGGCACCAGGTAAAGGAGAAGCCGATGAATTCGGGTAGTGTTGAACCTCACCATGAGCATAATCGCTTAAAGCAGCTCCGGTGTTCTTCAATGACATAGCATAAGCAGA
Source organism: Gentiana macrophylla (assembly GCA_026214975.1). Lineage (NCBI taxonomy): Eukaryota > Viridiplantae > Streptophyta > Magnoliopsida > Gentianales > Gentianaceae > Gentiana > Gentiana macrophylla. Next base: position 91,842,412 of record CM047815.1, read on the forward strand.
GTGAGCGGCGGCAAAGGCGTTGCGTCCAGAAACAGCTTCCTTCATGAATTGCTTCCGCTCCTTGCATCTTGTTACAGTTTCTTCGCTCTCGATTTTGGATTGACCGCAGCCCATTGGAAGCTGTAAAGCATAAGACGTTGAAGTAGAGCTTCGAAAACAATCAGTTATGGCGACTGGAGTCGGCAAGATTATAGTACCAGAGCATCATCATCAAAGTACAGAGAGAAAGGAAAGTATATTGTAATTACTATGTTGAACAAGAGGAAAGAGGTAGGAGAAGAAGTGGAAAAGGTAAGAAAGGGGAATAGAGATGTTTGTTCCCTTCATTGGCTTTTTGTGATCTAACTAAATAATGTAATTGGACATTCAAAGAAAACTATTGACTCTAATTAGGTGACAAGATACATTACAATATTATCAATAGAAATTTTATGTCGGTCAATGATTATCATGATAAAAAATATGCTAAATCGGTATTCAATTGCTTTAAAATCGATTTCAACCAGTCAATAATCACAATCATTGATTATCAGCATTATAATCAATCTTCAGAAAATTAATCGTTATTGTGACGTCTTGACGTTAATTTTGTATGGTCTTTATTGAGAAAATGATTTCTATAAACATATAGTCCTATTTGATTTGGTTGGAGTTTTTTTTTTTTTTTTTTTTTTTTTTTTATGTTTTTTATATCACTTTACAAATCATTTCTTACAATTCTCTTACTAATTATTTCTTCAACTACGAATAAAAAATATTAAATCATCTCTCACCATTTTACTTTATCTATCCTATTACCTTTTTTACTATTATTTTATTCATTATACTACTTTATTTTAATTTTTTTCACCAATCATTTTTTCATCTACATAAATTTCAAAAAAACAGCTTAACTTTCTAATCATTATTTCAATTATTTTTATTATATTTTATTATTCATTACTACAAAAAATCTTCAACCCAAAAAATCTTCAACCCAAAACAAAGGGAAGTATAGTGAAATTGTCAAAATTCATTGCCAAATTTGGCAAAAAGAAAAGAACCAAAACAAAAGGTTAACAAAGAATCCAGCCCAACGTAGATTGGTAGTTTTCTCAAGAGTTTAAGCTACAAAAACAGTCGTGTGTGGTCTATCATCAAGGTCTTCACTCCTCATAGATGCGATTGTTACGTCATGTTAATGTTAGGATATCAACACAGGAATACGGTGCAATTTAAAATTTTGATTTCTTTTTAATCAAGATCGACTTCGTTTAAACAATAAACAAATAGAAAGTTAGATAAATAAACATACCAGGTTGATCCAATTGGATCGACGTTTTATCTACGGTTGATGGTTCAAATACCGAGTCATCCAAGTGTCCGCTTCTCTGGTAATCCACACGCGAACAAATTGTCGGAATCCTCAAAAGATCAAGCATCGGTTGTTCACGAAATCCTCGAAGGATTGCTACCGGAAAAAATCGACTGCTAGGTCGACTTTTCTTCTTCCCACAAAATTCTCTCAAGAACCTCTTGTATGTAAATAACAAGTATTGTGATACAAAAGAGTTGCCACCACCCTCGCTATAAATAAGCGGGTGAGGCGCCACCTGTGTCCTGGATGGAGTGGGAATAAGAAACTATTTTTCTAATAGAATAAGAATTTATAAATCATTCATTGATTATCTTATTAAGGATTTTTCTTAATCTTATTAAGAACTTTCCTTAATCTCATATATGTCATATATTTAATATCTTATATTAAGAAACTTTCCAAGATATTTATTAATATCTAATATTAGAAATATCTTTATTATATTATACTACTAAAAATATATCAATTACAGATGTGCATATATATCATATATACATGTCACACGCATATATATATATATATATATATATATATATATATATATATATATATATATATATTAATATTAATATCCAATATTAATACATAATAATATAATATTATAATTAATATCTTGTACTTATGAATACCACAATATTAATTTTCACTATAAGAATTTATAGTAGGCACAAATAAATCATCATCCGGTTATCGTTATAACCATAAATTAACTCCTGGCTAGTTATTCATATGTGTGTGACCCGATAGGTTTTCGAATATGTTAATTGGTCGTAAGCATAAAGTGCATTTACCAAAATGTTCTTCACACCTAGCGATCATGATCAGCGTCTAGCAACACGTCATGACCCACAATCATCAGAAAGAATCAAGTGTGATGACTACAATCTTTCATGTGAAACGATTACCGTGTAAATAGAATCATATCGTTGTTATAATATTCATACAGTCGTATCTTGAGTGTCATACATTAACGATCGTATCTTATAATCTGGATATCCTACTCTCTCGAAATAACACATTACTTCTGCTTTGCAAAAACTTTCGAGAATAAGGCATTCCTTATAAGAAGATTTCGGATATTTAATCATACTATTAGGATACGCGATTTCCGGACGAGCAACATGAATCCTACGCATGCTTCAGTATCACACCCAATCACTACCGCATGATCGCCCCATGGCTAGGGGAAACTTCAATAGTGCCAAAGTATGATAGTATTTGGTACTATTGATAGTCCACACCGTGATGCCAAGAAGACTCCGGTCTTAGGATAATTACACAACCACCACATAGTGTGACACTTGATAAAGTAAGTGGGTCAGTCTAACGTACGCATTCTCTAATACACGACCACGTACAGTCAAGTGTCCCTACACTTCGATAGACGAGATTTATCCCTATCTTCATGAGATAGAAGACATCCAATACGTGCTAGTCTATGCGTACTATTAATGTCTCATTTAATAGCACATGCGACTAGAGACATTTAAGTATCAAACTAGTTAAAGTGAATCGACATCTCATCAATCATAATCACTATTATGATAACTCTTTCACAGTTTGATACTAGGGACGTTATCATATATACAATATCATAATTGGTTTGTTAAACGAACAAATATATAATAACAAAAAGTTATTTATTATATGTATAAACATAAATGCGTAGTAGAAACGACCCGACCCGTCAGATCGGGTCCAACCTGATTGGGTTTAAGGCATTGCATCTAGGGGTGTACACGGATACGGATTATCCGAAAACCGAACCGAACCGAGGTCATTTTGTTCAATTAGGTTCGATTAATAATATTCGGTTCGGTTTCGGTTAGTATTATAGAGAAACTGAAATTTTCGGTTCGGTTAGGGATAACTCTATAAATTATCCGTAACCCAAACGAATAATAAACCGAACGGTTAACCGAAATTGAATAAAAAATTGTAACCGAAATGTCTATAATTAACTTGTATTACTAGTTTTCATAACCAAAATATTATAAGCGTACATGAAAATTGCATATAACCGAACCGATGTCCGAACAATTTTTTAACCGAATTAAAAGTTCGAATAAAAAAACTAAATTGTTTATAACCGAATAGAATTGTTATTTTTATTTCAATTTTCGGTTAACGGTTCGGTTTAATTCGATTACCTAGAACAAACGGTTCGGTTTCGGTATCGAATTTCAATTAACAAAAATTTTGTTCGGTAGGTAAAGCCATTAACCGTACTGAACCGAACCGTGTACACCCCTAATTGCATCAACAGTTCAAATGTTATGAGTCACATCATGCCAAAGATTACTGGTCTTCTATTCCAAGAAATTGAACATCATAATCAAAACAACTCTTGATGCAAGTAATCGGCGTTACGGCTGCAAAGAAATTGTCTCAAAACGTTGATCATGTTTAATTGAACTACTACTCATGCAACAACTGTCCCAAACACTTCTCAAGTGGCTTCATTGGTTGTTGGTCCGCCATTCTCAGTATCTAGAAGTAGAAACTATAGTCAGAACATGGGCTCACCTTATCAAGTCGTTGAGTTGCTTGCAGCTTCCTCATAAGGCCAGTTCAGAAGTGGGAATAGCGGAATAGCCAATTACACCATAGATGGTCCAATTACTTTCTTATTCACGCAAGTTGTATAATGTACGTAGTGTATACAGTACACAACACCGCTCTAGTCGGTGGCAATCTCGTACTGCATGTAAAAGTATCAAATTATCCCATCCGCAAATAAGACGAGTTGTTGGAGTTGTAATTTTATAGGAAGCTAGAAAAGCGTATTCGAGAGAATCTGTTAGCTAACTTGACACGAAAAATAATTTCTAGAAAAGACCTCTTAATATGCGAAACATATTGACAAACCTTCTCAGAATGTGTGGCGCTAACACAAGTCGTCTAGATGTTGTAGCTCAAGCTAAGAGAGTAACGGCCATTCGCAGTTATGGATTTAGAAAATTTTTCGAACGTTCATGGTTTTTATTTGAAAATAAATTTCTTTTTTTTAAGGGTGTTCGTGTTTTTTTACGGTTAAACTGTAGATACTTTTTAGGGGTCCATGGACCCTATTACCCCTATATACGTAGATCTCTCATTCATTGCCCATTCATTTTGTTTTGCCAAAACAACTCTTCATGAACGTGAAACTTACCCTCGAGTATATTAATGAATGTGGCATGTATGCGATTGCTCGGTTAATTTTCGGGTGACAAATTAAATCAAGGAACGCATTATCTAATCCCGAAAGTCACAGTGTGGGAGTTAGCAATGAAATAAAGGTCAACTCTTTATAGACATTAGGACCTCACACCTAAGAGGCCGATGAGTCATTGTGATTAACTTCATCACCAATATGTCAAGTCGCGGTGTAAGAATCATGTGGGCGATGTATATCGTCTTTTACACGGAATAATGTGCCATGAATGCTTCTTCACACCAAGGGCGGATCTATGTAGTGTAGGGGTAGTCACGTGACCCCACTGAAATCCGGAAGAAATTTTTTTTAGTATTAAAACGATACAGTTTTGTTGTTAAAAATGTAATTTTAGACTTCGATTACTCTACTGAAATAAAATTTTAAATAAAAATTTTGGTTTTACAATCTGATGACATTATTGAATTTTTTTTCTAGATTCGACCCTCCTCCGCACGATGGAAACCGTATTCGTACTTAGAAGCAAGTACTTTAACCCACAAATGGTCGAAAGACATTGATACTAATTGATGATTAAGAAAATTCTTCGGATTTGTTATTATACTCAGCTGTTATAGTGTTGTTTTTTTTTTTTTTTTTTTGGAGGGAGTGAGGGAGGGGGGGGGTGTGTTAGCTGTTATAGTTAAATCGTTTCTTATCCTCCATTTGTGCTTCATGTATTGCATTTTCCCTTTTTTTTTAAATGTATTTAACGTATTTTTTTTTCCTCAAATGACGAAAGCTTTATTAAAATCAAAATAAACAAAGATTATAAAGTAGTGAAAAGTGTGTGGGTAGATAATAAATGAGAAATGAAGAGTAAAAGGAGAAAAATATAATAAATACTGATGATAGTCGACCTGAACTACGCCACGTGTCGCCCTAAGAGGCGTGTAATAAATGGTCCATCCGAAAACCATAAGGCAATAGGGGCCAGGAGCCCCAGATACCTAACTAAGGACATGTCCCTTACCCCAGGTGCGAGATCGGTTGCAGCTCTTCCTCCAGCCACCGCAGGTCAGGTAAGGCATGGCGAAGATGAGCTGACCAGTTCGGCCATAGTGGCCAAGGGGGCTGAACACAGGGTGCTCAGCACAACCCCGCTGTTATTCCACGTGCGGGATAGATAAATGTAAATGAGGAAAGGATCCTTCGTCATAAAGATTGTAATCTTGACATTAAATATGTTCATAATTATCTCTAAATTATAGGGATTAATGCGTGTATATCCTTAGGGAATAATAATAAATCATAATACTTGCAGAGCAAGAAGTATGGCGAGAGACCCCCTATATAAACAACCCTAAGAAACTACAAAAGACTTGATTCCAATCAAGCTATTGGATACGTAAGCAACTCGGGAGAAATAACTCACGAGCTCAGTCTGAAAATACACACAAAACACCCCCTCTCTCATACGAATTAGGGTTCTAGGGTTTAAGATCTTTATCACAAAGAGAATTGACCCGTATTGATTCTCAGACAATTTCCAGCATCATCAAATACTTTCTTGGTTATTTTAATAAACTTATATTATGAGACAATACAAAAAAGCTAAACGGACTTACATTTTGAGACGGATGTAGTAAAAAAAATAAAAAATAAAACCTCAGACTATCGTCTTTGTTATAATTATTTATTAGGTAGTCCTTCCTATAAAAATGTTTAATTTTTAGGAAAAAAATTGTGTCCTCAAAATGGTCTATTTTAAAAATGAATGTTTTCTAATATACTCCTATCATAACATTTAATTTTCATTTGCTCATTTCATATTCTAAACCAAACATATATTATAGTTTGCTCCTATCACCCGGTCGTTTGGAATCCTCCGCCCCAGGATCCTGGCAATGTAATTCAGACGCCTCATGACGGATGTAGGCTCGGGTATTGAGCTGATTTTCAGGGATTCGGTGGGGTCTATTGTAGCGGCCTTTTCTTTCCACGTTGACCCGGGTGACACGCCAGAGTTGCTGGAGATCGAGCGATTGCTTCTGCCTTGGCAGAGGCAGGTCGGCTGGGCCTCACTTCTATGATCTTTGAGAGTGACTGATTGCCGTGCATCCAGGCCTTATCTCACCCGTCTGAGGACTTGTCTGTCTTTGGTTGCCTAGCTCGATTGTGTTTTAGCTTCGGCTTCTTTTGCTCTCTGTCAGTTTACATTCGTTAAACGTTCTGGTAATGTCCCAATGCACCTTCTAGCTAGACATGTTGTTGCGGCTGTGGATGCTATTTTTGGGGTGTTCTTCCCCCATATAATGTAATCTCCACTTCTTTGGCAGATTTTATCTTATAAAATGTGTTGGTTTTTCTCTAAAAAAAAAAACATATATTATGAGATAAGGGTATATATATATACCCCATTAATTACTTATAATACAACAAATGGATTATTTTCTTAATCTGTATACAAATGAAAAGTAAACAATTTTTTCATGGAACACATGTAGTATATCGTTATTCAATGCAATAAATGCCAAATAAAATATCAATAGAATTTTCTAGGGGTGTACATAGTCCAGTCCGGTCGGTTTTTTACGATTTTCTGAATTGAACTGTAATTACGGTTTTGATATTTTCTGAACTGAACTGAATTGGTCATTTTTCTGAATTGGACTGAACCAATACAGTCCGATTCGGTTCGGTTTCGGTTTTCAGACTGTATTTTATTTACCATAAAATTTTGATTTTTTCCTTCTAAAAATGAGACAAACACCATTATTGGCACCATAAGCCAGCGGGTGGTCGTTGTAACGACAATTTCAAAGGTTGCTTTTAGCTTTTCACGATCAAAGGATGAAGAATATTAGAAGAAGCAAGAACGGCCGGTGAGCTCAAACGGCGGTTATCGGCGGCTGGAAAGCATTTTAGGTTTAGGTTTAAGTAGAAATGGCGTAGTATAAGGTTTAGAAATTTAGATTTGTGTGTGTGTTTTTATAGTAGGAGCTAATGAACAAATTAAAGTGTGTGTGTATATATATATATATATATATATATATATATATATATATATATATATATATATATATATATATATATATTTATTTATATATAATTAAAAATGAAGTATAACTTGGTTCGGTTCGGGTCATACCGGTTTTGGGGATAAAACCGAAATCGAATTGATTTCGGTTCGGTTTTCTTTAATGAAAAATCGATTGGAAAACGCGGTTCATCATTTTCCGGTCCGGTTTAATCCGGTTTAATCTGGTCGATCAGCTTTTCCAATTTCGTTGACACCCTAGAATTTTCCCCTAAAAAAAAAAAATATGAATAGGATTTTAAAGTGAATGTGTTTTATTGTGCCGTAAGTGAACTCTCCTCCTTGTTGCTATCATGAAAAGTAAAAATCGTCTTCCTTGTTGATATCTACAAGATCATTACTTGGACTGGTTGTGGAAAATGAACAGTAAAACGATTGTTTTTACATGGTCAACGGTATATAAAAGTATCTCCAACGATAACATTTTTAAAAGTTTATTTCGTGACTTCATGTGTCACGTCATATATAAACATTTTCTCAATAAACCTTTTCACTGCAATCAATAAATCTTTTGAAAATGTTTATAGTATAATCCAACTACACATAAACATTTTCTGTATTATATTTTTCTACCACACAAACTTAATTAAAAAACAAAAAAGTTGACAGACTTCCAACCGGTTTGTCTGCACAAACCCATTGCACAAACCTTTTGTTGACTCAGCTTCTATAATGCCCCGTTTCCGGATACCGAGTTTTTATCCGGAAAAAAAACGTTCGACACGTATAATATCGAATAAATCCAATATTATACGTAAGTCTCTACTACGTCATATCGAGTTTAGCAAACGGAAGCTAAAATAACTCGGCAAACATCATAAATGCTACTAAGATTATGTTACAACATACTAAAGATAGAAAGTTACCTTACATCAACAAAACAAAAACTACTTACAACATACGATGTCTTAAAATAAAGCGTACAACAACTTATCTTACAAAAGTCTGAAACTAAAAGTACAACAAGTCTTGAACAAAGGGGATTACAACATAGTTTAGAACAACTTTTGAAAATAAATAAAGTAAAGTGAAAACATCATCATCATCACACATCATCCTCAATATTCTCATTGAGCTCAAGATCAACATGTTCATCTTCTCACCCCAAAAGCATACAAAACAACATATGCAATTAAGGTAAGTACAAAGTACTTAGCAAGAGAAAGAAACTAATGTATAGTTAAGTTTTATAACGAAAAGGTTCATGTTATTAATTAAGTTCTTTTTATATGACCGACACAACTCTAGGATCACTTCATACTCATCAACATGTTGTGACTATTGGTTTCTAGCTTAGCTTATCTTTATTACATCAGTATTCAAGGGCACTACGCATGGTGCTACTCACCACGAAGTATCTATATGCAACATATTGGTGGATCACACCAATAACCACGGATGTCTATTCTAGTAGACTCCGATAGTGTACGCGTTCGGCGAAGTCCTCCTACTCCTAGTGCCCCTTCGAGGCCAGCAGAGTCAAGAATAACATGATGTTTAGTATTTTATCTACACATGTATGTTTGTTATTAATCGTTAACTAACCACCTAAGTGTTTTCAAGTAAACTCCCTCACATCTACTACTCTCTTTCCTAGACCACTAGACACGGTGATATGATCCGGTTCATGCTCGGAGGATATCATCATTCGTGCTATTTATGAATATTATTTAATCAATTAGGAGTTGGTTTTATTTTATATTGGATTTTCAGCACTTTATTTATTTATTCTTTTATTAGCTAATAGGAACATTTCGTTTCTGGCCAATAGGAAGTAGGCGCATTTTTCATAATGGGCATTTATCCCACATTGCTTTTAGCTTCTAGTTCTTTTGTTTGTAAGCCTATATAAGGCAAACAATAGCTTTTTATTTGGTACACAATTATGATGATATAAATTTGGCTTCTTTGCTTTTATTAAAGTCTTCTTGACTTTGATTTATCACATGCGAGTGAGTGTTTTCTTCGTTGTAGGGAATCACAAAAATCACATACGTGTGAGAGTTCTCTTCGTAGTAGAGGATTCAACCATTCGAGAATTTACCAGCACTGTGAGCAATTTTGGGCGTTCTCTTCCTACGATTTAGTTGGATTACTAGGTCTACGATCATTAGCTCGTCATTGTTCCCCTTAGTTACTTCCTGGGCAAAACATCATATCTGATTTCCAACCGAAATCACATCAGTTGGTAGTGATGTGATCCGGTTCATGCTCGGAGGATACCATCATTCGTGCTATTTATGACTATTATTTAATCAATTAGGAGTTGGTTTTATTTTATATTGAATTTTCAACACTTTATTTATTTATTTATTCTTTTATTAGCCAATAGAAACATTTCGCTTTAAAGCAATAGGAAGAGAGCGCATTTTTCATAAATGGGCATTTATCCCACATTGCTTTTAAATTTTAGTTCTTTTTTATTGTAGTTCTATATAAGCAAACACTAGCTTTTTATTTGGTACACACGCTATGATGATATAAATTTGGCTTCTTAGCTTTTATTAAAGTCTTCTTGACGTTGATTTATCACTTGCGGTGAGTGTTATCTTTCTTTGTGGGGAATCACAAAATCACATGCGTGTGAGAGTTCTCTTCGTAGTAGAGTATTCAACCCTTCGAGAATTTACCAAAGATCAGAGCAATTGTTGGGCGTTCTCTTCCTACGATTTAGTTGGATTACTAGGTCTATGATCATTAGCTCGTCATTGTTCCCCTTAGTTACTTCCTGGGCAAAACATCAGATCTGATTTCCAACCGGAATCACATCAGTTGTTAGCAGAGCTCAGCAACTTCGGTGAGCAAATATCCCCGTTTTAATTTTTTTTCAAATCCAGAGGTTAATCGTACTCTGGCAACTTTACGTAAGGCAGAGTTTGGTTTTTTTGGGGTGATAGTGGAAAAGTTGACAGATAATCAAAGCCCAAAGATCTATGAATTAGCCCATGCTTTACTAGCCAAGTAGACAAAGAACCTTGCATCTTTTTTTCTCTCCCGCATTTTTATTTGTATAAGTAGTAAGTATTGCCAATTTATGATGAAAGTTAGTATGATTGTCTTACTAATTGTTATTTTGTACAAAGGAATCCGCCCTTAATTGACTAATTCATGGGAAGATACCGAACTTTTGTATTTGAAAAAAGGTTCAGTAGGTATCTCTGAAGTAGAAGTAGACGGTGGTTGATAAAGGAATCTTTGATCATAATTTCCAGTATGAATATATCAAAAATAAAAAAATTTCATGTTCTTCTTTGTTCCTCTGTTCGATCATCATCATTTACAAACAAAAAAAACCAATCTTCAGCCTGTCGTTTCCCGATTTCTTGCTGTGATTCCTGCGTTTCTTAATATGTTGTTAGAGTTTCCTGCGCCTTGTTTGCATCTAGCTTGATCTGATCGCAGCTATTCAATTGATCTGTGTCAGTTGTGAAAAATAAAAAAAATTCCTTTTTCTGTTCTTAATTGCTCCTTGATCGAATTGTTCTTGTTGTTCATCATCCAAATTAATCATACAAATTGATCCTGCATATTTTAATACCATCAGTTTTCCATTTTGTGGCGGCTGTGCTTACCAAATAAAGGTTGACCTTTTTTTTTTTTTTTTTTTTTTAATTTTAGACCAAGTTCGACCAGCTTTGAAAAAAAAAAAAAAAAAAAAAACAAGAAAAAGTGCCACATTTTGGACGAAAACTTCACACTCAGGTGTGAAATTTTTCACATCCGTGAAATATTGCAGTCATCCAATTTCATTCCGTCTTTTGAGTCCTTTTCTTTCTTGTCTTTAATACTCGTATTTAGAAACTTTTCACACATTATCTCACTCATTCCCATACATTTCAACCTATTCTCGGTCTGAAAACCTAGTATCCTTTCTAGAGAGTCGGTTTTTTTTTATTGTTGTTTACTCTTGCTTGCTTTTCTGGTTCGTTTGACAAGGTTGCTTTATACGACTTAGAAAGAGGGGAGTGTAAACACGAGAGTTGTGAGGTACTAATGGGGCTGCCATCATTTAGTGGTGCACCTGATGGTGATGCATATTTTTAATGGGAAGCTGAGTTAGAGCACTATTTTGCACGCTATAACTATTCAGATGCGGATAAGTGCTATTTTGCACCACTTCTGTTCACAGGGAAGGCTTCGCGATGGTGGACAGAATTACAATTTTTGAGTCATATACATAGGGTACCAAAGGTTAGTACGTGGAATGCTTTGAAAAGAGAATTGCAGCACCAATTTGTGCCCCTCATTACTGGTCGAGAGTGATGCTTCGAAAAGAGGAGGATGCGAGGATAGAGAAAGAGAGACTCCAGATACTAGAGATACTCGATGAGATGAAGAAGAAATATGAACAGAGTAAGCAAGAATCATAACGATTTAAGAAGAAAAGTGAACTGTTTTGGGCTGAATCTCCACGAAAATGTAAAGAATTAAAAGATGCCATGAGCACACGCCATAAGGAAACTATTGCAACCGTTGAGGTGGAGAAAATTGATGAGAGGTTGCCTTGTCCTATTGTGGATGCGGTTATTAACAAGGTGGAGGCATTGGTTGATGTTCATCAGGTTGTGAGTGTTGAGGCATCTGAGTTTATAGTTGATGTTGATGATGCTTCCGTGGTTGAGATGGCTGTTGCGGATGCGGAGACACAGGTGGCCACCGTTGAACCACCATTGTATTGTGTTGCCCCAGCATTTTCTTTGCAGGTACATGCTCCTTTTGTTGGAGGCATTGACGATGTTGCCACGTCGGTTGGGCCGCTTGCGCACTAAAAAGATATACGCGCAGCACATATTTATCATGATACATTTTTGGTGCATTGTCGTCCTTTCCATTTTGTGGTTGCTGATTATTATGTTGGTCCTGTTCGTTTGTACACGAGGCTGGTTACTAACGTGTTCACATCTTTACTTTTCCTGGATGTACTTCACTATGATGGCCTACTCACATATGTTTGGCCACGCTTACTATTCGATCCAGGTGGATTCGAGGACGAATCCTTTCGAACCGGGAGGGAATGATGTGATCCGGTTCATGCTCGGAGGATACCATTATTCGTGCTATTTATGAATATTATTTAATCAATTAGGAGTTGGTTTTATTATATATTGGATTTTCAGCACTTTATTTATTTATTCTTTTATTAGCCAATAAGAACATTTCGTTTCTGGTCAATAGGAAGTAGGTGCATTTTTCATAGTGGGCATTTATCCCACATTGGTTTTAGCTTCTAGTTCTTTTGGTTGTAAGCCTATATAAGGCAAACACTAGCTTTTTATTTGGTACAGAATTATGATGATATAAATTTGGCTTCTTAGCTTTTATTAAAGTCTTCTTGACTTTGATTTATCACTTGCAAGTGAGTGTTCTCTTCGTTGTAGGGAATCACAAAAATCACATGCGTGTGAGAGTTCTCTTCGTAGTAGAGGATTCAACCCTTCGAGAATTTACCAGCACTGTGAGCAATTGTTGGGCGTTCTCTTCCTACGATTTAGTTGGATTACTAGGTCTAGGATCATTAGCTCGTCATTGTTCCCCTTAGTTACTTCATGGGAAAAACACCAGATCTGATTTCCAACCGGAATCACATCACACGGACAAGGCCTAGCACATACACAGACAATGATGGATACTAATCCATCAAAGCACAAGCCTATCATACTCTTCCGACGGTCCCAAACTTCAACTCTTAGGAAGAGTACATTTGGTGCCGGAACAAAATGCATCAGAAGCTTAATAAAGTCTTGTTCGTGTTCATTTAATGTTATTAGACCAAGGAGCAACATTTAAAACTCATCTTATAACTTAAAACACTCAAAACAGCATTCAGGCACTGTTGGCGTGCGCCACCCTTTTGGCGTGCGCCAAAACACATCAGAGAGCTTGCAGAACTCACTGTTTAGGTTTGGCGTGCGCCAAAGCCTTCGGGGCGCGCCAAAATGACATCAAAATGTTCTAGTTGGCATCTGATACACTTTGGCATGCGCCAGAAAACCTGAACTTCTCAAAACAAACCATTTTCTGCACATTACAATTTCTAACCAAGCCCCAACTTACTTAACCCCCAAAGTACTCATAAAAACGGCAGAAAACGCCCTATTAACAAGGCATAACATCATAGATTCCCACAATGATTTCTAAACATGATTTCTGGCATCAGATCATACCAAAACACAACCTTAACATCATAGAAATCTAATTACACATTAGAAAGAGTCCCTTACTTGTTAAAAGCAATTCCTTGCAACCTTCAAAGCACAGCCCCCAAAACACAGATTCTTCAACCAAAAACCTTAACAAAGCTTCTAACTTTCTGTATCACCACGATGCTCTCTCCCTGCTGATTCCAAAACACCTTTTCTTTCTGACAACCGTCAAGAACTTGATGAGAATTTGAAGGATTCTCCTTGTGCGTTTTTCTGACTTTTTGAGAGGAACTTGTACGAACTTTTGATTGTCCTATTTTTTCTGACAACTCCCGAGACTTAATGAGAGGTTTTTTTTTTTTTTTTCTTGTGGAAAACAACTCCCCAAGGAGTTATGACCATAAATCCCTTTAATTCCTCTTAATTACCAATTAATCACCATAAAATCCATAATTCTCAATTAATCCCCCTTTTTTCTTTTGCTTTTATTTAAAAGAAATACTTAAAATACATAAAATAATAAACATAATATACCGAATTTTACAAAATGACACGTCTGCCATTTCCTAAAATTCGGGATATTATAGCTTCCTTCAATGATCAAAAACCTTTTGTAAAGCTTTAGACTTTTTTTAAACCTTTCATTGGAGGTAGCCTAATATGTGTAGCAGCCGTTCCGGAAATCGAACAAAATTGAGGCACTCTCTAACTTGAAAATATGTATGTATATTGCATTGTCTATTAACAAAATAGAAAGATAAAAAAAATGAAAACTGACATAAGTTTCTTACATTCTTTAATAATAGTTCTAGCTAGAGACATGTTCTCTGCTTGGTTCAGAAAGCGTTAATGCAATGTAACGGAGTCGCTTTCAATGAAAACACGAAAGAATCCTCAAGTAAGAGAAAACGTTAAGGCATGATAAAGAGCTAAAGTGTTAGATATTTTTTCATATGTTGTTCGTTTGCATTGAGTTGCCGTAACAAAACGGATGCACCTGTGCATTTAAGATGTATGCATCAGTGAAGTGATGCAATTCAGATTCATGCACCTACGAAGAGATGCACCTTTCAAAGCCAAGATTTGTAGTTTTTGGCTGAACGGAGGGGTTCTCCACTTAACTTCTAAGACCCAACCTTCAGCATTTTGTGGTTGCCGATTGTTTGAGGGTTCTCTTCCACTTCAGCAACAAAATGAGTCAGAATTGAACTTACGTGCACTCCTTCATTTTGGAAAGGATGGCCATTTATGGACTTCCAAATGTTCCACAACAAGTAAATAGCTTGGACTAAATCGGCCTCCTCTTTAAATTTGAGTAGTTCATCAAACCAATCAAGAAAGGAATGTATTTGAAGTTTTGAGAAGAACTACCCGAAATGATGATTGCACCAAATTGAGTGTGGAATACACATTCATAAAGATAATTCATGTTGAAGACCGTGCACATGGGGCATCATGAGGACAATTGTAAGATCAAACATCCCCTACTACTAATATCCACAAAAACGATATCGGTAAAGCCACACAAATTTATGTTGCTAAATCCGCAGATAACCCAAAACCCCACTCAGAAAGTAATTGAGACCCTAAAACAAATGACATTCATGTGGTTATTGAAGATGATACCCCCCCCTCCCCCCACTGAAGGACTATCCAAACCAAGTTGGAGGCATCAAGTATCCAAGTTCACTACATGAAAATTCAACATGAATATGAGAAAAATGATAAACATTCCGGAGCAAGCTATGTAGCAATTAATTGACAACACTCAAGATAAGGTGGAAAGGAATACAATCATTGAGGAGGAGATATGTGAGGCAAGATTGAAGATAAATCAAGAGATCACACAACAAGAAATAGATACTCTAACTACTTCTCCACCAACTCAAAATGACACTATCACCGAGCAGACGAGTTTTTCAATTGATAAGAATAGAGAACTCATAAAGATTTAAATGCATCGTCTAGAAAAATCAAGGATAAGTGAAACTATTTTCTTGATTTAGAAAAGGAAATATTTGAAGATGGAAAAATACATATGATAGCTAGGCGAACGAGAAAGAAAAATAAGCGTTACCTTCAAGATTTTGTGTTTGAGTTATGTAACTCGGCTTGTGAGTTTCAAAAACATTTTTCAGCTTTTAATAAAATTGCTACTTATAAAACTATATATATATATATATATATATATATATATATATATATTGAACCAAACCTGTAATTTTATTTATTAAAAACAAAGATTACAAGGCCATACTCCGCTACTCAAACACACACATCAATGATGTCAATCCTACCTCAATATAATCCTACCTCCTTAAAAACCCATTAGGTTTTTTAAAAGCGCAATATATATATATATATATATTTTTATATAATATAATATATATATATATATTATCAAATAATAAGATATTAAAAATTGAATGTATACAAAAAGCTTAATAAGATATATATAAAAAAATGATACAACCTTAATATAAAAAGCTTCTTCGTAAATCTTTTTATCCCTTAAACAAAGAAAAAAAAAAATCTTTTTATTAAAAGTGATACGGTTCCGCATTAATGCCAAACACCTTTACGCAACATTTATACATAGTAAAATATTTGGACAGTGATTCTGCTGTGTCAAAAAGGAAAAAAAAAAAAGGCAGGAGCATGACAAATTGACAATAGACCTTTCCAACTTTTGTCCATTTCAAAGATTCTAAGCTTGCATCAGACGTCCATTTTTATGCTCTTTTTATTATCTTTTAAATGTATTTGTGATGTCCAATATATATATATATATAATTTGTATGTAATATATTTGATGACACGTGTTATTATGTTTTGATTGGATGCAAGTGAAGATCATTTTTAAAGAGTTTCTGTAATAATATATTTCTCTTATAGTGCAATCGTTATTTGTGAGTTATACTAAATAATTTGATGTGATTTAATTCATATCACTGTTACACATACTATGTGTAAGAATTCTCCTAACAAGCCTTGGACCCCAATATGAGATGTTTACAACAACAATGCTCATGCACAAGCCTTCCATGAAGAATTGGTAGGCCATTTGCGTATCTGGATCAAAGAAGATCCTGGTTTGTCGCTAAAGATGCAGACACATCTCACATAGCTTTCTATGGTCATAGACCACGAGAAAGAAGCAATGCACGTACCAACTTCAACTCACAGGCGCGAGGCTTCCAGCACAACAAACCGTAGGAAATCGGACACAACAATACAGAGGTGCGGGAGCAAAACAGCAGACCACCCAAAAAGGTCTTTAGAAGAATGTCTAGGGGCGTAAAGAGATCAAGACAAGAATGAGACATGTGACTTCACGTGGAGTGCAGGCCATATCTCCAAAATTTGCTTGGTGGAGTAACAAAGCAAAGGAGGAAATTCTCCTCAAGCACTCTCTCAGACTCACTGGCTAGACAACACCATTGCAGACAATCGAATGGCTTATGGACACAGTGCAAGCAACCACATAACAGTAACCCCAATTTATCGCGATAATCTTCACACATTCCTCCTCATGATCATGTTATAAGAGGCAATGGCAAAGCACTCCCTATCACAGGCACGAGGTAATATTCATTTGACTTATAACAATGACACTTTGATAATTCGTAATGTTTTGCTTGTTCCGAAATGGCCAAAATTTAATTTCTATCAAGCAACCGACTAAACAATATAATGCTTATCGTCATTTTACTAATGTCGGCTTTGTTCTCAAGGAAAACAACAACAACAAAGTCCTCCCGATGGGAGAATGTAGAAGAGGTCTCTATGCTATTTCCAAGGGACACCATGCTCTGGCGGTTCACACCAATAAATCCTCCACTCTTGAAGTTTGGCACCGTAGATTAGGCCATGTCCAAATTGCTACCAAGTAATGCTTTAAGTAATAAAGGTTTCATTGATAGGATAGGATCCAATAAAGTTGAACATTTGTGTGAAAGTCGCCAATTAGGCAAACTTTCAAGGCTTCCTTTTGAACATTCTCAACATGTTTCTTCAAGTGCTTTTGATTTAATCCATTGTGATCTTTGGGGCCTCGCCTCACTGTTTCTATTAGTAAATTTGTTTATTATGTGAGCTTAGTAGATGATTTCTCTAAATATGTGTGGTTCATTCCAATTAAACATAAATCAGATTTCTTCAATGTGTTTGTTTATTTTGTTCAATATGTTAAAACACAGTTCAACAGGGATGTAAAACAACTGCATACAGATGGAGGGGGAGAATTTGACAATAAACCCCTCACACAATATCATTAGATAAAGGCATCACTCATCTCATCACTTGTCCTCATACACCTCAACAAAATGGCATTGTTGAACGTATTACAGACCATTAGAGAACTTGGACTGACCATGTTATTCCATAGTAGGACACCCTTTGTTTTTATGGGTTGAGGCCTTTGCTACAATTGCTTATATCTTAAATAGAATTCCCTCTCTTACCAATAAGATCGATTCCCCTACTTTTGCTTCACAACACTCACCCCGATTACCCACAGTCTAAGGATATTTGGATCTAAGTGTTATCCTTACACTTGGGATCTTAAGAAAAATAAGTTTGATCCCAAGACTCTACCTTGTGTCTTTGTAGGTTACAAGAACAAACATAAGGGGGTATAAGTGTTTTCACCCTCCTTCAAGAAAGTTTTACATGTCAAGACATGTTGTCTTTGATGAAACCATTCTACCTTATAAAACCATGACCACTATAAATGTACCTTATGTTCTTAGTCTTTTTGACCCCTGGTGGCCTCTCCTAATGACCACAAACATGATTCGTACACATCCTTATCCATCCCTCAAGCATCTTCCTCCGCCTACTTTCCCCGATATCATTCGACTACTCCAACATACCATCAACTTTGATCCTGGCATCTCCATATCAAATCCTACCGACTATACTTGATGATACCTCTACACAAGATTCCCAAACTACCCCAACTCATACTCAAACTCCTCCCGAATATCCTCCACATACAAAGAACAAACTTTTCTCCTAATCCTGTTCTCTCATCCACTTCTTCTCCAAACTGATTCCTCCTCTCCATCTCCACCTCCTCCTCTCCTAGGGCCACTAGAGCCCACCATGGCATCTTCAAACCTAACCCCAAATATGCCCTCACCAAGATTTCATAACAAAGATTCCCACGGAGAACCAAAGTGTCACAAAAGTGCCCTCAAACATGAAGGATGGCACCTAGCTATGAAAGAAGAAATGCAAGCCCTTATTGATAATCAAACATGGCAGCTGGTACCTAGAACACCAAATATGCATGTCATAGGCTCTAAGTGGGTGTTTAAGGCTAAACTAAAAGTCGATGGCTCACTAGACAGAGTTAAAGGCAAGATTAGTGGCCAAAGGCTTTGCTCAAATACATGGAGTAGATTATGTTGAGACCTACTCACCATTATTAAACCAAGTACTATCGTGGTTATTTTATCCTTGGCTCTATCCTATAATTGGTCTCATAGACAATTAGATGTCAAGAATGCTTTCTTGCATGGTCATATCACGTAAACTATCTTCATGGAGCAGCCCCGGTATGTGTGATCCTCACTCTCCACTCATGTTTGTAAGTTAAAAAGGCCCTATATGGCTTGAAGCAAGCCCCAAGGGCTTGGTTTGACAGATTTAGTGCCTTTTACTTACTTATGGATTCCATTGCGACTTATCTCGACCCTCCTGTTTATATATCACACTAACCGAAAAACCCTAGTTCTTCTTCTCTATGTAGATGATATGCTTGTCACAGTTCCCATGCAGAGTCATACAATCTTTCATTCATGAGCTCCACTCGAATTTGCCATGAAAGACCTGAGCACAATCCATCATTTTCTTGGTGTTCAAATACAACATACTCACAAGGCATCTTGCCATCGCCTCATTATGCCACCACACTAATTCACAGAGTGCATTACAAGATCGCAAACCACCAACACCCCAATGGCCACAAAACCTCTTATTCCTCTTCAATCTCCTCCACAGATCCTACTTATTACAGAAGTCTTATAGGTGGCTCTGCAATATCTCACATTTACTGTGCCGGACATCGGGCTTTCATTGTCAACTGCGCTTATCACAATACATGCAAGCCCCTACTCAGTTTCATATGCAACAAGTCCACAGACTCCTCAAATATGTTAAAGGCACTCTCACCCTTGGCATATCTCTCAAACATTCATCCAAACTCGACTTATATGCCTTCTCAGATGCAGATGGGTCAGCTCGCTCCTGATACCAGACGCCGCCCATTCACAGTGGTATTGTACCTTTCTAGGCCCTAATATCATCTCCTGGTGTGCAAAAAAACAACCAACTGTCTCCAGATCAAGTACAGAAGCTGAATATAGAGCCATGGCACACACAGCAGCAGAAGTTACTTGGCTCACTCATCTCCTACAAGAACTCCATGTTTCATTGCCCACCACTCCTACACTTCTACGTGACAACCTCGCCTCCTCTACATGACTCATAATCCCGCTTTCCATGCCAAAGCAAACATATTGAACTTGACTACCATTATGTAAGAGAGCAAGTAGCCGTAAAACTCTTAATCACCAAACATGTCTCTTCCCAAAATCACCTTGCACATATTCACCAAACCTCTTTCCAAATATGTCCCTGTATCATTTAATCAGAGTTAAAATTATTGAATAAAATTTCACTATGTTCCAAATTGTGTTTAAATACCCATGATCATTTTAAAATTACATGATTTCTCTTAATTAACGGTGAACAACATTTTAGAGATTGGATATTGATTGTTGATGTATGCGACTCTTGTTAAAGGAAAATTTTAGGTAGAGCCTTCTATTTGACTTTCGATCGTCGACGATGTGTCTTTGTGTGTATATAAAAACAAAATTGTTTTGTTTTATTGTCCACGTGACGTAAATCTAACAATCGGGTGTAATAGAGACTTCCTACGACAGAATTACCCTTATTAGAGATATTTGGTTTCTAATAAGAAATGCCATGTTGATACAATTAATTAGAATGATTGTTATCATTGTCACGACAATAGCAAACCAAATTATAATGGATGTCTTATCAAAATCATTTTGCTCTTAGCCTCTTATTTGTTTATTTTGTTTTAAAGGGGAGTCGAGTAGCATATTGATGCCCTGTTCATAAAACAATGTCATATTTCCCGAACGATTTGTCCGTGTCAATCTTGTTTAGGGCTATACTAATCTTCTTTGTATTGTTTTGTTTTTATCGGATTTTTTCTAAGAGATGAATTAGTGTAATATTTGTAAGAAAAATAAAAAATTGAGGAGACATATTTGTATAAATTAAATCCAGATAAATTTGTCACAATCTTTTTTGTATTGATTATTATTATTATTATTATTATTATTATTATTATTATCAATGAATAATACTTTTTTTTTAGCAAATCAATAATACCTAGAGATTGATTAATTATATAAAAATGTGTTATAATCATTTGTTATGATCAATTTGTATAAGAAAGACACGCATCATCGATTATCATTGCATACACATGGTCAATCAGATAATGTTAAAATAACTACAATCCATAAAAATAAAACATATTTTGAAAACACACATTGCGCGTACACTATATATATATATATATATATATATATATATATATATATATATATGATTTACCGTCTAATCTTACGGTGATAAATATATTTATACTAGACAAATATTATTTTGTATGGATCTTCTAAATATCTATAGAATATCCGGCCATACAATGAAATATTTCTCAAAAACAAATTTTGTCACTCAAAGGAAACACACACACACACACACACACACACACATATATATATATATATATAAACTTGAATCTGTAAATTCTTTCAGATTGCGTTAGATGATGTCCAGAATCTGTTGAATGTTAACAAATTCTGATGCAACTTTATTTTACTGAAATGTTAAAATCTATAAAATACAGATTTACTATATCTTACAAATTCTACTGCAAGTGCTCTAAAAGTAGCACCGCTCTTTTATATTAGGATACTCGATAATAAGTTCGGCTGAGAATTGGCAATGATGTAAAATAATGGGAGATTTAAGAAAAAACAGAAATAATATAGATAGATAAATAAATGAGGTCTTTAAGGTCACCACATAAATTTTATCATTGTCTTTTAAGGATACCACATATTATGTATAATTTTAAATTTTATCGTGGTCCTCAAATAAGTTTGGTATGACGCTTTTAGAAGCTCCCTAAATAAATAAAGCAAAACAAAACCAACAAACCTAAACTACTGGGTGAAACCGTAACCTACTTACCTACCTCAGCTAAATATTCGTTTCCAAATATTAAATAAATAAATAAATAAAACCAGCTTCAGATGAACAAGATTAACCTACCAAAGATTAATCGACATATTATAGCTAGAGCCGGCTATAGCTCAACATCCTATCAATATCGGGAGGTTTTAACGCGCTGGTGTCCACACCTGCATTTAAAACACATGCTCCATCATATAGATCGCCTATTTTTGAATTCAAATCACATGATTCGAATCATTTTACGCCATCCGAATCACTCAAATGGAGTCCAACACCTAAAAATTTCACATCAATATCATAATCCCTCACATAAATCACACGATGCATGGATGATGTGAAATCCCACTCACATAGATCAACAACTTTCCCAAGAAAATCATTTTCTAAGTATAGTGACCATGGAAAAAAATTTAAAAAAAATAAATAAATAAATTTATGGCTGTACAATTTCTTTTAGACCGTTATTTGCATCAAACCCGGTCTATTCGTGCAATATTTTACTTATGTAACGTAGCAGAATCGATTTTGTGAAAGTCAGTTGTGGAGTATAGAACCGATTTTTCGTAGGTCAAAAAACAAGAATTGACTTTATCAAAATCGGTTCTCACAATGCGCCTATTTAAAGTCGGTTTTACTGTGTGCACAGATAGATCAGAGTCGTTTTTCAATACACACTACAAGAATATGATGTTTTAGCGACAAGATTTTTTGAGACTACATCATGTGGTCTTAAATACCTATGTTTTGAGACTATATGTTAGTCTCAAATAGCTATTAATGGCATTTAGAAATATTAGGATATTTGTGGCCGATGGCAGTTGGAAATAAAAAATTTATTGCGACTACATGTGATAGCAAATACCCAAATTCATATTGAGATAAAGAGTCAAAAGTCTTTTTTTTGGCACAAAATGAATAAATAGGACACACATATTTTTTTAGTTGCAAAAAGGACAAACAATTTCAGACGGACAAAATTACCCATTTATGAGACGCGTTAGTAGCTTCAGTGGTATTATTTGCATATATGATATATTTACTGTAGCTCTTTATATGTATTTTTTTTTTTTTTTTTTTTTTCAAACACTCAGAATTTTTGATTTATAACTCCGATCATCGAAATTTTTCACCAAAATTCATGTTTTTTTGCTCTTCAATTTGAGCCCAAATACGATACCCTTCCGACGTATATTTTGAATGACGAAAAAATATTTTTATTAACCGGAGCGCTTTTTCTTATATACGACCGTAACTTTTGATTTAGAACACCGATCATCAAAATTGTTTCACCAAAGCTCATATTTTTTTTTATCTTCATTTTGAGACCACGCTTGATACCTTTCGACGTAGTATTTGAAAGCCGAATTTAATCGCAAAGATTTACTCTAACACGATGACGATGATCGTGATCGTAGAGATCGATGTCGATGATCGATTATACAAGAATATGCAGAGAACATTCCACCGCACTTTTAACAAACTCAAGCAGATTAATAGCAAGTACAACAAACTATAGATTTAGTACAATATGTACATCAGTTAACAACATGAAAAATAATGAAAAAAAGGATTTCTGCATGTTTAGTCTCTATTTACCATCATCAAAGCTATTTAATCACATGAATTTGCTGTAAGGTCTTTATCCAGAGATAAAGATCATTCTCCAAATGCAAAATCCAGATACACTAACACACCGTGTTAAATTGGTTTATATGATACAATTTAGAAGAGATGGAATCATTAATGAGATAACTTGATTAAGGTGTGGTGTTTATAACATGCAGTTCAAGAGTTAATCACTTGAATTAAGCCTAAAAAGTACATCGACTAAAAGGTAATACATAAGATCAAGACAATGTAGACTATAGTTTAGTACAATAAGTACATCGACTAAATGGTAATACATAAGATCAATACAAGTCCTCAAACAATCAACTATCACCAAATTATAAGAAGGATATTCTAGTTCAAAGAACTAAATTATCATGCCCGAATTCACAAGGTGTTTGAATTACAAGTTCAAGTAGCCTATGAACTAGCTCTATCTATTACATGATGATACAATGTAGATCAAAAACTTCAACACGCCAAGGCACATAGTAAGCCTTTGAACTAGCCTATCTATCGCATCAAGGCACACATGACGATGATCGATGTCGATGATCGCAGCAGATGACGATCGATGTCGACTCAAAAGGACTCTCCATTCGGTTTTTTGTTGCAAAGTCTATGTCCCCCAAATCTAACAACGCCAATAGCATAAGTAGAACTAACATGAATCATATTAGCCCAAAAATCAAAATCTTGCTTATAACCACTAATCTTGAACGAATGACGGCCCATACGGTATAAGGATCTACCCCTTGGATCGAATATAAGCATCGACATCTTTCCAAACAAAAATGCAATATCAAGCTTGGAAACAAGAATGACATGTGAAGTAGTCATTTCATACTTTTCCGTATTTACAAACTCGGCCTACTCCTCAATCCGTGGCTTGGATGAATCGATGATTAAACTAACCTTTTTTGCCTCATTTTCACGACCAAATAATCTCAGCATACCAACAACCGGAAACACCAATGCTTCATGACTACCAATTCCTATGTTTGGTTCAAATGGCATTTCGTCGAACACGTGTCGGGTATCTCCCAAATGTTCAAGTTTCAACGAACACATGACTACCAATTCTTATTCCCTGATTGATAGATAACCAACTTGGCATAATTGTATGCATACTCACATGGTAAAAGGAGAAAGAGGAGCAGCAGCTTTTTTTTTTTTTTTTGGGATTAATTTCACTTGCTTCCTGAATAAAAAGATCATATATCCATATATATAGCATACCTGCTTGAAAATGGTGCTAGTTCCTGATCCATGGAGTCCAATTAAAAGCATCTTGTGAAAACAACTAACTACAATTTCCAGTATCCGGAGGAAAGATAGTAAAAGGAACAAGAGAACGGAGGAAAGTAAAAAAAAAAAAAAAAAAAAAAACTGCTTTCTGAGACGGATGATCTAAAAATGGAGGACCACATCATCCACCGCTTTAGAAAACAGATTGATTTGCAGCTCATTATCACGGCTTTCGATGGTAAACTCGCTGTCGATAGGGCAGGGGTTTGAAGATTGGATTACATTCGATGGGGCAGAGTTTTGTTGTTTTCAAATGTGTTTTTCTCGTGTTTGTGAATTTCTTTGGGCACAAACAGCGTGTTGGAAGATGGGTAATTTAGTCCGACTGAAATTATTTGTCCTTATTGCAACTAAAAAATTGAAACTGGATTAACACTTAATTAAGGGGATAAAAGTGGTCTATAAACTAATTTTTCCATTCATATTTGGCCCAAATATTTGGCGTAAAAATTAGAGCGCGTTTTTTTTTTAAGGGCGGGAAATCATTTTTGAGACTACATTTAGTAGTGGCAAAAGTATGTATTAATATTAGCGGCTACGAATAGTTACTAATAGTATACCCGTCCGATTCAAAACCCACGTATGCGTGACACGCTGGAATATATCATATTTAATCGGAAATAATATATAAAAAAAAGAGGTTTTTGTCACTACGGTATAGTCACTAAAAAAATTCCCACCGGCGCGCTTTCATTCCCGCAAATTTCCCCAAAAATTTCGTAAAAAATTGAAATAAAATAAAATAAACTGCCCAAATATATCAGCCAATAAACCCTCGAACAAGAGTTCTTTCCCTCTCTTGCGGTAATTGTCGATTTTAGGTATCAGCATCGCCGGTGCCCTTAGTTCAGGTATTTTTTTTCTTTCTTTTTCCTTAGTTTCTGGGTTAAGGATTTGATTCGATGAAGGACATTTTTAATCGGTCATGCTGGCTGCTATTTTGAAAAGGACATAAATAGAGGTGCTAACTATATATTCTGGCATAACGAAGAAGATGCAGTTTTGAAGATGTAATTTGAAGTGGTATAGTCACTACAATCGAGTGAATGTCAATTCTGTTTCTCAGTCCCTCAATTCAATTTTAGTTCCTGTTTCTTAATTTTGTTCTGTTTTTTTAATGAGTGAATGTCTTATATTCATTTGTGATTAATAGGAAGAAAAGAAAATAGTCATCCAAGTAAAAAGGCTGTGGAAATTTCAGGGATACGCTTAGCTGTTTCAAGGTATTTTAAATTGTCTTGTCACCTGATGTTGACATTTTTTTTGGCTGTGAAGTTTTGATGATTTTTAGATGCTTTGAATTTTCGTATTTTTCGTAGTTGTTTCCTGCACTTTATGTTGTTTACGGGAGCATTTTGTGGTCAGAATTGGTATTCCCTTAATATGAGCAGCAGATATTCTGGCGAATAATAAAGCTCTCAGAGCTTTATGGCCTTTTAATGTTTTTAATTTTTAATATAGACTAATATGTGCATTCTTTCAGACTGTTTCGAGTTTTGGTAAATCGAATGTTACATGTGAGTTGTGGTAATCCATCATTTTTAGAAATATGATTGAGTAGTCTTGGCATACTAGTTTGTATATTTGTGTCTTGATTAGTACATGTTGTAGAAATTAGATTGAAGTTCGATTTGAATATGATTTTAGAGGTCAAAGTGTTAAGTAATTGTTAATTAGTCTGCTTAATCTTGTATAATGAGTAATATAGAAGCTGAGTTCATCTAGAATTTTATATTGCATCATCTTGAATATGTCTAATTCACAGAATTGACACTTGTGCACATTGAACTTGATCATAAATGGCACAAAAGTTAAACTCAATATTATATGAATAGCTTTGCAAGATAGTTATATTCTCATTAATCAGAATCCAGTGTTTGAGCCTTAAGTAGAGGTTAATAATATGTTTGCCTTGTTAAGTTGTAAGAGAGTATGTATATTTTGACACTACATATTACTGTGTTAAGCATTTTTTATGTTTACAAAGAAGGCTAAACTTGATATATGCCGGATTCATTAACAATTTGCTTTATTTGCTGATTTAATACATACATGTCTAATGAGTATTATACAGTCTTGTTGACTAATGGACAAAAGTTGGACACATATCCGAAATCGAAGAATGTAGTCGCTAATGAACTATTTGAGACAAGCTTTTGGCGACTACACACTAGCGACTATCCATAGTCGCTAAAAGTGCATTTGCGACTACAAAGACCTATTAGCGACTACATTTTGTGGCCGCAAAAAACCTTTTTCCTTGTAGTGACACCCATTTAAATTCGGTTTTATAATGTGTACAAATAGAATGATGTACGAGTAGATTAAGTGTGGTTTAAATAATAAACCCATGTTTTTAGTCGTGTTTTTAAGCAGGTGTACAAACTTTTATATATTAGGGCAAGTTTTCCTCTCTTTTTTTCTTCATCAAAGTCCCCGGATCCCTTTATATCATGATTATTATTGAGGGTGCATTTTTTTTGTTGGGGGGTGGGTGGGTGTTTAATAATGTGTTTAGGCTCAAAATTGAGTTTAATATGGGTTAATACTCTTGCGTTCATGGCATGGGCTCCAGATGGGTCAATAGTCATTTGATGACGATGTATCTGTATGGGCTAGGAGATGCTTTTTTTTTCCTTTCAAACTATGAAGTCCATCAGATGGTATGGGCCTTTATGGCCCAAATTATATGAATTGACGACTTCTATTTACAACACGATATTACTTGGACATCACGATTGCTCCGGACAAAATACTTCAAGCACCACACGACAATCAAGTGTGGCCTATAACTAACGAGTCTGAGCCAACATTGCACACAATGACACTACACGACTAACAATGAGCCCAACATTTATATTAAGAGATAAAGTAAAGAGATAAATATAAATGTCAATAAAGAGATAAAGTTGTTATATTAAGATAGACGTGTTTTTAAATAAATTATAGATTTTATCTTAGATTTGGATTGTCATTGCCTGCATCTCCTATACGCTCTCTGTTGTTGATTAACTAGGTAGGGTAAGCCTCCCCAAGTGCTGTCGTTGATTAACTAGGTGGGGTAAGCCTCCCCAAGTGCAGTCCTACGATAATCTGATGTCAATCCAGTCAATGCTGCCAATTTCCAAAGAAACCGTACGTGAGACTCTCGCCTTATACGGCTCCGTCCCGAAATAAGGACCTCTCATTTCCTTTGACCCACGAGTCTTCTATCTTTAGGTGTTTATCTTTGTTTTGATTACAATGCATTTCTAGATATAGGAGAGAATATTTAAATCAAAATAAAGATAAACTCATAAAAATAAAGAACAATCCAAATCTAAGATAAAATCTATAATTTATTTAAAAATATTGATATTCATATTTATATTTTGACTTATCTCTTAATTAATTACATAATAAATTGGTAAACGTATACTCTTAATTAATTACACAATAAATCGGTAAACATTATACGTTGGCAGCAAGTTTGATCCTACGACCTCGATCTCAGTCTGATACCTTGTTGAACTACATCTTTTGATACGTCAACTAATTAGTCATGATACGTCAACTAATTAGTCATACAAATATATTGTTTCATGCAACAACCAATCGTTAAGACAATATTATTTCTAAAGTCAAATTTTTTTACGGTTTCAACAAACATACAATAAAAAAATCTTAAGATTCACAGGAGATGCTTCAAAAAGAAATCACCATGCATCATCTTCTCTTCCTCATGAATTCAACTCAAATTCTCGGTACACTAATTCTAGCCATAAGCCACCCAAAAAAAAAAAAAAAACGATTACCAAAAACAGCCTAAAAAGTGAACAACAAAATTGAACACAAAATTGCCTCGATCAAGCAACTGGGGGCAGACCAATCTCTCCAGATTCACATTCCTCGGCAGCGAATTACTGTAATATAGCAATGTAGTTACCGTCGCCGCTGGACGAGTTAAAAAATCCGCCATTGTTCTTACAATTGACTGAATCAACATCACCATCTTCTTCTTTTTTCTTCTTCAATTCTCACCTCCCAGCTTCTGCTACTGCAATTAACAACAAAAAAAAAACATCAATTTCAATGATTCTTCAAAAAAACATTCAAAAGGAAAAGAGATTTCTGCAATCAAATTGATGATGGGGAGTTATTGTGTTTTGTTTAGCTGAAATTTACCTGCTGCTGCAGCTGCAGATTAAGTGTTTGATAAAAGTGCGCAGCTAAGAATCAGTTTAAAAACAGAGGGAAACCGCAAAAAGGACAAAAATCAATGAAGCCTGCCTGGGTTGTTCCAAGGAAAAACCGAAGCAGAAATTGGGAAAAAAAATACAAGGGGCGATCGAGAGACTTCGGGCTTATCGACCGAGTTATTAATCCTTCACTCTTCACGAGATAAACATTAGCGTATACTACTCTTTACTTGTCTTTTCGTTCAAGAAATTACTTAATTCAATCAAGTAATGATTTTTTTCCTGAAAAAAATCATGTACTAGTATTATGGTAAATTATTATTTGCATCATTAATTATTGTATTTCTTTTAAGCCAATTTCTTTTTCTTTTTTGTTGAAACTATTAAGGCAAATTTTTATTTTTTTTTTTTTTGTTGAAACAATTAAGGCAATTTCTTTTAACATTGATTACAGAAAGAAAAATAGATTTTTATATTTATTATTACACACCATTAAATTATGTGGCGTGTGATATTAAAATTTAGTAAATGATATATTCATTCAATAATTATTGTACAGATTGTCAATGGGGACCCGTAAATAAGTTATTAAAATGTTACATGCATGAACTAACATTACAAAAAAATTACGGAGGTATGTCCACAAATATGACGTGGAGCACCATACCAATTGCATTTGTGAATACTTACATGGACCTCCTATTTTGGAAAGAAAACTAATTAACCTTATATTTAAGGGAAACTTGATTTTTTTTTTTAAATAGTTAAAAGTTTGAAATATATGCGTCGTATGAAACTGTTTGAAAATTATGCTTAACTCGACGCATGAGCGACGCACAAGCCACGCGTGACCACCAAGCAACACATGACCGACGCATCATGCACGCAGAACCGACGTAAACATAGTTTTCAAACAGTTTCATACGACGCATATATTTCAAATTTTTAACTTTTTAAGCATAAAAACTCAAGTTTCTCTATATTTAAATGTTGTCCGCTTTCTTAAACACCGGAGCAAATATGAGACGTGGTGTGGAAGAACCACAGGGCCGGTCCTGGCATTTTTTGGGCCTGACGCCGGTCCGGCCCTGTTGTATGTCTAAATTTTTTTTGGACAAGGTAAATTTTTTTTACGTCTTTATCAATTCAAATAAAATAAAAATTTAACACAATATATTATGTTGGATTGGATTGGATCTACATGGGTTTTTTTTTTTCCTTCTTTTAGCGAAACATATAATGTTGCGCCTAAGACCGTCGCCTCCTTCGCCTCACTATAGAGCCGGCCCTGAAGAACCACCATAAAACTACTTTATAAACTAATATTATACTCATATATAAGATGCATCGACGCTTTAATCCAGGTATCGAACCCTTTTTGACATGATAGGTCCTCGATACGTGTCGGTTGATTAAAATAATATGAATGAAGTTCATTATCAGACACTTTTTTGACCAACAGTATCAGACACTATATATAAATATATATATTTACTGGAAACACTTTTGTCCCCATTGAAAATTGAACCCGGAAATTCTGATTAAGGGTCACAGTAATTATCATCGGGTCAATGCCTCATTGGCAAGTACATATGATTATCAACGTTAATTTTTATTCAGAAAATAATATAACTTTTTTAAGCTTATTTGTTTAATATTCAGTAACTGGTCTCAATCGTCATCGCTTATACTAAAACGAATAACTCAAATTGCCAAATCTATTATGACTCAAGTAGTCCCAAATTTTGTAATGTAACGTTTATAACAAGTATATTAAAGTCAACTACTAAATGATATTAAATGTTACGCCGTGAAAGGAGAAGGAGAAGAAGATGATACCACCAACCCTATAGAATCCCCTGTTCTTGCATATAGACGTATCAAGAGCGATTTCACTTTTGACACTAAGTAGTAGTACTTGTATCATCTACATCAATTAGTAGGTCAATATGACACCTAATAATGTGATTCAACGGACGGTTATGGACCACAAAAATGTTTTCAGAATATCACAATACAAGTATTATCTTCTTCCTGTTTCTTTTATTTAAATTTAAAACAAAACAAAAAAAACAAATCAAACACTTTATGACAGATATATCTGGAAGCACTAGAAACGTGAGTAGTAGTAGCACGGGAAAGTTATGAATAGATAGATTTTGCTGAACTTCAGGCAAAAAAACAAACCGATAGACATTCATGTGTAGGAAATCTCAACCTTTCAAAACTCTGGCAAAAATCCACTTCTTTGATTGATTGCCCTACATACCACACTTCATCTTTTCAAAAAAGATAGTTTGTTTACGGCATCATCTATATATCTAATCTACCGATCTTATTATTGGTCTGGCTTCTTTTCTTCTTCCTCCTCGGGGTTTTCTTCTTCCTCTTCTTTCTTTTCCTCCTCTTCTTCATCTTCTTCAGGTGGATCGGCTGGCATGGGTGGTGGTAATGGAGTTTTCATCGGACTGAATTGGGGAAATATGTCGGGCCTACGTCCTGGCTTTGGCCTCTCCCATTCCTGTCACAGTTCCAATTATATTCAGAAATAGAGCTATTCAATAGTTAAATTTCCTTGTTTATACATATATCTTCTCAAAATTGGAGACAAATTTGATATCATTGGGAAAATACGGAGCACAGATCCTCTCCGGTGAAATTGATGACGCAGCCCTCTGTCTAGTGACCCTATTTCAACGGAAAAAACACCAGTAGTATAACAAGTGGTTTAGAAAACTCAAAAGGTACACGTTAAAACATTTGTGTTTCAACGTTGTACTAGGATCACTAGAGGAACTACTACATTTCTACATCATTTTCACACGAGGGGTTACAATACAGAAGATACGTGCGTGGCAGACTATTAATTATCTTGAAATTGGAATAGAACACTTTAACATTCATTACAAGTTTGAAATGGATTGCATGACTGCAAGACGACTACCGATGAAGTTCATCGTAGTGCAAAATGGATAACCACATTACTCCAACATACATCAATGACCTTGCTGTTTGTATTTTTCTTCTAGTGTCGTCTAATTATCTCACATCGATCAAAATGAAACATGTATCCCACCAATAGCAATAAAGGTCCTCAACATCTTAGTAATGAATACTGACTTGGTTGCGCTTATAGTGGTCTAAGTATGGTCATTTGGAAGTGAAAGAGCGCTTGAAGGGTAGACGAGTGCAGCATAGAGACAGGTTTTAAGTAATTTTGTTCAAGACAAGTATGCTAGGGATTTTTTTGGTTGGGAGGAGGGGGTCTAGCGGATGGTATTAAAGTGGAACAGATCAAAGGTAGCCATAGAAAGGGAAGTGAGGAAATAATGAGGGGTACACAATATTGAAATGTCCGGACTTCGCCTTTTACAAATAAAATCTTGACAGAACATTATTGAAAGGCATTGTGTTACACATATTCTGCATCAAACCCTTCTATGATGCTTACACAAAGACAGTCACAACAATTCCTTATCTCTGAATAATTATTTCTTAGGACCCTTCTGTGATGCTTATACAAAGGCAGTCACAACTATTCCTTATCTTCAAATAATTTTTCGCCTTCAAGATATACGGACAAACTATCTTTGACTCAAATACATGAGGTGCATTACACAGTTTCGATACATCTGAAAGTTGCCCACACTACCCTGATACTGTTTCAGCCAAAAACTGGTGCATCCCAAAATCAGCGTAATGTGAGCATATTTACCTTTGGACATGAACCTCAGATTTTCATTTTATCCAAATTTCAACTTGATAATAATGTACAAAATTTTAATTCGGTAGAAAGAGCAATTGTAGATCATTCAAGTAAGGTTGCACGTGTAAGAGTCATGGAAAGAAGTAACAAATGAGAGCAAATCTACAAACAAATGAAGCAGCAGAAAAAGGGTGTCATCAGCACTCAAAAAGCACATTGAATCAAGCACAGACAGATAAAAGTGCCAACTGCCAATTAACCAATTACCTTCATATGGTTAAAGATGAAATACTTTCCTGTCATAAGAAAATGAATAGACTGTTTACGCAAATGAATGCCACGGCTATGAAGTTTCAACTTTCTCAACTTAGTTCCTTGTCAGAAGAGTACAAGACAGATAACCCTCAATGGTCTATTTCATTTCATTGTGTTCAACTCTAGGCACTTAATAAGAAAGACATGTAAATGTTGAGATGGGGTTTTGACAAGGGAGTGCACATTAGAACGAGTTCCTCTCAAACGAGTAACACGCTATAAGGTCACAATCAAATCGAGCAATTAGAGCAATCCTATGCAAACATGGAGCATGAACACTTAAATCAGAATTCCAGCATTCTATATCCTACCTACTCAATAGAATCAGCAAGCTATACAAAAAAATAGAGGTTGTAATTTTTACCTTAAATCCTAAATGAGACACTGAGATAGTTCCACATTATTCATGAGGAAGTAATTCAAAGGCAAATTACATATTATAACTAGGATACAAAGAATCATTTCTCTGGGTTTTTAATACCCTATGTTCCATTTGTCTCGAAATAGACACCCCCAAATGCGATTGCATCTAAAAAAGAACATTTATAACACCTAATTTTACACCACACAATCAACCCCGATATCTGTAGTACTCAATCAAAATATGCCCTAAACAATAAACAAATATTTCGCTGCAAAAATAATCAGGCAGAAATTCACTCCCAATACAAATTAATTTAAGCAAAAATAAGGTCAAATTTAGTACGAGCAAGAAGAAAAGGCAGCAGGTAGGGTACTTACGATTGGAAAGTCAAGAGGCGAACGACGAGTCATCTTCTCTTCATCGGGAGCCATCCGCACCACCTGTAAACTCCTCCGCGAGCTGTGGTGGATACACAGACCGGTATTGACCCTCCTCATACATGGCAGCCGGACAGATGCAGTTGCCGTCGAGGAAGTGGAGCTGCGTAACGACGCCGTAGTAGTAGTGGCCACCGGAGGAGAAGATAAGGAGGGTGTTATGGATAAGACCGACATCTTCTCAGGCGTCACAGAATTGTTCTCCTCGCCAGACGCCAACCAAAATCTCTTCTGTCAAATTTTGTTCTCCAGACCGCCTCCAACGTGTTGCTTAAAACTTTTCACCCAAAAATAGGTTTAAGTTGTTTTTTTTTTTTAAAAGAAGAAAATAGGCCTATTGTATTTTTTTTTTTTTATAATTTGTTTTTTTTTAAAAGAAGAAAATAGGCCTATTGTATTTAGTTATTTACTTTTTGTTTGAAAAAAAAGCTCTTTCTTTTTCTTTTTTAAGGGACGATATATTCACACCAGACTTTATTCACATCATTTTTCAAGGCAATATTAACGTCATTTATTGTGTTATGACCCATAAAAATGGGAGGTTCTTGTGTGGTGTCTTCACACGTGTGAAGACATATTACACACTACACAGTTTTATTCTGTCTTTAAACTGTGTGGTTCTGATTGTTTCACCCGTTACTTCACCTCAAAATCCCTCTCCACACAAGTATTTTCTTCTTTTTACAATGACATTTTTGGTTTCTAACCAGTGCCGGACGCAGGATCTTGGATCATAAGGCAAAAAATTTCTTAAAAAGACAAATAAAAAAATCAAAAGAAGAAACAAGATGAATACTACCCCTTAGCTGTACGTAGATCTGTCATTGCTTCCAACCATACATTATAGTCCACTTCTTATATTTTTCACAATGATATATTTGGTCCTTTAACTATGCATTGTTGTCCACTTTTCAGACGCCTTAATTGCCTCAAAGTGTAATTGTCCCAAAATTGTAACAAACATAAACAGTTAGTGGATCAAAAAAATCAATGAAATGGGTTAATCTAATTCTATTTCATTTATACCATTTCAATCACTTACATTTGATTATTGCGAAACCAATTACCGAAGAGACAGTAGTGGTCCAGGTTGTTATTCAACTAATGTGATTTTCTTAAAAGAAGGATAAATTTATAAATACAATAGATATATATTTTATAAAACGTATTTATTTAATTTTCTATTGATCCTGATAGGCTATCATGACAATCGTAAAATTTGCGCTGACGACAATAACAAAGCATTTTGTCATTTAATTGCTGGTTTCTTTTTATTTTGTGTATGCAAAACGTCCTAAAACTCTTAGCCTTTCTTATGTCTTTTTGGGCCTAATTTGTTGAGTAGGTCATATGAACTGGGCTTATCAATCAATGGGCTACTTAAATACATAAAACTTCGCACCACAAGGTCATCATCCCTTCAAAAAATTCATGTTCTTTTGATTTATTCAGGTCCCTCCCCTCAACTAATTAAACTCTTTGAGGGTGGCCCGAGCCCTGGAGGAGAGAGCCGAGTGGACAAAAGCGACAGCCTGTAAACCCACTTGTTTGTTGTTGACTTCAAAGAAGATAAAATAGACATTCGTCAGCGTAGGAAGACCAACCGAGCGAAATGCGGCAAAAGAAAAGTTCCATAGCCCCCTTTTTTCTTTTTCTTTTTTTTTTTGGTGTGGTGTGTGTGGGGTGTGAGAAACTCAATGGTTGTAGTACATGTATTTTATATTTTATACGATTATCATTTAACCATAATTGATAATGTATTGTTTTCTTGATTTAACTATGATTCCACATGTCATTAAATATCGTTTATGGCAGCCTTCAACATGTTCAGTAATACCTTTTTTGAAGGAAAAAAGACTTATATTGAGTCATATCGACATCACAGCAGCAAATACAGAATTCGTTGGCAAGACTCCCCAAGCGACTAAACCATTCACTGATAAACCAGTTTGCGCTAAAACATGACCTGGATTAGTGTCTCTACGCTCAATGAATGAGAAAGAATACAAGCAAAAAACATTCGCTAACTCTAAGCAATTACGCATATGGAAAATCTAGACCCAAACCATATAAGAGGAGGGACCTGATCCCCAAAACCTATGTTATGAGGTGAGAAAAATTCATCTCTTAATATGGTGGGTGACACAATCAAAAGTTCCTAATTTTTGACACTTTAACACGCTCCCTCAAGTGTGGGCCAATAAAGAGCCCTTGTCAGATGACACACAAGTCATATAAGGGGAACTCTTAAGGCCAACAAAGAGGTCCAACACTTGTACAATAAATGTTAGCCCAACACTTGCAAAATAAAGTGGTGGCTTTGAGACCATATGGAAATTCAAACACCATTGAAGGAGTTGAATTCTAACTGCAGAAATTCGAAATGAACAAAGGTGGGAAAATGAAAACGAAGAAGGAAGAAGAAGATTAACTCAGTTTCATTAATTTTCTTCAATTGGGTTTACAGTTACATAATTCAACCTATATATAGACTAACTGTCAGCTCAATCAACGAATAAAACGGTGGCAGGTTGTTCAAGTTGTTGTAATTGCCTTCAACCATTTACGGTTGAAGCTGTTCGACAGAATGCCTGAACCAGAATTCTAGCAGCAGTAGTATATTCTTTTCAACGCACTAAACAACCGAGAGAAGACGAATCCTTCTTAGGCGATGAATGACAGGTTCTAACTTGACTCATTTAAACGCTCGATTTGACTTATATTTAATTCTTTGTAGAAAATTTTACCTGATGATAAATATCAAGTACATAATTTATTAATTAATTAGTAAATGAACCTCATCTATCTCACGTGTTATACGATTACAAGATTTTAAAATTCGATATCGGCTCAATTAATTATTTGAATAGCTCAACTCGAGCTCGAAAAATTTATAAACAAGTCAAACACTTTTTATGAGCCTAATATTAATAGCCTCACATTGCCATCGCCTATTCGCTACTACCTTGACGTGTGTCCACCAACGTACTGACATCCATTGTCTGTACATCAATTTTATTTCATCGTGTATTAAATATAATAACTAAATAGCGTCATCTCATTCTATAATTTAACCTTTGATGATAATTAGTGTATTACATTTCAACGTACTTGTATTATTACATTAATGATTAATCTAAATAAACACCCTAAACAAATAATTCAAATTTATATCAATTATTAAAAGAAGCTGAAGGAATTGTTTATCAAATACTATTGATTAGAATTATCAAAGAATTGTTTATTTTTACACCTATTGATTAAATTTGTCCATAACTGATGATTGGTGACATGATTGACTGACTTCCATTTAAAATTAGGTCTAAATCTTCCACTAACTCATCCGTTTTAAACTTTGTCACCTGTCTTAATGCGGAATAAATGAACACGTGAATGGAATGGAATTTTATATAAATGAATGATTAGTGCAAATTAATCATTTCAATTAGGCGATTAGAAAACTACAAATAATAAGTCTCGATCGGATTATGGCAGAAAAGGGGAATGAGTGGGTTGCCGAAAATTTAATTGTTTATTCTATTGTGTGGAGGCTATGCTCATGCATCTACTGATTCATATTATATAAAAATTAATTGTATATTTTGTTTGTTTACATTTTCCCTATAAGTGGGGACCACTAAAATACAGATAAAACAAGATAATAATAGGTAAGTGATGACGGTCAAATTATACCCGTAAAAGTCATCAACGTTGACCTTAAATCGAGATTAATAATGTATATTTCATATTAAATCACTCGTTTATATTTATTATTTAATGTTAAGTGATTATTAATACGATATTTGGTATTTAAATTGCTTTTATTATTAAAAGACCGATTTATCAGATGATAAATCGCCGATTTCGTAGATCGTGATAAATCGAGAGTATAAATGTCATTCAATCAATGGATCTCAAGATAATAAGGAAGAAAATCGGAGCATTAATCAAGAGATAAATTAGAGAAATCGATCAACACGAAAAGCGCAGCAAATGGGGAACAAGATAGACGAGAAAACGCTTAACACGTCTGCAAAAAGGCTCGGTCGATCGAGCCCTATCATTCGGCCGACCGAGTATGTCGGTTCGGTCACTCATGGGATTTTTAGCGTGTATATCTTCTAGATCCTCCCTAGGTCGGTTACAAATTTCTATATAAGCAAATTCTACGAAATTTATAATATCATATCATTGAACTATTACATTACACAACAAAATACATAATTTTGATTGAAGGTTTTTTCAACAATTTAGGGGCTTCAATATGTAAGCATTTATTTTCTGTCTTCTTTATTTTAAGTAATTAGTCCCCCCAATTATGCTTTATCGCTTGAGTTAGTTAATCATAGCTGTAGATGATGTAGATCTAGGCTAAGATGTTAGGAAGGTGGCGATACCTTGTCTATGAGGATCCCATAACCTACGCCATACACTTAGTATTTATTCATGAATCTACTTGATTTAATTAATGCGTATCTATGTTAGTTTATATGAATATCGTGCGAATTCTTCGCTTAACTGCTCGTATGATGAAACGCCGAGAGATATATTCTAAGATGTATTCGGGTTGAAATCGTTCGGGTGACCGAAAGGTGTCATTCGGTCGATCGAGGCCTTACACTCGGTCGATCGAGCCCTGCTTTCATCATGATCGCTTATTTCGCCACGCCTTTATGGTTAGGTTAACCTAGTTGAATTTATTATCTCAAGAGGTATGACTATGGCTACGTTACTCGCTTAGTTTAATTAAAATGTGTAAAAGGAAATACCAATATAAATTTCTTAGTAGGCTTATGAATTGCTCTTCACGGACGCTCAGCGTTATTCAGTAGGTTTATATTTGGGGATTGCTAGCACTGATTATACATACGTCGTAGATTAGCATGAGACTATAACTTGGTAATTGCTAGTTGGACGAGAGCTTGAGTAATCGTTTAGGAAGTACGCCTAACCATAGAAATGTTGCCTAGATGAGGTGTACGGTTAATATCGGCATCCTTAGTGTCGTAAGCGTGCAAGTTATATGAGATGGATACCCAAAAGGTGAAGTCACGTAATGTAGCACGTTGATCTGTAAAACCTAACCGGTGCTAAGTCAAGTTAAAGAGGATGACTCCCGTAGCCAATCTAAGATAGATACAAACGGATTGACAGTTAATAAGTTCAGTTTATTATATAAATTATCTAGGTCCAAACGATAAGGACTATAATTGGGGAGGTTAATTACGTTATTTGTGTTGTGTCGAGTCGTGTCTTTACCTTTCTTGTCTTATGTTGGTCGTAGACCGCCTCTATGTCCTTGACATGTTTAATTAATTGTTTGTATATAAGATGATCCACAATTGGTTCCATGTGGGATCGACCTTGATTCACTATAGCTATACTACGATGGGCCTAGTCCTCTTGCTAGTATTGGTTTATGGTGGTCAAGTATATTATAACCTGATTGACCCCGATCAGTAAGTCTTCTTCTCAAATAAATAAAAAAGGTAAAAGTCTCTCACGATTCGACACGATGATCGTTCTTTTGTTTCTTTTGGCTTAGATCGGTATTCTTGTCATTGTCTCTTCTTCTTCCCCAACTTGGGGTTACATGTGGTAGATCCAACGGATCTGAGTCACCAGAGTCAGTTTTAGTGTCTTTTGGAGCTGATGGTTGGCGGCGGTGCTGTGGCGGTGAAGGGCAATACAATATCGGCAATGGGCGGGGTGTAACATCCCGACTTTTCAAAAAAAGACAAAAGAGTCTTTTAACAAAAAATTAGATTTTTGTTTTATTTAATTAAAGGATTTAGAGTATTTATGTATATATATATATATATATATATATATATATATATTCAAAATATATATAAAAGGGAGTTAATTTTGGGGTTTATGAATTAATAATTATTTTTATTATTGTGGGAAGTTTTATTTGGGGATTTAACTTCCCATTAAGACAGAAGTTGCCAAACGTGAGTTACAAAACGTTTTACTTTCAACGTTGAAAGCAAGGGGAAAAGGGAGAAGAGCCTTCTCCAAATTTCTCTCTTGATCTTTGTCGGTTTTCAATTACGAGTAGAGAATTGTGATCCTTGGGAGAAGAGCATCGTTTTGATACAAAGGTCTTGGAGTTTCGTAATGGTATGGTTTTTGCTCTAAATCTAGAATCTTGAAGATTAGATCTTGTTTGGGTGTTCTACTTGAACCAATTCATAGTTTAGACCGTTTAGAAACCTTCGATCATAATTAATTTAGGTTTAATTGTTTATCGACTAGGTTTTGGCTTGAGGATTCAAGAGTTGCTGTTGTTTGCTTTGCTTATTGCTTGCTTTTGTTTTGGGTATAAGGTAAGAGGCTCTTCCTAATGTTTAATTAATGTTTTATGACGATAGAGTTGAGTTTTGACATGTTTTGATGTTAGAAATTGTGCTTAAATGTTGTAATTAAAGTGTGAAGTGCTATGGTATGATATAGTACTGTTTTGCTGCTGTTTTTCTTTGTAAATTGTTGTTAAATTGATTGGAAAAGGGTTAGAGATGGTGTAGAATCGAAAAATGCAGAAAAGTGCTCCCAGGTGTCCTAGGCCGCGGCCTATGATTTACAGGCCGTGGCCTATATGATTCAGAGAGTTCAGAGAATTCTGCTATGTCATAGGCCGTGGCCTATGATTTACAGGCCGTGGCCTATGGCCCAGAAATGTTGTTTCTAGTGTTTTAAGCTATGAGTCTAGTTTTAAATGTTGTTTCTTGATTTAATAACATTAAATGAACTTGAACAAGCCTCGATTAAGCTTCTGATGCGTTTAGTTCCGGCACCGGATGTACTCTTCCATAGAGTTGAAGTTCGGGACCGTCGGAAGGGTATGAATGGCTTGTGCTTTGAGGAATTAGCATTCCTCAATGTCTGTGTATGTGCTAGGCCTTGTCCGTGTCTAGTGGTCTAGGAAAGAGAGTAGTAGGGTGAGGGAGCTTACTTGAAAATACTTAGGTGACTAGTTAACAATTAATAATAAACGTACGTGTGTAGATAAAAGACTAAACATCGTAACATTCTTGGTAAGGCACCTAGCTATATCGCGATGTGTGGGCGGTCAGATAAAGTGAATAACTCTGCTGGCCTATAAACGGCTAAATGGTAGGGGGACTTCGCCGAACGTGTACACTATCGGGTCTTAACCCATGGCTATCGGTGTGATCCACCGATAGGTTGCAAACGATACCTCGTGGTGGGTAGCATCATGCGTTGTGCCCTTGAGTGCCGATGTAACAAAGATAAGTTAAGCTAGAAACAGTTAGTCATGACATGTTGATGAGAATGAAGTGAACCCCAGAATTGTGTCGGTCATACAAGGATAACTTAATAATAATAACATGAACCTTTCGTTGTAAGACTTAATTATACATTAGCTTCTTCCTCTTGCTAAGTACTTTATACTTACCTCAATTGCATATGTTGTTTTGTGTGCTTTTGGGGTGAGAAGACGAACATGTTAGCCTTAAGCTCATTGAGGAGTTCGATGATGTTTTGAGGACGTTGATGCCATGATGATGCTTTCTTTTTACCTTTATATTAACTGGTGTACTAGATTATGTTGTATTTTCATTTCAAGTTTGTAAAACAATGGTTGTATCTTTCTTTTGTAACGTCGTACGTTGTAAGCTTTATCTCGTTGTTGTAAGCTTTTCCTTTCTATCCCTAGTCGGTTTGTATTCTATTCTAGTAGCAGTTATGGTTCTGCCCGAGCCTTTTTAGTTTCCGTTGCTTAAATTTTGGTACGACGACATAGAGGCTGACGTATAATATTAAATTTATTTAATGTTATACGCGCCAAACGTTCTCTTCCGGAAAAAGGCTCGGTATCCGAGAACGGGGCGTTACACGGGATTTGTCGGTGGGTAGTGTAACATTGGCTTTTAGTCCCATTACGGCTCCGCTCTCTTAGTTGGCAGCTATAATGCTGCTCTCCTTTGGAGGGTGATTGCTACTCTTCCGGGCTCCTCGTGCTCTAATGTTTTTTTCTTTTTTACATTCTTTAGTTTAGTTTGTGTTTGTATTTTATGGGGTTAATCCGCTTATTATTAAGGGGCCAGAGGCCAGAAGGACAAAATAAGATACAAAATGGGAAAAAAGGACAAGAAAAAAAATAATAGTTGAGAAGGAACAAAACACGCCAGCATTACACGCATTATTACATTTGGTTGTAGAAGAATACGTAGTAACACATGTAATGACACGCTGCGTTTTCTTCTCACTACTATCTTTTTTTTTCGTCTTTTTTCCTTATTTTAGATAAAAAACAGTCATTTACAACTTTTAACCTTATTAATAATATCTTTCATTTTTTCAGGAATCTTTTTTTAGGGTGTTTTGTCGGGAAATTAAAAATACTACTCCTCTCGCTTTTTTTTTTTAATCATCACATTTCGTAACTGCTTACGCTTTTATTTATCTGTCATTTTATATTTTTAATGTATCATTTATTATTTTTTTTCTCCTTTACCGATAAAATATTTACATCTCCAATAAAAAAATGCATTTCCAATACTAAAAACTCATTTACCAAATACATTCTCAATACCATTTTAGACATGTTAATACTTTCTTAATATACGTGATTTTTCTTTCTGCGACATATAAAAAAAACGGAAGGAGTACCGTTTTTCTTCCAACTAAGTTCAACATTTTTTTTAAGTGTGTAAAAGGTTTATTGTCATTCATATTCTCATAAAAAAAAAATCAGTCTAGTTTTATAAGTGTTAGCAGTGGCGGATCCATAAATTTTATTTGCCGGGTCCTTAAATCTTTTTTAAAGTAAATATATATATATATTTTTAACACAGTCCGAAATATTTTTCTATAAGTAAAATGTAGATTTTTTTATTATTATTAACTGCACGTTTGTGTTGTATTAAAAAATTTAATATACGTAGCTCTGCCCCTGATCGCGTCCTTTCACTTACATATTATATTAGTCTTATCTACTCGTATCATTTTCATTAACACCTAATTTTTTATTTCCACCTTCTTAAAAAAAAAAAAAAAAAAAACTTTATTTCCACCGTATAACTAGTAATGATATCCACTATGACATAAGAATGTTTTTTTTTTTTTTTTCTTTCTTTTTTTCTGTTGAGAAAAC
Source organism: Gentiana macrophylla (assembly GCA_026214975.1). Lineage (NCBI taxonomy): Eukaryota > Viridiplantae > Streptophyta > Magnoliopsida > Gentianales > Gentianaceae > Gentiana > Gentiana macrophylla. The sequence goes on from CM047815.1 coordinate 91,885,492, forward strand.
ATGACATAAGAATGCTGAAGGAATACTTTTATTTTCAATAAATAAATAAATACTTTCAAGACATGTCAATGTGACATAAGAATGGAATAAAATTTACGGGTTTCCTAGTTAAAAACAAACATTCCGAATCTTTGACGTTGTTTATTTTGGACTCCCCTTATCTGATTCTATTCTTTATTTTTAGACATTATCTGTTTGTGTTTCATTTTTTTAAAAATTAACTCAAAGTTTAGATATCGGGGTGTTTATGAATCAAATCGAGTTGAGTCGAACCAATTATCATTCTAAACGAGTTGAACAATTTAAAATATTATCGAGCTCAAGCTGAGATTGAATGAACTTTTTAAAACTCCAGCCGAATTCAAGTTTTAATTGAGCTTATTGAGCCGATCAGATATGTTTTTTTAGGGGATATGTTTTGAAACCTGATTTGCCAAAAAAATTAATTACCATATGCTTTTAAAAAACAATGTGTAATTCTGGGCAGGTATGTGATTTTTTGTTTGTTAAAGATGCAATTAATATTAATTTTGTTAACTACCGAATAATATTTTAATGCATTATTTTATAGATGAAGAGATACATATGATATGAAATAAATGAAAATTTTAATATTCATGTAATAATTACCGTGTGTTCAAGCTTGCTTGTGTGTGATCGAATAGAATATTGTAATTCTAGTTTATAGTTCGTTTAATCTTTGAGTCAAACTGAATTTTAAATTGACCTAATTCAAGCCGACTCGAAATGAGCTATGACTCGAGGAGATTTAAAGTTACTACGAATAGTTTGACTCGTTTACGGTCCTAATTAAACATATGGACGACATACACAATATATGGTTAAGATTGAGATATATTATGCATTTTAAGACATCATATGAACGGCAATTGTATATATGTATGTTTGTATTTAATGTTATATCCACAACAAAATGAAGATAATATATGAAAGTAAAAAAGTACATCATCTTCTTATTTAAATTATATACACTTTGTTAACAATTAAGACATCGTCCTAATGGTTATCATTAGGGTATAACCTGACAAGAGACCACCATATTTCGAATTCTGTTTAGGGCAAGATGAATATGCGTGTGTTAACTTTTCTTTTCTGGAAAAAATAAAATTATCTTACACTTTTTATATGTGCATATATCATTGATCACTATAAATATAACAGTGGATAAATTGGAAAAAAACATAGGAGGGCATCTTTTTTTAAGACCACCCATAGCTTTCAATTCAGAAAGTGACGGAGATGGTAGGTGACTTTAGATTAACGTGTAAAACACCACCAAGCTGCATGATATTGCCCTTGTTTTGTACACTAGTGCATTCTACATAATTTTTCTATTAATGATAATATTTTTATTTTATTAAAAATCATCCATTAGAATGTGGTGACAATAGACTAAACATAATGTTACCACATCAAAATAAATGTTATAATTGACACTATTGACCATTTAAAAATCAATCCTACACGATATGATTTCTTAGGAAGGTAGATCGCATTTATCGACCTTTTAAAAGTTTATTTTAAGACGTAAAACTGAATTTTAAAATATTAGACATATATGATATCATAATAATTGGTTTTCATAATAAGTTCGTCATTTTCAAAGAATGAACAACAACTACAACAACCGTCCCATGAAGATTGCATTGTGGTTTGTGTTTGATTGCTGTTAATTTTGCATAACATCGAATTTTTTTCTTTTCAAAGTAGACTCATTGCTCTTGAATCGACTTTCTACCGGTAATTGTCACGTCGATCGGGTGAAAGTCGACTCTCCAAGGCACGTAGAATACAAAGGATTTTGTGAGATACTTCATCCCACGCCAATGTCATGCATTGACAGAAAACTATTGAAAAGCTCTCTTGTTATACAACGAAGGTAGTTTAATTCAAACGGTGACTCGTTTGTTCCAATAAAAAACATATAGAGTACTATTAAACTAATCATGCTTTTCATGATCTTGTACGCAATCCGAAGCATTTTTAAGGTGAAACATGCCCTGCCTGAAACGTCTTCGCAAAATATTGCACTAGACATCACTCTTCATAGAGTCATGCATCTTCTTCTTTGGGCTATGTCATGTCGATCCACATTTTTGTTGCAGTAATATTTATTTGAACGTCAACTCGATTACATATAATCACTAGAATATGTAAAATATAAAAACATCTAATAATTCTATAAGTGAGAATCAACTTTAACTCTGTTTTCAACTTGACCATTATAAAAAACATTGTAATGTCATGTCATTAAATGCATCAAAACAAACTTACCGTACCAGACATTTTACGATCGATTTTCACGTTTAAAAACGATATTCTACCGGTTGAATTATATAAAATGTCAAATGTATATGAAAATGTGTATTTAAACAGGTTATCATAATATTCCGTAAAAGAAAATATCACGTTTTGATCATAGTAAAATAATAAGGTTTACGTCATTTTCACAGGATAAACGACATACATCATCTCGTCCCATGAAAATAGGACCCTGGTTTGTGTTTCGATCTCCTTTTAAGGAATTACTTCTTCTCCCTTTTATCTCAAATACCACTAATTTCTTGTGAATTTCTTTAACCATTTTTGCAAACAAAAAGTTGCATACTCCTGCTTCAGACATCTTTTAGAATTGAAAACCGAGTTCCAAGAACCCATTACAAAAAAAGAAACATTACAACAACCAAAAAAACAAAAGCTGCTGTTTTCTGTCTTTTTATAAGAGCCCCCACTTGGCCGAAACAAAAAAACGAATCACTTTTCTTTCTTCAATCCTGAGAATCGAGGAGGAAAACCAGAGTTCAAAAGCTTCAACCTTTTTTTCTTTTCTTTTTGTTGTTGTATGTCAAAAGTTGAAGAATTTGAATATTCAAAAAGAGTATACATATGCGAATTAATTAATTCTTAATTAGGAGAGATGGATTTCTGGCCGGAGTTTCTTGCAAACAGTTGGGGGAGAGAGTTTGTAGCAGGAGGATTTGGAGGGATAGCCGGAATAGTAGCCGGATATCCACTTGATACTCTAAGAATCCGGCAACAACATTCAAGTAAAGGGTCAGCTTTTAGCATATTACGGCATGTTGTTAACAAAGAAGGACCACTTGCCCTTTACAGAGGCATGGCTGCCCCTCTTGCCTCCGTCACTTTTCAGGTCATTCCCCCAATCCCCCATTCTCTTTATCGTCCGTTAATTATTAGTCTGTTGTTTGTTAGTGACATGGATCATTTTCCAAACATGTTTCAATCTTCATATAATATAATACTGTATGTTTGATCATTAATTATCTTGTATATATGGTTGTATATATGCTTCAATCTTCAAAAACTGATCTCTTTTTGAATAATTTGAATACTGGTGATCGGGCGGGGCGGGGCGGGGCGGTTGCGTTTGTATCATTACACTTTAATTTTTCTTAATAAAGGGAAAACGTATTACACTATAATGGATGTGATGGGTGTCAAGTTGGTAGGCATTCAAGTTATTGCCAACTTTAAGCTGGAACTTTTACTACTAATAATAGTCATGAATAATGATTAGAAAATTCCTCAAAGTTGTTTGATGTCTGCCCTAAGCCCTTCATATCATTTTATGCATGAATCTATTGAGAGGATTGGAATCATGGGTAATTCTGATTCCCATGGACTCTCTATTAGAACGGATTGTCGTATGATTGACACATGAACGAGCAGACAAAATCCGACGGTTCGTTTTAATAGAGACTCCTTGCATCAGAATTTTCTTTGAAACATCTGGCCTTTTCTTTCACTTTTGATGTTTTCATTGTCAGATTTTAGATTCTGAATCTTTAAAGCAAGCAGAACTAGTATAGAATTCCAATTGATATATTAAAAGTTAAATTTTAAGAAGGAATTTTGTGAAATCTCTTCATGATAAAGTATAGGCAAAGATGTATGCTTTTATTACACCATGAGATATGAGCAACAACAATAATGTATCACTGATAGAGATAGAGACACATCTTTTCAGTTATATTATAAACATATCATCATTTGGAATTGTTGATAAAGTAGTGGAATTCATTATCATCAACAACTCCAACTAATTGGTGTTATTTACATGTTTAAAGTAGTGGAATTATTGGTGTGATTTTCCTTTTTTTTAAGGGAATTGAAAGTGAACTAGGTGGTATAGGTCATTGCATTTCGATGATAACTAGAATTGATGAAAATTCTGCAAAGTTAATGTCTCTGTGATGAAACTGAAAGCATAATTTGACTTGATATTCAACCCCTCTATTGCAGAATGCTATGGTTTTCCAGATATACGCCATATTGTCACAAGTATATGATAGAAAAACACAGCCATCTGGCCCTCCATCCTACATGGGAGTTGCACTTGGCGGAGTTGGAACCGGAGCTATACAAAGTCTAATACTAAGCCCCGTCGAATTGGTGAAAATCCGCCTACAGCTGCAACGAACCATTCACGATTCAACCTCAACTTCAAAAATCTACAAAGGTCCATTAGATGTTGCCAGAGGGATATTAAGGACTGAGGGTACGCGTGGTATATATCGCGGTTTGGCAATTACTGTACTAAGGGATGCACCTGCACATGGGTTCTACTTCTGGACATATGAGTATATGAGGGAGCAGTTTCACCCCGGTTGCAGAAAAACCGGGCAAGAAAGCTTTCGGACCATGCTTGTTTCCGGGGGTCTAGCCGGTGTTGCTAGCTGGTTATCTTGCTATCCTCTTGATGTTATTAAAACTAGGCTTCAAGCACAGTCACAGTCATCACTTAAGTATAAGGGCATTGTAGATTGCTTTAGGAAAAGCGTTGAACATGACGGGTATGCTGTTCTATGGCGAGGTTTAGGTACTGCGGTGACTAGGGCTTTTATTGTCAATGGTGCTATTTTCACAGCTTATGAAACAGCTTTGAGGTGCTTGTTTCCTAATGGTAATAATCCTACACCTATTCCAGCAGAAAACGCGTTGTAGAACGCAGCAGGATTGAGCTAGAAATGCCGTGTTCAGGGTATACATTCCAGTTGCAGAAGCCGTCAATGTCATTTGACACGTTTCATTTTCTGCAGTGGCATTCTTTGCCGAGCCAAAATAATCAAAGAAGCATACGAAAAAGGGGAAACGGGAAATCATTGTACGAAGAGTGTTTATTGCATCACACGATTAGATGAGTGTGTGTGTGTGTGTGTGTGTGTGTAAAGGACAAATAACATTCATCTGACAGTTTGGTGCAACAAAGATTTCTTGCCTAAGAATCTCAAAAAGCACAAAACTAGGAAACAATTCATCATTTTACTGTTAATCTGGGGAGAAACTGAAACAATCAGTCAGGAATTCTTACAAAACCAACTCAATTTGCATTTATCTCTGTAATTCATGTGAATGAATCAATTATGTTTTGAACAAAGTTTACATTGTCTGTGTTTTTTTAGGGCAAGGGAAGGGGAATGTACATGTAACCCAAAGGCTATATTGAACACTCTGTTTCTAACTTACTGTGAGGCTTTATGAATGCATGACATACCCAATTTGAAAAAAACAAAACAAAAGAAGCAGAATAATATGCTAGTTAGTTTTCCTTTATTCATATGAATCAAAACCCTCCTTATGATCTGTTTCATGCATACAGAAAGCATGAAACAATTGCACACAATTTTCCATGGTACAAGCTGAGATATACCGTGCTGTTACACCGAAAACTATACTCATACAATCTCAAGTACACAATTCCATCAAACACCTATGAAAAGTGATAACTACAAGCAGAAATACAAACAAGATAAAGCTACAAACCCCAGCACAAAAAGTTCTTTAATGGCTAGTGATAGTACCGAATTACTCCACCCTGTTTTCAGTGAGATTAAGCCCAGAAATGGCATCCGCTAATCCACTGCTCGCCTGAGCCAAGACAATCGGATCGTTGTAGTTCCTAACAGCCTGCACAATCGCACGCACTCTGCTGTAAGGATCTGAAGTAGAGAACAAATCAGGGCCCAAGAACACACCATCACATCCTAATTGCATCAACAGTGCAGCATCTGCAGGCGTAATAATGCCTCCAGAAGCAAAATGAACAACAGGAAGCCTCCCCATTTGCTTAGTCTGAGCAACAATATCATATGGAGCAGAAATATTCTTTGCAAAGGTGAAAACTTCATCGTCATCAATATTTGATAGAATTCTTATCTCCCCCAATGTTTTCCTAACATTGTGAACTGTTTCCATTATATTGCCTGTACCCAATAAATCTCCTTGAGTCCTGATCATAGCAGCCCCTTCTCTCACTCTCCTCAGAGCCTCCCCGAGATCACGGGAACCACAGATAAAGGGAACACGGAAATTATGCTTGTTAATGAAATTATCCTCATCAGCAATAGCTAAAACCTCACTTTCGTCGATGTATTCGACTCCAATAGCTTCAAGAATTTGAGCTTCGACGAAATGCCCAACTCGAGATCGGCCAATGATGGGAATCGAAATGAAAGATTTGATTTCTTTGACAATTGAAGGATCCGGCATACGAGAAATCCCAGGTTTTTCGGGTTCAGAAACAATGACGCAACAAGCGCCAGCAGATTCTGCGATCTTAGCTTGGTCAACTGTGCTGACTTCCACGATAACTCCGCCGCGAAGCGTTTGAGCGAGGCCAACTTTAATGGAGAATGGGCTCTTCTTGGCGCCTGTGAGAGCGCTCCCGCTGTAGACCGTGACGGCACCATCGTCAGCCATTGTTTGTGCGAGATGTGTTTGATCCAATGCCTCAACGAAAGAAATATAGAAAGGAAGGAACCTCGAATATGCTATACAGTAATTGAGATTTAACGAGTGCAATAGAAAAAGGGAAGGGCATTAAAGAAACGGAAATGATAGTGCATTATTATATGCGTGTAGCGTGACGCCATATCGGATGATCGGATGATCGTAGATTGATGCTGATAGATCATAGATATAATATGATCTAACACCCGTCAATCGACATCACAGATCATCCGATATACGGACATCTACAAGACATGTAATGTATGTGACTAAGCAAATACTTCTTAAAGAAAAGAGAGTTACCGAAGATTACTGTATTGCTCGAGAAGCTTCAAGGAGGTTTTCGTTTACTGTATAGACGACACTAATTTTGAGTCTCACACCGATATTTCTTAGGTGTATTGTGAGAATCCATACTAGGAAAATCGGTGGTTGGTTCCATAATTTACGTGAAGTCGGTTTTGAGATCTTGAATCGACTTTACAAGATCGAAAGAATCACTGTTGTGCAAATAAAGTCTCCTAAATTTTTAAGGACTAAATCGATTGTTATGCTCAATTAGGAATGTAAAAGAGGCGAGTCGAACCGAGTATTGCTCTAAACGGGTCAAGTTAAAATGTTCTCGAGCTCCAGTTCAAACATGATTATTTCGAACTTGAGCTCGAGCCGAGATTCAATGAAGTTGTAAGAACTCGAGCCGAGCTTGAGGTTTTTCATCGAGTTTATAGAGTCTAATACGTTTCGAAACTTACCTAAAAAATAATTCGAATCATCACTTGATAATAACAAAAGTGTCAATTCGACCGATTACAATATGATATTTTATATTGAAGATAGAAAATAATATTTTATTGAGTGCCAACAATGTATATAATACAAAATATTTGATAAACCACAATATACAAATAATATAAAATCAATAAAACCTTAACATTTTATACATTGATTATAAATATAAAAATACACATATCTAATTATAACATATATGTATGTATACATACATATACATATATGCTTTATATATATATATATATATATATATATATATATATATATATATATATATATATATATATATATATATATATATATATTCGAGCTTGTTTAAGTAGTAGTCGAAATCGAGTATTGCATTGTTCGAGTATCGTTCATTTAATCTTCAAGTCAAGTCGATTTTGAGTTCGTGCTGATTTAAGCCGAGTCGAGACAAATTTTGGATCAAGTTGATATTGAGATACTCACGAGTAGCTCGGCTCGCTTACAACCCTATGCTCAATAGGTTAATTTACAAAAGATGTCTCTAATATAAGTTCTCTGGTTGCTACAACTATCTTGAATAATGTTTTCAAGATGGCTCCATGGCGGTTTTTGGCTCCAAAATTCACGTGAAGTTGGCTTTGGGGTCTTGAATCGACTTTCACAAGGTCGAATCTATTGTGGTGCAACGGTAGAATCAGTGTTGTGTAAACAAAGTCTCCCAAAGTTTCTAGGGACTAAATCGAGTCTTATGCTCAATGGGTTAATTTACAAAAGATGTCTCTATATTTTTATCCTCATAGAAGTCGACTAATTGAAAAGTCGAATCTTCGCACATCATTCAAAATCAATATTTTCACTACAACACTCGTGCTTGTTTATCATTAGGCTAGAGAAATTTTATGATACAACGCTTGTAATATGGTTATATTAAGTGTCATTTTTTTTAATTTTTTTTACCGAAATGAAATTATGTCATTTAGATGACTATAATAGTGCATATCACCATGTGCATATGCACATGGTGGGACTCGAACACGTGATCTCTTGATCACAGGGCATCAGCCAAACCATTGAGGTAAGCCTCATTGGCACGAATCCGGATTCTCGGCTTTGAGAATCCCGGATTTACCCGGCTTTGGGGACGTGACCGGATCACGGCCGTCCATTCCAATCGGGAAGAGAGAACACACAATTTTTGGGTGGCCGTGAGCCGGCCACGTCCCCAAAACTGGGTAAAGATGAGATTCTCAAAATAGAGGATCCGGACTACATTGGCACCAAGTGTCATTCTTAATAAAACATGACACTTTGTATAACCACATGGAGAATTTCGCTCTACTACACAATTGTCACAAACAAGTGTAACGATGCATTTTTACGTCATTGATCATTATGGGATTCATAAGAATCAATAAATCTCATACCATAATCAACTATATAAAAGTGTATTGTGCATTTTGTTGTGAAAGTATATTAGTTTAACCACGTCATAACCGTCTTATTATACAATTTACATATTAGGCTATGCGCATAGGGACCGTCCCATTGGAAGCAATTTAAGAAAGGGATATGTTATAAAACGGATGGAGATAACTTTTAATGCAAGAAATAAAATTTCAAAGGAGAAAACAAACAAGAAGAACACAGATTTAACGTGGAAAACCCCTCATGGGAGAGGTAAAACCACGGGCGAAAGAGATATTTTATTATGCAATCGAATTTTACTGATTTCAACACACACAGATAATGAGACAACAATCAGATTTATAGGCACAAATCCCTAAACCCTAGCCGCCAGAATCTTTGTCTCGATTCGCCATAAATACCCTTACACGTGTCCTCCTTTAATGACACTGTGTATAGCCACACATAACAGAATTAATGATGTGGGACCTGCCAGATTCAGTACTCACAGATCACACCTGCCGATCGTCACTGGCCAAGCCTCAGAGACTCCACCCTACCGATGCACGCACTTGATATACACTTCACCGTCCCATCACACACCGAGTCTTCGATTGGTTCCACCTGGATGCAGAGTTTAAGTCACCTTACGACAAATCTCCACCTTGACTTCAACTCTCACTGTAGTCAAACAGATTGCATAACCGTGATGTACTTGTACCGGATGCATTCGCCAATGCCAGATGTACTTGTACCGCATTATCTCCACAAGATCCACTCCACCGATCCGCTTCGGTAGTTTCCAAACAGACACAAGCTTTGAATATTCAGTAAGTCCAGGCAAAGTCGAACTTACTTACTCTCTTGAATCGGTTTAGTGAACATATCACCAGGATTCTCCTTTGTGCCAATCTTCTTCACTACAACCCTCTTCTCATTTCTCGTAAAATGATACCGACATATATATTCTCGCTTCAAGAGTTGATAAGGCTATCAGTAGCCTCAAGAGTAGCTTTCAAATGACCACCGCATTTCCAATGTAAACACATAACCGATCATTGATTTTCATCATCAACATCACTGCGTGATAATCAAGATCACAAGAACTCACGTGACCAAACCAATATCACCACCATAAATGAGACCAACATCACCGTGACTTCTCGTGCACTGAATATCCTTTAACAGACTTTCCAAAGGTGTTCCTTTCCAGGTTGAGCCATAAACTCGCCGACAACACCGACCGCTCGAGCCAGATCGTGCCTAGTGCATACCATGGCATACATCGATCGCCAACGCACTAGCATAGGGAACTTTTGTCATATACTCCTTCTCTTCACCGATCAGAAGCATAAATGGACAAATGAACATTTGATGCCATAGAGTATCTATTGGTTTTGGCAAAGAGACATCCCAAACTTGGCCAATATCTTCTCAGACATAACCCTGGCCGAGACAAGAACAACTTCTTCCGACTTCTATCTCTCCGATCTCCATCCCCAAGATTTTCTTGGCAAAGACCCAAATCCTTCATTTCAAATTCAAGATCGAGAAGGTTCTTCGATTTTGAACATCGACTTCCTTGTCATGCAAATTTATCAAGCATGTCATCCACATACAGACAAGATAGATATATGATCCATCTTTCACAGATCAGAGTAAACACACAATACATATGGACTTACATTATAACCTGCGCCAAGCATGAAATCACAAACCTTTTATACCACTCGCTTTGGAGCTTGCTTCAAACCATACAATGATTTCTTCAACTTGCAAACATAGTTTTCTTTGCCAGAACTTGAAAACCTCAGCCGTGTGTCATGTATATCTCCTTATCCACCTCACCATGTAGTAAGCGCTTTTCACATCTAATTGCTCAAGTTCCGAGATCTGGCTTGTGCCACCATTGCTAGTAACACTCGATTGAAGTGTGTCTCACCACCGGTGAAAATATTTCATCAAAGTCAACCCCTTCCTTTTGATCAATCCTCTTGCAACCAAACGTGCCTTATACCTCACCCCTTCGCTTTGTTATTCCTTCCTTTTCTTGAAGATCCATTTACAAGTCACAACCCCTTGTCGGAGGGTCGCTTGACCAATTCCCAAGTCCGATTCTTCAATAATGACTCCATTTCATCTCCCATGGTCGCATGCCACCGAGATGCTTCACATACATGTCATCGCTTCCTCGTGAAGTAGTAGGTTCAAAGAACTCTCTACTTCTTCAAAGAACTTGGAGTGCATATCCACCAAATCATCATATCCATATCTCTCTGGAGGTATCCCAACATTAGATCTTCTAGGCTCGGCCGGCAAATGGACTCACGATCAATGTTTGTATGACGCCTCACGAGATCTCAAAGACCGGCTTGGATCATTCTCGTTCATTATCCGGATCAAGATAGTGTTGATTTGGATCCACCGATTGTTGCATATCGCAGACTCCACCAAGCTCCACCTGCTTTCAACACTATCGATTCAAAGATCGGTTTGCACTCAAGTAGACCTCTCCACCGATGAGTTTAACATAGAATTTTCATCAAACACAACGCCCTGCCGAGGATTACTCGACTCACCGATGACCAAATTCTATATCCTTTACTCCATCACCATACCCCACAAACACTCCCTTCTTGGCTCTTGGCTCCAACTTCCTTCACTAACATGATAGTAAGTCAGACTTCCAAAACCCTTAGAATCGAGTAGTCAAGGCTTTGCCTGCGACCACATCTCAAATGGTGTCTTGAGATTGATTCCTCGTGTGAGGACTCTGTTGATTAAGTAGCAAGTCGCCTTAACAGCCTTTTCCAAAATCTCCTTGATAAACCAAACTTTGAGAAAGCATACATCTTGCCCTCTCCGTAAGAGTTTGATTCATCCTTTCACCTACACCATTCTCGCGAGGTGTATTCCTTACAAGATGATGTCCCTGCAATACCTCACCGCACAAAATGAATCAAAATCCGCCCAAACAATTCCGCACCATTATCTCAGACGCGAAGCTTCTTGATTTTCTTTGCCTAACTGATTCTCCACTGTGGCCTTCCACCGCTTGAAGTTATCGAATGCATCACTTTTGTTCTTCATCATCACCACCCAAGTCATCCTTGAATAGTCATCTATGAATGACACAAAATATCTGTGACCACCCAATGACTCAACTCTTGATGGACCCCAAGCCAATGGATATTATAATCAAGTGTTGCCTTTGTATTGTGCAACCCGCCGAGAATTTACTTATGCAACTTCCCAAACACACAATGTTCACAAAAGTCCGTTCTTGACCTTATATCCCCAAGAAAACCTCAAGAAGAAAGAACTCAGATACCCTTTTCACCCATGTGACCAAGTCTCATGTGCACACAAATGAAGTCTCATTGAGATCAGTGAATCTGGCCGAGGATGCAACAAAGAAGCAGGTCTGATGAGATCCTTGTAATATATACAAGGTTCCTCTTGATGCCTTTGAGGACTACAATCAATCTTTAAAGACATTCACCGCCCACCTTCACCCTTGAAATTGAACCCCTTGTCATCTAGTAGATCGAGAGATACCAAATTCTTGGTCATCTGTGGAACATGTCTTACATCCTTCAATGTACAAAATTTACCATCCTCTGCCCCTTAACTTTATCGAGCCAATTCCCACAACTTTACAGACTTGCTTGCTGGCCATATAGATTTGACCACCATCTATCCGCTTCATAAGTAGAAAACCACTGCTTGGACAAATATGGTAGGATGCTCCAGACCAAGTATCCACACATCATTGTGATGTGTAGAATCCTCTCGCAACTAGTAACCAGACCTCATCAGATTGCTCGCAGCCAAAGCCACGTGCTGCAATGCCTTCTCGCTGCTTTCTTCTTCCTTGGACAATTGGACTTCCAATGTCCCTCGCTTCTGTAATTACAGACATCGCACTTAGGACCTTTGGACCCTCGACTTTTTTCTTCTTCTCCATATCCTTTTCCACTATTGTCGCTAGCTTTACTAGCCCAAAGACCGATCTGTTCTGCTCCAAAGATTTGTGTCTAAGCTCCCCGGCATGTAAGGCACCTCACATCCTCCAAAGCTATCAGATCCTTCCCAACTATGAACGATCGCACAAAGTTTTCATATGATGCCGGTAATGACACCAACAGGATTAGTGGTCGATCTTCATCTTCAATTTTAACATCAATATTCCTTAGATCAAGCAATATTGTGTTCACCGTCCAGATGTTCCTCAAAGGACTTCCTTCATGCATCTTCAAACCGAACAACCTCTGCTTTCAACAACAACTTGTTGGTCGCTGACTTGGTCATATACAAAGCTTTCAAGCTTTTCCACAACTTTGTCGCGTGTCTTCCTCAAAGAACCTCGTTGATAACATCATCGATAAGCACAACATGATGGTTGAATGTGCTTTCTTTCCAGACCGCATAATCTGCCGCACTGTATTTGGTTTGTCGCTAGTAAGGATTCCACAAACCCCGCTTGCTTCAACAAAGGCACGATCTTGATTTGCCACGTACCAAAACCGCTTCCTTCCTCAGAATTTATCGATTTTTACGCTTATCACGACATCTTTTCTTGTCAAGATCACAACTTTATCACGCATCCTAGCACTTTGTCAAGGCCTTGGTGAAGACGGTCGATCGCATGCATTGTTTTCCCCAAAACCTCGCCTCTCGATACCACTTGTTATAAAACGGATGGAGATAACTTGGATGCAAGAAATAGAAACAAAGCAATCAAACATAAACAATCAAAGGAGAAAACAGTAAACAAGAAGAACACGATTTAACGTGGAAAACCCCTCAGCCGAGAGGTAAAACCACGGGCGTAAAAGAGATATTTTATTATGCACCGAATTTTACAGATTTCAACACACACGTATAATGAGACAACAATCAGATTTATAGGCACAAATCCCTAAACCCTAGCCGCCAGAATCTTTGTCTGATCCGCCATAAATACCCTTTACACGTGTCCTCCTTTTAATGACACTGATAATCACATAACGTAATTACAGATGTGGGACATAATGTAATTAATGGATCACATAACTGATTCGTATCAGCAGATGTTCACCCCTGATCACTCGATTCACTCTCGCTTTCCTCACACTCCACCCTACCGATCGACACAATAACACTTCTCACCGCATATAAAAACCCAATCTTAAGTCACCTTACTGATGAATTTTAACACTTTTTCATTTTTAACTTTGTTTTAAAAATAACTAACTTTATGCTTCGAATTTTTGGTTCTTTACAAGTTTTTGTTAATGTGTTTCGATTTTTGGTCCTTAATGTTTGTATTTTGTTTCAATTTTAGGACAAACTTAATTAGCCGTCTAAATTAACGTCGACTAAACGTTTGATGATGCAACCTGACAACCACGTATGCTTTCATATCCCATCTAAAGGATTAAACATCGACATTCCCCTCATTCCTCTTTCAAATCCCTAATTTTCCCTCAAATCGACACAACCGCACTATAAAAAAATCTCTACAAGTTTTTTTTTTTTTTCTTAATGTCGATGTTTAATCGTTTAGATATGATATGAAAGCATACGTGGCTGTCAGGTTGGATCAAACGTTTAGTCGACGTTAACTTAGATGATTAATTAGGTAATTGTCTTAAAATTGAAACAAAATACAAATTTAGAGTCCAAAAGTGTCATTCACAAATATAAGAGTTATTTTTGAAACAAAACTTAAACATGATGGACTAAAAGTTGTCAAAATCCCAAAGAAATATATCATTTGACTAATAAATAAAATAGTGGTACAATCTATCTCTCCTAGAGCAACTCCAACAGTTGCCGGCAAATAATACACCAAATAATTAATCTGATGTAATTTTTACATCAAATTTTATCCATCAACTCCAATGGTTCTACATCAAAAAGGAATATTCTTAGAACATTCCATCTTAAAATTCAATTATATATTAAAATAAATGTATTTCTCCACATTTTTTTAATATTATACTTATATTATAACAACTTTAATGATATAATTAACATATAAAAATTATTTCATACTTTTTTTTGAATTACAATTATATTTTTTTTAGGGGTTAAATGAATTTTTTTAGAAGGGAATTATAATTAGATTAGGAAATATAAAAAAAAAGCTGTCTTATCTTCACAAAGAAAAAAAAAAAAAAAAAAAAAAGAAAAGAAAAAAAGAAGGTGAATAGTAGTTGCCGAGATCACAATTTGCCCACCAAATTTGATGGTGAAATCTGGGGATGGATCTTGTTTGGTTTCGGGTGGGGTTGGATCCAACTCAATTTTTTATTCATTTCACTATTTTATTTATTATTATTTTATTAATTCTATTATTTTATTATAAATTCTCTAATCAATCATTCAATATCAACAAATAAAATAATATTAATCAATTCACTTTATTTAATCACTATACTATTTAACCAATACTTTTTCAATATAATATTTTATTAAAATTTCTCTCACTAATCATTTCTTCAACTACACAAATTTCAACATAAAATTTTAACTTTATAATCAATAATTTACTATATTTTATATTAATTTCTTTTTTTTAATCCATTCAACTCCAATCCAATCCGAAACCAAACAGGGCACTAAGGTGCACACCCTCCAGTGCAAAATAAGGTGCACATTAGATCCATTCTCAGCCACAAGTTAAGGTTCTGCTCTTTCTTTCATATTTTTTTTTAATTTTTTTGTTTTTATTTTGTTTTAGTTTATTGGGTTTAGTTTAATAGGGCTATGCTGGATGAAAAAAATATAAAATGAGAAAAAGAACGAAAAAAAAATAATGATTGAGAAGAAAAAACGCGCGCCATTATTACACGCTGTGTTACTACATTTGGTTGTAAGAACATGTAAAGTAACAAATGTAAGAATACGCGGCTTTTCTTCTTTCTCACTATCTTTTTTTTTTTCATTTTTTCTCATTTTAGATAAAAAACGGTCATTTACAACTTTTAACCTTTTTTTTTTAATAAGATAAATTTTTATTAAGATACACGACACAATATATCTAAATTCAAAATTGAAATATACGGCACATCAAATGGTGATAAAGTTTTCTTTTTTTAATAATTTTTAAGGTTTAATAAGATAAAGGTTTGCTTATTGCTCAGTTAATTTTATATAGCCTTAAAAAAAATTACTACATTTTTAATGACATTATTATTTGTATTTTTATATCAATCAATATTTATACAACACTGATACAAATACGGACATATCCAATGCCGCCCAATGCTAAAGACGGCCTAAAGCGAATTGGTTGGATATACCCTTTTTTAGGTTTATTGATTAGGTGATACTGGGTTGTCGGTTATTTGTCGGTTTGTGATTTTTATTTATTGATGATGCCGATCGACATTGTTTAGTTTTGATTTATAATGCACCGAGACTTTAGTTTGAGTGTCGTATCTAGTGTCCGACAATTTTTTGAGACGACGTGGTTTGACATGTGTCGGTTGACTTAAATAATTATACTAATTAATATTTTTATATGTGACACTTCGACACGATGTTGACACATGAACACAAACTTTTTATTTTATAATTTCAATTTTTTTCAGAAAATGTTTAACGACAAGATAAATTGCATACGAATTGCGATGAAAAATGATTTTCAATCTGAATTATAATTTGAAAAGTACTCTATCTTAATAAACTTATCACCATTCACAAAAGATAATTGTTTATCACTATTTGATGTGTCGTGTATTTCAATTTTGAATTTAGATATATTGTGCCGTATATCTTAATAAAACTTTATCATATTAAAAAGTAATAAACTAAACCTAAAAAAAAAAACAAAAGAACAACCTCAGCTTAACTTATGGCTGAGAATGGAGGTAATGTGCACCTTATTTTGCACCGGACGGTGTGCACCTTAGGGGATCCATCCCCAGTGAAATCTCCCCCCTCCCCCCCTCCCCCCCCCCCCCCAATTTGATGGTGGAATTAGATGTGCATTGGAGATGGGTTTTTCACCAATTTGTTGTTTTGATGTTGAATTTGCCTAGCCTTGGAGTTGCTCTTAACAAATGTCTAATTTTTGTTTTCCATACTTATTAAGAAACTTAAACGTTAAAAAATGTTTTTGGGAGAAGGGGTTAGAAGGACACAAAAATAAGAAAATTAGGATAAAAGGACAACTTTTAGTTCATATTTTCTAAAAGAATAAATATACTAGCTATGTACCAAAATATCCCTTTAGCAAAAAATTAAGGTATCGCGGGCTAGGAGGACAAAAAAAGATACAAAATTAGAAAGAAAGACAAGGAAAAAAGATACTGGTTGAGAAGGACAAAACTACCAGCGAAATTGTGGGTAGTGCTGGCGTAATTTGAGGGAAAAGGATTGAGTCATATTTCAAAAATCAGAAATAATACAAATCTTTTTTTTTTGTATACAAATATTTAGCATATCCAAAAATAACTACCTCAACATTAGTGTACCACATGATCATTATTCAGTCGAATATTTATAAACAAATAAATAAATAATACCTCCAAAAAATTATAAAAAAAATCTTTGAACGAAATTATTAGTGGCCGGGGCAGTAATAGGACATGGGATCAAGCATCTCAGGTCTTAATTAGTCAGTGTTAGTACATATTTTATTGGTGCATTCATGTGTAAATGTTCCTTCAACTATGTGTCTAAATGATAGGAGCATTAAAAATAAGATCACGAATAAAAACTCTAGAAATATGTCAAGTTTTCCAAATCAATTTTTCAGTGTTACTACGTTTTTTTTTTGTGCTACGACCACACCTATATATTCCATTGGTTGTTACGAATTGTTTTACAAGTGTTACTACATCATTTTCAGGGATAGCTACATATAATTGGTTGGCAGATGCTATTTGTTTTCGGTGTCACTACATTTTGTTGTAGTAACTACTTTCTTTTTATAACTGTGTTAGTCTAGTTTTAGTTGTAGTAACTACTTCATTTTTTATATTTCTGTTACTACATTATTTTTCGAGGCTACATATATTTTTGTACAGCGTGTACTATTTACTTTTCGGTGTTGATTTATGACAAATTATGCTACCTTAAAGATCTCGGACTTTTCCTTATATTATTGATGAACAATCAAGAACCCTAATGCCAAAAACGCATGAGAGGGGTTTTGTATGTTGCATTTTGAGTCTAAGTGGGATTCTTAGAGTCTTTCACGTATCTCGTTCTTATTCCAGAATCAAGCCTACGTAGTTCCCGGAACGTTGTATTTATAAGGACAATGCATGACCTAACCCTAACACGAGTCGGTTTGTAGCTATTGTCATATTTACCCTTAATTGGGCTTTACCTCGCCGCCCGAGTTATCCTGTGGATATTGGGCCGGCGTGAGGCGGTGTGGACCTGCTTCTCGATATCGATCTATCCGACTGGGATGATCGACTCACCAGAACTCACGTCCCGCGCTTTGCCCGTGAAGTCGATGGTCGTGACTTCGAGTCCCTAGCCATATTTCAGTAGCGAGGATCGACATGCGTGTCAAGGCTTCAGGTCGATATTCCGACTTGTATGCCTTATCGCTCGTGTGCCTTAGTAAATATTTGATCTACGTATCCCACTCGATGATGATATTTCGGTCGTAACCCGATATCGTCGCCATAAGCCCCCGCACTGAGAGAGGCGACTTCCGTTGTCCGAGGTCGATCCGCCAATTTTGAAATCATCTTGAGTTGGACTAAAACTTGGGCGGAAATGGTGTAACCGTTTGCCTCGCCACTGTTTCCACTAGCCAATCGTGGGCCGTTCATTGTGGCGTCGAACGCACTATCGCTTCGTCTTCCGCCATAAATGATGTCATCTCTTGATCTTCGCGATTTGTGGGGAGTTATAACTACTAGTAACTCCCCAAATCACGTCTTTTCACCGTCATTCGGCACCTATCAACACATAAAAGGAGAGGAGTCCAGACGGTGAATCAATCTCACCTATCAATTTCTCCATTTTCTCCGTAAAACACAAGTAAGCTTCATTTCTGCTATCATCTTTTCATCGTTCCTACCGTTCTTGCTTAAATCATCCCATGTCTAGTAGTGCTACAATCTCTCGATAGGATAGAGTCCCGTTCGGCGACCAAACCCCTATATCCGCTTCTTCCGATCAACCCCGAACCCAAATCACGGGAGCCCTTTGGCATCATCGAGGAGCCCAAGAAACTATCCACTAGAATGGATGGAAAGGGCCTGGGGGGTGCACTTCTTGTCTAACCATGGATGATCTCGACCAACTGCGGCGGAGATATGGGCTATCTAGCCCTCAACTGGTAGCTCAGCTTCCCTCCGGCCAGCATCAATTTGCCGATGAGCCCCCGGAAGGGTTCTGTACGGTCTATGAGGCCCAATTATCAATGGGGCTAAGGTTCCCACTATGTCCGGCAGTTCTAGCTATTCTTCGACATTACGAGATTAGTGTATCTCAGCTGGGCCCGAATGCCATCCGAACTCTGATGGGCTTCTTGATTGCCTGCCGAGTCGCGGGTATCGGTTTCACCGTCCCTTTATTTCGATGGTGGCACAAGATCTCCGCGATGCCAGACTCGGGGTGGTACACATTTCAGAAGCGTGCCAATCGTCATGAGTTTGTGTCAAAAGGACCTTCATCTCATTCGAATTGGAAGCCTAGTTCTTCTTCTTCCCGACACGGGTCGGATAACCCTATGTCGGACTATGGAGGTCGAGAGAGGAAGAGATGACAAAGCCGGGTCGTGAAGCCGCACTTAACGAGGCTCTTACTCTCGAGAGATTTACCTTCGAGGTGGTTACACAGGGACTGAGTCTCCTTTATGACCTCGCCGCCTCGAGAAGGCGGGCCCCGTCTCATGCATAGCGCGCTTCATCCTCGTCGTCGATCAAAAATTGTATGAACCTTGGTTATTTTATTATCAAGTCTTAATTCTTTTTGAAGTTGTATTTTTGCTATTTTTGATACTGACTCCTTTTTCACTTGTGTAGTGGGCAGATTCTCGAAGGTTCTTTGTTCGAAGGCTTCTGCTTGTGGGCTGCTTTTGCCGCCGCCGCCTCCAGATCGAGTTACTCCTCCGGCGTCCGAGGAAAGATCTCGCTCAAGTCGGTGGGTCGATTGAGGGTGTCGAGTCAACTACCCTTGTCATACAACCAACTCCGGCTTCACCTCGGAGGACTCACCCATGAGCACCGGTCGATACGTGAAGAGGGCGACCTTATCGACTTTATTGTTGGAGGGAGTGAAGAAGCCTCCGCTCTCTGAAGCAACCCGGTTGCAAAAGAAGAGGTCGGCCTCGAGGAGCTAGTGAGAGATCGGCAAAAGCAGTGAAAAAAGGCCAAACTTATCAAGCCTTCTCTCGATCTTGCCGCCTCGGGAGAGATGTCGGCCGACGATGTCAAGAGGCTGGACGACCAGGTCCTGGCCTCTTCTCTCCGAGAGCCGGGTCGCGTGGTATGCACTAACTCTTGTCGATTTCTTTTTATATCCTGGATGTGTATATCTTAACCTAGCTTTTCCTCCTTGCAAAGCATTACTTTATGAGTCGAGAGCTTCCCGACGTATGAATACGCCCGTCAAAATCGAGGAAGGGTTGAAGACACAAATCCGGAGGTTGAATGACAGGCTTGCTATCGAGTCGGCTAGTGTCATCAGGTGCCGGAATCGCGACTTAACGCTTTTTCAAGGAAGAAGGCTGCTGTTTGAGATAGAGAAGGTCAAGGAGGAGCGGGAGGCTATCATTGCCGGTGAGGAGAGATCTGGCTGCGGCCGAGGGAGGAGGCTGGCCGCCAAAGTAGCTCGAGGAAGAAGCGGCGCGGCGAGCGATTCTTGAGAGAGAGATCAATTGAGAGCCGAACTTGATCGAGTTCTGGCGGCTTGAGAGGCGAGGGCGCTACGGTTCTCGAGTATCGGAAGTCCAAGAGTTGGGCATGGATCTCGATGTCATCATGCGAGACGACCATACTTGGAGGATTCACCAAGGCGGTGGACCAAGTAAGAAAGGTTTATCCGGATGTCGAGATCGACAAGCTTGAAGAGCCTGGCTGCTTTATGACCACGACTTCGGGCGCGCCAGTATGACCAATACTTGATGAATTTCAGCAGGTGTATCCTTGCCTGAAGTATGGTGGTCCCACAAAGAAACCCGGCTCCCGATAACCACGACTCCAGCGCCATCGCTTGCTCTACGTCGACCCCAGAAGATGCTACTCCGACTCACGATGCTTCTATTTAATTATCTCGACCTCCTTGGGACTTTGATATTCGAGTTTTAACTCTTGTAACTATTTGTACATTTTCTTGACTTTGAATCGACTTGGGTGAATGTTCCATCTACAATGGTTTGTCTTTTCGACCGGCCTTAATTTGTTTTGAAATTTACGCCTTTTGTCTCTCTGTTTGTTATTATTTACTTACTCATTTATTACTGTCTTTGGCTTTCTTGCTTGTCGAGCCTCTGGCTCTGTTCGCTTCTGCCTTATCGATGTAATATTGCCCTTCCCCCAAGTGTTTTATGAACTTCAGTTCATAATGCACTTGGGCTCTATATGGCTTTTAGGTCGATCTATTTGCCTTGGCTTTTTAGCCTTATAGGCTTGCTAGATCTTCGAGTTAGTCCGACATTGCGAACTGTCCTTGTCTCGGTCTAGCTGCCCCTTGGGCTGGTTAGACTTCCGACTTGGACGTTTGGCCCGACCATGCGAACCGTCCTTTGTCTGCCTTATTCGACCCTTAGGTGCGTTAGGCTTTTGACTTGGACATCTGACCCGACCTTGCGAGTCTTCTTTTTGCCTTCTGCATTATATGCTTGTGGCGTTGTCGGGAGTTCCGACTCGCGGATTGCTCCATACTTTGTCGATTGTAACTTCGCGTCCTTTTGGACTTAGAATATTACAAAAATACTTAACAGAATAGTAGAAAAAGGAATCATCATTTATTATAATAAAGATAGAATTGTCACATGGATGATTACAAATCTTGTAAAATAAGTAGAAACAAACCGATCGACTAAGGCCTGAGCGTAAAATTTCCTCAAATTATTCGCGTGCCATTGTCGAGGATCTGTAGTTCCGTCTCCCCGCCCGACCTAGTTGATATGAACCTTTAGGGTGGACTTTTAGGATCGATATGGGCCTTCCCAGGCCTCGGGAGAGGCCCCGATCTCCTTTGCCGACTTGCTTCGTTCTTTCTCAAAACTAGGTCTCCGACTTTGAAATATCTCAGTATTTTACCCTCGCGTTGTAATATTGAGAGATCTTCGCTTGTACCTTGCCATTCTCGGCAGAGGCCATTTCTCTCCGCTCCTCGAGATTATCCTTCTCTTGTCGGATATCGGGATCATTCGTCTCAATATTATACGCTAACACTCGAGGGAAGGGACGCCCGATCTCCGCGGGGATAATCGCCTCGCACCCATAGTCGAGGAGAAAGGTGTTTCACCCGTTGATGCGTTTGAGCCGCTCCTGTATGACCACAGGATGCTCGGGAGTTGCAACGCCTATCTCGTCCTTGACTTGAGCCTCTTTTTTCCGAGTTTAATCATCCGATTTGTTTGCTCGACTTGACCATTTGCTTGAGGATCGCGATCGAAGTGAAGTCTTGATCAATATGATATTCGGCTAACCACTCGACTCTTCGGTCTTGAATTGAGTGCCGTTGTCCGAGATTAAAGCCTTCGAATACCATACACGCATAAAATATCGACCCATAGGAATTTCTTGATTGTAGCCGCTTTGATGTCGGGTAAAGCTTTGGCTTCTACCCACTTAGTGAAATAATCTACTGCAACTACTACAAACTTATTATTCCCTGGAGCCCGAGGTAGGGGTCCTACAATATCGACTCCCACACATCGAAGGCCATGCCGACGAGATGACATTCATTTCTTGTGCTGTTGATGAGAGATGTTATCGTGAATTTGGCAAGAATTGCATCTACGCACTAATTTGATCGCATCTCGTTGCATTGACGGCGAAGTATCCAAATGAGCTTGCATTTCCGAGCTAGCATTCTAGCCCCCGCATGATTCCCACAAGCTCCCTATGGATTTCTTCGAGAAGATATTCTCCTCCTGTCTCGAGATCGCATCTCAACCATGGACTTGTGAGCGACCTCCGATAAAGTATGTCGTTGAAGAATGCGTATCGAGCCATCAAGTCGGACCTTTCTTGACTGTACCTTATCATTGGGTAATATTCCGTCCTTTAAGTAAAGGACAATTGGATCCATCCATGTAGCCTGCTGAGATATCGGCTGGGCTTCTATCTCTTCATAGCTTCTCTCTGTTAGCGATTCTACTAACACCTTTTACTAGAGACGAAATTCGATGCTAACTTGGGCGAGGCGTCGGCCTGTTGTTCGAGTTCGAGGTACTGTTCGAATTGAATCGAGTTGAATTTCGGCTTAAGGCCTTGGACTACTGCCAAATACTTCTTCATAGTCTCTTCCTTAGCCTCATATTCCCCTTTGATGTGATTAACAACCAATTGCGAGTCACTGTAAACGTTGAGATTTTCGACCCCCAGCTTTAGAGCGAGCTTCAGACCAGTGATAATTGCTTCATATTCTGCCTCATTATTAGTTGCCTTAAAATCGAATCGGAGGGCGTATGGAAACTCCTCCCCCCTCGGGCTGACTAATAGGAGGCCTGCACCTGCTCCTTCTTTGCTCGAGGCCCCATCGGCATGGAGCATCCATCGTTCTTCGTGACTTTGCTTTTCTTGCTCAAGTTGCACTGATATACCTTCGGCTAAGAAGTCTGCTAAAGCTTGAGCCTTGATTGCGGTGCAGCGCACGAACTTCGATGTCGTATTGAGCCATCTCGATTACCCACTTCGCGAGTCGACCGGATGTGTCGGGCTTAGCTAGAATTTGCTTCGAGTGGTTGGTGCAGCGACTACCACTATAGGATGGGCTTGAAAGTATGGCCTAAGCTTTCGATCGTGTACCAACGCTAGTCGCGAGCTTCTCACCGGTGAATATCGGGTTTCGAGGCCATGCAGAGCCTTACTTACAAAATATATGGGCACTTGGCCCTTTTCTCCCTCTCGAACCAAGACCGAACTCACTGCTTCCTCGCAGACTGATAAATAAACTAGCAACCTTTCCCCCTCTCGAGGAGAGGTGAGAGTAGGTAGTTCTGAAAGATATGCTTTTAGTTCCTCGAAGGCCGTCTGGCATTCGTTGTTCCAATGGAAAGTAATGGGGCTTTGAAGAACTTTGAAGAATGGTAGTGCATTTGGTGACCGAGATAAAAACCTATTCGAGTCTTTGCCATCCGACCGGTGAGTCTCTCGAACCTCTTTCATGTTTCGAGGTGCAGCATATTCTTTAGTGTGTCGATCTTGTCGTGGTTAGCTCGAATCCGTCTCTCGACACCATATACCCTAGAAATTTGCTGTCCGCACTCCGAAGGTGCACTTTTTGGATTAAGTTTCATGTCGGTATCTCTTAGCACCTCGAACACTTCCCAAGGTCTACCAAAATTGCTTCATGGATCGGCTTTTGATGAGTAGATCGTCCACATAGACTTCCATATTCTTACCAATCTGCTTCATAAAATTCTATTATTTGCCTTTGGTATGTAGCTCCGGATTCTTTAATCCGAATGGCATGGTAACATAGCAAAGGTGCCAAACTCAGTAATAACGCTGTCTTCTCCGCATCTCGGGGTCCATGAGAATTTGATGGTACCCTTTGTATGCATCGAGGAACGCGAATACCTCAAAACCGATGGTCGAATCAACTAACTTTGTCGATCTTAGGTAATGGATAGGAATCTTTAGGGCATGCCTTATTCAAATCCGTGAAATCAACGCATACGCGCCACCGCCATCCGGTTTCTTCACTAACACCGGATTGGCAAGCCATTACGGATAGAGCACTTCTTTTACTATATTTGCCGACGAGAACTTCCCGACTTGGACTCGATAAGCTTCCAATCGATCTTGCGCGAAATTTCGCTTTTCTTACGCTTGGCGGCTTTACGGCCTGGTCAATCTCGAGTTTATGGATGGCGATGTTTGTCGGTAGGCCTGGCATATCGGACGCCTTCCAGGCGGTAGCGTCCTGAACTCTTTTCAACCGAAATCGATCGAGAATCGCTTTTCTGAGTCGGGATCCAAACCCGACTTGGACACTCGATCGATTCCATCTTCCCATAGTGACATTTTCAACCGCTTCACCGAGCCCAACACTTCTCTTCCTCCTCTCCTCGGAATGAGCTCTCGATGAGGACTTGTTGTACCGCCATCTTACCGTTCATCACTATCGAATTGCGAACTTCAGCGATTTCAATATCCCTTTTACTTATTGGGAACCCTTTCGAGTCGGGAATTTCATGTTTGTATGGAACGTCGAAATTATAGCTCAGTAACTCGAAAAGAATGGTCTACCCAAAATAACATTATACGCGGAGGGAGCTTTAACAACCACGTAGTTTAGCTCTAGCGTCCTCCCTCTTTCCCCATCACCTACTGTCGTTAGTAGCTTTATGGAACCCATGGGATGGACTGCCTGACCTGTGAAGCCGAATAGTGGAGAGGCTATGGGCACTAAGTCTTTCTCTTTGAGCTTCATTCCCTGGAATGCCGAGTAGTATAAGACATTCACAGCGCTACCATTATCGACGCATACTCTCGATACTCTGGCGCGACTTATAACTGCTTCAATCACTAACCCCTCATTATGACTTGTCGACTTAGGGACGTCGTCTCTGGGGCCGTACCCGACTTCCGTAGTTAATCTTGACTGCTTACGCGGCCTCGAGCTGTCGTCTGGTTCTCGACTGGCTCGTTCCTTCTCACTCTCCCCCGGCCCAAATATCATATTCACATAATTGTTTGGGCGATTATCATCATAGCGATCCTTGACCATAGTAGTCCCTATTGTTATCAGGAGATCGGTCTCGTCTGAGGATCGATCTTTTCTTCTTTGATTCTCTCGACTTGACCTCTATCCTGGTCGATTTCTTCTTTTGAAGTCTCACGCCCCTGGGCTCATTATAACTCGATCGGTCTACGACCTCATCCAAATTTTCCTCCGGATGCGAGCCTCGATGTCTTTCTTTAAATCGAAACAGTCCTCTGTCGAGTGACCTGTGTCCTCGTGGAATTCACAATACTTTGTCGACCTTCGTTTTTCTCGAGGTTTTTTGATCGGAGGTGGCCTCTTGGCCAAATTCTTAGAAACCATGATTGATAAGACCTCTGTACGGGACCGGTTGAGGGGAGTAAAATCTTTATCCTTTCGCCCCTTTTTCTCGACCGGCCCGAGGAGGGCGCCGATGCGATCCCAAACAGACGTTTTCCTCTCTACATCTTGGTCGCCGAGGTGATTCTTATTTCCTCCTCGACCTTCTTTCCTCGAGCCGTCCATCCACTCGGCTTGGTGTGCCTACGCCTTGCGCCTCTTCGCCTTGGCAAAATCGATGTCACGACATTCACACACTCATCCATGTTTGAGGAGGTTCTGCTAACTTCTCATACAACTTTGTGTTGCGCAGTCCCCTACGAATGAAGTGATCAAGACTCGATCCCGAGGATCCTTCACCGCATGGCCTCGAGGTTAAACCTCTTGAGATAATCTAATACCGACTGTCTCTATCTTTGCCACACGTTTGTGAGTGCGTCTCGCTTCAATCAAACTTTTTGTTGACGATGAAGGCGTCTCTGAATTTTCTGGCGAGCATGGTGAAGCTGGAGATGGATCTGGGTTTCAACTTGGTAAACCACTCTCTTGCTCGTCCTACAAGTAGAGTCTCGAATGCCCGGCATCGCATCTCGTCAGGGGCACATTCTAGCCTCATCTGGGATAGATACCTGTGAAGATGGTCCTCCGGGTCGGTGGTGCCATCATACGGGTCTATCTTAGGTATTTTAAACCCCTTGGGTTTAGGATAGTCTTCAATCTCCTTGATGAAAGGAGACTCTAACCACAACGGGCCTGGGTTTTTCCTGAGATTACATCTAACTCCCGCTTAACGCTATCTTCATCGATGCGTATGTGCTTCATTGTATTTCGCTTCCTCCGTTCGACCGAACTTGAGGAAGCAGCGACCTCTTCGAATTGATCTCGGCTTAGGATTATTGGCGGCGTTTTGGGCCGCCTTCCGCTGTTGTTCTTTATCTCTGCCGATTAAAGGCTTCCGCCATTATCTTTCTCGAGGCATTATGATGCATGTCGCCGCCACCGATCCACCATGGCTTGATACTGCAGGGCAAGGCCACGAGTTTGTTTTGGCGGATTTTCATGGGCGGTCTCTAAAGCCGGATCTTTTTCCCGAGGATCCGCACTTTGCCATTCACTTGTCTGCGTGGATTCTCGCGATCCACGTTTTTAGAGGTGGTTTTTCTGGCGGTCTTTTCCTTCGGAGGCATGATGATCTTGATGTATTCAACAAAAGAAGGAGCCCTCCTTCTAGCGCCAATGACGATGACAAATTATGTCACCTTAAAGATCTGGACTTTTCCTTATATTATTGATGAACAATCAAGAACCCTAATGCCAAAAACGCAGCAGAGGGTTTTGTATGTTGCGTGAGTCTAAGTGGGATTCTTAGAGTGCCTACGTATCTCTGTTCTTATTCCAGGAATCAAGCCTCACGTAGTTCCCCGGAACGTTGTATTTATAAGGACAATGCATGACCTAACCCTAACATGAGTCGGTTTGTAGCTATTGTCATATTTACCCTTAATTGGGCTTTACCCCTCGCCCAAGTTATCCTGTGGATATTGGGCCGACGTAGTTTGGTGTGGACCTGTTCTCGATATCGATCTATCCGACCGGGATGATCGACTCACCAGAACTCACGTCCCTTGCGCTCGCCCGTAAGTCGATGGTCGTGACTTGAGTCCCTAGCCATATTTCAGGCGAGGATCGACATGCGTGTCAAGGCTTCTGGTCGATATTCCGACTTGTATGCCTTATCCGGCTCATGTGCCTTAGTAAATATTTGATCTACGTATCCCACTCGATGATGATATTTCGAGGTGCGTAACCCGGTATCGTCGGTGTTACTACATTTTGGTGTAGTAACTACTTTATTTATATATCTGTGTTACATCTACTTTAGTTGTTGTTACTACTTCTTTTTCTTAGTTACTACACTTTTGTAACTGTTACACCATAATTTTTTGGCCGTGATTACATGTTTTTAGATCATATTGTGTTCCTTTGATTATATTTAACAGTTCATGTGATTGTTTTTTATTTTATTTTTTAAAAAATAGGAGAACGATTTGAGGAAGATTGTCATTCCCTTTTAATATTCCAACTTATTGCCCTGAAAATCCTGTTTTGAATTACATGATATAATCTTTAAAAAAAAAATGTAGTGACGCGAATAAATTACATGTATGTGAGATGTGAATTATGAAATGTGAATTGTGAGATGTGAATCGGATATTAAGAAGAGAGCAATTTAATAGGTAACAAACTCCTAAATTTAAGGAGTAGTTTACTACACAATTGATTAGTAGGCTGTATATTTTAAAATATATATATAGAGAGATCCATTAACTAATAGGGGTATTATAGGAAGAATAATTAATGATTGTCCTTATAAATAAATAGTTTTTTTTTGTCCTTTTATCCTGATAAACTTCCAAATGTGTCATTCTCCACAAAAATCTAAAAAAGAAAAACTCTTGCAGAATGTGTGTGTGATGAGGAACGAATATCCCGAAAAATGGCGTAAGAAGAAAAAGAGAAAAAATAAATAAATTATGAGAAATTATTTATTAGAATTATTATTTAATTATTTAGGAGAATAATTAATGAGAAATATTTGATAAGATTTTGATTTATTTACTTTCCTTAATTAAGAGAATTAGAGATTTATTTCTTAGGAGAAAGTATTATATTTCTTGAGAAGCGAAGTATTTTTAGTTCTAGACTTTTATTTCCTACCCTATATAAAGGGAGGAGCTCTCAATGTAATAGCATACAATATAACATCTTTCTATCAATAAAATCATAAGAGTTTTCTCTTGTTAAGCTTTTTGGCTTGTGCTTGTTCTTGAGTTTTTCGTCCGATTGAACGATGTCAATCACCCTCGTCCGTTCTTACGTTAACGAACTTGGTTCTCCAGGTCCTGTCCTGCATCAGTTGGTATCAGAGCCATAGGTTTCGTATCAACTTGGGCATCGACTACATCGTATCCCTTCTTATTATCCAGCCATCAAATTATCATCTCCTTCGTTTTTTCCTCATAAAGTTTCGATCACCCAGAAAAAGAAAGAATTTTTTTTTACCGTGCGTGTCTGCAAATATTGTGCCAAGAGAGCAACAACAAAATTTTGTTCTCGCGTCCCCGTATAGGACATCCAGAAAGAAAATTTGCTTTGATTGTTTCTGGCCCCAGATATCATTCTAAAGTCTCATGTTTGACCTTGCATCCTGTTTTATATTCGTATCCAAGAGGAAAACTATCCAAAGAGTCCAACAAAGTACTTTGTAATTCAAGAAATATTTATCTTCGTTCTTTCTACAGAAAAAAAAAATATTGCTCTTGTATTTTTTGTTCTGCTTGTAGCTTTACTTTCGGGTCAGGCAAAGACTAAAAAAGCTAAGAAAAAAAATTGTGATCTTCATGGCTAACAGCGCCGCACTGAATCAACGGCTCGACGCTCTCACCCATAAGTTTGACAAAATTCTTGACACCGCAGAGGAATGTCGTGTATTATGCCGAAAGCTTCTAGCAGCCGCTCCTCCAAGAGAAGCACCTCAGTGGCAACACAACATATCCTATGCGACAACACATAATCAACTTCCCTTGAAAGGTGCATGTGTCTCAGTTGTCACGTAACATCCCATTAATCAAGCCATATGATCAACATGTCATCCCAATGCAGCCGTCACCGTCCCAAGCAAATCAACATGTGCCTCTGCTCGCCATTAATCCACCAAAGGCCACAACCCAAGAGCAGCCACTACCCGCAACGGCCTTTGTTCACCCGCATCAACCAATGCCGGTAGCCGTCCAACCTACACCGATTCACACATGCCGCCAAGAAGAAGAATATGATGATCCAATTGAAAAAGATTGTGAAGACACTATTGTTAATGAAGAAAGCGCTGAGGAATCTCCTGAACATGTTGAAAAGAAGATTGTTGATTCTTTAAAAGCACCTTCAGATTCTCAAGTTCATGATCTGCATGCATAGTTATCAGACCCGGCCCGGTCATTGACCCGGAAAAGACACCGGGTCAGTGGTTCAACCGGTGGGTCACATCATATACTTAAAAAATATAATTGAATATTCAAAACATAAAGATAAAATAAAATATAACAACCATAATTATTTTCAAAATACTCCAACAAACACAATTACAAATCAGACAACATAAAATCCTCAAATGATTATCTGTTGTGCAAGTTAAAGCGCAAATAATCAGCCTTTTCTTTAGGTGAGTGT
The DNA here is from genome assembly GCA_026214975.1 of Gentiana macrophylla. NCBI lineage: Eukaryota > Viridiplantae > Streptophyta > Magnoliopsida > Gentianales > Gentianaceae > Gentiana > Gentiana macrophylla. The sequence goes on from CM047815.1 coordinate 91,915,834, forward strand.
TGTAGCTACTGCTACAATTTCATACATTCCTAAAAAAACACAGCAATACATTCAATCTATAATGAAAACAAGCTCATTATCTTCACTTCAAGTTTCCAACGGTAAAAAAAAGTACAAATACCCTAAATACCAATAATTATTTCCTATAAAATAAAAATAATACATACTGCTACTTGATTTTTTTTTATGAGAGATCTGCTCGATGTTCTTTTTTTTGACAAAATTTGCTCGATGTTTTGAGATTTATACTATTTGGAACTGAAGCTTCTTTTTAGAACCGGCTAAATGTGAATGAAATCTTGATGACAAAAAAAAAAAAAAAAAAAAAAAAAAAAAAAACGGGCTGATGGAAAACCGCCCGGGTCACCGGGTTGACCGGTCCGACCGCCGGGTCGACCGGTTCAACCGCCGGGTCGACCGGTTGACCGGTCCGACCGCCGGGTTGGCCGGGTCAGAACGGTTCACTTGCGTAAACGTTCGAATGCTTGACCCGCCCGGGTTTGGGACCGGGTCACCGGATCAACCGGTTCGACCGCCGGGCCGGGCCGGGCCGGGTCTGATAACTATGTCTGCATGAGTGCGACACAAATTTGACAACCAGATGCGTGAAGGAGATCAACCAAGTCACATTGTCTATCAATCGTGAAAATTGCAATCAAAAGGTGGATGTTTCAAAAGCTTCAAACTTGATTGCATTGGTTAAAATACCGAAGATAGAGCTCAAGGATCATGATTTTGTTGATTCAAGTTTTGTTGGTTCCCTAAAGCCTATTGTTGAAGATTTGACTAGGCATGATGACATCTTTTTCAAAGTTGAGTTTGAAAGGGAAGTCCAAACAGTTTACTCTCTGGATATTCAGTTAGCGTACACTTTCCTTGCCACGATGACAACTCGGGGACGAGTTGTTTTGAAGAGGGAGGGAATGATGAGGAACGAATATCCCGGAAAATGACGTAAGAAGAAAAAGAGAAAAAGAAATAAATTATGAGGAATTATTTATTAGAATTATTATTTAATTATTTAGGAGAATAATTAATGAGAAATATTTGATAAGATTTTGATTTATTTACTTTCCTTAATTAAGAGAATTAGAGATTTATTTCTTAGGGAGAAAGTATTATATTTCTTAGAGAGCAAGTATTTTTAGTTCTAGACTTTTATTTCCTACCCTATATAAAAGGAGGAGCTCTCAATTTAATAGCATACAATATAACATCTTTCTATCAATAAAATCATAAGAGTTTTCTCTTGTTAAGCCTTTTGGCTTGTGCTTGTTCTTGAGTTTTTCGTCCGATTGAACGATATTAATCACCATCGTCCGTTCGTACGATAACGAACTTGGTTCTCCCGGTCCTGTCCTACATCAGTGTGTGTGTGTGTGTGTGTTTGCATTACATTGACATATATATTTTGAAACCCCAATTTTTTTTTTCGTGTGTGTCTAATCTCCCTTTAATTTTTAAGGAATTTTTTTTTTCGAAAATAGTTTTTTCTTTTCGTTTCATGTTTTTTTCTTTTAAGTTTTCAAAGTTTTTTTTATCTTTAACCGACCTAAAAATTCTGATAATTCTATTTAAAAAAAAAGCGATACGAAACCCTAGATATCATAATTTCACGTTTGTGGTTCTAGAGATGTCGCCTCAGATGGTTCCCCTAAAAGTGTGGTCAGGGAACCAACCGGTGATGTCCGGCGACTCGTTTTGATTGTTCTGAGTTCGTTTTGCGTATCTAAGTGGACATTTCGAAGCAGATCAGGTTGCAGAAATAGTTTTGGATCTTGATTCATTTTTTGAAGTAAAAGTCTAATCATTCAGTAAAAGCTCTTAGCTTTGATCTTGTTTAGGCTGTGTTTTCGTAGAGTTCAAGTTGGATTCGTTTATTGTTCGTAGATTCGCGTGGTATCGGACATAGTTGCAATTTTGTTCATAGAATCGGATTTGATAAGGTAAGGGGGTCTTTTTATAAAAAATGACTTGTTATTTTTTTTTAGAAGAAAAAATGGATTTATTGCATCACGTCAGAATGACAAGCCATGATTACATGAGAAGGCGGCCCAGAGCCCCATTGTTTAAGTCCTACCAGAGACAGACCTTCTTTTGCCAAGAGATGAGCTGGATCGTTTCCTTCTCTCTTGGCAAAAGAAAACACAAGTAGAGAAAACTTGGAAGATCATGTTATTACTTTATGTATTTATTATTTTCTGAAAATATGCACGAATCTGGACATAACTATGCGTGTAGGGTAGTTGCCGGAGAGTTGTAGTTCAGAAAACATACTTAAGAGCTTGGTCAGACCGGATCCCTGACAACACCGGTTGGAGAACCGACCCCTCTAAACCCCAATGTCTAGTTTTTGGTAGTTTTGTGACGTACGCATTATCTTCAACACCTGTATTTTGTTTTCAAGTAATTTCTGCAAGTATTTTATGTACACTGTTACGAGTAATGGAGATAAGTTATGGACCTTCGTATGATCACAAAGGATTGCATTAGACTCAAACATGAATTTATGTGCTCTTACATGTATTATGTGTTTGCCTAGATCTTCTTGGTGAGGTGCAGTTTTCACCCATTATGTATTGTACCGAGCACCATGATTAAATATTATGTTGGATGTATGACTGGTTATATTACGCATGATGCAACTCAATGTATTGTACCGAATATCGTGATCTTACGTGTCACGTGGGATGCGTGGTTGTCATATTACCCAAATCACAGCATGCCCTCATGCTATGTGGTAGCATGTGTTCTTACTCTAGACTATCTGTATTGTTTGTTGAAACAAGAACATGGCACGTGCAACCGTGCAAGATAAACTAATGCAGTTAATTGAACATGTTTATGTCCATTGTGCAAAATAGTTTTGTCAAGTTTGTAAAACAAAATTAGGACAGATACACACAAAAACTCATATAAAAGATACCCACTACTAGAAAAACTAGTTACCATTATATGAAAACTCTCATGTTCTTAAAATTTCAAAGCTAATGGTGTTATGGTGTTTGGGTTAATGGGTACTTCCAAGTATATTAAACTTTTCACTTGAAATGTAAAACGATCGATATTATTTCATCCCAACAAGCTTCAAAGTGTGTTATACGAATGTCTGAAAATAGAAAACAAAATCAACTAAGAACTCAACAGGAAAACTAGTTTTCTAGCCCAAAGCAAGTTTTAGGTTTCTAACTATCTCGACCATTTGAGCTGCAAAGATTACAAGAGGAGGGCGATTTGCTTCTGCCTCAAAAACTATTTTGTTTCGCCATTTCCCAATCCCGTATTGTCTCTCTATCCGGAAATAACACCACTTATTTTTCCACAGGGGTGCTCACCTGCTCGGTTGCGTTTGAAGCAAGCTAAAATACAGTGCTCGGTAGTCTTCAAAAAATGCAATCTGACATGATGTAAGGTAAGGTAATCCGGCATGATGTAAGGTAATAGCACACAAAAAAAACTAAAAATAATGCTTTCATTGAGAGTTGCATTTGAAGGTAATCCAGCTTGTCACCATTTCCCAATCCCGTGTATTGTCTCTCTATCCGGAAATAACACCACTTATTTTTCCCCAGGGCTGCTCGCCTGCTCGGTTGCATTTGCAGCAAGCTAAAATCCAGTGCATGATGTAAGGTAAAATCCAGTGCTCGGTAGTCTTCAAAGAATGCATTCTGACATGATGTAAGGTAAAATCCAGTGCTCGGTAGTCTTCAAAGAATGCATTCTGACATGATGCTGTAATAGCATAAAAAAAAAGAAGTAAAAAAACAGTCTTCAAAAAATGCATTCCGACATGATGTAAGGTAAGGTAATCCGGCATAATGTAGGTGATAGTTCAATAAAAAAAAGTAAAAAACAATAGTGCTCAGTAGTCTCCAAAGAATGCATTCTGACATGGTGCTGTAATAGCATAATGAAAAAAAGTAAAAAAAAAAAAACAGTCTTCAAAGAATGCATTCCGACATGATGTAAGGTAAGGTAATCCGACAAACTATAGATAATATAGCTCAATAAAAAAAGTAAAAAACAATGCTTTCATTGAGAGTTGAACTCAAGACCTCCCGCTTACTAAACGGGTGCTCTAACCAACTGAGCTATGAAAGCTTTGGTAAATAAACAATAAATGTATTATCTATTTAATTTCGTGACAGCCACAGCAAAGAAAAGATGTATTTTTTTTTTTTTGAGAAGAAGAAAAGATGATTTTAAGTTTAAAAAAAGTGGAAATTTGATAAAAGTTAAAGCAATTACTAAATGCATGTGACATTTTTGTCATCTAGTTGCATTGAATTGTGTAGATTTAAATTGAAATTCTAGACATCACATGAGATAAGACAAAAATTTGGCTTTACATTTTGAGTATGCAATATTGAAATGTATACGTACATATGTTACGTATTTTATGTACATATAGTATGTGTTACATTTAATTTATTCTTATATATATATATATATAAACATACAAGTAGTATACATATTTGTAAATACACAGGTGCATATACATGTATATAGATCCTTCAATGTATGTGTAGTTTGTACTTAATTCATTTTACTCTATTTTCTCTTTTTCGGGGCGAACACCTGTTATCTACTAAAGAATTCCTAAAACTGAATCGAAAGAGCAAAAACTGAAAGCTAGGGTTTCGTGGGGAAGGGGACGAGACCTGAATAGAGAAGAAAAGAAACTCAAATAATTTTTATTGTCTTTTTTCTTAATGTCTAAATACAAGTAATGAGTCCCTTATATATTTTTGGGAGAAAATACGAAAGAAATGGAAAATATTACCTCGAAAGAGCAAAAACTGAAAGCTAGGGTTTCGTGGGGAAGGGGACGAGACCCGAAAAGAGAGAAAAGAAACTCAGATATTTTTTATTGTCTTTTTTCTTAATGTCTAAATACAAGTAATGTGTCCATTATATATTTTTGGGAGAAAATGCAAAAGAAATGGTGTGTTGATATCTTCATCAGACATGGTAGGGACAAAGACAGTGGTTGGTGTGGATGGGGTTGATGGAATAGGTTCTGTGTCAATATCCTGAGTAGTGTGTGAGGTTTCTGGTGGGATAGGGTTTGGAGCAGGTTCTAGACCCGGATCAGTTTGTGGTGGATTATCTGGAGGTGGTGAGTGGGAGTGAGAACAAGAGTGATAGATATCTGTAGGATTCCAAGAATCAAAGATGGTGTGAACATGTTGTTGATTGATGGTAGACCTGGTTTTGTAGGGTAATAAAGTTTCATCAAAAGTGACATGTCTTGACACAAAACAATTTCTTGTGGAGGGGTGAAAGCACTTGTACCCCTTATATTGTGTGTTGTATCCAAAAAACACACAAGGCACAGTCTTGGGGTTAAATTTATGCTTTTTTGTATCCCATGGATAGGGGTAGCACCTGCTACCAAAGACCCTCAAGTTTGAGTAGTCTGGATGGACATTGTGGAGGATGTAATGGGGTGATTGCATGTGGAGAGCTGATGAGGGCATTCCATTGATCAGGTAGACTGCTGTGGATAGGGCTTCTACCCAAAGGAATAGGGGCAATCTACTATGGAAGAGCATGGTAAGGCCTAATTCTCGAATGGTCCTATGTCTCCTCTCCACTACCCCAGTCTGCTCAGGTGTGTGAGGGCAAGAGATTAGATATGTGATTCCTGTTTTTAAGAAGTGGGATCCAAGTTTATTATTGATGAACTCCCCTCCACCATCAGAGTGAAATCTTTTAATATGTTACTTAAACTGCCTGAGCACATAGCTTTCAAAGTTTAAGTATACTTCAAAGAAATCTGACTTATGTTTAATAGGAACAAACCAAATGTATTTTGAAAAATCATCAACAAAAGACACATAATATCTAAACTTCCCAATTGACTCTATTAGGGCAGGTCCCCATAGATCACAATTAATTAAATCAAACATACAAGAACTACTTTGTTCTGAGTGTGTAAAAGGCAGATTGCTCATCTTGCCAATTTGACAACTCTCACACAGATGCACTTGTTTATTATTCCCTAAAACCTCTATGAGGCCTTTATTCTTCAAGACTTGAATTGTAGGAAATTGAACATGCGCTAGCCGTTGATGCCACAGATCAGCCGAGAGAAAAGGGAAACAAGCTTCAGCTTCTAAATTTCTGTTTTTTTTATATAGCTAAATTTCTAATCTTAAACATAACAAACAGTTTGAGTAAATTAAGATAATAAAAGATACTAAAATAAAATATAAAAAAAAATCCACACTTATTAATGTATGATAATCAAATTAAATGTCAAAATACATTTTTCTTTAATATTGTTAATTTAATGCAAATGCTTAAAAGTGAATTTTGGTCAGTTCTACACAGATGAAATTACACTGGACGGCGTAATCACGCGGTGAAAATGTTGAAATGGACTCGACATTTAGTTTTTCCTATTCTACATCTAGCTACGTACGTTTCTCCGAGTCATTTTATTTTCCGTAATTATACCCTGATGTTGTATTTGTAAGTCTTATTTATATAATTTGGTATAAATACTAGTAATATACGTGCCGGCGTTCATTTTAGGATAAGAACTCGGTGTACAAAAACATGACGTAACAGAGATGATCATCTTCATATCGAAACATAGTTTTACAATATCGATGTACAAATATGCCTTAGTACAAATGAACTATACTGTGGCGTGACTACTTTGGGTCACTGTAGTCAGGGGTAGACGCAGGGTCCCTGACGACGGGGGTTATAATTCAAAAGATTTTTTTTGTAATAAAAATGATGTATAGTAGTTTTTTTTTGTCCGCATGGATACGGGAAAAAAATCAATATTGTATGTCGCAAAAAACGCAATTATACAATTTGCGTATAATTGAAAAAAGCACTAATAAATATCGAATGATCATAACACATTAACATTTAGATTCCCATTAATAAAGATATCTAATACTAGAAACGATGTTTTTTTTTAAATAGAGAAATCAACATTTCAAAACTTATTAATATTTGTTTAAATGCATCCTTTGGTTATAATTATGTAATTTTATTTTAATGATAAAAGAATTATGTTAAATTATCTAATTATTAAAGATGATATGGGCGAAATTAAATTTTTGGGAGGATATAACATATATAATTGTGTTATTCCCGGATCCGGGAGCGAGTGCCCCCTACCAATAGAGTGCATCCGCCCCTGTAGCTTTGAGGCTTCTATTTTACTTTTTATATCAATACTATTTCTAAAGTTAATTACAATAAATGGCAACATATATTATTACATTATTGATTATATAATATATAATGATTAATGAATATGTAGCTATGATAATAAATGATGACATTTATTTGTTGCACACTCATTTTACCATTGCAGCACACTATATATGCACAACAATACAAATGATTCTGTGAATTAGTTTTTGGAACGAAAAAGCGACTTCTAACAGGTTCATTGTGAAAATCGACTTTAAAATAATCGGTTTTTGACTCCAGAATTGGCTTTAATAAAATTAATTTTATAAAAACAGTATGATACACCGGTAGGTGAGAAGAAACGGTAGAAAAATTTAAATGCCAAATAATAGGGCCTAATAAATAATGTGATTATTTTTTAACATTTATATTAATACTTCTATTATGACACTTCCACTACTAATAAGTAATAAATAAAATAGATTTTTGTCCAGAAGGACAAAATTATCAAAAAATCGAGATAGAAGGAAATTGTAATTTAATAAGGACAAAAGTAACAATTATGAAGTAACAAATATGAAATAACAAATGTGAAATAAAGTAAATATGAAGTAACAATTGTGAAACACAAAGTAACATTAACACGTGAAATAACAATTTTAAAGTAACAATTGTGATTTTTGTCCTTTATAATCATGGAAATGTTACTTTTGTCATTCCAGACTCATTTATTAATTTTTTTGTCATTGTGGCCCCTTCCCTCTAAATAAAAGATACCACCATCACCTCAACACCTCCTATTTACATGAGAGGTTTTTATTTAGTAATTCCACGTCAAGTGGAGGGGTAATTCTTTCCTAGTTACTTCATTTGTGCAGTAAACACATTTGGATGAACAGAGTTACACAATTTGAAATTTGAATATTGTATGATCCAGATTTATCCAAATGTGTCTACCCTATAAATCGAGTAAGTATGGAAGAATTTCCACAAGTGAAGTGATGCGTGGAGTAATTACATCGTATTGTTTTGAGAAATACATCAGATTGTTTAAATCATTAATATAAATTATATGATTTTGATTAAAATATGTAGCTCAAATCAAACTATTATTACCTCTTAAAATAAAATCAAAATACTAGATATAAACTGTGTATTTTGAAAAAAAAAAAAAAAAAAAAAAAAACTGTTGTGCAGCTCTAATCAAACTACGAGTCAATTAACTCTAAATACACCAACTACCCAAAAAGTTCGAACCCCTACTCAACTCCCATCACTTTGCTATACCCCCGTCAAAGATTAGTACTACCTATACCATTCTAAGTTGACTCGTAAGGAATCTTTGCAGAACACTCCCTCCTAAAACACAGTACACACGTTTACGTGACATCATCTGAATCACACAGTTTTATTCTACAATTTTATCACTGATTTTTAACTTGTGTGGTCATACATAAACTTGTCATGGAACTTTGTGATTGGCCTTGTCTCTTTTCGTCCCCATGTAAAAGTCCCTACATCATCGGTGAGGTATATAAGTCATTACTACTAAAACACAACACATTAATTGCGTTTTTTAATCTACGTAAATAATAAAATGTAGACACTTTTTATAGGACGGAGGTAATACATAATACGAAAATATACCTTGGAGGGATAATGCTACCTTCTTCTATCCGGAGGACAATAGAGAGACACAACCAAAAAGCAACACTATACTCTTCCTTCAGCTTTTTTTTTTTTGTCGATTGCAGTAACTTTGCAATACATCATTAATGTGAACAGTACCCCAAATATATATACTCCCTCCGTCTCACTTTGTTTGAGACTTTTGGGAACTCATAAAAAATAAGGAAACATCATTTAATGCCTCTCTTCATTAAAAACATGCATTCAATTACAATTACATCTCTTTTGTGTTCTTCTACATTTTTCAATAAATTGTTATATGATGTCATTTTAGACATTTAAGAGACAAATTTAAATCTAAATATTAGAAGTGGGACTAATTTTGGGACATCCCAAAAAGGAATAAGTCCCAAACAAAGTGAGACGGAGGGAGTAATAATTTATTTCTTCCTTACAAATTGAACCTTGAGTAATACGTGGTTCGGGTTTAGGGATTCTTTTCGCTCCACACAAAAAATTAATAGGTTGTCGAATCTCGGGAGAGCAATTCACTATTAATAATTTTACTAGTACAGTTGGGGCGTTTTACTCTTTAAAAATAGCGGTAGAGTGTGCTTCGATCCATATTTATTCTAATCTTGACTCCATATTATTTTTCATATTTTTTTGGCGAGTTCTATTGACACCACCATTTTATTATTGACACATTTTTATTTTTTTTTATTTTTCATTTATTTCATTACATCACCAAATCACTTTTTGGAACTACAATACGCGCGTCAGAGCCACCGACGTTTCAGTTCGATAACAAAGTCAGTGGGTCTAACGTTTTCAATAATGTCACATTTATAACCGTAACTTCACCTTCACTGAAGTTTGGAATGAAAACCAACATTAGTTTCAGTGACGCTCGTACCGCAAATTGGTGTCAGTTCCATAGACTTTATCTTGTTCTAAATAATAAAAATAACCAATATGGTTTCAATTTTTTTTTATAAGATATCAAAAGTAATCGTGATTTCGTAAGTAGTTTTAATAGTGCCGATAAAAACCTTAATTTTCTTTTATTGTTGTTGCTATAAAAACCTTAAAACGTTAGACCCACTTTTTGGAACTACAATACGCGCGTCAGAGCCACCGACGTTTCAGTTCGATAACAAAGTCAGTGGGTCTAACGTTTTCAATAATGTCACATTTATAACCGTAACTTCACCTTCACTGAAGTTTGGAATGAAAACCAACATTAGTTTCAGTGACGCTCGTACCGCAAATTGGTGTCAGTTCCATAGACTTTATCTTGTTCTAAATAATAAAAATAACCAATATGGTTTCAAATTTTTTTTATAAGATATCAAAAGTAATCGTGATTTCGTAAGTAGTTTTAATAGTGCCGATAAAAACCTTAATTTTCTTTTATTGTTGTTGCTATTTATTGTGATACGAAATAATAGATGAATGAAAGTATTTTCCATTAAGTGAAATCATTTGGATACAATGTTATATATAATGACGTACGGAACAATCTAGAATAATAAATAGATAAATAAGAGAAAATAAAGATAAACACAAATATATCTCTAATACGCCCCCTCAAGCGGGACGAGGAGAGCGAAGGCCCAGCTTGGACTTAAAGTGTTCGAAGGAGAGACGAGGTAGAGGCTTTGTCAACGCATCCGCGAGCTGATCTGACCCAGAGACATGAGAGACACGCAAAACACCATTTTGAACTTGCTCACGAATAAAATGATAGTCAATGGCCACATGCTTCATCTTCGAGTGGAAAACGGGATTAGCACAAAGCTGAGTAGCACCAACATTATCACAGAAAATAACCGGGCAAGATAGAACAACAAACCCAAGATCCGACAGGAGATACGTAACCCAGGCGAGCTCAGACGCAGTATCCGCAACAGAACGATATTCAGCTTCAGTGGAGGAGCGAGAAACAGTCGGCTGTTTCTTAGAGCTCCAGGAAACCAGATTCTGACCAATAAACACAAGATATGCAGACGTAGAGGTGTAGGCGGCATCCTTATTGCCACCCCAATCAGCATCCGAGAAGGCATGAAGAGCCATTGGGTTGGGCGCGTATAATCGCAAACCATCATCGGACCCACCCGGCGAGATACCGAAGAACCCGTTTTACCAAACCCCGGTGATACTCGGTGGGAGAGTGCATATCTTTGCGAGAGTTTATTTACCGCAAAGCGATATCCGGACGAGTGAATAACAAATCTTGAAGGGCACCGAGTACTGTGGCGAACCGACATGATCCTCATACGGGGAGCGGTAGAATCGATGTCGATAAAAGCGTCCGGCGGGCGGGTGTGAAACAGGCTTGGAAGCCTGCATGTTGACCCGACAAAGCAGATCATGAATATACTTCTTCTGAGTCAGAAGAAGACCCTACGAGTTAGGCGTCACCTCAACGCCAAGGAAGTATGATAAAGAGCCAAGATCTTTGATAGAGAACCGATCGCCAAGGCAGTCAATAACTTTGTTGAACTCGAGAAACCGAGCCGCCAAGAACTACAATATCATCCACATACACAAGTAAGACCGTAATGCTAGAATCAGTGCGACAAATGAATAGAGAGGAGTCAGCAGCCGAATTAACAAACCCAATAGAGAGGACAAAGGAGCGCAACTCATGATACCAAGCCCGAGGGGCCTGCTTGAGTCCATAGATAGCTTCATGTAGCTGGCAAACATGAGTAGGAAAATCAGCATCCTCAAACCCAGGAGGTTGAGACATGAAAACCGATTCAGTGAGAGAACCCTGCAGAAAGGCATTATTGACATCTAACTGTCTGAGAGACCAACCAAGAGAAACCGCAAGACCAAGAACCAGACGAATCGTAGTGGGCTTGACAACCGGACTGAAAGTCTCAAAGTAGTCAATCCCTGGCCTCTGGGTAAAACCTTTGGCCACCAAACGAGCCTTATAACGCTCAATCGAACCATCTGGATGACGCTTAATGCGGAAGACCCACTTACAGCCTACCACATTAAGATTGGGAGCAGGAGGTACAAGGGACCAAGTGCCGTTGCGTACAAGCGCGTCAAACTCCTCAGACATGGCTAGACGCCAATGAGAACTCTGTAAAGCTTGTTTGACCGTAGAGGGTTCTGTATCAGAGTATTGAGAGTCCAACTGGGCATTAAGGTTAAGAAGTTGACGGGGCTTGAAGATATGATTACGGGCGCGTGTAACCACGTGGTGGGAAGGAGGAGGAGGAGGAGGAGGAGAGGATGAGGAGCCGTAGAAGGACCAGGGGGAGGAGGTTGAGGACTGCTCGATTGAGGCCGAGGGAGAGGGGATGAAGGTAGGGCGGGAGCTATGGGGGACTGGAGGGGTAGGGAGGTCGGCCCAGATAGCAAGGAGTGAGTAACGACTCAATGGGGGAATCGGACTCGAAGGGATAGAGGAGAAGGAAAACGGTCCTCAACGAAGCGGACGCCACGGGATACGTAGGCGACCACCAACAATGTCGTAGCAAAGGTAAAGCGCCTTTGGGTGAGGAGTAACCGAGGAAGACACATGGAGCGCGAGGAGGATTCCACATGGTGTGGTTGTATGGTTTGATCCACGGAAACATAGACAACCGAAGACGCGCAACTTGGCGTAGTTCGGGGGGGTGGAGAAGAGTCTATGGTAAGGGGTGTCCATGTCCAAGGTTTGGGTAGGCATACGGTTAATCAAATAGATGGAGGCACTGACGGCATAAGACCAGTAGGTAATAAGCATAGATGCTTGCTTAAGCATGGTAAGGGCTGTCTCAATGATATGGAGATGTCGGCGTTCAGAAATGCCATTGTGTTGGGGGGTGTGGGGAGGTGATGTGTGATGAGCAATCCCATGCGAAGCAAGGAAAGGACGCAAAGCAATGAACTCGAGACCATTATCAGAGTATAGCGTTTTAATGGAAAGACTCAATAGCTTTTCAATGTAAGGCTTAAATTTGACAAACACAGAATAAACATCAGACTTATGAGTCAGGGGATAAAGCCACACAAAGCGAGTAAAGTGATCAACAAAAATAACATAATATTTGTAACCATCTACTGAGTAAACCGGCGATGTCCAAACATCAGAAAAAATAACATCCAGGGGTCGGGAAGAGTGCAAAGTGGAAATAGAAAAAGGAAGCCGATGGCTTTTATTACTTAAACAATCAGTACAAGGGGTAGCTGAAACAGACGATAAATCCAAAAAATTGTTCCTAACTAAATGTTGTAAAATAGAAAAATTTGGATGACCACAACGATCGTGCCAGTAGCGATGAGTCGTTTTATTAATTGAAAAAGCAAGGAGAGTACTAGTGGGCCAAGTGTAGATACCATCAACGCCTGACCACAGTGGAGGCATTTGCCGGTCTTCAAATCCTTCACCAAAAGGAATCGAGTAAGAATTCAACCGTGATGAATTATCGAGCAAAACTTTGAAACAGAAATAAGATTTTTGACAAAGAGGACACACAGACATGTGACAAGTGAAAATTAGAAACCGAGGCAGAACCAACATGTGTAACAGGTAAACTACGTCCATCACCAATAGTAATAGTATCCGAACCTGAATATGGATCGTGGAGAGACAGAAGATTGAGGTCGTGCGTCATATGATGCGAGGCTCCACTATCAAATAGCCACGAGGGAGATGCCATGGTGGGGTGTGCTTGAGGTGGGGGACGAGCATTGGGTTGTTGTATCGGTGGGCGGGGGGCCGTGGAGCAGCGGGTAGGTGGGGCACACTTTTTGCCGAGTGGCCCTGAACTCCACAGAGGCGACACCGCCCCGGATATGGGCGAGGAGTGCGTGGGGAGCAAACTGCGAGTTGGTGTGTGGCGGGTTTGAGGATAGGAGAGGGGTATACGGGTATGGGGGTGGAGGAGTGGAAGGCGTAAAGGCCTGGGGTGGGCGAGGTTGAGGTATGGGTGGGGTGGCCGTGGGTTATTTGGCCGAGGGGAGTTGAGCGGGAATGGTGAATATGCGAGGATTTGGATTGGCACAGTGGTGATGTCGAAGTGCGGCTTCATGGTTGAGAAGCTTCTCATGAAGTTCGAGGATAGTGATGAGAGTGTCACGAGCTTGAATAGCCCGAGCAATCTCCGCATACTCGGGTCCAATATTTTGAAGAATAAGGTCGACAAGGTCTTCGGGATCAACCTTAGCACCAAGGCGGCCAAGGCATCACTTTTGGCCTTCATGGGCGAGATATAGGAGGACACAGTGGAGTTACCCTTGACCGTGGAGCGTGATTGTGTTTCAACTGTTTGATACGACCAGACTAGGACGGGAATAAGTATCAGTAAGGGTGTCCCAGGCTTCTTTGGCTGTGTTGGTGTGTTGAATGGTAATAAGAACCTCATGGGAAACCGAACCGAGCAGCAGGTTATGGATAAGGGAGTCTTGTCGAATCCACAAGGAGTAGGCGGGATTAGGGCTTGTTTGACCATTGGTCGTGGTGGTGGCTGGAGGACAAACGGTGGTGCCATCTACGTACCCGAGAATACCGTAGCCGGAGAGGAGTTTGGATATCTGAAGTTGCCATGCTGTGTAGTTTACATCTGTGAGTTTGATGGGTGCATGAAGCATCGGATTCAAGGCTATGAGGGAGGTTGAATTCGGATCTGTGACTGGGATGGAGGCGCCGGATAGTGGTTGACTGGTTGCGGAGGACGCGGTGGTGGCCATGGCAGAGGGTGCAGTGATCAGCGTGTGAAGGAGGGGTAGGGTTTGGAGTGGCTACGGAGTTGAATACCTGGGAATTAAAGGAACCTGCAAATAGGAAGACAAACAGAAAAAGAAGGAAAAAAAAATTTGTTCTGAAAAAAAAAAGAACAGAAAAACGGGAATTGGAAAAAAAAAAAGGGAGAGTTAAACTCTCAATAATAAAACAAATCTGTGATACGAAATAATAGATGAATGAAAGTATTTTCCATTAAGTGAAATCATTTGGATACAATGTTATATATAATGACGTACGGAACAATCTAGAATAATAAATAGATAAATAAGAGAAAATAAAGATAAACACAAATATATCTCTAATATATTGTTCTGTGTGTAGTTTGGTGGTTGACCCTCCCTCCTTTATTTATCATTTTTCTGTCATCTCTTTTTGCTTTCATTCTGCACATGTATCAACCAAATGGGAAATGCAATACAAATTCACGTGAAACTTTATTTATCAAATTTTTTTTGAAAGTTATTTTTTTATTTAGCAGTCTTCTATCCTCTCTTTCTATTTCCTTCTTCGCATGTACTATCATACAAATGGAAATTCAATAGTACTTTTCTCGTGGAAGTGTGAAAGCAGCAGAACACGCCAACCAAGAAATGAATTGATGGAGTGGCAGGGCAAGTCCAATGGGATGGTCTCAAATCAAAATTTGATATCTATCTGTAAGTTTTTACATCTCCAATGGAAAAAATAAGAAGTATCAAAATTTGGGTTGGTACCAGTAGAAGTCTCAAAATTTAGACCAGAGCAAATACCTTGCCTTTAGAAACACGCACGCGAGTAGTGATGTAAATCTGAAAATGTGAACAAAAGTTTAAAGTCACATGGGTTTGTCCCCCATGACAAGACACAATATTCCCTTTTTAGTTCTCCCGTGACCTGCTTTTTCTTTTGGCAATTGGTCCCAATAATTTTGGTAGTTTTGATATTTTGGGTTGGAGATATTATTTGTAGATATCAAATTCAAATTTTGATAATTTGGGTTGGAGATGAAAATTTAATACATATCTTTACACTGTTCATAGGTATCAAATTTTAAAATTTGATACCTGTGGGTTGGACTTGCTCTTATTGCGTGTCAATCATGTGAAAGTGAATTCACAGCAAATACAATTCACGGGAAAGTGAAAGTTTGTAGCAAAATGATATATCCACTGCACACTATGTGCAGTGGATATACACTACACATATTAAAATATACTACTTTAAATGTGTAGATAAGATATATGTTGTGTATCTCCACTACACACTATGTGTGTAGTGATGTATCACCACCCAAGTTTGTATTACTTTATACGGACGTTAAAATAAAACAGACAGGCCAATAATGTATTGGTTTATATCACTAACCCGGATGAGTCGGTTTGAGTCTTGATTGAAATGAAAAGCGTGTTTGCATGTTCATATTTAGTACTACTAATATAATTTCTATTTTAATATATAATCCTGTTATACTCTAGTTTAATCCTATTATTCAATTGTTTTATAACATTACTACTAATATAATTTCTATTGTAATATATAATTAAAAAGTTAACGACTGTCGATATTTGATTTCATTTAGTGTAACTAATTAACCTAAAACATTAGTATATGAGTCATACGACTATAAATACATAAGTTTTTGTTTTGGGGGGAATGTTTCAAATATTTTAATTTAAAATATGAAATTATAAGGGTGGGAAATTTAAAATTTGAATTTTGAAATTTGATTTTTTTTTTTTTTTTTACACACTAGGCGGGATAAATAGTCTATTTATATTGCCAAAATTTTCTACTAATGACACAAATAGAATTTCTTCCCTCCTCCCTTCTTCATTTCTTCACCCTTACTGTATCTCATTCACTTGATGCATATTGAGAACAAAACTTATTGCATAAATTATGGCATGCTTGTGAATTACATGGTTGAAAGCTATGGAGAGCATAATGGTATAGGATTTTATCCGAAAGCCACCTATAAACACTGATGAATTCCGAATTAAGATAATATGTATCTTTCTCCTAGAAAAGTAGTCTTCAAACCCTTCAAAAAACACTGTTCGATCTGTTTTCGCTCCTCCATTTGCTCTATAATTCTAAGTGCTCCTCCATTTCGTTTAGCTCTTCAAGTGCTTTTGTGGAATCAATCTTTTAGTAAGTTTGAGAACTATTTTACTTTAAACTAACTCATGTTTGTTGTTTTAACATGTTTAAGTGAGTGTGTGTGCTTTGAAGTCTATACTTCTTTTTATCTGTGACAGCTTGAGAAATGAGAATGCTATAGCTGACATGTTTGTATAATAATTTGCTACTTCAATTACTTTTATTTTATATCAACTCTTTCATATATTTAAGAACAAGTCAAAATTGGACAGAGCAAGAACAAATTCTAGAAGGAAAAAAAAATATATAAGTGTTATGTACATACATTTCTAATTTGTCCAAAGAGACGAGGATGATTAGACAAAACCTCGTCCTAGGATGATGATACTTACATTTCCATCCATTCTGGTTCAAGTTCGGCTTTGTGCTTCTTCCGGCACATTACATATAGGGTTGCACACATGTATCTGAACATAAATCTGTTACTTAAGTAAACTTAATTCAAAGATTAAACATACATATTTTGGTATGTTTTATATTTTTTTTTTTTGTTTTTGTTTTTTGGGTATATGTTTTAAGTCCTGTAGTGTTAGCTGGAGGAAAGTGACTTACCTATGTTTTCCACTATCGGTTTTTAGTATAAGAGGATTTTCTTAATATGTTGTTTCCTTTTGTTTTTTTTTAATTGTATTGCATCTACAACTAATTTGATTAGAGTGGTTTTTTTTTTTACTTGTCTTTTTCGGACAGACAAATGTTAAAACATACATTTGGTGCTGCAGTACCATCTTGTCTATCTCCCACTCTGCAAGCTAATTACATTGTCTTAATTGATGTAGGATAATGGCTATCCACCTACCAACCACAATCATCATCATTTGGGTTGTGTTTCTAGTTTTAGGACTTTCAGCTACCGGCGTCTTAATTATCAGTGTGCGTGGTAACAAAGACGTAAGTACTCTACTTAGTGTATGTGTTTCATCGAAGTGTTGATTAAAATATCCATAATTAATTACATAATTTATTTAATTTGTTTAGGGACACGTATCTAGACTGCAAAAGTATGCAGTTTTTTCTTTATTGGGGATAGTTGTGGCTACAACAGAATTGGTGACTTTCTTCCAACAATCTTATGCAAGCGAAAAACCCGAGACCCGTGTACATACTGCTACATTGGATCTTGTTTGTGCCCTTTTTGGGTTTGTTTTAACCTATTTCCTAGCATACAAGATACGGAACAAATCATCCATAGCGGATCCGCCATTACTTGTCTGTATTTTGTATTCAAGGCAATTATCATCTATTGTGTTCATGATGCACTTGATGCAAAAAATGACTGCAATTGGGGTGTCTACGGGAAAGGGGCAATGCTAGGAGCATTATCCTCTTACTTGCTGGTCGCTTGTGATTCGGTATTTTGGATATATAGTTAATAAATAAAAATCTTTGTCAAACCTTCCATACATATGTATTTTGGATATATGTATGCTTGTTATATTTGCTTGTGTATTAACTTTTTTCTATCTTTTCTCCTAAGTTCGGAATGAAAAATCAGATATACCCAAGACTTCAAACTTTTTTGGAAAATTGCGTAAGGTAGGGTCTTTTATATTAATATTAATGTATGCATCTCTTTACTTATAACTTATTTTTTAATATAAAAAGTGATTGATTAATAACTTGATTATAAATAAATACGTATCAAGATACATATGTGTGTTAGGTGTGATGCCCGAAAGACAATTTTTGTAATTGTTTTATTTAATAAATAAATTGACGTTATTGTTCATATTTATTATTCTCATAATCACCGATGTAATGATATTATTTCTACTTCTGAAACCCAAGTATATCGTTTATGTAATCACTTAACTCAGTGTATGGTATATACACGGGAGGATTGAGTTAGTGAAGATGTACTTAAAATACAATTAGCCCGTAGTGAAGTTAATCGAGAGTATCGGGTCTCTCCTTTAACGTACTATTAATGCGCCCAAAACACAATAGGTGTGATAGTCCTATCCGGACTTTCGGTTAAGAAGAACCTAATGGGGCATTTATATATGATAGATATATCGTATAGAAATTTGGACGATTTGATTAGAGTTCACGATATAATTCCGTAATCGAAAATCTTATCGAATCAATGGATGATCATATTTATGGATATATCTTAATCTGGAGGCGATCACGATCAACCGCTTGAATCGGTATGAAGTTTGACTTGACGGTTAAGGATTACACCGAATCGTGATCCGAATTACCCCATCTTGGCATTGTCTTTGGATTGAGTGAGTAGTACGTGTTATCACGATACGGAATCCATTCCTTCCATTTATGGAAGTAGATAAACGATTCCTTTATTTGTTAATCCTAAAACCGATCGATCGCGAGTTCATATCACACCGATTGATCACCAAGTGAGGTTGTATGAATTAATTGATCACTGGGGGTTAATAATGGTAAATAAGGATAAGAGGTTCTAAAAGGGTTAACGGTAACTTCCCGATTTAGAATGAATAAATCTATGGAGGATTAATCCATATGTAATGATTATATCAATGGCCGCTTATTATCATTCTCATGAAGAGATAAATATAATCTCATAATCGGAGGAGTGCGATCACGGGATTATGGTGGCATATTCCTGTGATTGATTTATCGAATATAATTATTCTATAATTATTTATTTGATTTATCGGAATGTGATTATTAGTCACTGGTCCCCGACGTGCTCCTAATATAACATAAATATTCTCGGACGTCGAATCCAATAATATTAATTTAGTTCTAGTTGGACTTTATTAAAACGATATGTGAATTAATTGTTTAGTGACTATTAAAATTAGTTGGGCTAAATAATTAAATATGTGGGAAAGACATTTTCCATAATCTTGCTTTCATTGTGTTATAGCCCAAAATTAATTATGACTAGGTCATGAATTAAAAGTGGCGCCCCCTCTTATTATTGGAACAAGAAATTAGTTTTCTTGTGATTAATAAGACACGCTGTCATAAAATATTTATTGGATAAATATTTATGGAAAGAAATAAAGATAAATATTATCCTAGATTTGTTCTAGAATATTATGGGATTATCTTTTATTTAATAGGATTATCATAATTGATTTTGTATTAATTATAAAATCCTTGGAACTTAAGTTTTCTTCTCTCTACATATAAAGAGAGTTATAAAGCCCAAATAACACACTACATATTTCGACTTCACCTCTTAGAGAGAGAAGAAAATATTTTTTCGGCCAAGGGGTATTAGGGAGAAATCTTGGAGATTTTTCCGGAGTAGCATATCGGAAGGGTTCGAGCCGAAATTCCTTCCACCGAAATTGCTTGGATCACACGTCACGGAAGATCGTGGTGCTCTTCACTTCTTCTTGCAATCTTTCTCTTGCGGTTCTTCAACTTGGATTTAGAGATCCAAGAGGTATGATCTACAACCCCCTTGTAGAATAGATCTAGTTGTTTTATTACGCATATTATATAGATCTAGATCCATAAATCGCTTCCGTTGCGGACAATATTACTAACAATGTGCTCTACCATTGGCCCTAGATCTTACTTAACTTGATTAGCAAAGTCTTTATCTTTTTTTCTTTAGACAATTAGCAGTCTTTATCCTTTAGTTTGCACGGGATTTTGAGATCGCGGGTTAGAAGAACAAAATAAGATATAAAATGAGAAAAAAGGATAGGAAAAAAAGATACTGATTGAGAAAGACAAAAACGCGTCTGTTACTACATGTTAAGGCCCTAAACCTATTTATCAAAATGGTGTCCTTTGAAAATAAAGAAACTGTTTTAATGGATATAATACATGCTTAGAATAATAGACATATTGATCCAATACAAAATTTTGGGTCTTAACATTTATAATTTGTCAGAGGGTCCTAGGTCATGGCCTTATTGGCCTATGTCCAGGGACGGATCTGAGTGTGTGTGCGCTTTGGGAGCTTGAGAATGCTACCGGACATGTTTGTATAATAATTTGCCACTTCTATTAATTTTATTTTCTATCAAATCACTCATATATAGATATTTGCAAGCATAGTTCTTCAATACCTACTATATAGTATTATCATTGCCCTACCCTACCTACATAAAATAATAATTACCCTATATGGCTTTTTTTTTTTTAATTTTGTAGTGGTAGTAACCTTAATAACTTTTACTTATAACTTTTTACTTATCTTTATCTACAGATTGAGAAAACACGCAGGCAGAAGAGATGCAACAAAGTAAAAGAGTTGAATTAGAAACATAACTACAATGAAGATTTAATTGTTTTTTTTTCCTTTTATGTATCTTGTTGTTGTCACCTGTGCAATTGGTTAAGAAAATTCGTAGCATTTTAGCTACTACTCAAGTAAGTACTTGTTGAGGCTTTTCATGGTTGTTGCCTAGCCGTTTAGCCATTTGGTTTTTGTTGTTGCCTAATGTAATGATTACATCATACATTAGCTTATACTATCTTTGTCTCAAAATTTAAATTCATTTAGTTTTTTGATTTTGTCTTATAATTTAAGTCTATTTAAAAAATCAATGGATCATTTATTATTTTTCTTTTTCTTTTTACTCCTTATTTATTATATACTCTCATTTTTCACTACTTTGTATTAATAAAAGTTACATGTCATTTTAGACTTTATTCATCAAAATTAATGATAAATAATTAACCATATTAATTACCTTTCTTAATCTGAGTGAAAAATCCAAACGGACTTACATTTGTTAAGATAATATCACAAACAGATAATACTCCAGTTCGAAAATGTAACAGGTGTTTTTTTTTTATAATTTTTTTTTGAGGATAATCCATTTGTATTTTCAGTCAGGATAGTTGTACTTTAAGTAGAGATAAAATTGAGCTAACCTCCCCAATACACCGTAACTATACAAATTCAGATGATCAATACAAAGAAAACCATCGAGTACTGCAATTTTCAACTTCTAAATACTTTTACAACATTAATTTTGGGACAAGATAGCAAACATTGACCATGTTGGTCAACTTTTTTTTTTTAGCTTGTGGTAGTATCGAGGGTGATCTTTTTATTCATAATATAATTGATAATTTTTTGTCATATGTAACAGTTGAGTATTGTTTTTGTCATTTGATGTTTTGGGCAGTGTCGGCGGTTCTGTTGTGTTGGGTGGTAATTTTTTGGTGTGTTTACCTAGTCCCTCTAAGGATAAGTTAACATTTGTTGTGGTTTGGCTTGGGGAGCTCTCAGCTAGAGTTATTAATGATTAACCTCTCATCGTACTCCTGTGTGATCGGAAACGAGGAGGCCTTTACGGTTAAGGTTTAACCGTTTTTTTCCCAATGAAGAATGCTTATTTTCTAGGAAGATTGGCCAAAAGGACAAAGAAAGAAAGTATAAAAATATATAGGAGATTATTACATCTCCAAATATTCATGTTTTATAAGGACAAAGAAGTTGAAGAAAAAGTACAAATTTAACCTCAATTAAGAAAAAAAGGAAAGAAAAAAAAAAAGAATTGGGAATTGGGGGAAAAAATGTTTGCAAGCTTTATAGCTGTGATAAGAGAATTGAAAATTTATTGTGTAAGAAAAATTATGTCGTGGCTTTTATAGAGTCCGATTAATTTTCTTCCCGTAATAGTGGTCTTATAGGAAATTCGTTTTCCCTAGGAAATATGCTATTTATTATTTATTGGTTATTTAAAAGGAGTTTTAATCCGATTAAAACTCGGCTTTGATGGACGGACTAGATTAAAGCTAAAACCTAGATCACTCGGATTTTGGCCCTCTCTCCGCCTATAAAAACAATGCTTTACTCCATTATAAAGCATACGAAATAAACCAACACATAACGGTTGTAGGCAAGGAGTGAGATATCGGAATCCCCATCAAGGCGGCTACAACAACGGAGCAGAAGTCGAATAACACTGGATGTAGAATACGATCCTGATTATTTCTTCCGCTATTAAGGTACTCTAAATTTATCATTAATTTACATGTGGTATCGGAGCGAACGTACGATTCATGTTATTCGTCAATTATTTTGATCTGCGTTTATTAACTATACGGCTGCTGTATCGATTCCTCATATTTACCGTACTGTGTTGAAAAAAAAAAAAAAAAAAAAAAAAAAAAAATTCCGGCAATTCTCAGATCCCAATTGTCAATCCCCTTTGTTGTTCACGTTGGTGGCCATAGTATATATTGAAAAGGGAATACTTTATTATTGTGTGATTGTGTAGCTTTTCCGTTGGCCATCAATTGAAATAATTCTTTATAATGGATAAATTACTGTGCACTTCGTGATGAATATTATAACCTGTTTTTTTTTTTTTTTTTTTTTTTTTTTTGCACAGGCAAAAATGACTAATGGCCTTAATTTAATTGGGGATGACGGATTCGAACCTGTGACTTCCCCACCTTGAGCCTGAGTAAACCCAGTGGCTAACCTGTTTGCCCACTTGAACTTTGGACAATTGGTTGTAATTATATGGAATTTTCTTTTTAGTGCCGAAGCATACCTTCATTAGATGACGGCTGTATGAAAGAATTAGAAGTGCATTAGGGTTTTTGCATTTTCTTTAAGACCATTAAACCAATTGATATTGACAATTATAACCTTTTGGACAGCCTTGGCAACATATTGGATAAGTCAAAAAAAAAAAAAAAAAAAAAAAAGAAAAAAAAGAAAATTCATTTATTTATTTTATGACATATTCTGAGTGTATAGTTGTTTGGTAGGCCTTTCAACCACGTTAAATGCGCTAAAATTATTAAATATACCTGAACTTGATTTATTGTTTGATAAAGATTGAAGATTGAACTAATCTTCTTTAAGCTATTAACGGTATCAATTTACAAGTTATTTTGATAATTTTGTGTAGAAAGGTTGCTAATCCAATGTGTTATATGTTATTTGATCACTTTTAGTTGTCATATCTATACTTTTTGTGCTCATTTAAATATATGTGTTTAATAAAGTAAACCATTTAGTCTTTCATTTAGGTTTAATAACATTATCTGTTATCCATTATTGTTCATGTACTTTTGTTTGTACATAATCTGTTTGAAAGACTAGTAATGAAGTACTTTGGTTTCACATAATTAGCGATTTATCACATTATGTGAGTGATAAACAATAACACATAGTAAGGTAGTCACATAAAGTTAATTGATTAGTATATTAGTTCCCTTTTAAATAAATGATGATTTAGCACATTAAGTGATAAATAATATATGACTAATGATGTTGCTCCCTTTTATAATAGCAGTTTATTTCTGCTTTTACTTTCGATTTGTGTACTTAATGTGTACATACCTTTGTGATGAATTGGAAGGACTATTCTTTTGAATATTAGTTGTCACGTATTATATATGCGTTTAATCAATTATTGTTAATGATTAAGTTATGACATCCGAAACAACAAAATCACATATTGATAAAGTGACTGAATATCATTAAAGTGCAAATTACATATTTTTGTTGATATTTGGTTCATATAAAAGTTTTGACATATCATAAAGTTTTGGCCTTTAAATTATTGAATTATTGTAAAGATTATAAATATGTCTTATAATCGTGTCAAGTTTAGAGTATTGCCACAGCAGCTCAAATTCTTGACATATAAAGTCTATTCACATTATGTTTAGTGATTAGATCATGACATATTTATTCTGTAAATTTAAGAAAGGCAATATACATTATTACTTGAACCATATTTGAATATTACATTGCACATAGTTGTGTCAACATAATGTTTAGTTGACTTCTGTATGATTGTCAACACTTGAATGTCAATGGTGTCAAATGTTGGGTATAAATGCACAACAAATGACATGAGGATGCATAAATGTTTTAATCACATTCTGAGCAGTTATTGAAAATTTATTGATATTCAGTTGAATTGACAAATGGTTCAAATTAAAGGATATGTCAAAATAATGAATAAATTGGTTTTGACCCTAGTTAGTTGGTATAAGCAATTTTTATGTTGTATTAAGTTTTTTGGCTTTTAAGTGTAGCCCTTTATTAAACTTATCTTAATACCATTTTTGCTGAAAACTCATCTTATCATCACAACATAAAGATAAATGGAGTGTATATTACGAAGGTCAAGGATATCCACAGATACCTTGTTCGTCTTCTTTACAAAAAATATCACTCAATTATGTGTGAGTATCACAACATTATGTGAAGAATTTATGGTGACTACCCACAGGAGCACCTCATTTTCTTGTCTATACTCTACTCTTATGTAAGTGTTGTTTAAATTAGCCTCATTAAATATTTTGTATCTCAATTTAGCCACAAGAAGTACCCAGCTTCTTGAAATAATACATATAGACGTTTGTGGACCTTTGATGATCCCACCTTTGGAGGAGAAAAGTATTTCATCACCCTTATCGATGATTATTCACGTTATTTTTATGCATACTTGTTGCATGACAAATCTCAATTTGTGGACACTTTACAAATGTTCATAACTGAAGTCGAGAGACAACAAGATAGAAAAGTGAAAATCATAAGGTCGGATAGAGGTGGTGAGTTTTATGGAAGGTATGACGAAACATAACAACATCCTGGACCTTTGCAAAACTTCTCCAAAAGCTTGGAATTATTGCTCAATACACAACGCCTAGATCTCCATGGAGGAATGGTGTAGCAGAAAGACAGAATCATAGTATATGGAAATAGTTAGATCTATGATGAGTCATGCTGATGCCTATATCATTGTGGATGGATGCTTTAAGCACAGCTGTTTACATTTCAAATAGGATTCTCAGTAAGGCAGTTCCAAAGACACCTTTTGAACTGTGGAAAGGGTGGAAACCTAGTTTGAAACATCTCCAGATATGGGGTTGCCCAGCTGAGGCTAAAATTAACAATCCACAAGAAAAGAAATTGGATTTTAGAACAGTTAGTGGTTACTTCAAGGTTACCCAGAAAAATCCAAAAGATATAGGTTTTAATGTCTTAACCATATTACGAGAATTGTTGAAACCGGTAATGCTATATTCTATAAGAATGGCGAAATCAGTGGGAGTGATAAAATTCGTGATGTGATCATAAAGGAAATAAGGGTACCTGTCCCTTTTAACCCTATTCCGAAAAGTATTGGGAATCTCTCCATTGTTGAACCGTTGAACAATGAAGAAAATCCAATAAATGATCAACAACTCCATGATGAGATCATCGCCAATGAAAATAGTAATGAAGCACCACAGGAACCAACATTAAGAAGATCTCAAATACAAAGGAGATCTGCTATTCCTAATGATTATATGCTTTATCAAGTAGAATATGAACAAGGGACAAGTAAAGATCCGGTTTCGTTTTCACAAGCCATTAAGGAAGTTAATTCTAGTAAGTGGATTGATGCCATGAAAGAATAATTGAAATCTATGGATGAAAATCAAGTATGAGAAGTCGTTCAATTACTTTTAGGACACAAACCAGTTGGCTTTAAATGGGTCTTCAAGACTAAGCACGATCAGAATGGTAATATTGAATGATATAAAGCCGACTTGTTGCCAAAGGTTTCAATCGAGAAAGAAGGCATTGATTATAAAGAGACATTTCCTCATGTCCAGGATGGACTCCTTTAGAATTATCATGGAACTAGTAGCTCATTATAATCTCGAGTTACAACAAGTGGATGTGAAAACAGTCTTTCTGGATGTAGACTTGAAAGAAAAAGTCTATATGCGTCAGCCTAAAGATTTCATTGTTGACGGTCATGAAGACATGGTCTGCAAGCTTAAGAAATCAATATATGGACTGAAACAAGCTTCGAGGTAACGGTACTTAAAGTTTCATGAAACAATTACTATTTTCGGTTTCAATGAGAACACAATCGACCCTTGCATATACCTCAAGATCAGTGGGAGTGTGTTCATATTTTTGATTCTGTATATTGATGATCTATCATTGGTCAGCAGTGATCTTGGTGTATTACATGAAACCAAGTCCGATCTCTTCAAGAAATTTGAAATGAAAGACTTAAGTGAGGCTTCCTATGTGTTAGGGATAGAAATATTCCGTGACAGGGCACTTAATATTTAAGATTGTCTCAAAAGCCTATATTGATAAAGTTTTGGAAAGATTTGGCATGATGACATGTTCTTCCATTATTGTTCTAATATTATTCCACAGAATCAGTTGGAACGTAAAGAAATGGAAAAACATCCTTATGCTTCAATTGTAAAGAGTTTACAGTATGCACAGGTTTGTACAAGACCTGACATTAGTTATGTTGTTGGCATACTGGGTATATTTCAAAGCAATCCAGGGTAGTCTCACTGGAAAGCTGCTAAGAAAGCACTGAGATACTTAAAGGAACATGAATTACATGCTCACATATCTGAAAGTCGTGACACCCACAGTGACTCAGTTATTCGACTTCGGATTTTGGAGGATGAACTATACCAGACATTGTACTCTTGGCTACGTGTATCTTCTAAACGGAGTTGCCGTATCACGGAAAAGCCAGAAGTCATAGTTGACTTACTCATCCACCATGAAAGCTGAGTACGTGGCATGTTATGAGGCTGCAAATCCAGGGGACATGGATCCTCTAAGCATGACATGATATCTAAGGGACCAAAACACATGGACCTTAAATATCTATTACTGAAGCACGATGTTAGAAGATATTTCTTTGTCATTGAACATATAATGACAAATCTTATGGTTGCAGACATATTTATGAAAGGACTACCACCAAGACATAACAGAGAGACATTGAAAGCATAGGTCTTGAGGATAGCTCCTTATTATCGTGTTCTGCCATTTATTTAGTAATTACGTTTGACTATTTGTTGAGCTCTTAATGTCACTTTTCTACATCATTATTATTTTCTGTTTTCCATTGTGTATACCTTACGAATGGATATATTAAAACAGAAATTGTCTCTTGCAAAGACATAACGGGACCGTTTATGTAATCTCCGCTTATGGTCTAGTTAAGACAGTTGTCAATGTTGTGGTACATAAAAGGAAGCATGTTGCAGAATGATGTGTAACCACTATGACTCCCATTGACAGCTAGATTAAGGATGACACTTACGCTAACCGACTAAAAGAAATGTTTAGCATATAACGCGCGTCTTATGATCCTTGAAAGGAAAACACTGATTAATGTTCCTATCGACCAAGTGGGAGAATGTAAGAAAAATTATGTCGTGGCTTTTATAGAGCCCGATTAATTTCCTTCCCCGTAATAGTGGTCTTATAGGAAATTCGTTTTCCCTAGGAAATATGCTATTTATTATTTATTGGTTATTTAAAAGGAGTTTTAATCCGATTAAAACTCGGCTTTGATGGACGGCCGAGATTAAAGATAAAACCTAGATCACTCGGATTTCGGCCCTCTCTCCGCCTATAAAAGCAATGCTTTACTCCATCATAAAGCATACGAAATAAACCAACACATAACGGTTGTAGGCAAGGAGAGAGATATCGGAATCCTCATCAAGGCGGCTACAACAACGGAGCAGAAGTCGAATAACACTGGATGTAGGAAATTATCCTGATTATTTCTTCCGCTATTAAGGTACTATGAATTTATCATTAATTTACATATTGACCATTGGTGATTCATGAACAACATATATACCGTGCATTGCGCGGCGTTGCCGTGTAATATAGTTGTTACACAAGAGATTAAAATTGTTTTGACGGGGAGGGGGAAGGACAAGCAGAGCCGTCTCTGGAGACAGGCCAACAAGGCCGCGGCCTAGGGCCCCCGCTGAACCATGCAATTTTAGGCCCCCTTTTCATGTGATAAAAAAGTGTATTTTAGGTAAATTTTTATTATTTACTCAAGCTAAATAACATTTAAGACCTAAAATTATAGCTGAATTTAGTGGAAGAAGATCTAATCAAATTTCGTTACATTTTCTATAATACTCATCAATATAGTATACCTAAAAAATAGTTGTGATATATTATTTTTTTCACAGGGTCGAAGACCCTAAATTTTTTTGGTCTACGGCATTCGATTACACAGGACGGCCCTGAGGACAAGGGGTGGGAGGTTGGGGCGTTTGAGGGTAGTGCAGGTGCATAGCGTCCGTAAGGGTCAAGTAGTTGATTTATATTAGAAGATGCATAACAATCCGTTTATTTAACGAGCAATGATAGAGATACAACTGTTGTACCGCAACGAGTGTCACAACGTGCATTTCCACCATTGATCATGATGGAGTAATGATGATCAATGAGCTTATATTAGGAATCAACATGTAGATACTCGTTGTAGCACAACGGTTATGTCCGTATCACTACTCTTATTTAATCACTAAGCCAATTTTTGTGAGTACAAACAGAAGCATAATCACATCGGAACACACATAGGGCAATAGTTTATGTGGTTTTGAGCTTTAATTTCTTAATTGGGTGAGAATCTATATTACCAATCAATCTTGTCCAAGGAGAGTTGTACTCGAATCGGACATGGGTAAGAGACCGGAATGTAATCCGACATATAGGAGCCGACTGGCTCCAACCCGGAAGATTAAAAAAGAAAAATAATGCTTTTATAGTGGTCCAGGACTATCAAAATACACACCAAGACAATATTTTTCAACCAATTAATTTTTTTGAGTATGTGTTTTTTCTTACAAAATTGTTGGGATAGGTGTTGTGTGTGGAGTGATTTACGAAACAGATCCGTAATTTACGGATCTAATTACGGATTATTAAATTAGATAATAAGTAATGCGAATAGAAATAGTCATATTATCTAACAGATCTAACACAATCTATACTATCATACAGATCTAACTCGAACAATGAACCATAAAAGTTTGATGCAGAAAACAAATGAGTAGAAATCAAACCGAGGCGAGTAGTTACTCTTTCCTTAAGACAAATTGCTCCGGTATGGTGCCCACGGTAGTAGCAACAGTCTCCCAAGATATAACGGCTTTCGTCTCGGATTTTGAGGCACTTCAAAAATCCGAGCTCCGGCGAACTTACAGAGTGCCCCGACTTCTCTTTGACTCAATATGTACATCTACATGAATGACTAGATCTATATGACACTCCCTTTGTGGTGGAAAAGACAAGAGAAAACTGAACAAATAAACATTCATCCATGGGGTTGTTTATATAGTAGAGAGGATGAGCCAATGCTTAAATCTGATTGGCCGGAACACGTCACAAAACTTTTCCCCTTGGAAAAGTTACTAATTTCGAAATTATGATTAATTTCATTTAAAAATTTCGAAATTAATTAAGCTATTTTCGAAAATCAATTCCACACTGTGATTTGTCGGATGACGCATCTCTGAATTCTGATTGGTCGGATGACTCAAGGAATTCTGATTGGTCGGATGACACAATCACATTCCAAAAATTAATTTTATAGTTAATTTCATAAAGAAATTTTGTCCAAAAAATTAATAGTAACAACCGAACCGACCGAGCACGAGCCGAGCTGAGCCGGACGGTGGCGCTCGGGCGCGTGTGGAATTATCTAAGTCCTCCCTCCTGCACAAAGTTCCTTGCCCCTTGGGGCACATTCATAAGAGACACACTAGCTCTTATCACTTGAGCTCCCAATTCTCAAGTTTCCAATGTGGGAGAATGGGGTGAGGTCCTCCCTTCAACACCCATCTCCTACATATTTTCTACCAATTTTAGCCATTAATTTCTCATTCACCCGACATTCGAATCGAGTGATTCAAAAGCCCATCATCAATTACTCCGTATGGAGTATTTAATGATATCATTAACCCTCGATGACATACATCGGAGTCTATCCGTAAATCACACTAAAGTTGACCGTTCAACCCTTTAAAAGGGCTTTTTCTCCAACACAAATAGGGTCCATCAATACAATGCTATTAGTTTGGGTGCAGTATCATAAATGGTGCTCGACACGAAGTAAACTAAGTAAACCAACAAAGCACACGGTGAGACTCAGACCGAGAACAACTTAATTAATCCTAAGACCGCCACTTGATCATTTGAGTTAAGGTTAATTGAAAAATGATCCTTAATCATTTTAAAATTTGTGTATTCGTAAACGTAATACTTTTCATCGGCTGTCATGTCACTTCTACTCGTCATTGCTCCAATGATGATTGAATCAATCGTAAATTTTTATAGATCTTTTCTCAATTGTCATTCGAGATGTTACACCTAAGAGCAACCCCAATGGTGCCCTTGAAACAACACCCATTTTTTCTTCTCGGGTGAATTATAGCCAAAGTGGGCCTTTCAACCATCCCCAATAAATAAAATTCTCTACCCCTCCCTTGTTATATCAGGTGAAGGCAAAAGGAAACTTTTGCAGAGAATGGGGAAAAGATTATAAAAAAAGGGGAAATATATTGCAAGTGGGGTACATTTTCTTTTTTTGTCAATTGATTAGAAAGAGAAAATTTGTTTTTAAGGGGCGTATAGAGGTTACTTATTAGAGTGAATTATTTTTTGGATGTTGAAAAAGTGTAACTGAAACGAAAAACCATGTGTTTGAAGGGTGTATGACGATACGAGATTTCACCCCTCCACTTGTCGTCTATCGGTTGGTCCTCACGTAAGGAATAAGTGCCAAGGTTCGCATGTCGAGACACGAAGTAGTCTACGACAGTCGACATTCGAGCAATGTAGGTCAGTGGTCCAGAGTCGGTTTAGCGCAATCGATTAGGTCGACCTCGAGGATAGAGTCCGCACCAGCTACGAAGGCCCATTATCAGCATGATAACTTGGGCAAGGGGCAAGGCCCATTAAGGGTAAACGTGACAGTAGCTAAGACCGACCTAATATTAGGGTTAGGGCATGCATTATCACTATAAATACCACACTCCAGGAACTACGTAAGGCTTGATTCCGGGACAATTACAAGATACGTAGGCAAGACAAGCTCTTAGACTCAGCCGTAAATAACATCAATCACCACCACGTTCATAGGGCATTAGGGTCTTGGATATTCAACACTACCAGATTAATTAGGTGACATAATTTGTCATCGTCATTGGCGCTAGAAGGAGGGCCTTCTACTGTTGAAAACATCAAGATCACAATGCCTCCTAAGGATAAGACTTCCAGGAAAGCTAACTCTAAGGCCACAGATCAACAAGGCTCACAACTCCATGAACAAGTGGATCTGGATCCCCAAGGGGCAAAGGATCCGGCAATGGATCCTATCCATAAGGATCCCCAAACGAAGACGCAAGGTCTCGCTCCGGAACGCCAAGTTATTGTGGATCAACTAGCAGGGGCCGATCACGAATTAATGTCCAGGATCATAGCAGAGGCATTCATGGAACAGCAGCAAGCAGACGGCGGTAAGAAAGATTCTGTGGAAAAGCCCAAGCGAGATCCTGGGGACGAAGTCAATGCGTCTTCTAGCTCCGTGGAAAGAAAAAGACGTGAGATCCAACAGAAACATCAAAGGATGGATGAGGACAGCGTTAGGCAAGAGATGGATGTTATTCTGGGAAAGAATCTGGTCTCGTTGTGGTTGAAATCACCTTTCACGAAGGAGATTGAAGAGTTTCCAAAACCCAAGGGGTTTAAAATACCAAAGATAGAACCCTATGATGGCACCACTGATCCCGAAGATCATCTACATAGGTATGTATCTCAAATGAGGTTGGACGGCACGCCCGATGCGATGCGATGTCGGGCTTTCGAGACGCTGCTCATTGGCCGAGCCAGAGAATGGTTCACCAAGCTACGACCCGGGTCAATCTCTAGTTTTACCATGTTATCCCGCAAGTTCCGGGATGCGTTTATTGTAAACAAGAAGTTTCACTTAAGCGCTACACACATCATGAATATGAAGCAACAGAAAGATGAAACAGTGCTAGAATATCTGAAAAAGTTCAATCTCGAGGCCATGCAGGTCAAGGACGCAGATGACCGACTTCTGATCACGTCGTTCATGGGAGGGCTGCGTAATACAAAGCTGTATATGAAGTTAAGCAGGGATGTCCCTCGTACCATGGACGAGTGTGTTAATGTCGTGCACAGATTCTGCCAAGGGGAAGAGGCAGTGCGTAGACACACCCAATCCGACTGGATGGAATCGAAGAAGGACACTCGGGGTCCGAATAAGAATCAGTCAAAAGGACAGAACACCGTGAGCAAGCCGACAGTCTGGGACCGCATTACAGAGCCTATCTCAGACCGTCTGGGAAAGAAATGAGCTCTGCGCTATAAAGATCTCATCCCACTCAATCGGTCGCGCGGAGAAGTTTTGGCCATTATGATCTCGAATGGCATAGCAAAGAAACCGAGTCCACTAAAAAAGCCTCGAGAAAAGAGAAATCCCAGAAAATATTGTGAGTTTCATGAGGATATAGGTCACGAAATGGAGGAATGCTCTGACCTGAAGAGAGACATCGACGCTTGTATTTGTTAGGTGTAGTGCTCGAAAGACAATTATATAATTATTTTAGGACAGAATTAATAATTCATCTTATTATATGCATGTATGCTTATAATTAAGACACTACTGAAAACCCTAAGTACCTCGTTTATGTAATCACATAACTCAGTGTATGGCTATACACAAGAGGATTGAGTTAGTGAGATGTAATTAAAATTAACTTAGTCCATAGCGTTTATTAATCTGAGTACGGGTCTCAAGATTAATTTGCTAATAATGCGCTCAGAACACTTTAGGTGTGAAGTCTTATCCGGACTGTCGGTAATAGGGTACCTAGTGGGGCATTTATATATGATGATAATAATATAGGGCTGGACCGATTTGATTTGAGTTCTCGATATAATTCCGTGATCGAGAAGTCTTATCGAATCACAAGATGATCATATATGGATTAATCTCAATCCTGAGGTGAACACAGACAATTGCTTAGACTAGGGTAGAGTTTGATGTGTTAGTAAGGATCACTTCGTAGTATGTGGTCCAACACTTCTCGTTGGCTCTATTTTAGGATGAGTGAGTAGTCTGTGCTATCACAGATATGGAATCCATTCCTTCCCTCGGGAAGTAGATGCAGACAGCCTCCTTTATTTGTTAATTCTAAAATCGAACGATGCGCATGGTTCATATTATATTAGTTATGAACTATTTGGTCACTAGGGGGTTAATGGTAAATAAGGATAAGAGATTTCGAGAAGGGTTTACGGAGATATCCCGAATCGTAACGAACACTCTATGGAGGATTTATCCGTATGTAATGATTATATCAGTGCGCTTATCAACTCATGGTTGAGTGTAAGTTATCTATATTCGGCAGAGTTCAGTTTCGGGTTTATGGTGGTGTAATCCCGGAATTAATAGATATAATAATATTGTTCGGTCTGACGGATAATATTATTTAATTTATTGTAGCTACTGAATATGGGTCCATGGTCCCCGACGTGGCTCCTAACATAGCATATGTTTTCTCGTCGCTTCACCTCAATTATAATATTAAATAGTTGGATTGGAGTATTTAATTGATATGTGGATTAATTATTTAGTTGGACTAGATAATTAAATACATGGAAAAGAAATTTTTCGTGGACTCGGCCCAAGTGTGTGAAATGCGTGGATGACCTAATATATTAGGGTATTGGCCGCATTTTTGGATTGTTATTTAATTAGAGAGAAATTAGTTTTCTTGGATAATTATTTAATATATGATTTAATTATTTATTTGTTAAATGATAAATCATGGAATATTGGATAATATATTTATTTACCTTAATTTGTTTTGGATATATATTATATTTATCTTATATTTAAATTAAGGATTAATTTAATAATTATCTTTTAATTATTAAATCCTTGGAGGACAAGGATTACTTTCCTATATAAAGAGAGTTCTCCCAAGCCTAAATGACACACATATATTTCGGCATACATGAGTGTTGGAAGCTTAGAATTTTCGGCTTCAACACTAGGGTTTCGAGTTGGGATAATCCTCGGGATTATTCCGGTAGCATATCGAGGAGGTCAAGCGGCTTGAATCACCATCCACTTGGTGTTGCTTGGAGATACACGTCGGAAGACGGTGGCTTCTCAATTCTTGGATCTTGGATCTCGGATTGTTCTCGGTGTTTATTCACAATAAACAGGTAAGCAATCTAAGCCCCCTCGTAGGATTAGATCTATTATTTTATGCGCTTTGGTTGACTAGATCTAAATCTTGTACTTTCCGCTGCGTAATCGGGTGGATCTTGATCCATCCGACGAAATTACATCCTACAGTATTCAAGAAGGCAAGCTAGATGAAGTGGTTGATAGATCTCCGTACAACGAGCCCAAGAGGCATAGAGAATATTAGAGGAAGAATTCTGATCAAGGTCGAGATCGAGGTCGCGACACTCAGAGGCGTTGGGATCGATCACCACATCGGGATCGATCTCCAGGTCAAGCCAGAGACAATAGATTCGACCACGATCGAGATAAGTACGATGATAATCGACCCAATAATTACGTCAATGCGATCTTTGGGCCGGTTGAGAGCGAGAAAGACCGACCCAGTCGAGAGCCAACTGATAGCTCGAGGGAAAATAAGAGACTGAGATTTAAAACGGAAGTCGGGTATGGACCTAAGGATGACATTCCCAAGTCTCGGAGCCATATCGAGGGGTTGGTAATTGAAGCGGTGATTAGCCGAGCGTGGGTATCGAGAGTCTGCGTCGATAATGGTAGCGCGGTAAACATCTTGTATTACTCGGTTTTTCAGGCGATGAAACTGAAAGAGAAAGATATTGCTCCTCTAGCGTCTTCTTTGTTTGGGTTCACATGACAAGTGGTTCATCCCGTGGGATCGGTAAAGCTGCTAACGACGGTCGGAGAGAGCGAGAAAGGAAGGACACTGGAGTTAAGAAGGCAAGTTAGATGAAGTGGTTGATAGATCTCCGTACAACGAGCCCAAGAGGCATAGAGAATATAAGAGGAAGAATTCTGATCAAGGTCGAGTTCGAGGTCGCGACACTCAGAGGCGTTGGGATCGATCACCACATCGAGATCGATCTCCAGGTCAAGCCAAATACAACAGAGGCGACCACGATCGAGATAGGTACGATGATAATCGACCCAATAATTATGTCAATACGATCTTTGGGCCGGTTGAGAGCGAGAAAGACCGAGCCAGTCGAGAGCCAACTGACAGCTCGAGGGAAAATAAGAGACTGAGATTTACAACAGAAGTCGGGTATGGACCTAAGGATGACATTCCCAAGTCTCGGAGCCATAGCGAGGTGTTGGTAATTGAAGCGGTGATTAGCCGAGCGCGGGTTTCGAGAGTCTGCGTCGATAATGGTAGCGCGATAAACATCTTGTATTACTCGGCTTTTCAGGCGATGAAACTGAAAGAGAAAGATATTGCTCCTCTAGCATCTTCTTTGTTTGGGTTCACAGGACAAGTGGTTCATCCTGCGGGATCGGTAAAGCTGCTAACGACGGTCGGAGAGGGCGAGAAAGGAAGGACCCTGGAGTTAAACTATGTGGTAGTCAAGGCTCCCTCAGCATACAATGTTATCTTAGGACGACCTGCTCTCTTCGACCTGCGCGCTATCATCTCCACCTTCCACAACAGCATGAAGTTTCCTCCCAGGTTCAGCTCCCATGAAGTAAGGGGAGACATTGATGCTGCGCGAAGCTGTAACTCCATTGTCATGGACGGGAAAATGGCAGTACAACAAGTCCTGGTCGAGGAGCTGGTTTCGGAAAAAGAAGAGGAGAAGAGTTGGGTCTCAGTTGATCCATTCGAAAATGTTTGACTATGGGAAGGCGAAGATGATCAGTGTGTGCAAGTCGGGATCTGGATCCCGGCCAAAGAAAAAACAATCACTGGTCGAGCTTCTAGTCGAGTTCAGAGATGTTTTTGCTTGGAGGGCTGATGACATGCCGGGACTGTCCACGGATATAGCGGTCCACAAACTCGAGATAGATCAAGCCAAGAATCCAGTTAGACAGAAAAAGAGGAATTTCACGCATGATCGAGTTGAAGCCATAGAGAAAGAAGTCAGGAAGTTATTAACTGCAAGGATAGTAAGAGAAGGTTTTTATCCCGAGTGGCTAGCCAACCCGGTGCTAGTCAAAAAGCCCGACGGCAGCTGGCGTATGTGCGTGGACTTCACCAACCTTAATAAAGCATGTCCCGAGGACTCATATCCCTTGCCAAAAATCGACAGGTTAGTAGACTCCACTATCGACTTCGAAGTGTTTGGATTTTTGGTTGCATACAAGGGATATCATCAGATACTAATGGATCCTCGAGACACGGAGAAAACAACCTTCATTATGGAATTCGCACTTTCTGCTATGTAACCATGCCGTTCGGTTTGAAAAACGCCAGGGCTACATACCAGAGAGCAGTCAACAAAATTTTCGCTAAACAAATCGGCAGATGTATGGAAGTATATGTGGACAACTTACTCATCAAGAGTCGATCCATGAGTCAGTATTTGGTAGATGCCCGGGAAGTGTTTGAGGTGTTGAGGGATACGAAGATGAAGTTAAATCCGAAGAAGTGCACCTTTGGGGTCAGGTCGGGGAAATTTCTGGGTTACATGATCTCGATGGACGAAATTCGAGCGAACCCGGACAAGATCGACATGTTAAAAAACATGCCTGCACCTCGAAACATAAAGGAAGTACAGAGACTTACCGGTCGAATGGCAGCCCTCAACAGATTTCTATCGAGATCCGCGCAGCACGCACTACCATTTTTTAAGATTCTCCGTATGGCCAGTCCTTTTCACTGGGATGAAGAATGTCAGACAGCCTTCGAGGATTTGAAAGCCTTTTTGTCTGAATTACCCACTCTTACTTCACCTCGAGAAGGAGAGAAATTGTTGGTTTACTTGGCAGTATGTGAAGAAGCAGTGAGTGCGGTTCTAATTCGGAAAGGGTCCACGGCCAAGTGCCAATCTATTTTGTTAGTAAAGCATTGCATGGACCCGAGATCCGGTACTCACCGGCAGAAAAGTTGGCGTTATGTCTGGTACACGCCTCGAGAAAACCGAGGCCGTATTTCCAAGCCCACCCCATCATGATGGTTACTGACCAACCACTGAGGCAGATCTTGGCAAAGCCCGACACCTGGGTCGGTTAGCAAAATGGGTAGTGGAAATGGCTCAGTATGATATCGAGTTCATTCCTCGAACTGCGGTTAAGGCCCAGGCCCTGGAAGATTTCCTAGCCGAAGGAATTTCTATCCAACTCGAGAAAGAGAGGCAAAGTACAGAAGAACAGTGGACCTCCAAGTCGTTGGGGCGTCAAGTAAAGAGGGGCAGGAGTCGGACTCCTGCTAATCAGCCCAAAAGGTGAAGAATTCCCATACGCCCTTCGGTTCGACTTCAAAGCAGCGAACAACGAAGCTGAATATGAAGCTATGATCACGGGTCTGAAACATGCTTTGAAATTAGGAGTCGATAATCTGATGGTGTACAGCGACTCGCAGTTGGTGGTAAATCATATCAGGGGGAATATGAAGCCAAGGAAGAAACCATGAAGAATTACTTAACAGTGGTACAAGGCCTTATACCCAAGTTCAAATCGGTTCAGATCGAGCAAGTCCCCTGAAGTCAAACAAGAGAGCTGATGCGTTATCTAAGCTAGCTTCAAACTTCATCTCGAGCAAGAAAGTCTTAGTCGAGTTACTGACGGACAGAAGCTACGAGGAATTAGAGGTACAGCCGATCATTCAACAGGTGACTTGGATGGATCCAATAGCCATTTACCTTAAGGACGGAATTCTACCATCTGACAAGGTACAAGCACGTAAAATCCGACTTCGGTCAACACGGCATGCTTTCTTTGACTCCATCCTTTATCGAAAGTCCTTTGTAGCGCCATGGTTGAGATGTGCATCAGAAGAAGAAGGGGAATATCTTCTCAAAGAAATTCACAGAGGGGCTTGTGGAAACCATTGCGGGGGTAGGATGCTTGCCCGAAAATGCAAGCTAGCGGGGTACTTTTGGCCGTCGATGCAAAGAGATGCGAATCGCCTGGTTCAGAGTTGTAAGACTTGTCAGATTCATGATAACGTCACCCACCAACAGGCCCAAGAGATGAACACCATCTCGTCAGCCTGGCCTTTTGATCAATGGGGTGTCGATATAGTTGGACCCTTACCCCGAGCTCCGGGTAACAACAGATACGTGGTCGTCGCAGTGGGCTACTTCACGAAGTGGGTCGAGGCCAAGGCTTTGACCGACATCAGAGCAGCGACCATTAAGAAGTTCTTGTGGACCGATATTTTATACGGGTATGGAATTCCCAGGGCTTTGATCTCAGACAATGGCATACAGTTCGAAGATCGAAGAGTTAGGGAATGGTGTAATGAGTATCACATCAGTCAGCACTTCACCTCTGTCGCTAACCCACAAGAAAACGGTCAAGACGAGCAGACTAATCGACAGATCAAGCTCGGGTTAAAAAAGAGATTAGAAGCCGAAGGAAGAGACTGGGCAGCACAACTATAGTCGTATAGGATAGCTCCAAATTCATCGACAGGGGAAACACCCTTCTCTCTGGTTTTCGGATGCGAGGCGGTAATTCCTGCCGAGATGTGTCTTCCCTCTCCTCGAGTTCTAGCGTACAACATCGAAACTGTGGAAATATGGGTTAATATTACATTGTTGTACCTCTAACTCGTTAGAGTGTAACATGTTATTTATGTATCAAAGAGACATATTAATTGTATTAAATAAACAATTAATATGTCCTAAAGTCATAAAGTAACTATTTTTTGTCTTATTATGTAATAGCATAGTCATAGCCGACTCTAGCATTTATTTCTAGCCGGCTCTAGTTACTTTTACTTTACTAGCTAGAAGCCTCCCTTGTATCTATTTATACTCATTCTTTCAATATGAATAAACAAGTTGAAGTTTACTCAAGTATAATTTACTTTCTCAAACTCTCTTCATGGTATCGGAGCCTTAAACTCCTGAATCATTGCAAATTCTCAAGACCTCTTTGAATCAAAGAATGTCTTCATTATCCAAGCTTCCTCACCTCGATTGAGTCCCAAATGCCTCAAGAAAGCTGGGGTCACTGACTCTTTATCTTACACAAATCATAGACTTGATGGCAACAACTACTTGCTGTGGTCAAGGTCTATGAAAATGTACATCTCTGGACAAGGTAAGATGGGATACCTGTCCGGCTCTAAACCTACCCCTGCCGAAGATGACCCAGATTTGAAGCATGGGATACTACTAATAATCAAGTCATGACCATTCTCACAAGATCAATGACAAAAGAGATTAGTGAGAACTTTATGATGTATGATCTGCAAAGGAGATGCAGGATAATGCCAGGGATCTTTACTCCAAGAAAGACAATACATCGAAGTGTATGAGCTTGAAGCACATATTCAAAATCGCAGACAAGGAGATATGTCTCAGAAACTCAATACTTCAACCAACTGCTCAGGGCATGGCAACACTTAGATATGTTGGAAACTCACCCTGGAATGATGTCAAGGATCTTTGCACTTTATAAGGACATTATTGAGAAAAGAGAGTATTCAAGTTTCTTCTTGGATTGAATCCTACTCTTGATGATGTTAGGGAAAGAATTCTTGCCACAAAACCTCTCCCCATCTCTCAAATCCATGTTTGTTTGAAGTCAAACATGAGGAAAGCAGGAGAAAAGTGATGTTTCGCCAACTCCCTCGCCGACAACCTGCTTTGAAAGTGCTACCTGTGGTGTCGGGAAGCTGCTGAGGTTCTTGAGGCTGTCGGAAGCCTCTTGATCGAATCGGAAAGTTGTTCGTGAGCACCGCAAACGCACAAATCACACCAAGGACACTTGCTTTGGAAGCTACATGGCATGCCTAAATCCTCCAAGCCTACCAGGAAAGTCAGTAGGCATGTCAATGAAGAGAGAGAATGATAACAAGTTGAATGCTCAGTTTCTTTGCATTCAAAGCTTTCCTCACTCAACAAAAGAAGGTAGTCCTCTCTTGACTCACCTACTCGATCTAGTGCGGTAAATTCTACTCTTCTATTAGTAATGAAACATGGATTGTTGATTCTGGGCCTCTCTCATATGATGACTGGCAATAAAAACCTCATAACTCACCTTGTTCCATGTCATCAACCTCATAAAATTAAGACTGCTGATGGATCTATCTCTCATGCAAAAGGTTTTGGAAATGTTAAACTCACTAATAAGATATGCCTAAAGGATGTCCTATTTGTTCCAAAATTAGACTGCAACCTCATATCTCACAAGAAACTTGCAAAAGATTTAAATTGGACTGTTGTGTTTAATAAGAATCAATGCACTTTCCAGGACCCTTCTTCACAGGAAGTGATTGGGAGGGCTAAACCCTGCTCAGGATTGTATGTGGTCAACCCTGCTGAAGACAAGATCAAGATCGAATCGCCTCAAGCACTGCACTCAAACCTTAGACAATATCATGTTATGGCATTATAGACTAGGACATCCAGGTTTTGATTATTTAAAGTCTGTAATTCCTGAATTGTTCAAAGGATGTAATGTCAATGATCTTCAATGTGATATTTATCAATTTGCAAAACTTACCAAATCTGTGTATACCAAACTACCTTATTTGCCTTCCACACCCTTCACTTTAATTCATAGTGATGTATGGGGACCTTCAAGAGTAAAAAGTATAACAGGGAAAAGGTGGTTTGTCACTTTCATTGATGATCATACCAGAAACACATGGCTTTTTTTAATGAAGGATAAATCTGAAGTTGGAACAGTTTTCAGGAATTTTACAACATGATCTCTACTCAATTTGACACTAAGATCAAGATCTTAAAGACTGATAATGCACTTGAATACTATGAGTCTAACCTCAGTAATTTCTTAATGGATAAGGGAATTGTCCATATCAATAGTTGTGTGGAAACACCTCAACAAAATGGGGTTGCTGAGAGAAAGAACAGGCACCTTCTAGAGATGGCTAGATCAATCATGTTCACCACACATGTTCCAAAGTATATGTGGGGTGAAGCTATATTAACTGCCACATACTTAATCAACAGACTTCCCAGTAGAGTGTTAGGCTTCAAAACTCCTATCCAAACCCTTCTGACCACACACTCCTGCCCTCATCTTATTTCCCAATTACTTTAAAATCTTTGGTTGTACTTGTGTTTGTTTATATCCATGCCCAACACGTATAAACTTGATCCCAAAGCTCACAAGTGCATTTTCCTAGGATATGCAAAGGACGGAAAGGTTACAAGTGTTACTCTTCTTCTGAAAAGAGATTTTACAATTCTATGGATGTAAAATTCTTTGAAAGGACTCCCTACTACAGAAAGTCCACTGAGGCAGTCACTGATGGAAACCTGATTGAAATTGACCTAAATCCTTTCCTCAAAGAAAATCTTAACCTCAAAGAACCTCATCGATTCTCAAAGTGATGAACCTCAGCACCCTATCGACCCTCGGCGAGCTCATCGACCCTCGGCAACCTCCTGAACCGTAGTCTCATCGACCCAGAGCCTGCTTGACCCGAGCCTGCGACACTCGGCAACCTCACCCTCTCAAAGACCTGCGACATTGATGATAGGCCTATTGCTATCGTGAAGGGGAAAGAGATCTTGCACTACTGATCATTCTATTCATAATTATCTATCTTATGATCGATTATCACCGCATTTGCCATGTTTACACAGACTTGGATTCTCACTCTATTCCTAAGAATATACAGAAGCTCTCCAACATGATAAGTGGAAGGCGGTGTCGGTGATCAAATGATCGCCTCCTGGATAATCATACTTGGGATCTAACTTCTCTCCCCAAAGGCAAGAAGACAAATACCGCAAGTGGATATTTACCATCAAATACAATGTTGATGGTACAATTGACAAGTATAAGGCCGACTAGTTGCAAGGGGTTTCAC
This sequence comes from Gentiana macrophylla, assembly GCA_026214975.1. NCBI lineage: Eukaryota > Viridiplantae > Streptophyta > Magnoliopsida > Gentianales > Gentianaceae > Gentiana > Gentiana macrophylla. Next base: position 91,958,258 of record CM047815.1, read on the forward strand.
TCAAACTTATGGCATTGACTACAAAGAAACTTTTGCACCAGTGGCAAAACTAAACATCTGTCCGAATCATCGATATCTCTTGTTTGTCCCAACTTGACTGGCCCTTCACCAATTAGATATCAAAAATGCCTTCCTCAATGGTGACCTTACTGAGGAAGTTTACATGAATGTACCTCCTGGTTTTACCAATCCTAAAACTCAAGGAAAGGTTTGCAAATTGAGGAAATCTCTATATGGCCTAAAGCAATCCCCAAGAGCCTGGTTTGGGAAACTCACTCATCGTGGTTAAAGTCTGCTGGATATCATCAATGCAACTCGATCACACCATGTTTATCAAGGACACCAAATTTAAAAGATCTATTCTTATTGTATATGTGGATGATATCATCCTCATTGGTGATGACTCTCACCGAGATCCGAGAATTTGAAGACTCTCTTGGCAAAGGTTTTTCAAGTCAAGGACTTGGGCTATCTTAAATACTTCCTTGGTATGGATATTGCAAGAAACAACCAGGGTATATCTATCTCTCAAAGGAAATATGTGATGGACCTGCTGAAGGAAACTGGTATGCTGGGATGCAAACCTGTTGTATCCCCAGTAGACCCCAGTAATACCCTGCTACATGGTGACATTGCCGTCGTGGAAGGATCAATATCAAAGACTTGTAGGAAACTCATTTATCTCGTCCCATACAAGACTGATATTGCATATGGAGTCGATCACAGTTAGCTTGATTCATGCATTGCCCTCTTGAGCAACATTGGAATGTTGTGAATGTGATACCGAGGTACCAAGTCCACTCGGCCAAGGCTTACATTTTACCAAGTCTGCTGAGAGATCTATCAAGGTTTACATTGATGCTGATTGGGCTGGCTGTCACATAGACAGAAGGTCTACTACAGGCTACTGTTCTTATGTATGGGGCAATCTTGTCACCCTGAGGAGCAAAAAACACCCTACTATCTCTAAGCAAGCGATCTTGAAAAGTTGAACTCAGGGCACTAGTTTTGGGTATTTGTGAAGCTCTATGGATAAAAAGGGTCCTGATCGAACTTGACCTCGCCTCAAAGAACCTATCACACTCTGCTGTGACAATAATTCAGCCTTATGCATAGCAGAGGATCCAGTTCATCATGATAAAACCAAACATGTTGATATTGACAGACATTTCCTTAAAGAGAAGATTGATGCCAAGATCATTCAACTTCAGTATGTTCCTTCAGCAGATCAAAATGTTGATATTCTCACAAAGGCAATTCCACCGCTTATGTTCAGCAGACTGAGTAGCAAACTTGGCTGTATTAACATATACAACCCAGTTTGAGGGGGGGTGTGGAAATATGGGTTAATATTACATTGTTGTACCTCTAACTCGTTAGAGTGTAACATGTTATTTATGTATCAAAGAGACATATTAATTGTATTAAATAAACAATTAATATGTCCTAAAGTCATAAAGTAACTATTTTTTGTCTTATTATGTAATAGCATAGTCATAGCCGACTCTAGCATTTATTTCTAGCCGGCTCTAGTTACTTTTACTTTACTAGCTAGAAGCCTCCCTTGTATCTATTTATACTCATTCTTTCAATATGAATAAACAAGTTGAAGTTTACTCAAGTATAATTTACTTTCTCAAACTCTCTTCAGAAACCAATGACCCAGATCTTCGACATGAAAAAGACAGTATCGAGGAGCGAAGAGAGATCGCTACATCTCGGATGGCTAAGATATAAGCAAAAGACTTCGCAGTACTATAACTCAAGGGTCAAGTACAAGTATTTCAAAGTTGGGGACTTAGTCCTCAGAAAGAATGAAGCTAGTCGACAAGAACCGACCGGAAAATTGGAACCGAATTGGGAAGGCCCGTATCAGATTCTGAAGGTTCACCCCAAAAGATCCTCTCAACTCGGACGAGCTGATGGAACCACGGTTCCTCGACAGTGGCACGCCAACAACTTAAGGAAGTATTACGTTTAAGCAAAGCTTTATCTCGATTAATTTCTGTTTTTACATTTTTATGCCTTGTAATAAGTCCATGTGACAATTTCATAGATATTCTAATAAACATGTCTTTCCTCGAGATGCTTTCATGTTTGTTAGGATTTACAGCTTTAACATTACAAGTCTAACTTGATACAAAATGTCAAAGGAAACGCAGTCGACAACGAGAAGGGCAAGTCCGCAAGTCGGATCCCTAAATATAGCCAACAGCAAAACGAGCCTACAAGGCAAAAAATGCTAAGGAAAAAATTTTGACCAGCCGAAAAGCAAAACGAGCCTAACGGGCAAAAAATGCTGAGGCAGATGGACGGTTCGCAAAGTCGAACCACACGCCCAGAGAACGATACATCTATGATAGAACTAGTCCGTGTGACAAAAAATGCTAAGGTGATCAAGTCGATCTCAAACAAACTAAACTCGCAAGTGCAATAAGAACCAAAGGTTCATATAAAGCAAAACGGCAAAAAAAGCCAAAGGCTCGACAAGCGAAGAGCTAAAAGACATCGAAAGGTGAAAGATAGACAACAACAAAGAGAAGAAAATAAAATACTGCAAAGTCGAAGCAAATTTGAAGCAAAATTAATATAAAATAAGGCCAGGTCGAAAAGACCAGCCATGACGCGACAAAGTATGTTATTACAGATCAAAAGAACCAAGTTCAGAAGGTCGAATAAAACTTCAAAAAGAATTACAATTAAGAAGAAGCATCAGGGGTTGGCTTGATGCCAGCAGGGGTCGACTCAACAACAGCGGCGGAAGTCGGAGCACCATAATTTTGGGCTAAAGATTCCTCTTGTTGGAACTTCTCACTGTACTGGTCGTACAATGCCTCCGACTCAGCATTATAGAACTGGGGGGTTGCGAGAGTCGATACGTCAAATCCCGGATAAGCCACCGCATCCCGATCCACCGCCAGAGTAAAGCCGCCCATCATAGCCGTGCGCATCAACACGATCAAATCCGAATAGAGCTCCTTCGACTTCCGGTACTCTAGGACCGCAGCTGCCTTGGCCGTCTCGATCTGCTCGGGAACCTGGTTTAGCTCAGCCCTCAAGGCATCTCTCTCTTTCTCCAGATCGGCCCTCAGGGTATCCCTCTCCTGTCGGGCCAGTGCCGCGTCGGCCAGGGAAGCCTTGTGCTCCTGTTGTACCTTCTCGAAGTCCACGGCCAGATCAGCTAACCTTTTACCCTGGTCCTGACGCTCGTTTTGCGCTCGGGTCAAGTCGTCGGCGGTAGCTGTCAGCGCGTCCTGCAGCTTCTTGACCTCGACATTTGCCTCGCGCGTAAGAGTCTCATATTGAGACTCTAGACCTGCTATGGTGGCACCCTTCTTGACGTTTTCGTCAATTAACTTGCGGATCTCCCTCCTCATATCCTTTTCTGACTCGACTGGCTTAGCCAATCGTCTGGCAGCCTCCCGGCCAAGGAGGTTATTCTATTGAAAGAAAAGAAAGGCGTCAAATAATAAAGACAAGGCACCTGCCTCGAGAGAAATCATCAAAAAGAAAAAAAGAAAGACAAGTGACTTACGATACGGCTTGACTTCCGAAGTGCGGAAGACAGAGCTTTATCCTCCATGGTCGCGCAATCATCAGCTACCAGGTTCATGTCGATCTCGGCCTCGGCAGAGGCCTCACCAACCTTGGCCTTCTTGGCCCTTCTCTGTTGATCCTTTACCAACCAGGGAAGGGTTGGCCTTTTCTTGGGTCACGCCGTCGTTTCCTCGACGCTCCTTCCGACATGTGGAGTCATGTCGACCAAATCCTCTTCGTCCTCTTCCCGCAACGAACCATAGCGGACTTGTAGGCCGCTGGTGGTTAGGGGTCGGGTGGGCGAACGAGTTGGAACTGTCGACTCGACGCCAGCAGAGTAATCTCGAGCTGAGCAGGACTCCTTTCTCCGACAGTGGGAGGTGCCCTGGTCTCGGCCACTTGCGCGGAAGGGGCCGCTTGTGCTTCGAGAGGCGAAGAAGCCCTACCCTTCGACGGGGGAATGTGTGTCGGGTCGGTGATAATAGAGAACCTTCCCACTGCGAAAAGAGAAGATAAAGTTACAGACTTCGAAAAAGAGAAACATAGACAATAGACAGAGAAATATCCTACAGTTCTCCTGGTCGAGGGCATGAAGGTTCCCGTAGGGTATGGTCCTGCCTGTTCCAGATGTGTCAGATCGTAGAGAAGGTTCAGATCTCGGGTGGCCACCTCGAAGCTAAAGCCGTCCATCGTACGGGCCTCATTAGAAATTTGGACCACTTACCCGCTTATCGCCTCTTCCCTCGACCTCCATTGTCCGTTGTAGGGATTGTCCAAGCCATGGTGGAGAAAGAAGAATCGAGGCTTCCAATCCCCGTGTGATGAAGGTCCTTTGGTCACAAACTCGTGTCGATTCGTCCTTCGCTGGAAGGTGTACCACATCCCGTCGGGCATGCTTGCCATCTTATAGTAGTATCGAAAGAGGGGAATCGAGAATCATACCCCGGCCACTCGACATGCTATCACGAACCCTAGCAAGATCCTGGTGGCATTAGGGCCTAGTTGAGATACGCTTAGCTCATAGTGGTGTAAAACAGCTGTGACGTCCGGACATAGTGGAAATCTCAAGCCACTGGAAAGTTAGGCCTCGTAGACCGAACAGAACCCCTCCGGAGGTTCATCGGCGTATTGATGTTGGCCGGAAGGTAGTTGGATTTCAAATTAGGGGCTGTCAAGGCCAAACTTCGGCCGGATTCTGACAATATCATCGGAGGAAAGGGTATAAATACAACATTTAGGACCTTCCCCATCCATCCTAGTCACTAATTTCTTTGGTTCCCTAAGAACACCGATGGGGTCGTCTGAGATTGGTTGGAGAGGATGCTCAAAAGCAGAGGGCAACGGAGTTGGGGTATGAGAAGGTGATTCACTACTCCTGTCAGACTCAGTAGCACTGGTAGACATGAATAAATACAGGGGAAAAAGAAGAAAGAATAAGAAGGATGCTTACTTTGGTATTTGGAGAATATGCAGCAGAAAGGATGAAATGCCTTTGCTCGGTTCTTTCCTCTCCCTTTTATGTTTGCCAAAATCTTCAAATGATGTGAAAGGACGTGATTGAGGGAGTTATAAGGAGTTATAACCCCTACAAATCGCGAGAATCAAGGCGTGACGTTACGGTTGACGGAAGATGAGGCTTTAATGCGCCGTGACGTAATGATGCAGTGCCACGATTGGCAAGGGCTACAGGTGGTAGACGAAGCGTTAGCGCTTTTTCCCGCCCAAATAGTGATCCAACTCGAAGACAATTTCAAAATGACAGATTTGACCTCGGACAACGGGAGTCGCCTCTCTCAAGTCTGGGGGGCTTATGACGATACGGGATTTCACCCCTCCACGTGTCATCTATCGGTTGGTCCTCACGTTAGGAATAAGTGCCAAGGTTCGCATGTCGAGACACGAAGTAGTCTACGACAGTCGACATTCGAGCAGTGTAGGTCAGTGGTCCAGAGTCGGTCCAGCGCAAGTCGATTAGGTTGACCTCGAGGACAGAGTCCGCGCCATCTACGAAGGCCCATTATCAGCATGATAACTTGGGCAAGGCCCATTAAGGGTAAATGTGACAATAGCTAAGACCGACCTAATATTAGGGTTAGGGCATGCATTATCACTATAAATACCACACTTCAGGAACTACTTAAGACTTGATTCCTGGACAATTACAGGATACGTAGGCAATCTAAGACAAGCTCTTAGACTCAGCCGTAAATAACATCAATCACCACCACGTTCATAGGGCATTATTCAACACTAGATTCATAGGAGCCCGGATTAATTAGGTGACATAATTTGTCATCGTCAGTGTAATTGGGGGTTATCATTCGGGTTGCACTAAATGATTTATCACTATGTATTAGAGCAAATCTATAAAAATTGAATAATGATATGTGCACTACACTTTTGTGTAGTGCACAAACTATTACATGTGTGGTAGCCCTTGATTAAAGTGATCAATTATTTTTTGTAATGGATACCAACAGAATATGTGGTGTTGATTGTGTTGTGTAAGATATTGTAGTTGAAAAAGTAATGGATGTATCACTACACATAAAAATTTACGAGCAAAGATCTAGAAAAGAGAGTCCTTGTATTTGCCCTCAGTGCAACAGTAATAAACAACTTTTAATATGTTTATACACATTAATCGATGATTGAATCTAGAGTAATGATAGATGGTCATGGTGTTACCCAATGTGTAAAGGAAACTTGGAAAAATATGTTTAAAAAGTTAATTATTTGTGTGGTATGCTTCAAAATAATAATATTTGAAAAATATGTTTGAAAAATATTTCGTTGCGTATTCATTACCGATTTGCTATGTAATCGTTACGAATTGCTTTAAAGGCGTTTTTTTCAAATGTTATCTTTTGATGCATACCATACAAATAAAAATCTTTTTAGACCTATTTTTCAAGTTTCCCTGTGTAAAATACTTCCTCCGTTTTTTTATTTGTCACATTTCAGAATTTGTTCCTTTTTTATTTATCTATTATTTTACATTTTCAATGCATCATTTATTATTTTTTCCCCTTTACCAAAAAAGCATTTACATCACCAATAAAACAACAAATTTCCAATACAAAACTTTACCAACAAAGTATTTACATCTCCCATAAAAATATATATTTTCAATACTATATTTTAGGTATATTAATTACTTTTAATTTGTGTGATTTTCTTTCTCTCATGATGTATAAAAACGGAGGAAGTATCTTTTCTCTTGCTAATCAAATGTATTAAAGTCAAAGATTTTTTATGACATGACAAAAATATCATCCAGAACATGTGGTTTTATATAAGTTTTTTTACATGTAATCGAATCAAATCCGAATTTGCCCAAGTAAGTGAAGTAACGATTAAAAATATCAATAAAAGAACGAGCACTGCGATCCTTGTTGTTAGAATGTAGTGCCTAGAAAGATAATTATATAATTGTTTTAGGACAGATTAATAATTCATCTTATTATATCCATTTATGTTTATAATTAAGACACTATCGAAAACCCTAAGTACATCGTTTATATAATCACATAACTCAAAGGTATGGCTATACACACAAGAGGATTGAGTTAGTGAGATGTACTTAAAATTAACTTAGTCCGTAGCATTGATTAACTGAGTACGGGTCTCATGATTAATATGCTAATAATGCGCCTAACACTTTACGGTGTGACAGCCTCATCCGGATTGTCGGTAATAGGTACTAGTGGGGCATTTATATATGATGATAATCATATAGAAATTTGGACCGATTTGATTTGAGTTCTCGATATAATTCCGTGACCGAGAAGTCTTACCAATCACAAGATGATCATATATGGATTAATCTCAATCTCGAGGTGATCACGCATAACCGCTTAGACTAGGGTAGGGTTTGATGTGTTAGTAAGGATCACTTCCGTAGTATGTGGTCCAACACTTCTCGTTGGCTCTATTCGGATGAGTGAGTAGTCCGTGTTATCACAGATATGGAATCCATTCCTTCCTCGGGAAGTAGATGCAGAACGCTTTCCTTATTTGTTAATCCTAGAAACCGATCGATCCGCTGAGTTCATGTTAGACTAATTAGCTACTAGTCCGGTATGTGAACTAATTGATCACTAAGGGTTAATGGTAAATAAGGATAATATGTTTCGAGAAGGGTTTACGGAAATATCCCGACTAAAATGAACAATCTATGAGGATTTATCCGTATGTAATGATTATATCGGGGACACCTTATCAACTCATGGTTGAGTGTAAGTTATCTATATTCGGCGAGTTCAGTTTCGAGTTTATGGTGGTGTAATCCCGGAATTAATAGATTGAATATTATTGTTCGGTCTGACGAATAATTTTATTTAATTTATTGTAGCTACTGAATATGGGTCCATGGTCTCCGACGTGGTTCCTAATATAAAGATATAGGTTTCTCTTGCACTCAATTATAATTAAATAGTGGATTCGGCTATTTAATTGATATGTGATTAATTGTTTAGTTGATTAGATGATTAAATACATGGAAAATATATTTTTGTGGACTCGCCCAATGTGTCAAAAATGCGTGTGGACCTTTATTTAATTAAGGGGGGGGGGGGGGGCGCATTGTATGATTATTTAATTAGAGAGAAATTAGTTTTATTGGATAATTATTTAATGTATGATTTAATCATTTATTTGTTAAATGATAATTCATGGAATATTAGATAATATATTTATTTATCCTAATTTGTTTGGGATATATATTATATTTTTATTTGGAAAAAAGATTATTCTAATAATTATCTCTTAATTATTAAATCCTTGGAGACGAGGATTACTTCTCCATATAAAGAGAGTTCCCAAGCCAAATTAGACACATAATTTTCGAAATTATTGAGGAGTATTAGGCTTGGATATTCCGGCCTAAATACTAGGGTTTTCGAGTTGGGAAAATCTTCGGGATTTTCCGGGTAGCATATCGAGGAGGTCCGGCGGCTTGAAACACCATCCACCTGGTGGTGCTTGGAGACACATGTTGGAAGACTTTGGCTTCTCAACTTGTTCTTGACGTTTTTCACTATAAAAAGGTTGGTGATCTAACCCCCTCGTAGGTTAGATCTATTTATTTATGTATTTTGGTTGACTAGATCTAGATCTTGTAGTTTTCGCTGCGTAATCGAGTGGATCTTTGATCCATCCGGAGATATTACATCTTACAATCCTTAGCTACCACGTAATTAAGAACATTGGTATGACCTCAAACTGCTAATCCATAACCAAGAACCTTGGTATGACTGAATAGTCGTCACATATTTATCACCACGTTTTCAATACCAACGTTAATGACACTAATATTATAGTTATAAATGTATCATTGGTAAAAAACGTCAGTCTAACTAATTTAGTTAGCGAAAAGGAACGTGAGTGGCCCTGACGAAGTACCGTGGTGCCGAAAATTTAATTTCGTGGTGTTGTCAAGTAAATGAAAAATACTACCTATATCCAAAAATATAAGTCCGTTTATATTTTTTCACACAGATTGAAAAGGTTGGTTAAATTGATTATTTGTCATTAATTTTGTTAAAAAAATTTAGAATGACATTTGACTATTATTAATGCAGGTATATAGTGAAAAGTGGGAGAGTATACAATAAATGAGGGTAAAAAGAGAAAAATGTAATAAATGAGTCATTGATTTTCTAAATGGATTTATATTATGGGACAACACAAAAAAAAAAAAAAAAAAACTAATCGAACTTATATTTTAAGACGGAATTAGTAATAACAAAAAAAAATGTCAATAGTACAAATGTGATACCAATAGAACTCTCCTATGATTGATTATAATAAAGATACCAAAGATATACATATCACTGAAAAAATGTATTATTATTATTATTATTAAGAAACGTCTCCTTATTAGTATTATTTTTTTTCCGGAGAAACGTCTCATCTCATTATTATTCAGACAACCTCCGGGTTCCAGCTACAAAATATTGTTGAGAATGGAAAATCATGATGCCGGGATATTTTATTAGAATGAATCGCGGAATAATCATCACGCGTGTAAAAAAGATAAAATTATTTTATTTATTTGTATACATCACGGTAATTTGAATGTTCATTCTAATGGGGAGTACTTAGAGTAGAATTATATGTCTGAAATACAGTCATTCCTAAAGGTATAATCAAGCCGAGTCGAGTCGAGTCGATACTCTCTAGGGCTCGAGCTCGACTCGAATAAAAAAGTTCGGGTTCGAAACTCGGCTCAAGAACTTTAATTTAATTTTTTTTTGAACACCCAAAAACTTTCATATATTAGCAAGATGCTAAAAAAATTACAAAAAATTTTCAAAGTGCCAAAGTAAACTCAAACTATCCCAAACATAGATCATGAACAACAAGACTACATCTAATCAAACAACAGACCGCAATTCAAATCCAAACCCATTTATTTTTAGGGTTCATTTCGACCATCATACTGATTCAATTCCAACCTCCCAGAACTTATGATGCTACAATCATCGGATTTGTCTTCCAATCTTCCCAATCTAATTTTTTTTGAAACAAATCGCATTTGAAAGCCACGAAAATGATAGTCTTTGTACTTCTTTGAAAATCAATTCCAGATTTAGAACGGTAGAATGAAAGATGACTTTGTTTCTATGGTTCCAAATTACCCAAGCCGTGACACCCACCAAAGCCGACCATAAGCTTGCAACCAATTTCGAATACGCAGCTCCTGCTTTCATAAGGCAAAGATCGCTAAACGAGAACGCATTTAGCCCAACAATATTACACCAATTTAGAATATGAGACCAAATCAAAACGTCCACATCACACGCAAAGAATAAATGATTAATCGCTTTCTTCAAACTTGTAACATAACGGGCCAAAAGAATCCTGAATTGCAACTCCACGACAAATAAGATTCGGTTTTGTGGGAATTCTTTTGAGACTCGGCTCGGTTAATTATTCGAGTACTCAACTCGAGCTCGAATTGGAAAAAAACCGAATCGAGTCGATCTCTCTTGCGAGTCGAGTACTGAATAGCTCACGAGTAATTTCATCTCATTCACAAATTTCTAGTCATTCCTCACAAAATAAAGCAAAATATATTGATGCAGGCCTGAGCCATCAAAGTACCGGATATTAAAACTTACCCAACATCACCTCTATTTATGCAAAGGGGAAAACCCTACTTTCCACTTTGCAGATTTCCAATATCTCATTACTTATAGCTTAGTGACCTTTCTGAATCACGTAACCAGGCCATGTGAATTGTGATGTGTGCAGAACAGAGTAAAGTAACTGCAGAGATTCCCCTACCCTCTTTTTCTCCTATAATAATTGAATTGAGTTTTTTTAGGGGTGAATCGAGTTTGAAAATGAGTTTTTCCTGCATCAAATCAAATTTCAAACTCGGTCCAACTAGTATTAAGAGGTGTTAGGTTTGGTTCTATCATGTGAACGTGTAGGTTAATTAATAGTCTTCTAAATAATATAATATCGTTTCAAAGAGGAAAATAAATAATGACATAGTATTATCGATTATGATCTACATAATCGATGTGGGAAGGTATGTTTTATTACTCGTATGTCACGATTATTGTCGGGCAGCAGTTGTAATGGAATCAGAGAAAAATGGTAAATATGTTTTACGTATTCTAACTCTCTAAACACGGTTTAAATATAGGTGCATCAGAATATCATACTCTACATCTAACGCGATGACGAAGACTTTATAGATCCTCTTTCAATCTGTTTCTAAATATATGTATGTATGTAGATCCATACTAATGAAATCATTCGACGGAAAAAAAAAAAAAAAAAAAAAAAAAAAAAAAAATAATAATAATAATAATAATAATAATTTAAAATTCCAATCCACTCTCTATTAATGAGAGAATTAATGGTGCAATGATTGTATAAATGTTGTAGCAAGAGTTATATGTTACATCATTTCAGATTTACTTTCTTTTATATGATATATTTTTATTGTATATAAAAGTTAAAAATAAAAAATTATAATGTTTGTTATTTTGTACGACTTTTATTCAATGGTTGTATCGTAAAAATATATGTGGACTCCACTCCAAAGCCTCCGTCCTTCCCTCTATCGAGAAATTTGAAAATCAAACACTTTTTTTGACAAAGAAAATCAAGACACTGTAGAAATCTATATTTATTTTCAGGTTGTGTTAGATCTAATATTTTTTTTAGGTAGTCCGTGCAAAATTGTACATGCTCAACACACCCGTGCAAAATTCAACGGGGTATATGGTTGCACATGGTTATATTAACCAAACAAACAAAAAAGAAAGAGGAAGGAGGGTATACGGTATACGGTTGCACTGGGCTGTATGGAGCCCGTACAAATTTGCATTGGTTTTCTCTCAAAAAATGCATGTACTACATAAAAAAAAAATATCAGATCTGACATACCTTGAAAATAAATACGGATTTCTATATCAACATGATCTTATAATTTCTCTCCCTCTTTCTTCTTTATTTATGATTTTTCACCCTCTCTTTTTGTTTTCCTTCTTTAACATGAGAAACAAAATGGGAAATTCTACAGCTGTACAATTCACATGAAAGTGAAAATTCATTGAGCACTGTTGCAGTAGATAATAATAAAGAGTAGTGATACATTCATTATCTTTTTTCATCACAACATCTTACACAATACAATCAACATTTTTTGACAAAGAAAATCAAGACACTGTATAAATCCATATTTATTTTCAGGTTATGTTAGACTTGACATTTTTTTCAGGTAGAACGGGCTCAACACACCCGTGATTCAACGGGGTATATGGTTGCACATGGTTATATTAACAAAACAAACAAAACAGAAAGAGGAACGGGGGTATACCGTATATGGTTGCACGTGGCTGTTTGGAGCCTGTACAAATTTGCATGGGTTTTCTCTTAAAAGTTGCATGTGCTACCTAAAAAAAATATCAGATCCGACATACCTTGAAAATAAATACGGATTCCTACATTAACATGATTTTATAATTTCTCTCCCTCTATCTTCTTTATTTATGATTTTTCTCCCCACTTTTTGTTTTCCTTCTTTAACATGGAAATTCTACAGCTGTACAATTCACATGAAAGTGAAAATTTATTGAGCACTGTTGCAGTAGATAATAATAAAGAGTAGTGATACATCCATTACCTTTTTTCATCACAACATCTTACACAATATAATCAATACTGGCATATTTTATTGAGATCCAACACAATAAATAGTTTATCACTTTAATGAATGGGGTTGAATCAATTAGTGACAAGTACACTACACATTCACAGTAGTAAGACATACTATTTCCCAAGAATAAATGTTGCTTTTATTATCATCAACTGAAACATTTATTATTATCTACTGCAACAAGCACAGTTCACGGGGAAGGAAATGAAAATTTGTTTATGCACTTTGTGAAAAATCTCCACCAATATATTTGAGTGTATATTACTATTGCACAAACACATCAAACGATATCGTTTTGTATCGTTTAATGCATTTGATAGTGTCGTGCATTTTGACATTAAATTAAATCGGACAGAAGCAATTACATGGAAGTAAAAATGTAACGTTCCGTTTTCGGACACCGAGTCCTTATCCTGAAAAGGTTCGTTCGCACGTATAAAATAAAAATAATTAACCTTATACGTAAAGTCTCTACTACGTCGTATCAAAAATAAGCAAACGAAGTAAAAGACCGGGTATAAAAATTTATCCAAATAATCCAAGAATAGAAATGTAATCTAAAGATGAAAATGTAACTTTATTACATTCAAAGGAAATACGAAATCCCAAAACCCAAATGAACGTACAATATTCTCAAATGGGAAGTAAAGTTACTACAAGTCTCGAAAGACCAAAAGTCTAATCCAAAAGTACTAACATAGTTAAAAAAAATGAAAATAAAATAAACAAATGAAAAGTCTTCAATGAGGCGTCGTCAAACGCGTCATCATCGAACTCATCCTCGTAAATATGATCCACTTGTTGCCTTCTCACCCCCAAACACATGTAAAACATGCATTTGAGGTAAGTACAACGTACTTAATAAGAAAGAGAAGCTATGACAACAATTACGATTTATAAAGAAAAGATATTTAAAAGTTTAGTTGTTTATGTGTGACCGACTCAATCTGGGGTTCATTCCATGTCCATCAACATTGATTGACTAAACGTTTCTACCTAGCTTATCTATGTTACAACCGCACTCAAGCGGCACTACGCATATCCAAGTTTCGGATATTCTTGGCAACATATTGGTGGATCACACCAATATCCACGAGTCTAGAATAGGTAAACTCCGATAAGACGCGCACATCTCGGTGGAGTCCTTCCGTGCTTAGGGTTTTTTGACTCACGGAGTTCTTTCACCTTCGTGAGGTAGCACACACATCGCGATATAGATCGTGCCTATCCATGAGAGACATGTTGTTTAATCTTTTACTAGTCAAGTACGTATTTTATTAAAATGATTAACTAACCATCTAAGTGTTTTCAAGTAATCTCCCTCACACAACTACTCTCTTCCTAAACCACTAGACATAGACAAGGCCTAACAATTACACAGACATTGATGAATGCTAATTCATCAAAGCACAAGCCTATCATGCTCTTCCGACGGATCCGAACTTCAACTCCCTTCAAGAGTACATTCGGTGTTTTAACTGAACGAATCAGAAGCTCAATTCAGGCTTGTTTATGTTTAAACAATGTTAACATATCATAATTAAGGGTTTAAAACTCAACAATATAACTTAAACATCACTTATGTAAAAACAGGGGGCAATGCGTGCGCATTAGCTGGAATGCGTACACATTCCCTGCTGCTGAACCCTGCTGAAACTTTCTGTCCAAACAATGCGTGCGCATTGATCTGCAATGCGTACGCATTACCTGACCAGAACTCCTCTTAAAACTCTCTGTTTGAACAATGCGTGCGCATTCCAATGAATGCGTACGCATCCAGCAACCAGAAACAAACCAGAACTCTCTGTTCAAGGAATGCGTGCACATTCTTATGAATGGGTACGCATTCAGCGTCCAGAAAGCAAACCTGCAAAACCTGATACAGGAATGCGTGCGCATTGCCTACAATGCGTACGTATTCAGCCTGCTGCCCTAATTTCTGATTTCTATCTTTAACGGTTTCTAATCCGTTTCTAACCCAAATCTCATCAAATTTAACACAGTAAGTCATAGAAAAACATATCTAACCATACCATGACATCTATGATCATTGATCAACGGAAAGACACATCGTCTAGCATTAAAACGTCTTAAAACTCAATCTAAGCCTTATAAGCGATAATTGAGATCATAGGAAGAGTCTCTTACTTATTTGCAGCCAAAAAACCAGATTTAAAGCCTCCAAAAGTCTGCTGCACTTCCCACAAACTGGTATCCAAACGGTGCTCTTATCACAACGATTCCAATTCTCCCCTCCGATCTGAAAACGATCAAGAACTGCTTCAGTTATTGTGAAAACTCTCTTGGCCTCTTTCTCTTCTCAAAACCGCAGAGATGAGAGCGTAGACTATTCTGAATTTGTGTTTAGGTTAAGGAAACTGATTATGGTAATTTTCCTTAAATACGATTCTCAATTAAACCTTTTCCTTAATTACCCTTAATCCATAAACAAAAATTCAGGAATCCCTTAATTATACATATACATAATTCGAAAATATACATATATAATCAATTAAATACTTAACTCCTATAAAAGAAAAGAAATAATAATATTTCGTTTTCGCAAAATGACACGTCTGCCATTTTTCGAAAATCGGAATATTACAAAAAAACACATAAAGTAAAAAAGTAGAACATAATTTTCTATTCTCGGGGTAATCGTACGTCCACTATTAATCAATGATTAAATTTTGGAATAATTAGCGCAAAACACATCTATCTTTGGTTCAACTTTAGGACTTGCACCGTGTGTTTGAATTTAGTATTTTTACCTTCCACCTTGTGTAATATTTTACAACAAACATCATTTTTTGAATTTGACATTGAATAAAACGGAAAATACATGTTTGTCATTCACTCATCATCAACATTTCAAAACCAATCCGGTCTGAATCTTTCAAACAAACCCAAACTCATCCAAACTCAGCCCTAGTGAGAGAGATTATTAAACATTTTTATCCTTGTAATAATTCAATTATTTTTCCTAATATTCCTTTAGCTTCATGTTGTCTCTTTCTAGTCGTATTTTATTAATAGAAACAGTAATTTCATTCATAAACATAACTTAAAAACATAAAAACAGAGTAGATATTTTTCTTGAATAAAGTACAGTAAAGGTGGGCAGGTGCATTTAATGCTATGTAAGAAATGTCATTGAAGCAAAAAAGGTCCTCGTTTTACAACAAGAACAGAGACGAAAGAGACATGGAAAAAGGAGAGAGCTTTTCTGGAAGAGCAGAAAGAGAGTAGATGTGATTTCCATATAGAGAAGAAGGAGTACTCTAATCGAAAACAGAGAAGACAGATATATTTAATGTAAATAGGTGGAAGTAAATTCTGGAAATTAGAAAGATAATGGAAGGGTTTCTAAAAGAGAAAGAGGAGGAGACGTTATGACAGATATGAAAAAGACGTAGAAGAGCAGAAGAAATTTCAAGAGAGATACAAAGCATAGCGTCTTAGATAGTTAGTGAGTTATCTCCAAA
This sequence comes from Gentiana macrophylla, assembly GCA_026214975.1. Classification (NCBI taxonomy): domain Eukaryota; kingdom Viridiplantae; phylum Streptophyta; class Magnoliopsida; order Gentianales; family Gentianaceae; genus Gentiana; species Gentiana macrophylla. The sequence goes on from CM047815.1 coordinate 91,974,458, forward strand.
ACACGTATATATATGCATGTATGTATGTTTAAATAGTTTATCAAATTTCATATTATTTCCATGTGGGGTGTATGAAGACCATCATGGGAGTACTCATACGTACTATATCGTTATTGTCATATTAATAATTTTACAGAATGCTAAAACTTTGAAAATAACTTAAAAATACTTTCTCCCCTTTATTCATCATTTTAGGGTAGGGGAATCACTGTATATTTCTCCCCTTTATTCATCATTTTTCAGTCTTATCTTTTTTCTTTCCTTCTTCACATGACATACAAACGGGGAAAATGTCAAATTAAGGGCAGTGTATTTGTGTAGATCGCTTTATTAAAACAAAACATATTGTTGAGAATGGAAAATTATCATGTAGGGATGTTTTATTAGAATGAATCGTTGGATAACTGTCACGTGTAAAAAAAAATAAAATTATTTTATTTATTTGTATACGTGACAGTAATCTGAATGTTCATTCTGATAGGGAGTACTTAAAGTAAAATTATATGTCTGAAATCAGTCATTCGACTCATTCCTCACAAAATAAAGCAAAATATATTGATGCAGGCCAGAGCCATCAAAGTATTGGATATTAAAGCTTACCCAGCATCACCTCTATTTATGCAAAGGGGAAAACCCTACTTTCCCCTTTGCAGATTTCCAATATCTCTTTACTTATAGCTTAGCAACCTTTCTGAATCACGTAACAAGGCCATGTGAATTGTGATGTGTGCAGTAATTGCAGAGATTCCCCTACCCTCTTTTCTCCTATAATAATTGAATTGAGTTTTTTTAGGGGTGAATCGAGTTTGATAATGAGTTTTTCTTGCATCAAATCAAATTTCAAACTCGGTCCAACTAGTATTAAGAGGTGTTAGGTTTGAGTTCTATCAGGTGAACGTGTAGGTTAATAGTCTTCTAAATAATATATTTTCGTTTCAGTAGGAAAATAAATAATGACATAGTATTATCGATTATGATCTACATAATCGATGTGGAAAGGTATGTTTTTATTACTCGTATGTCACAGCTTATTGTCGGGCGAGCTTGCAATGGAATCAGAGAAAAATGGTAAATATGTTTTACGTATTCTAACTCTAGACACGGTTCAAATATAGGTGCATCAAAATCCGTACATGATACTCTACATCTAACGCGATCACGAAGACTTTATAGATCCTCTTTCAATCTGTTTCTAAATATATATATGTATGTAGATCCATACTAATGAAATCATTCAACGGGAAAAAAATAATAACTCAATCCACTGTCTATTAATGAGAGAATTTATAGTGCAATGATGATTGTATAAATGTAGTAGCAAGAGTTATATATTACAACATTTTTTATTTACTTTCTTAATCTGAGTGAAAAATCCAAACGGACTTATATTTGTTAAGATAATATCACAAACAGATAATACTCCAGTTCGAAAATGTTACAGGTGTTTTTTTTTTATAATTTTTTTTTTTGAGGATAATCCATTTGTATTTTCAGTCAGGATAGTTGTACTTTAAGTAGAGATAAAATTGATCTAATCTCCCCAATCCTTGGAGGACCCTTGTTACACCGTAACTATACAAATTCAGATGATCAATACAAAGAAAACCATCGAGTACTGCAATTTTCAACTTCTAAATACTTTTACAGCATCAATTTTGGGACAAGATAGCAAGCATTGACCATGTTGGTCAACTTTTTTTTAGCTTGCGGTAGTATCGAGGTGATCTTTTATTCATAATATAATTGATAATTTTTGTCATGTGTAACAGTTGAGTATTGTTTTTGTCATTTGATGTTTTGGGCTGTGTCGGCGGTTCTGTTGTGTTGGGTGGTAATTTTTGGTGTGTTTACCTGGTCCCTCTAAGGACAAGTTAACATTTGTTGTGGTTTGGCTTGGAGAGCTCTCACTAAAGTTATTAATGATTAACCTCTCATCGCATTCCTCGTGGGATCGGGAACGAGGACCTTTACGATTAAGGTTTAACCGCTTTTTTCCTAATTTAACCGTTTTTTATAAGGACAAAGAAGTTGAAGAAAAAATACAAATTTAACCTCAATTAAGAAAAAAAGGAAAGAAAAAAAAAAGAATTGGGAATTGGGGAAAAAAAATGTTTGCAAGCTTTATAGCTGTGATAAGAGAATTGAAACTTTATTGACCATTGGTAATTCATGAACAACAGATACACCGTGCATTGCGCGGCGTTCTTTGTAATATATATTTGATACATGCAGAGATTAAAATTGTTTTGACGGGGAGGGGGAAGGACAAGCAGAGCCGCCTCTCTGAGACAGCCAACAAGTAGCCATGGTGAGGGCCTCTTTGAACCATATAATTTTAGGCCCCCTTTTCATGTGATAAAAAAAGTGCATTTTAGGTAAATTTTTATTATTTACTCAAGCTAAAAGACATGTAAGACCTAAAATTATAGCTGAATTCAGTGAAAGAAGGTATAATCGAATTTCGTTACATTTTTTTTATAATACTCATCAATATAGTATACCTAAAAAGTAGTTGTGATATATTATTTTTTTCACAGGGTTGAAGACCCTAAATTTTTTTGGTCTACGGCATTCGATTACCCAGGACGGACCTGAGGACAAGGGGTGGGAGGTTGGGGCGTTTGAGGGTAGTGCAGGTGCATAGCGTCCCGTAAGGGTCAAGTAGTTGATTTATATTAGAAGATGCATAACAATCCGTTTATTTAACGAGCAATGATAGAGATAAAATGTTTGTCAATGAACGAGTGTCATGACGCATCATCATCTCCACCATTGATCATGATGGAGTAATGATGATCAATGAGTTTATATTATGAATCAACATATAGATCTTCGTTGTATAGACAACGGTTATGTCCGTATCACTACTCTTATTTAATCACTAAGCCAATTTTTGTGACTATAGTACAAACAGAAGCATAATCACATCGGAAAACACATAGGGCAATAGTTTATGTGGTTTTGAGCTTTAATTTCTTAATTGGGTGAGAATCTATATTACCAATCAATCTTGTCCAAAGAGAGTTGTACTTAATCAGCCATGGGTAAGAGACCGGAATGTAATCCGACATATAGGAGCGGACTGGCTCCAACCCGGAAGATTAAAAAAGAAAAATAATGGTTTATAGTGGTCCAGGACTATCAAAATACACACCAAGACAATATTTTTCAACCAATTATTTTTTTTGAGTATGTGTTTTTTCTTACAAAATTGTTGGGATAGGTGTTGTGTGTGGAGTGATTTACGAAACAGATCCGTAATTACGGATTATTAAATTAGATAATAAGTAATGCGAATAGAAATAGTCATATAATCTAACAGATCTAACACAATCTATACTATCATACAGATTTAACTCGAACAATGAACCATAAAAGTTTGATGCAGAAAACAAATGAGTAGAAATCAAACCGAGGCGAGTAGTTACTCTTTCCTTAAGACAAATTGCTCCGGTATGGTGCCCACGGTAGTAGCAACAGTCTCCTAAGATACAACGGCTTTCGTCTCGGATTTAGAGGCACTTCAAAAATCCGAGCTCCGGCGAACTTACAGAGTGCCCCGACTTCTCTTCAACTCAATATGTAGATCTACATGAATGACTAGATCTATATGACACTCCCTTTGTGGTGGAAAAGACAAGAGAAAACTGAACAAATAAACATTCATCCATGGGGTTGTTTATATAGTGGAGAGGATGAGCCAATGCATAAATCTGATTGGCCGGAACACGTCACAAAACTTTTCCCCTTGGAAAAGTTACTAATTTCGAAATTATGCTTAATTTCATTTAAAAATTTCGAAATTAATTAAGCTATTTTCGAAATCAATTCCACACTGTGATTGGTCGGATGACTCAAGGAATTCTGATTGGTCGGATGACACAATCACATTCCAAAAATTAATTTTATAGTTAATTTCATAAAGAAATTTTGTCCAAAAAATTAATAGTAACAACCAAACCGACCCGAGCACGAGCTATGCCGGACGGCGCCGGGCGCGCGCGCGCGTGTGGAATTACCTAAGTCCTCCCTCATGCACAAAGTTCCTTGCCCCTTGGAGCACATTCATAAGAGACACACTAGCTATTATCACTTGAGCTCCCAATTCTCAAGTTTCCAATGTGGGAGAATGGGGTGAGGTCCTCCCTTCAACACCCATCTCCTACATATTTTCTACCAACTTTAGCCATTAATATTAAAACGGTATAGTTTTGTTGTTAAAAAATGTCATTTTGTGGTTAAAAATATAGATTTAGGCTCCGATGACCCCACTGAAACAAATTTGTAGACCAAAAATATAGTTTTAGGATCCGGTGACACCGCTGGAACAAATTTCTAGATCCGCCACTGCTCCTCACTGGTGCCCAAACCACGTGTTTACTTGTGAGGTTTTTACATAGTAATTCCACATCGAGTGAAGTGATGTATGGAGTAACCATAAAAATCATTCAACTTCATGTGAAGTTACTACACAAAAATCTTTGGTCTACTTATTATGGGAAATACTTTTGTGGTGTCTCTACACGCGTGTGGAGCCGTTTTAAAGAATAATAACCACACGCTTTATTCTCGTATTTAAACCGCGCTGGTGCTTAATCGTTTCATCCGTCATTTCACCTCAAAGAACTCTCCACACAAGTATTTCCTACGTATTATGACTTATGAGCACATATGTCCACGACCTACCGAAGTACTTGTACTACCCAATTCCTATCACTTGCTTCACCCCAGGTCACTTGCTTCACTCCCTTTGTGGGAAGGAATCTTTGCAGGCCCGGAGGCCCCTCCCGTTCCCCTTTCTGGATAATTAACTTCTCTAATCATTTTATTTCAGACTTTGTAAATATATGTGTATAATTTTAAACCATACAGTTTGAATTTGAATTGAAACCGTGTGATCCAAAGTCAATCACGTGTTTTATGGACTCACCATAGAAAAACTTCCCCTATACAGGCTAGATTTTGGTATTTCATTGGGTTGATCCGACAGTACTAATATTCTTTTATATTATTATTACTAGATGAGGTTTAGCCTTGTGACCCAAGGCCTTTATGTACTCATAATAATTGGTTTAAATATGTATAGTTTATCAAGACTCTAAATGTTTTCTTATTTGCTAAAAGATTTATTCACCTAATGTCGTGTATGTAATATAAAATAATAATAATAATTGGTTATATGCATGTTGTATATGCATTTGCAATTATGTTTACGTGTACTTTTTGTTAAACTTAAAATGATTTTCTTGAATCTTATATCGTAACACGGAACTTGCCTTCACCAATCATCGTTAGAGTTTAATTCCGGACCGGGGCAGTCTTATGGTTGCATATGATGCTCTCATGATAAGCTACATCGTGTGGAATGCTCTTGAACTTAGATGTAAAAACTTTCGCAAAAAAAAAAAAAAACTTAGATGTAAAAACTGAATGATCACTTAATTGTATGACCTAAAGAAAATCGTAAGAATAGCGAAAAACATAAAGGCATTGGAGTTTGGTTGTTTTATTGATTGATTCATCCATTGATACAATAGAGATTTTATAGGTTTATACTACTTAGTCTCTAAGCAATATTTATTACATTGATTATGTGTAATCAAAATGCAATCATAAGAATCATTCAAAGATTAATCATAAGAATTATTCTCGCATTAATGACTTGGTCAATCAGTATCTTCAAATTTTGTCTTCTCATGCATGACCAACGTCGCAACATGAAATGAACTTACACACAATTTTTGAGAAATTGGTTTCTTTACATCACGATAAATTTTACCATACAAGTGTTGTAAAAAGGTTGTATAAACGACATATATTGCAATTTTTGATTTATAATCTTTCACACATGATATATAACGGTGTATTATGTGGAAAAGAAAATGAATTGATCAACTTGTTACAACCATCATATATAAAACCGTTGTAACAAAAAAATATCGAAAGTTTATATTAGACTATAAGCGAGCTCCGGCGAACTTACAGAGTGCCCCGACTTCTCTTCAACTCAATATGTAGATCTACATGAATGACTAGATCTATATGACACTCCCTTTGTGGTGGAAAAGACAAGAGAAAACTGAACAAATAAACATTCATCCATGGGGTTGTTTATATAGTGCAGAGGATGCAAAAACTTGTCCCGGAATTTATCAATACAAAACAACAAGTAATAAACCGGTTAACCTCAAGTGCAAGGATCGTAGTACGGAGGCTAATGCCGGGTCGATCTTACGGGGAACTAGACGAATGTGAATCCTAGCTTTTGTTTTAAACTAACTATGTCACGAATCTAACCTAAACGAATAACTAACCTAAACAAATATGCAGAAAAAGTAACTAGACAGAGGATTGCTCCAATGCTAGGCAAGATTGAAAGTGATAAAAACTAAACTAAAGTACAGAAAAGTAAACTAAAGCTAAACAATTCAAGTTTCAAGGGATTAAATCAAGTTATAACGAGCGAACAAGCAATTGATCCACCTATCCTATCAACATTCAATTCTAATTCGGATTATTTCATGATCTCTATTCAAGTCGTGATTCACCTAATCGAAGGCATAAACTCCTACTCTCATAGACAAGTTCGTTTTCTAATCTTTTATCTTTCGATGTTAAAGATTACGTCTTTCTAACCTAGGCGTGAAATCTTTCAATTTCTAATCTAGAAAATCAATCTAACAACTCTCGTTTTTAGTTAGATCGAAGATCCATTCTTTTATCATGGTGATCTAGGGTTGACATGACTCTCATCATATAAACAATCATCAAAGCAAGCATCTTTCGATTAAACATGCAATAAGACATACAAAACATGATAAAAGAAACGAACTTGAAATAGATACTCACAGTTAATCACGAATCAAAACCGAATTGTTGAAGGAAGGCCTCACAACGCTTGTTCAAAGAGGTTTTAGCCTCTTAGCATCTTCTTGGCAACTCGAATTGATGAATAAAAGTACATGAAATTATCTAATCTAATCTAGAGTTTAAGTGCATAAAACTAGAGAAAAAGCGAAGGAAAACGCAGCCAAGCTGCCTTGTAGGGTTTAGGGTTCAAATTATATGTTTAGGGTTTGGTGAAACGCGCTTTATTTATAGATTTTTAGGTCGGTTTCATTGAGTCGGTGCCGTGGGCGCCCGTCCCACTATCTTGGGCGCTTCGTCCAGCCTCTATGAACGGAGAATGAACGCCGCTCGTTCGAGCGCGTCTGAACTCTCTCGAATGTAAAATACGATTCGACGCCGCTTCACTTTTATGGACGCCCGTCCACTACTCAGCTCCAGTATTTTGCTCATAACTTCACTTCTAGGGCTCGAATGAGGTGATTCAAAATGCGTTGGAAAGCTATTTCAATCCTCTACAACTTTCATCAAGACAACTTTCCTGAAAGTGCCTAAAAGTGTGGACAAAATCCCCATGAAGTGCCTGGTTCCGGTTTCTTGATCATTATCTCTTCCTTCTTCAATCTTTATCTTGATTTAGCTCGAGTTATATCAACATTTGATCATCAATTTAGCCTCCAACATGTACCTACATGACATCAAAAACACCGCAAAAAGCGTAACACAATCCAAATACTCGTAAAACCATAATTAAAACACATACACAACCTCATTTTGCGAATAAACTAATTAAAAACTCACTTGCTTAATAAATCATTTAAACACTCGTTTTCTATGCAAATTATACAAATACGGAGGAAATCATTATCAAATATAACGTTAAAAACCGTACAAAAATCACCCTTAACAACTCCCCACACTTAAACTTTGCTCGTCCCGAGCAAAACAAAACAAGATAAAGGCTCGGAAGGAATATAGACATCTCAACACATATACCACATGGTCAATAAATTAGAAGTTCACCCGTGTGTGTGCATAGCCATAGAAAATTTCCACTAAATCCAAACTTGAGAAACTCAAAGCAAAACTAGCTAATACCCCTCGTGGACTAGTAATAAATGACACTCATAAGGTGCACCCTACAAACGTGACATATCCCGAAAGAATGATCGAATATATCTAGGGCCTTTCAAAATACTCGAGAGGATACTCCCTACAAAGATATCTATCGGTTTATCTTGGGATAAGATTAACGAAAACTAAGCCTTATATTCAATTTAAAGCACCGATTCTTTAGTTGATTTAACTATTTCACTTCAAACACACATTAGAAGAAGCTATTGCCCTCATAGCGAATAGGACATTTCGAGATAATACCTACCTTACTCCAATCATAAGGCAGCTTTTTCTAACTGTGCGTGAGCTTTTAGTCATCATAGTGGTATAGGACATACGTGGTATACCCTACCTCACTCAAATCATCGACTAGCTTTACGACACACACGAATAATTTCATATTAATTCAACTTTTCAATTGGACAATAGTTACGTGTACTTATCACATTCAAACTTCTAGATATTCACAAAGATATCATACTTGAACTAAATACAAACTATCATAAATCTCACGATACATACGTAGCACTAAGCACATGACTTATATAAGAAAATCAAAAACTACTAATCCAAAACGGGTATAACCTTATAAAAATAGCTCTTCATTCACTATGGCACGTGGAAAATAATATCGGGTGAAACATCTAACTTACGGAACATACGAATACAACATCGATGAATATAACAAACCGAACAAAAACATGCATTGCTTACTCGAGACAAAACAAAAATTTTGAAAATTTAGCTCATTTTAGCATAGAAATAACATCATATAAGCAAATGGTAGATACATATCGACTAATCCCTCCCCACACTTAAATAACAACATGTCCTCATGTTGTGCGAAAAATAAAAGGAAAAGAAAACTTAGTTGTCAGATGTCGAAAGAGGCAATTCGAAATGGTCCGGGCCAGGTCCAAAATGTTGAGGAAATCGATGAGATGTGGACCATCCACCGGAAAACTGACTTCATCTGAAACTCACAAACGCTACCGAAAATACCCTGCACACTTGAAAAGCAAAGAAATACCTCGGGGGATACAAGGGATTAAACCATATCGCGCAAAAGTGATAGAGATAAAGATAAGAGGAAATCGTAAGCAAAACCGCACTTCGACCCTGTATGAGCCTAGGACGGCTGACTGACAAAAAACAAACACAATCCTAATAAATCTGAACTAAAACAACGAAAAACAACTAAAGAAAGAAACTTATATAATAAGGGATATCTAGGATGCCTCCTAGTAGCGCTAATGGTTATTGTCGTTAGCTCGACACATTTGAAGCTCAGCCTGGATCAGGCCATTTAACCTTTCTGCCAGCCACTACCTCGTGTAAGCTCGAATCAGTAGTGTGGCCGCGGAAACAGCAGCGAACACATGGGGTTAAATCTTTGAAAGCTCTCCATACCTTTTTAAGTTTCCCCATGGTTGCATTCTTTCTTCTCCGGTTCCTCTGATGACGTTTAAGTTGTCGCTCCTTTCAAACTCTTCCATATCAAGACCTTGCTGCTAGAACATCTTGATTTAACACAACCGTCATCCTCGGAAAAAACAAATCGGGTGAAAACTCACAAAGTGGTTGACTTGAAGTCCCACACCCGAGGATTTCGAGGAATTTAACAATCAAAGGCTTTTCTTTATGTTCACCTATATAGTGCTTGCACCTCTGACCATTAACTCGGAACGGTTGATCACCATAACCTCGTAATTCTAGCACACCTCCAGGAATGATTTGGAGAATCTCGAAAGGACCGGACCAACGTGTCCTCAACTTGCCAGAAACAAATGCAACCTGGAATTGTAGAGTAACACTTGCTCACCGACCTTGAATTCTCTCTTCTTTATCTTGGCATCGTGGAGGAGTTTCATCTTCTCCTTACTAATCTGGCGCTTTAAGTAAGCTTGGAGTCCGAATTCATCCACTCATGCAATCGCTGCGACGGTGTTTGCCACAGATAGGGAATCGAAGTTAAGAAACTTCGTAGCCCAATACGCCCTGTGCTCTAGCTCGACAGGCAGATGACATGGTTTCCCGTAGACCATTTGATATGGCGATGTACCCATAGGGGTCTTATAGGCAGTCCTATATGCCCAAAGTACATCGTCCAACTTGAACTCGAGTCTTTTCTATGACTATTCACCGTCTTCTCCAGATTTTCTTAAGACTCACGGTTGCCGCTCAACCCGACCACTAGTCATCGGATGATATGGTGTGCCGATTTTATGGTGAACACCATACTTCTCGAGGACTTTCTCCAAGGGTCGGTTACAAAAGTGTGTCCCTTCATCACTTATCAAGGCACGTGGACATCCAAACCTCACAAAGATATTCTTCTTAAGGAATTTCATGACCGTTTTATGATCATTGTGAGGAGTGGCAATTGCCTCCACCCATTTCGAAACATAGTCAACGCAGACTAAGATGTATTTGTTGCCACAAGATGATGGGAATGGTCCCATAAAATCGATGCCCCAAACATCAAAGACTTCGCATTCAAGGATGGGTTTCAAAGGCATGTCAAATCGCCTTGTCAACGCTCCGGTTCTTTGACAACGATCACAAGCTTTACAGAAAGCTTCTGTGTCTTTAAAGATCGTTGGCCAATAAAAACCGGATTGAAAGATCTTCGCAACTGTTTTCCAAGGACCAAAGTGACCACCTGTGGGTCCACTATGGCATTGCTTTCGATTATATCGCGTTGCTCGGTTCGGGAACACACCTCCTCAAAGAAACCATCTTTGCGATCTTGAAAAGGTAAGGTTCATCCCAAACGAAATATTTCATATCGTAGAAGAACTTCTTCTTCTCTTGATAAGACATTTCGAGATCAAGGTATTTGGCATGAAGGTAGTTCACAATGGAGGAGTACCAAGGAACATCAGGAGAACGGCCATCGATCAACATGATGTTTTCTAGAGGAAAGTAAAGATCTATATCATCTGGTTCATTCTTTTCCTCATTTAACATCCTAGACACATGATCCGCTACTACATTCTCACCGCCTCTTCTTGTCTTTGATTTGAACGTCAAACTCTTGTAGGTCGGTATCCAACGCAGATAGGCGCGGTTTAGCATCCTTTTTAGTCATCGAGATACCGCAGCGCGCGTGATCATCCACACACGATCACTTGAGCACCTAACAAGTAACTCACGGAACTTGTCCATAGCAAACACTACGGCCAATAATTCCTTTTCGTGGTTGTGTAGTTAACTTGAGAAGGATTCGATGTGTGGTGGCATAATAGATAGGTGGAACTTTCCATTAAGCTTTTGCCTAAGACCTGCACCACTCAACAAAGATAGTTGGATGCATCGCACATAAGCTCAAAGGGTAAGTTCGATCAGTGATATAAGAATTGGAGCGGATATTAACCGATTCTTGAGCTCCTCAAACGCTTGCTTGCAGGCTATCATCAAAATCGAATTCAACGCCTTCCTTTAGTAAGGTAGACAGGGGCTTGGCGATCTTGAAAAGTCTGGATGAACCTCCTATAAAGCCGACATGTCCGAGAAAACCTCGGACTTCCCGAACATTCTTAGGGTAACTCATCTTCTCAATAACTTCTACCTTGGCCCTATCTACTTATACCTTTGGCGGACACTTTGTGGCCAAGGACTATACCTTCATCTACCATGAAATGGCATTTTTCCCAATTAAGCACTAAGTCCTTTTCCACACATCTTGACAACACCCGATCAAGATTATCGAGGCAATCATCGAAGGAGTGACCAAAGACCGAGAAGTCATCCATAAAAATCTCCATGCACTTTTCAACTAGCCCGTCAAAGATTGCCATCATACACCTTTGAAAGGTGGTTTGGGCATTACAGAGACCAAATGGCATCCGCTGAGTGCGAATGTACCATAGAAGGCGGTGAAAGTGGTCTTCTCTTGGTCAACAGGATCGATGGGTATCTGGAAGTATCCTGAATATCCATCCAGAAGCGATAGAATCGTGCCCCGCTAGACGCTCAAGCATCCGGTCAATGAATGGAAGGGAAAATGATCTTTCAGTGTGACCTCATTGAGCTTTCGATAATCGATACATACTCTGTATCCGATGAACGAGCCTCAATGCTATCTCTTCTCCTTCTCATTCTTCTCAATAGTAATTCCCTTTTTTTTGGGACTACCTGAGTCGGGAAACCCATTCACCGTTGTCGAATGGCGTAAATGATACCCATATCTAGAAGTTTAATGATCTCCTTCTTGACTACCTCTTGCATGTGAGGTTGAGCCTTCTCGAGGTCATCCTAACTGCGTTTGCACCCTCCTCGCCTTGATCTTGTGCATACAGATGTCGGGAGATATCCTCGGATATCTCCCACCCGCCATCAAAGGCTTTTTCATTTTTGCGCAAGACGTTTAACAGTTTAAGCTCTTCTATACGAGATAGCTTGGCAGAGATGATCAAAGGAAGCTTGTCACCTTCTCTTAAAAACACATACTTAAGATGTTTAGGTAACGGCTTCAGATGCAAATCTACGGGAGGATCCTCTGGACTTGATTTAAGATCGCCACCCTTCAACTCAACATCGCCGAGCTTACTTAGTGGTCCCTCTTGCCAAGGCTTCTTCTCTTAGCTCATCCTCAAAATCACCGCTAATCGGTCTAGATTGACCATACCATGACTATTCAGATTATCGATCAATCGCTCATATTCCGCTTCCACACCTTGACTTGCTCGTCCATACAGATCATTGAAGTCATTAAATGACTCCTCAATAGAAAAGCCGGTTGGAGAACCGAGAGGGTACTTGAATGGATTTAGAGACACTATAGCTCACCTCTTGGTCACCAACTCGAATAGTTACTTGCCCACCATCACAATCGATGAGGGCCCTAGCTGTGGATAGGAAAGGTCTCCCAAGAATCAGGGGGACTTTCTCATCTTTTCCCATATCTAAGACGTACCAATCAACAGGAAAGGTAAATCTATCGATCTGGACTAAAATGTCTTTCAGAATCCCTGAAGCTTTCTTAGAAGATCTATCGGCGAACTGAAGGTTCATGGAAGTGGGTTCTAGAAGACTTTGTAAACCCAGCTGCTCACACACAGACAATGGCATCAGGCTGATGGATGCACCCAAGTCACATAAAGAATTTGGAAAGACTAAGCCTCCCATCTGCAATGTGAGCACGAATTTCCCGGGTCACCTCTTTTTGATTGGTAAGTCCGATAATTGATCATTGAACAATCCTCACCAATTGCCTGATCCATTTCTGCTAACTTCTTTTTCGAAGACACAACATCCTTGATGAATTTTGTATACTTAGGCATCTCGACCAAGACCTCGGATAATGGCAGATTAACCTGAGTATTTTTCAACAAATTAAGCACTTTTTCATACTTCTTATCTTCATGCAATGGGATGTTGCTCTTTCTCGGTGGAAATGGAAGCTTTTTCAAATCATCCTCGGAAAATACTTTCTTCGAGGATGAACTAACTGCTTTGTCTTCCACATCTTTCCACCTCACCGTCTTATCATTCTTTTTATTAGTCGAGGATCACCACCGACGATCATTTGATTCATCACTCCTCGGGATCACCTCACGAGGATTCTTAATTGATTCTTCATTCCTCAAGGGATCACCACTCGAGGAATCTCAATTCTTTCACCTATCGGGATCACCACACGATGTCTTTCAACTTCTACACCTCTCGGGGATCACCACCTGAGTACCGCTTGTAGCCAAGGGGATGATGGGTGATCGACTTCCTCCCGCCTTATCACCGGCGAGGAGGGCTAGTGGTTTCCTGGTTGGGGACCACTCGATTGAGTACCACTTCTTAAGTTCATTGCACCGGCCTCTCCTCCACCGTATGGAAGTGAAGGAACCAAGTCGATTGCATTGGCCAAGATTCAATTCAATTATGAGCTACATAGCCACCTTTGGGATTTCTCTCCGTGGAGTTTGGCATCCGCCTACGATGGTCTAGAAGCTTCTTGGGTCGACCCATTTGCTTCTCAAGGTGCTTGATCGAATTCATCAACAACTGGATATTATTATTTTGCTCCCTCTGGAAGTTATTGTTCTGCTCCTTCAGCTCCTTCTGATAGGAGTCCAATCTAGCTTCCAGATCATCAACGTGAGATGGCCCTTGAGAGTTATGAATGTTTTGAGAGAAAGGTTGGTGGACCGACTTTGAAATGCGTGGATTTGGATTGTTAGGCCAACTTTGATTTAACCGCTTGATTTAGATTGGAGGAATTCAAGCTCGGGTTCGATTAAAATTAGGGTTTCGATTGAGATTCGAGTTTTGATTGAAGCTTTGACGAAGCCCTGATTTTGAAAATTGCCCTGGCCGAGAATTGATTTCCAAACCTCGATTCGGTGGCCATTGAAGGCATTGATCTCTGCGTTACGTCCAATCATAGGGCGAAGCGGCGATGTGCCCCATATCGTCACATACTTGGCATGCGACTTGATTATATTGTCCATGATTCTGGACATCATTGACTTGATAAGGAACAGGGGATATGAATTGACACTGGCCAACCATATGGCGGTCGAGAACAATTCTCGCATCTGTAACTTGAGAGTTCTGTAACAATGAAGAGTCGATAACTCGGATTTGGAGGCGTGGTAAGCGTGGCCACCGCCGCTTTGCCGATGGAAATCTCGTTTCGCATTTTCACCTCCTCGATCCTGGAGGAGGTGGTGGTGGTGCTGAGCGACTTGAAAGGAGGGGGCATAATTATATTTGGCAATGTCTTGAACAATGCCCACCCTTCTGAGGCGTTTTCCTCGAAAGCCCCACTGATGAACTATTGACCATGCCCTTGGTGAGCTCGGTCAATCCACTGAAAAAAGGTATTGACTTGCCTCTGCAAGTCTAACCCATGGTGGGGGCATTTACGAAGAAGAGCCTTAAATCGCTTCCATGCCTCAAAGAAAGATTCTGTTTCGCTTGATAGAAATTATAAATTTCCCTCAAACACTTGAATGTCTTGGCGGTGGAAAGTATTGGCTTAAAAATTCTTTCTCCAATGCAGCCCAGGTGGTGATGGATTCCGGAGGGAGAGAGCTATACCACTCTTTAGCTTCTCCTTCAATGAGAACGGAAACAGGTGTAAGTTTAATCACATCCTCACTCACACCTTGAATGCGTGTCGTACCACATATCTCCAGGAATGTGTGTACGTGTGTGTGAGGATTTTCAAGATGAGGAACCCGTGAAACATTGATGCATCTTTGCATCATCCCGAATGAGACTGGGTTTGAGTTCGAAAGTTTGTGCGGTAATGGCTGGTAAGACGATAGCTGGGTTGACAGTTACTGCACCAGGCATGGCGTAGTCTGCCAATGTCCGTCTATCTTCAGCGGCCATTATTACAATTTCTTCGATTTCCCTTTGAAAAGATAGCTCAAACTCTTGATCTTCGGCTTTTCCTTCGTCAAAACGAAGTCTTCGCCTATTGGGTCGGACTATGAGTACGCTTCGATGTCGAGAGAGAGCAAAGTAATGGTCCTCTTGTGACTACGAGTTTGCATAAACCGATCCCAAAATCAAGTTGAGAAAACCTAAATCTAAGGAAAGGAAACCTAAAAACTAATAAATTAAAGACCTGATATCCAAAAGATTAAAAACCTTAATCTAAGATCAAAACCTAAAGAAAAGAGAAGAAAAGAGAAAGATTAAGAAAGAAAGGGGGACGGACGGGCGTCCACTTATGTGAAACGAGCGTCCCGCGAAAAATAGACCAACGAGCGGCGTCCAAAGCGGTGAGCGTTCGTTCAAGGATCGGAAAAGCGCCATCTGGAATGAAAATTTTACAAAGAACAGGCGTTCAAACTAGTGGGCGCTCGTCCATGGCAAGATTTTCGAATCGTAAACGAAGCGATATCGAGCAGCGAAAAGCATGGGAAAAAAGACAGGAGGAAAGGATAACTAAACCTAGAGGAATCAAAGACTACGAAACTTAACTACGAAAAACCTAATAACCAAAACTATAAACTACCTAAGAAAATTTAAAACGAGAAAAAGCAGAAAACACTAAAAGAGGGAAAACATGTGTTGAAATCTTCTAACCCCAAAATGGAAGGGAAAACAGTGGATTTTGACCTCGAAAACGGTGTCGGACGGCCTTTGGCCGTCCGCCACGTCGTCGGGCGTCGGAACGAGCTTTCCGAATTGGGGTCTGCGCCAATCCGACACTCGAGCCGAAAGTTATGGCCAAAATACTATCAAGTGCTAAAGCGGACCCTTTTATCCTAAAATTTGATCGTGAAAGATGTGAGTCGATGATTCAACCTAAGAAACCTACCTACGACACTTACCTACGAAAAAAAAGCAGAAAACCTAATTGAAATAAAAATAAAATCGATGGCGAGCGGATGCGAGGCGGGCGTCCAATTAAGCGGGCGGGCGTCTTCCTGAAGAAGAAGCGGACGGGCGCGTTCGAGACTAACGGGCCTTCGTTCGAGAGCGAATAGATAACGAATATAGAGCAGACTTGATTGGACGAAGCGTTGGTGATACTGGGCGTCCGTCCGGATCAATCTGAGACAGAAAGAACGCAAAACAGAGTATGAAAACAGAAAACAGAGTAGGAAAAGGAGGGGAAGAAACTAATCACAAAAACTTTAAAAAACTTCAAACCCTAAAAATCTAAACCAAAAACCTAACTACCTAAAGGTTAAACTAAAAACAAACCTAAAAAAAAAACAAAAACAAATCTAAAAGCGAAAACGAAAAAGACAAACAAAAACAAAAACTAGGCAACCGTCCGGTTCCCGGCAACGGCGCCAAAAACTTGTCCCGAATTTATCAATACAAAACAACAAGTAATAAACCGGTTAACCTCAAGTGCAAGGATCGTAGTACGGAGGCTAATGCCGGGTCGATCTTCTGGGAACTAGACGAATGTGAATCCTAGCTTTTGTTTTAAACTAACTATGTCACGAATCTAACCTAAACGAATAACTAACCTAAACAAATATGCGAAAAAAGTAACTGTATTGGAGGATTGCTCCAATGCTAGGCAAGATTGAAAGTGATAAAAACTAAACTAAAGTACAGAAAAGTAAACTAAAGCTAAACAATTCAAGTTTCAAGGGATTAAATCAAGTTATAACGAGCGAACAAGCAATTGATCCACCTATCCTATCAACATTCAATTCTAATTCGGATTATTTCATGATCTCTATTCAAGTCGTGATTCACTAATCGAAGGCATAAACTCCTACTCTCATAGACAAGTTCGTTTTCTAATCTTTTATCTTTCGATGTTAAAGATTACGTCTTTCTAACCTAGGCGTGAAATCTTTCAATTTCTAATCTAGAAAATCAATCTAACAACTCTCGCTTTTAGTTAGATCGAAGATCCATTCTTTTATCATGGTGATCTAGGGTTGACATGACTCTCATCATATAAACAATCATCAAAGCAAGCATCTTTCGATTAAACATGCAATAAGACATACAAAACATGATAAAAGAAACGAACTTGAAATAGATACTCACAGTTAATCACGAATCAAAAGCGAATTGTTGAAGGAAGGCCTCACAACGCTTGTTCAAAGAGGTTTAGCCTCTTAGCATCTTCTTGGCAACTCGAATTGATGAATAAAAGTACATGAAATTATCTAATCTAATATAGAGTTTAAGTGCATAAAACTAGAAAAAGCGGAAGAAAAACGCAGCCAAGCTGCCCCTAGGGTTTAGGGTTCAAATTATATGTTTAGGGTTTGGTGAAACGCGCTATTTATAGATTTTTAGGTCGGTTTCATTGAGTCGGTGCCGTGGGCGCCCGTCCACTATCTTGGGCGCTTTCGTCCAGCCTCTATGAACGGAGAATGAACGCTCGTTCAGACGCGTCTGAACTCTCTTGAATGTAAAATACGATTCTGGACGCCAGTTCACTTTTATGGACGCCCGTCCACTACTCAGCTCCAGTATTTTGCTCATAACTTCACTTCTAGGGCTCCGAATGAGGTGATTCAAAATGCGTTGGAAAGCTATTTCAATCCTCTACAACTTTCATCAAGACAACTTTCCTGAAAGTGCCTAAAAGTGTGGACAAAATCCCCATGAAGTGCCTGGTTCCGGTTTCTTGATCATTATCTCTTCCTTCTTCAATCTTTATCTTGATTTAGCTCGAGTTATATCAACATTTGATCATCAATTTAGCCTCCAACATGTACCTACATGACATCAAAAACACCGCAAAACGTAACACAATCCAAATACTCGTAAAACCATAATTAAAACACATACACAACCTCATTTTGCGAATAAACTAATTAAAAACTCACTTGCTTAATAAATCATTTAAACACTCGTTTTCTATGCAAATTATACAAATACGGAGGAAATCATTATCAAATATAACGTTAAAAACCGTACAAAATCACCCTTAACAATGAGCCAATGCATAAATCTGATTGGCCGGAACACGTCACAAAACTTTTCCCCTTGGAAAAGTTACTAATTTCGAAATTATGCTTAATTTCATTTAAAAATTTCGAAATTAATTAAGCTATTTTCGAAATCAATTCCACACTGTGATTGGTCGGATTACTCAAGGAATTCTGATTGGTCGGATGACACAATCACATTCCAAAAATTAATTTTATAGTTAATTTCATAAAGAAATTTTGTCCAAAAAATTAATAGTAACAACCAAACCGACCCAAGCACGAGCTGAGCCGGACGGCGCAAAGTCCTCCCTCCTGCACAAAGTTCCTTGCCCCTTGGAGCACCTTCATAAGAGACACACTAGCTATTATCACTTGAGCTCCCAATTCTCAAGTTTCCAATGTGGGAGAATGGGGTGAGGTCCTCCCTTCAACACCCATCTCCTACATATTTTCTACCAACTTTAGCCATTAATTTCTCATTCACCCGACATCCGAATCGAGTGATTCAAAAGCCCATCATCAATTACTCCGTATGGAGTATTTAATTATATTATTAACCCTCGATGACATACATCGGAGTCTATCCGTAAGTCGCACTAAAGTTGACCGTTCAACCCTTTAAAAGGGTTTTTTCTCCAACACAAATAGGGTCCATCAACACAATGCTATTAGTTTGGGGTGCAGTATCATAAATGGTGCTGGACACGAAGTAAACTAAGTAAACCAACAAAGCACACGGTGAGACTCAGACCGAGAACAACTTAATTAATCCTAGGACCGCCACTTGATCATTTGAGTTAAGGTTAATTGAAAAATGATTCTGAATCATTTTAAAATTTGTGTATTCGTAAACGTAATACTTTTCATCGACTGTCATGTCACTTCTACTCGTCATTGCTCCAATGATGATTGAATCAATCGTAAATTTTTATAGATCTTTTCTCAATTGCCATTCAAGATGTTACACATAAGAGCAACCCCAATGGTGCCCTTGAAACAACACCCATTTTTTCTTCTCGGGTGAATTATAGCCACAGTGGGCCTTTCAACCATCCCCAATACATAAAATTCTCTACCCCTCCCTTGTTATATCAGGTGAAGGCAAAAGGAAACTTTTGCAGAAAAAGGGGAAAAGATTATAAAAAAAGGGGAAATATATTGCAAGTGGGGTACATTTTTTTTTGTCAATTGATTAGAAAGAGAAAAGTTGTTTTTAAGGGGCGTATAGAGGTTGCTTATTGGAATGAATTATTTTTTGGATGTTGAAAAAGTGTAACTGAAACAGAAAACGATGTGTTTGAAGGGTGTAAGACGATACGGGATTTCACCCATCCACTTGTGGTCTATCGGTTGGTCCTCACGTTAGAATAAGTGCCAAGGTTCGCATGTCGAGACACGGCAGTAGTCTCGACGATCGACATTCGGCGAAGCAAAGTAGGTCAGTGGTCCAGAGTCGGTTTAGCGCAAGTCGATTAGGTCGACCTCGAGGACAGAGTCCGTACTAGCTACGAAGGCCCATTATCAGCATGATAACTTAGGGAAGGGGCAAGGCCCATTAAGGGTAAATGTGACAATAGCTAAGACCGACCTAATATTAGGGTTTGGGCATGCATTATCACTATAAATACCACACTCCAGGAACTACGTAAGGCTTGATTCCTGGACAATTACAAGATACGTAGGCAAGACAAGCTCTTAGACTCAGCTGTAAATAACATCAATCACCACCACGTTCATAGGGCATTAGGGTCTTGGATATTCAACACTAGATTCACAGGAGCCCGGATTAATTAGGTGACATAATTTGTCATCGTCATTGGCGCTAGAAGGAGGGCCTACTCTCATGTTGAAAACATCAAGATCACGATGCCTCCCAAGGAAAAGATCGCCGGAAAGCTAACTCTAAGGCCACGATCAACAAGGCTCACAACTCCATGAACAAGTGGATCTGGATCCCCAAGGGGCAAAGGATCCGGCAATGGATCCTATCCATGAGATCCCCAAACGAAGACGCAAGGTCTCGCTCCGAACACCAAGTTATTGTGGATCAACTAGCAGGGGCCGATCGTGAATTAATGTCCGGGATTATAGCGAGGCGTTCATGGCACAGCAGCAAGCAGACGGCGGTAAGAAAGATGCTGTGGAAAAGCCCAAGCGAGCTCCTCGGGGGCGAAGTCGATCGTCTTCCAGCTCCTTGGAAAGAAAGAGATGTGAGATCCAACGAAACATCAAAGGATGGATGAGGACAACGTTAGGCAAGAGCTGGATGTTATTCTCGGGAAGAATCTGGTCTCGTTGTGGTTGGAATCACCTTTCATATGGCATTAAGTAATTGTATGCCATCATTCATATGATTGAGGATACTACGATTGATGCTATACTTTTTGTAACGTCTTTCTGCTCTTTGCAGTTTGTTCTTGAGATTAATTAGGGTAGTACACAACCAGAATTCCTTTTTCGAATATCCTCAGATTGGAGGCAACCCTTAAACTTTAAATATTCCTTCTCCCCATTCGGCACCACATGTATTTATGAGTTTCCAATAATATTGCTCATCTTTCTAGCCCCTCCCGATCAAAGTTAATGTGACTAGGGTGGTACACTGGCAAAATTACATCATCAAATATACTTAGATTGAAGGGGGAATGAGGGAGAAGGACAGAAATATTTTATCAATTGAGTAGAATGACAGTTTTTTGAAACTTTTGTATAAAGGACATAACTATTTATTCATCATCGAAATTCACTTGTGTTCGAAATTCATTGCTTAAATTCACTAACGAAATTCACCATCAAATTCACTAATTTTCAAAATTCATCGTCGAAATTCACTAATTTTCGGGATTCATTATCGAAATTCACCGTCGAAATTCACCGATTTCGGGATTCACTAGGAGAGATCACTAATTTTTGGATTCACTGTTTGTCATTCTCGCTATAAAATTATGCAATTGTCCTTCTCCTATAAAAAATATATGTAGTTGTCACTCCATTCTTAAAAATATTTCAGATTATTGTCCCTTATCCCTAATTTCCCATAGATTGAAATCAACCTCAAATTAAACACCAAAGTTGATACTAGAATTTTTCGGATTTTTACAGTAGTTTTTGTCGCTAATTAAATCGGTAACATATGTTAGTGATAAAAAAATTCCATCTTGAACCCCGTTACAAATTTTCGAGTTGAAAGCAACATTGTCACTAATTTTTGTGAAGAATTTGTGGTGCAAGATATGGAATGGGACATTTATATTCATACATGAGTTTGGGCTTGATTTTCTACGGCGACCAAATGTATCAATTTGCAAGTTAACAGTAACAAACTTTCCTCAAAAAAAAAGAAAAAAGAAAAAAAGAAAACAGTAAAAGACTTTTCACACTTTCGCTATATGAGCTTGAGCTTAGATTTTCTACAGCGACCAAATGTATAACAAACTTTTCACAACTTCGATATATGAGTTTGGACCTAGATTTTTTCTACAGCGACCAAATGTATCAAGGTAACAGTAACAAACTTTTCACAACTTGGCTATGATTTTGCGATGAAATTTATTTTTGAATATTTTTTGATGCATTCATTATTATTAAATAATTATATTGGATTTTCTCAACAAAAAAAAAAATATATTGGAAAATAGGTTTCAATAACATAGTAACAAACAAACATATAAGATCATGAAAATGAAGCAATTCAATTCATTAATCAAACATACAAGATCATGAAAGTGAAGCAATTCGATTCATTAATAATGTTTTTTATTTGGGATAAAATTCATTAATAATGTTATGATGTTTTATGATATGATCATTTTCATATCAAAAACATAGTTTTACAGCAAAGGTACAAATATGCCCTAGTACAACTACACATATTTACCCTCAAAAAAAAAAAAAACCACACATATTTTTTGGTCACTATAGCTATCTTTTTTCGGATATTAACCGACTGCAGCTACTTTTCTTTTCTCTTTTTTTTTTTTTTTTGAACTTCTTTTCTCTTTTTTTTTTTTTTTTTTTGAGGGTTCTTTTTCTCTTTTTAGAGCTTTCATTTTTAATTTTTATATCAAAACAACTTCTAAAATAAATA
Organism: Gentiana macrophylla; assembly: GCA_026214975.1. NCBI lineage: Eukaryota > Viridiplantae > Streptophyta > Magnoliopsida > Gentianales > Gentianaceae > Gentiana > Gentiana macrophylla. Next base: position 91,996,877 of record CM047815.1, read on the forward strand.
ATTACAATAAATGGCAACATATATAATTACATTATTGATTATAATATAAAACGATTGATGATACGTAATAAATATGGGCATTTATTTACAACACATTGTTTCTACTATTGCAACAAACTACTTGTGCACAATAGTAGAATTTTTTAGAGAAAAAAAACCGATTTATCATAGTTGCATTATGAGAATCAATCTTAAGAAAATCGGTTACTGACTTCAAGACCGACTTTTACAAAATCAATTTTTGAAAACGGTGTGATACATTCATACATACACCGGTAGGCGAGATAAATCGATAGAACGAATGTAAGGGAAATAATAGCACATAATAAATAATGTAATTTTTTAAACATTTAAATTAATAATTATAGTATGACACGACCAATGCCGGTAATAGATACCACCACCTCCTCACCAGGGGCGTATCCACATGTTGAAGGGTGGGGTAACGTGACCCTACTGAGATTCGGGAATTTTTTTTTAATATTAAAACGGTATATTTTTGTTGTTAAAAAATGTTATTTTGTGGTTAAAAATATAGATTTAGGCTCCGATGACCCCACTGAAACAAATTTGTAGACCAAAAATATAGTTTTAGGATCCGGTGACACCGCTGGAACAAATTTCTGATCCGCCAATCTTTCCTCACTGGTGCCCAAACCACGTGTTTACTTGTGAGGTTTTTACATAGTAATTTCACATCGAGTGAAGTGATGTATGGAGTAACCATAAAATCATTCAACTTCATGTGAAGTTACTACACAAAAATCTTTGGTCTACGTATTATGGGAAATACTTTTGTGGTGTCTCTGCTGCGTGTGGAGACACTTTAACAAACCATAACCACACACGCTTTATTCTCGTATTTAAACCGTGTGCTGGTTTCTAATCGTTCATCCGTCATTTCACCTCAAAAGTCTTTTCCACACAAGTATTTCCTACGTATTATGACTTATGAGCACATATGTCCACGACCTACCGAAGTACTTGTACTACCCAATTCCTATCACTTGCTTCACCCCAGGTCACTTGCTTCACTCCCTTTGTGGGAAGGAATCTTTGCAGGCCCGGAGGCCCTCCTGTTCCCCTTTCTGATAATTCTTCTCTAATCATTTTATTTCAGACCAGAAATATATGTGTATAATTTTAAACCATACACAGTTTGAATTTGAATTGAAGCGAGTGTGATCCAAAAGTCAATCACGCGTGTTTTATGACTCACCATGAAAAACTTCCCTATACTGGCTAGATTTTGGTATTTCATTGGGTTGATCCGACAGTACTAATATTCTTTTATATTATTATTACTAGATGAGGTTTAGCCTTGTGACCCAAGGCCTTTATGTACTCATAATAATTGGTTTAAATATGTATAGTTTATCAAGACTCTAAATGTTTTCTTATTTGCTAAAAGATTTATTCACCTAATGTCGTGTATGTAATATAAAATAATAATAATAATTGGTTATATGCATGTTGTATATGCATTTGCAATTATGTTTACGTGTACTTTTTGTTAAACTTAAAATGATTTTCTTGAATCTTATATCGTAACACGGAACTTGCCTTCACCAATCATCGTTAGAGTTTAATTCGGACCGGGCAGTCTTATGGTTGCATATGATGCTCTCATGATAAGCTACATCGTGTGGAATCTTTCTTGAACTTAGATGTAAAAACTTTACTTTCAAAAAAAAAAAAAAACTTAGATGTAAAACCGAATGATCACTTAATTGTATGACCTAAAGAAAATCGTAAGAATAGCGAAACATAAAGGCATTGGAAATGGTTGTTTTATTGATTGATTCATCCATTGATACAATAGAGATTTTATAGGTTTATACTACTTAGTCTCTAAGCAATATTTATTACATTGATTATGTGTAATCAAAATGCAATCATAAGAATCATTCAGCATTAATCATAAGAATTATTCTGCATTAATGACTTGGTCAACTGTATCTTCAAATTTTGTCTTCTGTCATGACCAACGTCGCAACATGAAATGAACTTACACACAATTTTTGAGAAATTGGTTTCTTTACATCACGATAAATTTTACCATACAAGTGTTGTAAAAAGGTTGTATAAACGACATATATTGCAATTTTTGATTTATAATCTTTCACACATGATATATAACGGTGTATTATGTGGAAAAGAAAATGAATTGATCAACTTGTTACAACCATCATATATAAAACCGTTGTAACAAAAAAATATCGAAAGTTTATCATACAAGTAACTGAAATAAGTCTGGGTGTATTATGTATATATACTACATCCGTCCTAAAATATTAGTTTATTTAACTTTCAAGTTTTGTCTCATAACGTAAGTCAATTTATTATATTTTTCTTCTTTTATTCCTCTTTTGTTATGTACCCATTTATTTTCTGCTACTTTACATTAATAACCGTCAAAAGATATTTTAAACATTTTCATCGAAATTAATGATACATAACTAATTTAACCAACTTTCTTAATCTGTATAAAAAAACCCCAAATAAACTTACATTTTCGTGACGGAAGTAGTATATAATATGTGTATATTTCGTCGAAAAATAAAATAAAATATGCTAGTGTATATATAGGGAGTGAGAAGGCCGCGTTGTTAGTGACAGTGGTCAACAAGCCTTAAAACGTGAATATGACGAAAAGAAAGCAGTGAGAAAAGGCATTGTTACAGTTTCCTGGCAAAACAGCTAATGGCGACAAGAAAAAGGCTTGAACGGTGGAACTACATCCAGGCATCTGCAGAAGGAATTGAATGAACGGTGGATCAATTGCTAAACCCAAGCAAGGTACAGAAGCGTTAGAGGATATGTATCAGTTTTTCTTATGTAAATACGTCTAACTTTATGGTGTAGCAGTTTTAGAATCAAGGTAATTATTTTCCAAAAAAAAAAAAAAAAAGAATCAAGGTAATAGGATTGATGAAGAAGATAGTTTCATTAATGTAATTTGAAGTTGTATAGATAGACTACAAAGACATAATTTTAAAGAGTATATCAGATTACAATACCTACTCAAAACGGTTAAACACTAACCAAAAGGTTCCCACTTTTACTGCCTCACGGAATGAGTGGAGAAGTTAATCGAGTTATCTAGTGGCTCGTGGTCATGGGTCGCTATTATTCCAAGAGGCGAAGAAGTCCTCCTTTACGTGATTAAAACCTTCACACTTGGCTCCCGGTCTAAATTGTTATTACGATACCCAACCCCTTTACCACTGTACCATATCCTGTGGGGACGATTACAACAACTACTCATATTTATCTTTGGGGCTGATCCATATATTAAATTTGCTTACCAATCAATCTTGGCCAAAGAGAGTTGTACTCGAAATCGGACATGGGTAAGAGACCGAATGTAATCCGACATATAGGAGCCGGACTGCTCCAACCCGGAAGATTAAAAAAGAAAAATAATGGTTTATAGTGGTCCAGGACTATCAAAATACACACCAAGACAATATTTTTCAACCAATTATTTTTTTGAGTATGTGTTTTTTCTTACAAAATTGTTGGGATAGGTGTTGTGCGTGGAGTGATTAACGAAACAGATCCGTAATTTACGGATCTAATTACGGATTATTAAATTAGATAATAAGTAATGCGAATAGAAATAGTCATATTATCTAACAGATCTAACACAATCTATACTATCATACAGAATTAACTCGAACAATGAACCATAAAAGTTTGATGCAGAAAATAAATGAGTAGAAATCAAACCGAAGCGAGTAGTTACTCTTTCCTTAAGACAAATTGTTCCGGTATGGTGCCCACGGTAGTAGCAACGATCTCTCCTAAGATACAACGGCTTTAGTCTCCGGATTTAGAGGCTCTTCAAAATCCGAGCTCCGCGAACTTACTGAGTGCCCCGACTTCTCTTCAACTCAATATGTAGATCTACATGAATGACTAGATCTATATGACACTCCACTTTGTGGTGGAAAAGACAAAAGAAAAAACGAACAAATAAACATTCATCCATGGGGTTGTTTATATAGTGGAAGGATGAGCCAATGCATAAATCGATTGGCCGAACACGTCACAAAACTTTTCCCCTTGGAAAAGTTACTTATTTCGAAATTATGCTTAATTTCATTTAAAAATTTCGAAATTAATTAAGCTATTTTCGAAATCAATTCCACACTGTGATTGGTCGGATGACTCAAGGAATTCCGATTGGTCGGATGACACAATCACATTCCAAAATTAATTTTATAGTTAATTTCATAAAGAAATTTTGTCCAAAAAATTAATAGTAACAACCAAACCGACCCGAGCACGAGCTATGCCGGGCGGCGCCGGGCGCGCGCGCGCGTGTGGAATTACCTAAGTCCTCCTCATGCACAAAGTTCCTTGCCCTCGGAGCACATTCATAAGAGACACACTAGCTATTATCACTTGAGCTCCCAATTCTCAAGTTTCCAATGTGGGAGAATGGGGTGAGGTCCTCCTTCAACACTCCATCTCCTACATATTTTCTACCAACTTTAGCCATTAATATTAAAACGGTATAGTTTTGTTGTTAAAAAATGTCATTTTGTGGTTAAAAATATAGATTTAGGCTCCGATGACCCCACTGAAACAAATTTGTAGACCAAAAATATAGTTTTAGGATCCGGTGACACCGCTGGAACAAATTTCTAGATCCGCCTCACTGGTGCCCAAACCACGTGTTTACTTGTGAGGTTTTTACATAGTAATTCCACATCGAGTGAAGTGATGTATGGAGTAACCATAAAAATCATTCAACTTCATGTGAAGTTACTACACAAAAATCTTTGGTCTACTTATTATGGGAAATACTTTTGTGGTGTCTCTACACGTGTGGAGACACCGTTTTGAGCAACCATAACCACACAGTTTCATTCTGTATTTAAACTGTGTGGTTCCTTAATCGTTTCATCCGTCATTTCACCTCAAAGTACTCTCCACACAAGTATTTCCTACGTATTATGACTTATGAGCACATATGTCCACGACCTACCGAAGTACTTGTACTACCCAATTCCTATCACTTGCTTCACCCCAGGTCACTTGCTTCACTCCCTTTGTGGGAAGGAATCTTTGCAGGCCCGGAGGCCCCTCCCGTTCCCCCTTTCGGATAATTCTTCTCTAATCATTTTATTTGCACTGTAAATATATGTGTATAATTTTAAACCATACAGTTTGAATTTGAATTGAAACCGTGTGATCCAAAGTCAATCACGCGTGTTTTGTGACTTTCACCATAAAAAACTTCCCTATACAGGCTAGATTTTGGTATTTCATTGGGTTGATCCGACAGTACTAATATTCTTTTATATTATTATTACTAGATGAGGTTTAGCCTTGTGACCCAAGGCCTTTATGTACTCATAATAATTGGTTTAAATATGTATAGTTTATCAAGACTCTAAATGTTTTCTTATTTGCTAAAAGATTTATTCACCTAATGTCGTGTATGTAATATAAAATAATAATAATAATTGGTTATATGCATGTTGTATATGCATTTGCAATTATGTTTACGTGTACTTTTTGTTAAACTTAAAATGATTTTCTTGAATCTTATATCGTAACACGGAACTTGCCTTCACCAATCATCGTTAGAGTTTAATTCCGGACCGGGGCAGTCTTATGGTTGCATATGATGCTCTCATGATAAGCTACATCGTGTGGAATGCTCTTGAACTTAGATGTAAAAACTTTCGCAAAAAAAAAAAAAAAAAAAAAAAAAAAAAAAAAAAAAAACTTAGATGTAAAAACTGAATGATCACTTAATTGTATGACCTAAAGAAAATCAGAAGAATAGCAGAAACATAAAGGCATTGGAGCTGGTTGTTTTATTGATTGATTCATCCATTGATACAATAGAGATTTTATAGGTTTATACTACTTAGTCTCTAAGCAATATTTATTACATTGATTATGTGTAATCAAAATGCAATCATAAGAATCATTCAGCATTAATCATAAGAATTATTCTGCATTAATGACTTGGTCAACTGTATCTTCAAATTTTGTCTTCTGTCATGACCAACGTCGCAACATGAAATGAACTTACACACAATTTTTGAGAAATTGGTTGCGTATATCACGATAAATTTTACCATACAACTGTTGTAAAAAGGTTGTATAAACGACATATATTGCAATTTTTGATTTATAATCTTTCACACATGATATATAACGGTGTATTATGTGGAAAAGAAAATGAAATGATCAACTTGTTACAACCATCATATATAAAACCGTTGTAACAAAAAAATATCGAAAGTTTATATTAGACTATAGTTATATTTAATTATCTTTGTATTTACGTTTATAGCCTTGTGGCTAGCTATATAAACTCCGGTAATGATTCGTTTTTCCTCAATGACAAAATATATTGTTATTCAATAAATCTATCATGGTATCGGAGATTCACTACAAGAATTTCGGTCTTTAATGAGGAGAAATCTTCTCATTAATTGTCCATTTCTCCTCATTAAAGTTATTTAATGAGGAGATCTCGATCCTCATTGTTGCTTCCGCCACTAAAGACATATAATGAGGAGAATCGAAACTCCTCATTAACTATAGCATACATTTAATGAGGATATATTCTACTCATTAAAATTATTTTTAGACACGACATAACTCCTACTTAAAAAGCATTTTTCTCCTCATTAAATCATGAAACATTAATAATGCATCTCCTCATTAAAAGACAATTTGCTCCACATTAAATCATGAAATATTAATAATAATTTTGAAGCCCAAAACTACATTAAGAAAAGCAAGCCAATATAAGCTTTATACTGATGAAATACATCAATATATACAATGGTAGATTATTCCCCAAAAGATAAGTTACATATAAATGTAAATTTAAAGAATTTCTAATATATTTAACATCCCTAAAAGAAACACGTTGCTTTGGTCGTTCATACAAAATACTTTCTAGAATATGCTTACGTACTACAGTAATTGGCTGATGGAAAGTGCTTGTTTATACATCTTTGATTGCTCGAATATTGTCCCAGAACACTCCTTTTCCAATGATGCAGTATTACTCCTTTCAATTGATACCGTTCCACCATATCCAACTTAGCTGGACAACAAAATCTTGTCAGTATTTGCTCTAAAATACTTGAATTTCTTGAGAAGGTATAAAGGTATATAAAAGAACTCAACACTTAACCAAATCAAAATGGAAACAAAACCACTATACACCCCAAGTTACTCAAAACTTTTTATCACATAAAGCACATCTAAGATACAAATAAATTTTCTTCAAGTTGATGTCCAAAGACATTAATTTTGCACGACGACAATACAAAAGGCAATTAGGAAAACCCAACCATTCTTAATGCAACTAATCATATGAAACAACTAAAAGCATCCACGCAAAACATAGTCAAATAGCAAACCTAGTCAAATTGCAAACCTAGGGGCATAAATTCCGTATCTGATTATCCTTGCTCATACCATTAACCGGTCGAAAGGTGTCTCATTATTCTCTATCCTATAGGTTTTTATTCACAATGAAATGCATCAACGATGCACACTCATAAATATATCTACACAGAAGATCAATATTCATAAATAGCCTGACAATAAACAAGATACCTGTAATAAGGTTTCTCGCATCCGTTTTCCCAAAAGAATGAAACAAGAGCATGAACTTGTTAAACCAGAAACCTAACAATAACATGAGACCATGACTTAGATATATGGCAGAAATGAAGAATAAATAAGAAAATAAGGATATGTTAAATTTATTTTCAACTATCTAACCAAAAGCAGGTAAAGGATTATCATGTTGGAACACAATGATAATTGGATTAGCTACTAATGGATTACAAAATGAAGCAATTCAATCTTTTTCTAGGCTTCATTCATCAGGACTTCAACAGGATTCTGTTAGCTTCATCGGTGTCTTAACCACGTGCAACCATTCAGGACTACTGAATGAAGCAAAGAATTACATTACAATAATGAAAACAATTTACAATACTGAGCCACCAGGTCAGCACGACGGTTGCATGATCAATACATTAGGCCGTGCAGGACTCCTTGAAGAAGTAGAACAACTTACAAAACGGATGCCAATGAATCCGGATACTGCTAGTAATTCTCTTTAGTTTTAATGGATTGATTATCAAGATAATAATTCGTGGATTGTATTGTTTGTTTGGTTCTCATTAAATCGAATCTCGATCCCAGTTCAACGAGTCGTACAACCCGATGTACAAGCCATGATACACTCTGATACCCACACATGAGATGTTGAATCCATGGTAAAGACCCGCAACACCATCAGTTTTCAGGGTCTTCTTGTAGACATCAACCAAACTGTTAAATTGCCTCTCAACAATAATCGAAATTACCATTGTTACTTAGTGTTCATTTGGAGAAATTTGTTCAATGGAAAAAACAAAAAACATTAGTACCTGTATGTCCAGGAAAACAGAAGAGAATGGAAACGCAAAAGCAACATTTCCAATGGCTTGAGCAATGGACCATGTTTTTTTAGCACCAGATGAAGCCGGTATTCCATAAACACTGCCTTTTACTTCTCCATTTTCTGCAAACGAAAAAAAAATAGAAAATAACGTCAAACCCTATTATACTGCAAGCATCCAGGGTCTACCCAGTATTTTAGCTAGCCAAGTCCTGATCCAATGGTGGAATATGTGAATGACATGATGGCTGCAGCAACAGAGAGCCATTTTGTATTTTGAAAATCAGAGATTTGGGATACGAAAATTTGGAGAACACCAAATACAAGAATTAAAAACACAATGTCAAAGTCACAGGTAGCTTCAACCCCCTGTTTATGATGACAGTTTGATTTCAGAATTGCCCTGCACCATTGAAAACACTGTACTTGAAATAAAATGAAAATGAAAAAAAGCCTCCAGAAACTATATCCGGATAAATATTAAATAGTGTTTCTTGGAGTTGAACATTTGTTGAATACTGAAAGGTATATTACATACATACCTCATGCTTGTAGCTGATGTGATAGTATAAAAAATTCCAAGCTTAACAAAATTAAATCTCACAATGACCCCACAAGTTGCCGCATACTTTTTCCCTGAAATGGTGGCCAAACATGTAGTTCCATAGTAAATAAGAAGCAGGCATCAAACAGTTAACATCAAGGATTGGTAGCTAAAATCATTTCTATTACAAATATGCAGAGGACTACAAAAGAAAGAAAACAGACTTCATTTCTTTTATAAAAGTAGAAATGAGGCAAAATAGGTACCTAAAATCACTTGAACAACATCAATGTAAGAAGCATTTCTTGTGGGGCCAAATCGAGGGTCAGGGGATTTATAGCAACCAGAGAGAATAAAGGCAGCAAGAAGGGTAACAAAAGCAAACAAGAGACAATGTGTATTTCATCAGTATAAAAAACAGGGACAATGAAAAGTAAGGAGAAATTCCTCTTTAACGCACTACCCACAACTTTAGGCCTTCTCACTCGGGGTATTGGTGATGGTACTTGTTTGGTGTGCAACTCAGAAAATGAGTCAATTTGGCATTGCTTGTTTGAGTGCCACATTGCCAAAGAGGTATGGAAAAGTGTAACAGGTGGCTCTTTTTGGCGAAAGTTCAAATGTCATTCATACCTTGATTTTTTTAAGCCTGACCATAGTGGTGCCTACTCAGCACTTGCTAATGGTACCCAATGGTACACTAAACCAAGGCGCAGAATCAGATTCGGGCAATAAAAACAATTGTGGAGCTGATGCTAGGGGAACACCAATGAGTCCCAAAATGCCGAAAGCTTTGCAAGCAATTGCATCAACAGTTGATCAGGGAGACAACGTTCGCAGACCATGTGGAACGCCATCCGGATCAAAGAACATGCTTTGTATGTATAAATACAAGATCAGCCCAATGCATCTATATGTAAACAACATTGCTTTATATTTCAACAAAGATATCATTTTTTGCGGCCAAACCCATGTAGTTATAACAAAAAAACCCATTTTCTACTTCTTTAACCCACAAGAACAGAAAACTTCTTCCAACACAAGAATCAAAATATACCATTTACAAAATACAACCGGCAAGAAGGTATGTAATTAGTGGCACACAGCTTTTTTAACATAACATAAACACTTAAACTGAACAATCTTTAACAAGTCAAATCAGTATAAAATCATATTAAAGATCATACTTCTTCAAAAGAATGAATTAAAGGTTATACCTTTCAAACATTATGAGTTAGAATAAACCATTTCAAGAAAACGAGTTTATACACATTTTATACAAGAAAAGTTATAAATTAATGAAACTTCAGTTCTTGTTTCGTTTTAATTGAAAGAATTGAATAATACAAAAAATGATTTTCTAACAAATACTCACCCATAACCGAAATAATCGATTGAAGCTTTTCTTGCTGGATCCCTTTTCGATTCGAAGCTTTTCTTGCACAATCGAAGTACGAGAGTTAGGTAAGAATCTGTGTGGTCTTGCCGCCCAGGACCCCCGGTGGATCGAAACGACAATAGATGGTTGACGGAGGGTGGAGGCGGGAGTGAGAGGAGGGCGGAGGGATTGAGGGGAGGTGCTGATTTGGGATTTAGGCAAGACACTGATTTAGGGTAGACGAGGATGTTGGGGAAATTAGGATGCTTATTTTGTAAAGAAAATGGAAAATATACTACTTTATTTTCTTACACAGGAAAAACAACAACAACAACAATAATAATAATAATAATAATAATAATAATAATAATAATAACATATCAAAGGAAAAAAATAATATTTTATGAGATAATGAGGAGATTTTTTTAATTATATACATAATGAGGAGATTTGTCGTCAATAATGAGGAGAAAATACAAGTTGGTCATCAAATTCATCACTCCTCATTATTAATATCATTTAATGACCAAATTTTAGCTCCTCATAAAATTCTCCTCATTAGAACCCATATTTCTAGTAGTGATTCTCGATCCACCAAAATTTCTTTTCTGTTAATCAAGCCCTATTTGCCGCAGTCACCTTCGCCGCTAGGTCGCTTGGCTACGCCATGGCCACTCCTTCTTCAACCGCCGATTCGCTTCTTCCACTCCGCTTGCCGCCCGCCTTCCATGCGCACCCTCTGTTGTTTCCTTAAATCCTGCCGTCAATGGACCGATTAAACTCGATGACAAAAATTTCTCCGCTTGGAAGCTGCAGATGACCACCTCCTCACGGTCATGGTCTCATCGGATATATCACCGATGATATACCCAAGCCGCCGCCATTTCTAACTGGATCCCGCCGGGTGCGGCCGTGTCCAATCCAGCGCATTTACTTTGGGTTCAACAGATGCACTCATTCACCATCTCATTATCGGCTCGGTTGACAAAAATTATGTTGCTTCATTCAAAGACACGACTAATTCAAGCAAGCTTGGGATACCTCCTCGACACATATGGGAAACAAAGTAAGGGCGTACTCGATACCTAAGATTGCGTTTGAATTCTATTACTAAAGATACAATGTCCATCTCTCAATATTTCACCGCCATTAAAACTATTACGGATGATCCGGCCCTTAGATGCTAAAGTACTGACGATGAATTAGTTGAAATTGTTTTAAAAATCTCGGTAATGAATATAAGGATCTTGTGAGTGCCATTCGGCTCGTGATGATACTATTGCTATGCCTTTGTTACATGAGAAATTGCTAATGCATGGCGTCGATTGCACAAAGTCGATCTGTCACACCCCCTGCGATATCTTTTGCTTTCCTGCTACCATCAACCCCGTCCTATGCATATTTCTCCCAATACATCCTATTATCCTCTCCCCAACCACCCCGCCCCACCCATCATGCCGCAAGCCCCAATCCCCAACCCGAGACCCCAACAAATTCTTCCTCCCCCAATCACTCTTCCAAAAGTCCCACTGCTCGTAATTCCAAAGGCTATCAAGGCTTCTGCCAACTCTGTGGTGTCCAAGGTCACGTTGCTACCCGCTGCACTGCTTATCCCCTCTACAAAAATCTTCCCCGCCCACCTCGCAACCAAAGCGGCTCTCGGCCTCCCCACCTCCCCATGCTCATGTTGCTCAAAGATATCGCTTCCAGCTTATCTGTGCCATACTCTCACGATCCTTCGCTCCTGGATGCTTGGCGGTGGTGCCTCACACCACACGTGACACAGAGCTCACCGCTCTCTCTCTGCATTCCCTTATCAAGGTGCGGCTAGTATAGTCATTGGTGATGGTAGCTCTTTGGCTATCACTCACATTGGCTCTACCTCCTCTCTTCCTTTAAATTAAATCACGTCCCTCTGTTTCCCTCTCTTTCGAGATCTACTTTCGGTCCAAAATTTTGTACTGATAATTCTGTAACTATTGAATTCTTACCTGACTCGTTTTTGGTGAAGGATTTGAAGACGGGCACATGCCTCCACCAGGGACAAGTCAGTGATGGGGCCTATCTGTGGTCTTCAAAAGCTCTCTTCGCCTTCTCTGCGTCCAAAGCCTCGGCTGCTACCTGGCATCGTCGCTGCGGCCATCCAGCCTTTCCTATCATTCAAAATCTTGCAAAAAATAATTTTTTAGAATTATCTTCTGTTTCTTCTACTTATTTTGATTCCTGTCTTTGTAATAAGAGCCACCGGCTCCCTTTTTCTGATTCGACATTATGTACCGTTAAACCTTTGGAAGTCATTTATTCAGATGTTTGGACATCCCAGTTTATTCAGTTGATGGTTTCAAGTATTACGTTTTATTTGTTGATCATTTTACTCGCTTCATTTGGATATATCCGTTAGCTTATAAATATGATGTTTATTCCACCTTTGTCAAATTCAAAACATATGTCGAAAAGTTGTTAGATACTCCTATCAAAACTCTTTACTCTGACAATGGAACCGAGTACATAAAACTGCGCCCCTTCCTTGCTGCCCACGGCATCTCCCACTTCACGTCTCCCACCTACACACCTCAGCACAATGGTATCTCTGAACGACGTCATCTGCACATCACCGAAACTGCCTTAGCTCTTCTTTCTCATGCCTCCATGCCAATCACCTATTGGTCATATGCTGTCAGTGCAGCTGTCTATCTCATCAATCGTATGCCTACCAAAAATCTTGCCATGCTCTCCCCTCATCTTAAGCTCTTCTCGGACCCTCCTAATTATTCCAAACTTCGAGTCTTTGGGTGTCTGTGTTATCCATGGCTTAAACCGTATAATAATCACAAACTTGAGTCCCCTTCTAAACCTTGCGTCTTCCTTGGCTACTCCCTCACTCAAAGTGCCTACCTTTGCTATGATCTATCTGCATCCCGTCTGTACACGTCCCGCGATGTTCGCTTTGTGGAGGATATATTTCCTTTTGCCACCATTCCTATAGACCCTTCTGTACCTTCTCTATCTGCCTTATTACCTCCTCGAGTATTATGAGCTGCTGCGCCTCGATCCGTCACCTTCCCCCACGGCAACCTCCCCACCGAGGACACGGACCCCAACCCGAGAGCACCGGCCTCCCATCCGATAGCCTTCCTTTGTCTTCATCTCCTGTTCCCTCATCCAATGCCTCCAGCAGTGATTCCACCTCCGCTCCTCCACCTCCTCCCCCACCACCACCACATTCTATGACAACTCGCTCTAGAAACCAAATATACAAACCTCGTACCATCTTCAAACTCCAAGCTCAGTTACAAAACCGCTACCTTGAAACCGAGCCCTCTACCCTTAAGCAGGCCTTGCAGTGTCCGCAGTGGTGTGTTGCGATGTCTGACGAGTATAGTGCGCTTCTTCGCAATGATACGTGGTCCATAGTTCCCCCGTCGTCTGATTTAAACATTGTTGGCTGTAAGTGGGTGTTTAGAATTAAGCGGAAACCGGATGGCTCAATTGACAAGTACAAGGCTCGGCTGGTTGCCAAAGGGTTTACGCAACGGCCTGGTTTAGATTACTTTGAGACCTTTAGTCCTGTCGTTAAGCCCGTTACGATTCGCCTTGTTCTTAGTAATGTGGTTTCCATGGGTTGGTGCCTTCGCCAGCTTGATGTCAACAATGCCTTCTGCGCAGGGACACATGCAGTGAAGATGTCTATATGAGTCAACCGCCTGGGTTTGAGGATGCTACTAAACCCACATTTGTGTGTAAGCTTCGTAAGGCAATTTATGGCCTTAAGCAGGCACCTCGTGCCTGGTACCATGAGCTTAAAAATTTTCTTCTTACTATGGGTTTTGTTAATTCGGTTCTTTGATTAAATCATTTGTTTGTTTGTCGCACGTCCACCAGTATTACTATGCTCTTGGTATATGTCCATGACATTATTGTTACTAGGGCTGTACACGGTTCGGTTCGGTACGGTTAATGGCTGTAACCGAACCGAACCGAAATTTTCGGTTAGTAAAAAACTGAAACCGAAACCGAACCGTTTTTATAATGTAACCGAACCGAACCGAACCGAAACAAACGGTTCAATTCGGTCGGTTAACCGAAAAACCGAAAAACCGAAAAAACGGTTCACTTTGATCGGTTAACCGAAAACCGAACTTAAATTACTAAAAAAATCAATTTAATCTAAAAACTACAATAAAAACAATTCAAACAAGCCACATAATACACACATCATTTGTCCTTACATAATAGATTACACAAATCATTCCAAATCATTAGTCTTACATAATAGACTTCAAGTTACACAAATCTCCAAATCATTAAAGTGGAAAGGGTGAAGTTAGATAAGTGGTTCCACATCAAAACATCTTCAAATTACACAATTTTTTTCAAAATACATTTCTCTTCAACTCACAAAAGGACCACGATGCTCCCAACATTACATTTTGTAATCTGTTGAACATTGACACAAGAAAATAAAATGTATTAGTCATGTAAAAAATGAGTGCATTAAAAAAAAGTATAAGAGAATCCATTGTTTCACTGTTTTTTCTATTCATCTTTAGAGATATGATATAACACCTTAGCCAAGAAAACAAAACACAGGCAAATAATCCCCTAAACCTTTTAGGTAATAGATGTGGATTTGGAATGGAGCTTGTCAAGACAAAGCTCTACAAAATCCTAAATAAGAAATAGTTCATACCCTCAAAAAAATTAGTTGTAAAGAATTTCTAATTTGTATATATGCGGAGATGGGATACACAAAAAAAATATAGTAAACGGAATAAACAATACCAATAACAATGAAATCATACCTCAATCACAAACCATCTTCATTCACTCTTTTCAGTTTTCACGGATGTCAAGTGCACCAACTGCACAAGTTACACACAATTACATATTACCTTTTTCGAAAAGCAATTATTGGTTTCGTCTATAAAGCTATAAACTACATACAAAACCCCATGTAAGAAGTATTAACTTGAAATAAAAAGATCAGATTTATTACAACCAAGTAATTTTAAAATGTTCATGCAGTTAATGCATCAAACTAGGGCACAAATATTTTCTAAGATTCACTCAAAATGAACTTTAGTTAATAATGGTCATGCATTACATAAATCTTGAATTTGAACATATATTTGGTCCAGCACAAACAATAAGTCTATGGTACTGGAAATGAAGGCTCAGCAACATAAAACTTTCTGGATGTTGCATTTTTACCTTGTACTCCTTTTAACCGTTATACAGGAAGCAAATAGTTTGGGCATGAATATCCACGATATTAATATGTAATTAAAAAGATCAAAATTAAAAGAAATACATAACTAAACGAAATTGCAAACCTGCTTGTTCAATCTCCTCCATGCTCTCCAGTGTCTCCTCAACATCCATCAAACTTGAGCCACGAAGCCAATCTTGTACACAAATCAAGCACTCAACTGTTTTAGGTGTTAAAGAACTTCGAAATGCATCTAGGACCGAGAACCTGTGCTAAAAGCACTCTCAGAAGCAACTGTCGAAACTGGAACAGCAAGAATGTCTTTTGCCATAGTAGATAAAATTGGATATTCAGAAGCATTCATCTTCCACCACCCAAGAATGTCAAAGTTCGCATCATTCTTCACATTTTTCACCGCAAGATACCTATCTAACTCTGTCCTTCCATCCTCTTTATGTATGCTTTCCAATCGTTGTTCAAACTCGATATCCCAATTTCTAGCAACATCCACATCTACATGAGTACTATGATCAAGCATGTCAATATCAGACTCATTCCCAACTGCACTAACCGAGCTAGATGCCTCGGTGCCACTACTATAGAACGTAAACAATGACTTCAATGTCTGACGTGTCGACCCTAACAGTTCACAATCCTCCCCAGAACGTTTCAGCTTATCAATCAGAAACTCCAGTTTTGTCAGTTTCACCAGTGGATCTAACACCGCAGCAACCATCAACATCACATTCACCTTATCAAGCCTTTCCCAATATTTCTCAAACTTTTCCATCATCCTATTGGCCATTATCCTCAATCCTGGAATACTACTCCTCCCGTATTCCATAATTGCACTTTTGATTGTACACACCTCTTGGAAATATTGAGGTGAAGTCACATACAATGTACCAGATAGACGTCTTGTACAATCATGGAAAATAACGAGAAATTTCACCAATACCCTAGCTTGTTCCCAATCTTCAGCTGTAGGAGGCCCATCCCTAAGATCCTCAAACATATCTTCAATTGCCATCCTATTAATTGCCTTTTCAAATTTCAAGGCACTACTCAACATAATATAAGTTGAGTTCCACCTTGTAGGAACATCTAAGGCTAATGATATCAACTTATTATGTGCACATTCATACTCTTGCCTAACACACATATTAAAATGCTTAAGCCTTTTAGGAGAGCTCCTAATATACTTAACTGAGGCACGAATGCGTTTCACAGCTTCATCACATTCTAAAAGGCCATCTCTAACAATTAAATTCAGAATGTGTGCGCAACATCTAACATGCAAATATTCACCATCAAGCACAACATTATTTCTAGCAACAAGCTTTCTTCTCAAATATGCAATTCCAACATCATTAGCACTAGCATTGTCAACTGTAATCGTGCAAACCCTCTCAATACCCCAATCTTTCAAACATGATTCAATCATCTTGCCAATAGAGTCACCGGTATGATCACCAATAACACAGAAATTCAGAATTCTCTTATGTAAGTTCCATTGTTTGTCTATGAAATGCACAGTGAGACAAAGATATGATTGATTTTGCAATGATGTCCAGATATCCGTAGTCAATGACACTCTTTGCACATTATTTTTCATGAACTCCTTCAATTTTGATTTCTCAGCGGACATACAAATTCAAGCAATCTCTAGCAATAGTTACACGCGACATAACCTTAAACTTAGGTTGTATAGTCTTCACAAAACCCCTAAATCCATCACGCTCAACTGTCACAAATGGCAACTCATCAATTATTATCATTTTTGCTAGCGCTGCCCTAGATGCCTCTTGGTCAAACTTCCATAATATTGCCTTATCAGGTTCATTACTATTGTCGGATTTTTCAAAAGAGAGTGTACTTTGATTACTGTCAACCTCATAAAATGGATTAAGCTTACACCTCTTTGCATGACTGCGGCATGAACTAGTCCCATTAGCTGAAGTGCATTTAAGTTGAAACTTACAATAATTGCATCTCACTTGATTATATTGAGTCTCCGAACCCGGGATGAAAATCTTTGTGAAGAATTGCCATATGGTTGATCTCTCTCTCTTATTTGTATTTGGACCCGTGATACTGTTTGTCATTGTTGCATCACGCCTTTGATTTGGATTATCTTCAGCATTTGGATTCTCTTCAGCTTCACCCACACTAGACATTTCACTGGAGAAAAAAAGAGGAAAAACAGAGTAAGAGTATGCACCAAATTACCAAAATAGGGAAACATGGAGACTAAATTCCTTCACCTAAAAACCAGACAAAATTTGACATTCTAGGCAATACATTAAACAAAAACAGTAAACTAATCACTCAAATTTGCAGCTTTTCAAATAACTTATAAACTGATACAAGTAACATGTAGACATCAAATTTTCATACATTACCGTTGAAGGAGTTCATGAAAAATAATGAGCAAAGAGTGTCATTGACTACGGATATATGAAAAATCCAGTTCTTAGACATCCATCAAAATCAACTTCCATTTAACACCACCTTTACCAAAGAGGTCCTACTTACTATCCATAACTGATAACACCCACCGACCTCTCATCCATTCTATTCTGACTTACTTACAAAAAGTACAATAGATATGTAACGGAGCAGGACATTGACAAAGAATGCTACACATAATAAGCCTACTAACCAAAAGTAGCTGAAACTATGCACATAAATGAGAAAGCAAAAGACTCACTAAAAAACTAAGTTAGACAACTACTGCTAACTAATATTCCTAAATCAAGATTGCCTCAAATCCCGATAAGAATCGAAACCCTGAAACAGAAGACAGATAAACAAAAACCCAAAAACTCTTCGACTATTTAGCCGACTGAATAAGAGCCAAAACACCTCAAAGACCTCTTGGACCTCAAAAAACACTAAAAAAAAATACGTCATACAAGTTAAATAAAACAAACCCCAAAAGCTGATTCTTTTTCCAAAACAAATCAATAAACATCAATAATTCAATATGTATGTGTAGATCTATGTAAATGCATAATATCAACAAAGTAATTCTATATTGCTCAAAAAATGGAAAAAAATAATATCCAATAAATTGCATCTCCTTTTGTGCAAAGCTAATTAATTTTCTTTAAATATCATGTAATAAGATATTGGATTTCTAGTTGGAAACAAATGTAGAGAAGAATGCAAAAGAGTAGATGGAAGAGTGAATCTTACACAGTTGAAGATCGACTGATCGAGAAGAGTGAAGAAAGAACTTGAGCGAGAAGAGTGAAAGTCTGAAAGTGAATGAAAATGAAATAGGGATCTGATGAATTCGACCTTATCCGATATCTACTAGGATCTGATGAAAGGGATAAAAGGTGAGTGGATGAGATTTTTTTGTTGGTACACATAAAAATAAAGAAAAAACAAAACAAAACTTTAGTTTAATATGTTGTTGCCAGTTGCCGACATGGGTATATATTATATAATTATATAATATGTATAAAAAAAATGCTGTTTCCCAAAATTGTGTAATAAATAAATTAATTTTTTTAAGGAATAAATAAATTAAGTATAACCAATGTATAAATAAACTAAGTATAAAAAAAGAATACGGTTAACTATTTACCGGTTCGGTTATATCGGTTCGGATAACGGTTCGGTTATATCGGTTCGGATAACGGTTCGGTTTTCTATTCGGTTCGGTTTTCGGTTCGGTTCGGTCAATTTTTAACAAAAACCGTAACCGAACCGAAATTTTCGGTTTCTTCATAATCCGAACCGTAACCGAACCGTTGGTGATCAATAACCGAACCGAACCGAACCGAATTCCTACAATTCGGTTCGGTTTTCGGATTATCCGTTTCGTGTACACCCTAATTATTCTGACAGTAGCTTTCTTTGAAAGCGTGTTTCGGGTATTATTGATCAGCTTGGTTCTCGGTTCTCTATTAAGGATCTGGGTCTCTTATCGTATTTCTTGGGGGTTGAGGTCGCACATTCTCCTCTGGGCATGCTACTCACGCAAACCAGGTACACTCGTGAGTTACTATCTCAGGTTCATATAGAGGAATCCAAACCCGTCTCCACGCGCATGCCTGCTGATGCCTTTTCTGGTGATCCTGCTGTCTCTCCAGCTTTCTCAAACCCTACTCAGTGTCGCCAAATCTTGGGGCTTTACAAAGATTTATGCTTTACACGGGTTGATATTCGGTTTGCCGTTAATAAGCTAGCTCGGTTTATGCATGCTCCGATGAGTACCATTGGATGTTAGTCAAGCGTGTGTTGCGTTACTTATCCGGCACCGCCACTATGGGTCTGAAGTTATATCGAGGATTCGCTTTTGGCTCTGCGTGCTTTCTCGATTCTCGACTGGGGAAATAGGGGCGCAGAGCTATACTTCTACCTCTGCGTATATAGTCTTCTTGGGTAGGAATGCGATATCCTGGAGCTCGAAAGCAAACCTCGATCGCTTTCGCTCATCCACCGGGTGAATACGATGAGTTCTTGTCGATATCGCGGCGGTTGCTTGGGTGACCTATCCGCTTGCGGATCTCGGTTTCGGTTCGAGACTACACCAGTGATCTTTGTGATAATTTAGGTGCTCTTCGACTAAGTGCCAATCCAGTGTTTCATTCGCGCACGGCGTGTTGCTATAGATTATCACTTTATTCGTGAGCATGTTGAGAGGCCTTGTTCGTGTTGCTCGTGTAGCTCTTCACGATCGATTGGCGATGTCCTCACCAAGCCACCGCCCGTTTATCTTTTTCTACTTTCATTTCCAAGCTTGGTCTTCGCACAGCGCCGTCAGCTTGAGGGAGCGTATTAGACTATAGTTATATTTAATTATCTTTGTATTTACGTTTATAGCCTTGTGGCTAGCTATATAAATTCCTGTAATGATTCGTTTTTACTCAATGACAAAATATATTGTTATTCAATAAATCTATCAGTTTATCATACAAGTAACTGAAATAAGTCTGGGTGTATTATGTATATATACTACCTCCGTCCTAAAATATTAGTTCATTTAACTTTCAAGTTTTGTCTCATAACGTAAATCAATTTATTATATTTTTCTTCTTTTATTCCTCTTTTGTTATGTACCCATTTATTTTCTGCTACTTTACATTAATAACCGTCAAAAGATATTTTAAACATTTTCATCGAAATTAATGATACATAACTAATTTAACCAACTTTCTTAATCTGTATAAAAAACCCCAAATAAACTTACATTTTCGGGACGGAAGTAGTATATAATATGTGTATATTTAGTCGAAAAATAAAATAAAATATGCTAGTGTATATATAGAGAGTGAGAAGGCCGCGTTGTTAGTGACAGTGGCCAACAAGCCTTAAAACGTGAATATGACGAAAAGAAAGCAGTGAGAAAGGCATTGTTACGGTTTCTGGCAAAAAAACTAATAGCGACAAAGAAAAAGGCTTGAACGGTGGAACTACATCCAGGCATCTGCAGAAGGAATTGAATGAACGGTGGATCAATTGCTAAACCCAAGCAAGGTACAGAAGCGTTAGAGGATATGTATCAGTTTTTCTTATGTAAATACGTCTAACTTTATGGTGTAGCAGTTTTAGAATCAAGGTAATTATTTTCCAAAAAAAAAAAAAAAAAAAAAAAAAAGAATCAATGTAATAGGATTGATGAAGAAGATAGTTTCATTAATGTAATTTGAAGTTGTATAGATAGAGTACAAAGACATAATTTTAAAGAGTATATCATATTACAACACCTACTCAAAACGGTTAAACACTAACCAAAAGGGTTCCCACTTTTCTGTCTCACGGAATGAGTGGAGAAGTTAATCAGGTTATCTAGTGGCTCAGGGTCATGGGCTGCTATTATTCCAAGAGACTGAAAGAAGTCCTCCTTTACGTGATTAAAACCTTCACACTCCAGCTCCCGGTCTAGCTGTTATTACGATACCCAACCCCTTTACCACTAGGCCATATCCTAGGGACGATTACAACAACTACTCATATTTATCTTTAGGGGCTGATCCATATATTAAATTTACTTAGAAGGGTCTTTTTTTTTCTTGAGATTAATTTTCAATTTGGGGTGAAATTTAACTTTATTTATGATTTTAGGTGGTCTATGCATCCCGTTTGGGAACACATACATCCGCCACTGCATGTTATCTTCTCATAATATCTATTTTTTTAATAACATATATCCTCTATTACAGACCCTTAAGTTGTAATAGAGGATATATGTAGTAGGGTGAGATTTTGGGAGGACAATTGGGTGGGCGATAGTTCGTTGAAATAAATTTTTCCTAGGCTTTTTAGGCTCTCTTTGTTCAAGGATGTATCTGTTGCAAGTGTGGTAAAATGGGTAGATGGTAGGCGTTCTTTTCTTTGGGATTGGAGGAGAAGATTGAGGGGTTTTGAGGAGGAAGAAGTAGGTGCGTTAGAGGTTTTAATTAACTCTTTTGATGGAAATCTGAGTTCAATCGATAAATTGACATGAAGTCTTTACCCAAATGGTGTCTTTTTTTCAGAGCTTCCTTGCGCAAAATGCTTGACTTGGAATTTTTCAAAAATACTTTTTCGGCTAATGATCGATTACATGTGGAACAATCTATTGCCCTCAAAAGTGAATCTGTTCATGTGGAAAGCAAACATCGCGAAATTCTACAAAACCGAACCTTATTCGTTGTGGTGTTGCAATTCAAGATTCCTTTTGTCCGTTATGTTACAAGTTTGAAGAATCAATCAAACATCTTTTATTTGCATGTGATGTGGCACTACTGATCTGGTCTCATACTCAAAGTTGGTGCAAGATTGTTGGGCTAAATGCTTTTTCATTTGGAGATATTTGTTTTTTAAGTACTGGGAATGCTTCTTCGAATTTGGCTTCATGCCTTTGGTCAACTTTAGTGGGTGTTACGGCTTGGATAAATTTGGTTGCATAGAAATAAAGTCATTTTCCAATCTCACGTTCTAGACCCGGAATTGATTTTCAGAGACGTTCAGAGGCTATCCTTCACATGGCTATCAAATTCTAAACGATTAAGGAAGCTTGAGTGGGATGAATGGAAAGCAAATCTGATGATTGCAGCAACTTAATTATTGGAAGATTGGAGAAAAATCATTTTCGATTGAAAAGGAAACGCTTCCGGTTTTTTGCGGTTGTTTTTGTCTTTCATACGATTGGGTTTATTTTATCAGAGCCACAGTCTTTTGTTTATGTTTTGATGATTTGGACAATTTTGTAATTTTTAGCATCTTGCTAATATATGATAAAGTTCTTGGTCGTTCTAAAAAAACGACCATTAAGTTGAGCTTCAGTTTCAAAGGCCCATCTTGCTTTTGTAAACGCCAAACATCTGCCGAGACAAGGACCGTCCCTGAGTTTCTTAAGGCCCTAAGCCAATTTATCAAAACGAGACTTTCTGAAAGAAAACAATCGGTTTTAAAGGATATAATATATGTATTCATTGAAAAAATAAATTGTGGGCCTTAAAATTTTATAATATGTCGGAGGGCCCTAAATCATGGCCTTGTTGGTCTATGTCCAGGGGCCATCTCGGCGAGAAAATGACTTTGTTAGAATATCGAGAGTTGGTATGTTGCAAAGACATGAGATATACAAGAAGAATGTCGATGAACTTGTTCTCGAATATCACCTGGATTGGCACTTACACGAGTTGCACCCACAAATTGTCATGATAAATTGTTGGAGCCAGAAGATCATTTGAACCAAGGTCACGAAACAAAGAACCAATCCAAGCTAACTTAGCGCCTGTGGAAGCAACAAAGCGGTATTCAGCTTCAGGAGAGGATCGAGCTATGGTTCGTTGCCTCTAAGCTCCATTAGATATTATTTCAGCCCAAGTAAACTACATAAGCACTTAATGAAGGCAATTTTTTGTTTTTTGGATCTCTGTCACAATAGAAGGCAGAATTTTGTTTGTTGGCTTTTGATTGAAGGCTGCTTTGGTAGTGGCGATGTCGGTGTATTTCCTGATGCGTACCGGTGGCTGTTTTTTCTTGGTGGCTTGGCGGTCGGTGAAGATTGCATCGGTTTTGGACTGTGTTGTTTTTTTTTATGTTCTTTAATGTTTTGGATCGGGTCGGAAATTGTCGGCTTTTCCGGTTTGTTGTTTTGGTTTAGTTTTGTGTAAGTTTCGATAGACTATGATAAGTGTAACTCGTATTATGTTACCAAATCATGTACTCCCTAACGAGGCTGAATTTGGTGAAAAAGGGGTTTCCCATGTTCCTTTTTTATTTTCTTTCTTGTGGTTGTCCGGCTTTAGGCCGGTAGTGAGCCTGAATTAGTTCGGCTTTTTACCGGCGTTGTTCCCGTTGTAATCTGTTCTTTATTTTGTTTTTAATGAATCCTTTCGTTTCAGTTGAAAAAACTTAATGAATGAATAATCATATTTATTTCCTCACCGGCCGGCATCAGAAAAGCATGTAATATTAAAGGAGAATCATGATAGATATAAATGCCATCATAAAATGTTCCAACCAAGTATTTAAGAAGACGTTTAACAAGCGCCATGTTGTAGGATCATGCACATTGACAACTTATATTTACAAGAAATGTCATTTCGAACGTGTGAAAGTTAGAACAAACAATAGAAGCATAATGAAAGGAATTATTCCATTAGATTCATGAGTGCGATCTCTACCAATATTTAATACATACACTATAACAAATCTAACATACTACTTGACACTTATGTGACAAGTGTAACACTTAATATCAATACATGTATCTCAACTTAACCTAAATTACATTTATGTCCTCATACAACATACTCTTAACAACCCCTCAAATTGAATGGGGTGTTGACTACATTCAATTTGTCCTCTGAAATAAGTAAACAATAGAATTGAGAGGTTTAATAAGAGTGCAACTTGATCAAAGAAGGGTATATGTTGAATCGCCATTGAGCCTTGCATGACTTTTTCTCTAAAAAAAGTGTGCATCCAAATCTACATGTTTGATCTGGATGCATGATAGGATTATGAGCCAAAGCACATGCACCCAAGTTATCACACCAAAGAACATATTTGCCTGTGGGCTTTAGATGTAATTCAGATTAAACATTAAGCTACCACTGAGTTTTGATGCTTCATTTTCTAGGGCTCTATATTCAAATTCAGTGCTTGATATGGATACTCCATGCTGCTTTTTAGAAGACCAAGACACCAAGGACCACTCGCCAAAAGATGCAATATCACGCCTACCGATCTTCTATCAACTCACATACAGGTGTACCTAGTAAAATCATCTATGAAATGAATATAGTAGGTGTATCCTGCAGAGGAAGTAACAAGGGAAGGTCCTCATAGGTCAGAATGCACAAGTTCAAAGGGTTCTTTAGTTTTAGAAGTGGAGTTGAGAAAAGGAAAATAGTGTTGTTTACCAAAAAAAACATGCTTCACAAAAAGATAACATTTCCTTACTATTGCAAGATTCATTACAAACTTTAAGAACTTGACAAAGAACCCTACTAGAGTGTTGAATTAGCATTCAATTCTATGCCATAAGTTGGCTTTGTTGACACTAGATTGTTTGACTTACAAAAAGATCAAACAAAGGCTTAGATGAGCCAAGATAAAAAGCGAATGTGACTTAGAACTAGATGAACTTGAAAAGCTAAGTAGACTCCAAATTCTTCTTGGTAATTATGTATGATCAAAGATCAAAAAAATGAAAATTCTGAAAATCTATTTGCTAGGTTAGACTCTTTTTCTACCTTTCTACCGGATACTGGTAATTCTTTGTATCGCATTGCTAGTCATAGCATGTAGATTAAAAAAAATAGTTTTTTTTTTCAAAGTGGGGTAAATTTGGAGTGAGGAGAGCTCATATGACTGGGAAGTTTCATTTGGTAGAGGTCATTCCTAAGGGTTCCTTGCAGCATGACTCTCTTTGTATTGAGATCCTTCACAAAACAACAATTAGAGTGAAATTCAAGATAAACAAGATTATCAGCAGTTAGCTTAAAAATACTAAGAAGATTCTTGGTGATTTTAGGCACATGAAGAATACTATTAAGGGATAGCTTAAAACTAGATATAATAGGAAGTTCATAATAACCAATATTATCTATTTGGATGGATTCACCATTTAAATGCAGAAAAAGCATCAGAACTATCATATCCAAAACTCGGATGCAGGCTATTCAAATCAGAGCCAATGTGACTTGAGGCACCACTATCATCATACCAACTCGGATCAAGCATAGTATTAGCATAAGCAAGATAAGTAGCATTAGCATTTTGATATGATCCATTACCATAGTTGGTAGATGCATGCCCAGTATAGGAAGAGTCATACATGTAATAGCGATTAATCGCTATATGCCCGAACTTACCCAAACTTGCCGGACTTACCCAAACTTGACACACATGTCAGGACCGGACACGCCTCCTCGATTTCTTCCTCCTCTGTAACCTCTAAATCCCTGTCTCTCGCTAGAACCTTGACCTCCATAGTTTCCACCAGATTTGCAATTGGACTTTTGTTGGCGGATTTATGGGCTCTTAGATTAAAAGTAAGAGATGGAACATCCATAGTAGCCGTAGGGTTAAAATGAGCTAACGATCGTTCATGGGTCACGAGTTGTGGCGCCAGCTTTTGTCGAGGCAGACCCGATCCTGGATGTGATATTGACAATAACAGATTCGTAATCCTTACCAAGACCACCAAGAGCATCAAGGATGAGCTCCGCATTGAATATCGGAAAGCCGGCAGCAGCTAGACCATCGGAATACGACTTCATCTAGGCTAAGTAATCCACCATTGACTTGGTCCTATTATCCGTCCTAACTCTAGCATTCTAGCCTCCGATCGATTTTTAAACATGACTTAAGAGTATTCCACGACCACGAGCGGTTTTACGACCAATAACTTCAACCAAAGCTTGCTCATTCATGTGGCTTTCATCAACCAACCCCGACGAGGAGTTGATCAGTGGTTATCCAGTCATAATAAGCAGGATTAAGAGTTGTTCCATACAGGGAAGAGGCAAGAAACTGAGGTGGACATGGTTTGGTGCCCAACAGATAACCTTCAAGACGAAGTCTACGAATGATTGGAAGAACGATCGATTTCTTGAGCAAATAGTTGCTCCGGTCCAACTTAACGATTGCAACATTGATTTGGGTGACCTCCACACGGGAAGAAGCGAAAGCGACGCCCGGTGATGGCAAGAAAGCCACGAATCACGAGAAGCGGAGGCAAAGAAACTCGAGAAAGACCGAGAAAGGAGAATCGAGAGTGAGATGTTCGAGATCCGAGAGAAGTGTGGATTGCATGTGAGGGGAATGGCGAAAACCGGTGGAAGACCTCCACACTGAGGCATATTCTCGAGACATCGAGGAATCGGTGTTGACATACGACCAATTGAAAGACCCAAATGAGAGACACGGTGCTTATAGTGGTGTTCTCTCGATGAGAGACCATCGGAGGAGGCATCGATGGCGTCGACCATGGGTACTTGCTCGATACCAAGTTAGAACAAATAATATAAGCATAATAAAGGGAATTATTCCATTAGATTCATGACTGCAGTCTCTCTGCGAATATTTAATATATACATCATAACAAATCTAATAGACTACTTGACACATGTGACGAGTGTAACACTTAATATCAATACTAATATCTCAACCTAACCTAAATTACATTTAGGTTCTCATACTCTAAGAGTGAACAAGTCTTGTAAGCTCCGCTTGTAGTAAGTGTTAAGTTGCTGAGGTTGCTAGTATTAGTTGTTTAACAAATTTGACCAATTTTTTTCGAACTGATTAAAAAACAGTTGACAAGAGAAAGAGAAGTCACTATTTTTTCACTACACAATTGTCTTGATTTATAACACACGCTTTTGCTTTCGTATTTATACTTCTCCATGAATAGTCTAGAGAGAGTAGTGATAATGGTATAATAAAATAACCATGACATTATACACAACACACTTGGCAAAACGATTGATTATGATGTGAGGCACTATTGAATCATATGTGTTCTAAAAAATCAATGGTTTAAAAAAAATTTTGTTGTGGCGTTTGTTGTCACATATTTTGTTGTAAAGCGCAAACATTTCTTCTAGAAAAATACGTTCCTGCACACTGCGTTTTTCTCAAGAGACTTTTAACTTTTCTAGTAGCATTTTAATTTTTCCTTGACAAAACAAACTAAAAGATATATTTAGGTCTGAAGGGAATTTGAAATGAGGCAAATCGGATTACGTAAGCGTGGTACTCGTTCAGTCGGATTGTGAGCAAAAGCCCACCTCAAAATACGGTTCGGTATGATCACTCATAATTATTAACCCTATCCAGAGTTCGGCATCGAGGCCCAAGTGGTCCGGGAACATCTTTTTACCGTAGGTAATAACTAGGGGGACCTCAATTTTCTTTGCTTAAAAAAAAAAACTATGGAAGCCTCCGAAATGCGAAACTTAAAAGGTAATTAATGTAATGTCAACAACAATATAAACACAATCAAAAGAATAACAAAATGGGAAAAAATGACAAGAAAAAAGATAGTGGTTGAGAATGACAAAAATACGCATGTTACTACATGTGTTTATCATTTTTTCCCATTTTAGATTAAAAACAGACATTCACGACCTTTAACTATTATTTATTATCTAGGACTCATTAATAGATTAGATTATTATTATAATCGACACCATTCATTACGGTGCACGACACATTACTAGATAATAATATATCATTATAATCGATTACGCAAGATGTGTTGCGTACGTATACTATTAAGCTAAAATTGTTGTGAAAATTACAATTTTATAATTACCTTGAAAAAAATACTCTGGCCGGGCTGATAATCAATTTTCCTTCCTCATAAAATATCGTACAAGGCCTTTCTCCTTCATTTATTTGATATCTCCAAGTTCTCTCTCCTCCATTACTCCACTCTTTTCAGGTTCTCTTCTCCCCATTTCTCACATCTCTTCAACTCTTATATGTTTGTTTGTTTTATGACATGTTTAATTAAGTGCGAGAATGTGTGCTTAATTTTGAAAGTCTGTCTGTATTGCTTTTCTTTTCTTCTATCTTTTTTTTTTCTCTGAGAGCTTGAAAGGGCTCTCTGTGTATCTGAAGTTTTTATTAGGATCAAGCGCTTACCGTTGTACTAAAACCAATTGGTGCTAGTAAAGGCACAACTTTGAGTCTTTTTCCTTTTAGTTTTGCTTTGTGCATGTCTGGCTAAATAAGCCTCTCTATTGTATTCTATTAGGTATGCTTTTCATTTTAATATCACAAGCTTCCAGCATTCATCTTCTTCTTTTCAATTCTTGTTTGGTTGTATGAATGCTAACAGGTTTAAGCTCTCGCCAACAACAACAACAAAAAAGATTTGGTGACTTGTGTTTTTTTGGTGACTTGTGTTTTTTTCTTTTGTACTTTTGGTTTCGAAAGCTTCTTTGTTTTTTGTTGCTGGATATATATTTTGTTGTTTCTAAGTTTCAGATTTAAAACCATGAGTTTTTGATGTATTAATCCATGTCCCATATCATATGAGGTGAGAAAATACATATATGAAGTTCATGGTTATAAATAAATATGAATTTAGGGTTCCACTACTTCTACACATAAGAAAAGTAAAAAGTAAAAAAACACATGCTAGCTGCCGGTCCAACTAATGCTTTTTTTTCAACAGTTTATAGTTTCTATTTTTGTGTTAAACAATAGCTAGACACCCTTCGATGTTTGTTTCTTTAATGTTACTATATTTATATACTAATTAATATGTCTCTTTTTGTCATTTTGTCCAGATATATGGGAGATCCAAAATCAAAGGTCGGATGCTTTTTTTAATTTGAAATGAGCAAAGTATAAAGTTTTAGCTTATGTAATATAATAATAAATCTCATCCTAATGATTACTGTATTATTTTTTATATAATTTATATGTTTACTAATTTTTTTTAAATTTTTATCCAGCTTGAAGTAGATGCTATACATGGATCGTCCTTTAAGGTCGGGTGCTTAATTAGTAGTACTTATTTTGTTTTTGTTGCTTAAATAATTATGTAGTGATTCAATGAGCTAGAATGCAAGAGGAAACAAAGTAGTTACTACTACTTTATGCGCGCATAAATTCTCTCGAAAACTAATCACCACAGCAACAAAAGAAACCCCGAGTCCTATTCCAGTTTAATATTAATTGTCTGTTTATTTATGCATATATATATATATATATTGACAATAATTTTACACATCACACCGGCCATCCCACAAAATCAGTGACTACTATTTAATGGTTAAATCATTAATTTTTTTCCTTACAGCAGCTTTCAGGAAATAAATCTAAGCAAAACATAAATACCGGAGTCAGGTGCTGTTATTGTTCTTGTTTTTATTGTTGTACGCATCAGTTTGCCCCAATGCCAAAGCAAAAACAGAAACCCAAACCATCTGTTGAGGTTGGTTGATGCCTGCTTTTTAGTAATATATGATGATGATGGTTAATTGCATCATGCATGTTTAATGATAGTTATTTTACATATTGTATATCGTTAAATATTCTCTTATTTGATACTGATCGAGATATATTTTTCTGCTCTCCTATACATACTATACACAGACAACAAAAGAACAAATAAACAACAACCCATCAATGCTTCATGTTGAGGTCGTCGGGTGCGACTGCACAATGTTTCAGATTGATCGGCTTCACATCAACGTACTACGTCCAACAAGTGAACTCTTAATTTTTTTTATTTTTTATTTTAATTGAAGGGGGGCTTAAATTGTTTTTAATTTGAAATTATATGCGGCCTTACATTAATTGGGTTTCATTGACCATCTGGACATGCAGGAGGCTGAAGAAAGCACAAAAGAGCCTGCAAAGAAGCATAAGAATGGTCAGCAAGAAAAGCAAGGCAAAAAAGTGTTGTCTGAAGGAAACTGTTCACATGGGAAGTTTAAGGTAGGGATGCTTATTTATTATATATGTTATTACCCCACCCAAAGACCTCCAATTTTTTGTTGTTATTTGACTAGCTATATATATATATATTACTAATTGATACACTACACTTAAAGAAAGTAAAAGCAAATTAAACCACCCCACCGTTACCGCAAAATCAACCCTAATTAACATCTCAACAAAATCAAGATTAATTCCACTATTTTTGTTTATGTTAATTTTTACTAATTAAGTATAATGGTTTATGTATTTTTAGTAATTGTAAGTTTAATGTGTATCCTTATAATTGTTTTTCAATTTGATCACCATGCAATGCATACCTTGGGTAACAAAATCAGTCACAAATATCTCTGTTCACAGGGTTTGCGATGGTGGTTTGATTTTTGGAATTAATTCAGCTGAGAGATGTCTCCACCTCTAGCTCCTATATATATATATATGGTGTACGTGGACTCGAAAATCCTTAGGCCTGAAGTCCAGTTTGGTAACTCCCTCCTCGATCGGTACTCAAAGATTCATTGATCTAGTACTTTTGCTATTGATAAATATATTGTTGTGCGTGTCGAACCGAGCGTGTAGTTGAACATGCTTGTTTGTTTCTGAACTTGGTTGATACTTTGTTACCTTGATCTTCAGACCTTCCATTACTTATTGTATCACATCCTCCGATCGAGTATCCTTTTAATCAAAACCGTTAAATTGCATCATCAGGCGACCGTCAACCATATTGATCGACTTTAATTTGATTTTCTTTTGAAAGGAAGCGTCACGATACGGTGGTGATCATGCCACATATCCTTATATATGATTACGCCTTTTCCCCACACACTTCAGCAAATCTGGTAATTGTTTGTGAGATCGAATCTGTGCATTGTCTTCCTTTGTGGACACCAACAATGCCCATGTATAAAGGAGCTATATAAATATATGTGTATGTGTGTTTATGTATGCATGTGTACATATATACATATATACGTATATATGTGTGTATACACATACATACACACACATATAAATATTTGAAATGTCATAGTTATTATGCTATAATTGCACGTATAAGTTGTGGTATGATCTATAATTCATAAAATACTTCATAACTTGAAAGGAAAAAAATATAGAGATAAGGGTTAAGTAAATGCATGACAATATAAAAGATGTCTTTTTTCTCCAAAAAAAAAAAAAAAAAAGATGTCATGCAAAAAGAAAATATAAGAAATTTTTTTTTGTCAAAAATGACATTTTATCAATGAAAATGAAAGTGAAAGTGAATTACGTGGGTTTTCAGCACAAAACCAACGTAATTCATTTTCACTTTCACCGATGAAATGTTCTTTTTAACAAAAAAAAACTTTTTTTTTATAGTCTTAATATCCTGACATTTTCTAAATATGTCTTAATTGATAATTAACTTAAAAAAAATGTATACCCATTTTTCATTTTCATTTTATAAAAAAAAGTTTATATGAAATACAGAATATAAATACTTTTATCAATTAAATACTTTAGCCTAATAGTTAAAAAGTACTCAAACGGGTTTTGATATGAGAAGAATAAAATATTAACAACTCATTAAAAAACACAAAAAATAAAAAACAGGTAAAGCCAAAAAAAAAAAAAATAAAGTAAAAATGTTAGAAATAACTGGTTGCTTCGTGATATGCTATCAAATAGAAGAGGGCCGGCGTTTTTTTTTCAGCGATGAGCACCCGGTGACGCTGAAAATTGATAGTTTTTTAAACATAAAATTCAGTGGCACTTAATATATATTAAGATATGACAAAAATATTACTCATCCGTATCTATTTATCCAAGCGATTCACAAAAAGTCTAAGTTATTTGCAGATGCATTTAAATAACAACTAATCTTGAATTAAAAACGCTACAGATTCATTCAATAAATTTATGTATGAATTTTGGCAATTGCTTCAGATAAATAGGTACGGAGGGAGTATCAAACATCTTTAATTCTAGCAATCACTTAATTCTAACAATCCAACAACTGACGTAAAAGTTTAATGGGGAGATTTTTAAGTGGTCAATCCATTTAGATTGAAGAGACGGAGTAATTGATCCGAATCACACGCTTAATATCTTGGATAGCTCATTTTTGTCATGATCTTTTGTTTTCCATTCAGGTGATAGATCCAACCAAAACATAAATAGTGGGGTTATGGTTGTTACTGCTTTTGCTTTCATTGTTTCAATGGATCAACAAATAGTCGATTCGGCCGTTGGATACGAAAGGATCCACATCAACAAATAGAGGTCAGATACTGGTAATTTATAGTATAATGTTTGATGATTCATTTACATGTTATATGACTCATCAATTATTATTTTTTTCTGTTTATTAGGATCTTGATAAGCAATGTCATAAATCATGATCCACATCAATAAATAAAGGTCAGATACCGGTAATTTATAGTATAATGCTTGATGGTTCATTTACATGTAATATGACTCATCCATTATTATTTTTTCTGTTTGATTAGGATCTTGATCAGCAATGTCATAAATCTTTTTTGGTGGATCTCGGTGGATACATTTGGGAGGATGAGGTGATGCATTACGTGATAGGACCCCGCATATATGACATGGTACCATGGAACGAAGTAGATCGGGTCTATTGTGTTATGAATATGTTTAAAAATCAGTGGATGACCGTACAGATCTTAGTTGCAGATTGGACGATAACCGTGTATGACAATGACCTCGGTATCTATATTGCATCAAAGTTCAATCCGTTAATGGATAATCTTGCTCTGGAATCAAACTTCAACCCGTTAATGGATAATCTTGCTCGTGCACTTTCTAGTATGGTGATTGCATCAAAGTTCGATCCGTTAATGTATAATCTTTCTTGTGCACTTTCCGGTATAGTGAGGCAATCAAAAGCTTCCTAGATTTGCCACTTGTAAATGAACAACCACTCCAACCAGTCCGCTATAAATAAACAACCACCCCAACCATTCCGCTATAAACGAGTTGGTAGGGACGTTTTCCCTCAGAGCAATGTCGGGTGAAACACGAAATGATTACTTATATTTTAGCTTTTCAATTATTATTTATTGACACCATAAATTCAACATTTCAGTGGCAATTGTGGAATTTATGCGATCAAATACAGTTAGAGGTTGCGTGTCACATATGATCAAATAGATCCTTTCCGGTTACAGATGTGTGTAGATTTGTTTCATCAAAACTTGGATCCATAGATTACCATAAACTCATTACTATAACATTGCATATTCTTGTAAATCAATGATTTTTTTTTTTTGCACTTTCATTGTCTAAACGATTGGACGATCGACATGTTTCCAACCTGTTAAAAGACGCACCAAGCGAGAAGAAACAACTTTTGAATTCATTGTTTTCTTCTTTCGAAAATTCCGGTACTTTGAAAGAATTGGTTACTTGTTTCGCTTTCTTGCTACGTTTCTTTTTTCATGCTTTTGTTTTTCTCTGCGTCGCCTCTGAACGAATGAATGTAACTGTCCATCAATGTTAATTAAGTTGTAAACGTTGTAATCCATCTCGTTATCATCAGGATACATGTTCAAATCAATACACAGCCTTTTCACACGTTATATGTAATGATTTTTGGATATCTGGAACTACTGATCCTCGAACATTTTGAATGATCCTGTGAAAACATGATTGAATATTACAGTCATTCGTTTCGTTCTTCATCTTTTCTGATCCGTCTTTCTTTTAGTAACTAAACATATAAATCAATGAGCAGAAGTAGAGATTGATTCTCCTGATAGAGAAGGTTAAGATCACTTAATGTGTACACATACACCTTATGATCGAACGAGGTAGTTGTTGGCTATCACACTGATGGCTAGTTCCACATTATTGCATTCTACTGGATAGGACCATTTAGGCCATAAGAGGAGCTCGTGTGAGATCTTAAGGCATTTTATTTATGGGCTTCACACCGCTAGCTTTATGAGGGCTCGAATGACTTTTGTTCAGGTAGAGTCGATGATGATGGTGACTCCGGAAAGAAGGATGTGAGATAATGATTTATTGGCCAAATACTAATTAAGTGAACAAGTATAATTACATAATAAAACAAAAAAAAAAAAAATTATTGTTTTATAGTATGTAAAAAAAGAATAAGACTTAAACCATGTATAATACCCCTAAAAAAACCCATGTAGAATAAGTGTTGTATAATTGGTAAATAAATAAAGATTAATTAGATTTGGAAAAAGGAAAAGAAAACTAAAGAACTTATATTAAATTATTATTCCAAAAGGATTTAAGCATCCGTTTGCTGCCAAAACTCAATCCGTTTTCTTGGGGTGGATTTTTATTAGGGTGGGATGGAAATCGAAATCCCAGTTCTCACTAGAAAGTGCAATAGGAAGGTACCAATGGGCCGGATTCGATTCACAAACCACCAAGTTCTTTAATTTCTTGATTCCCTAATATGAAAGGAACTCTTATTTCTACTACAAAACGAATCATCATCATCATCATCATCATGAACTCTATACACACCATTTTCTTCATCCCACTTGATGACTTCTCTTATGTATCTAAAAGCTTCATCAACAGAAACACGGTTGTGCGCCTTGGTCTGACAAACAAAAAGCTTCCGGCCAGTTATTGAAGTATACATTTGCTTAAATCTAACGGCGATGTAGTAATATGCTTGGTGTGCCAGAGACTGGTGGTTCGATCTTGATATCAATGGGCTGAAGTCATGGAACCATTCACAAGCAGTTAAAGGAACCGCCTTGATTTTTTCTTCAAACGCATCGTACTTGTTCAGAAGAAGCACAAAAATGGCGTCTTCAAAAGAAGGATGTTTAACAAAGCTCTCAAATAAGTCCCTGCTTGCCAATATTCTATTCTGCAGACAACCTGTATCATTATTCACCAATGTTTGATCATAATCGTCTAAAGCAACACAAAAGGCCACCACTCTAAAACTCTGAAACATGTGAAGCCATTTGCACCCACTAAGCAATCTCTTGGAACCGATACGAATCAATTGGTACCTGGATTTAGTATGTTAGTGTTTCTCTACTGAACCTGCAAAGGAATCATAGAAGATATGTTTATGTAAAAACTAAAGAGAACTTACTTGGTTAAGGGGACCTGGACATTACTACTCTCGTCGTCTTTCTGGGATATGGGACAATGATCTTCCGGGGTGAACTCGAAAAATGAGAGACCATTGGTTGGAGTGACCCCTTCTGCATTCAAAATGTCCTGTTCTGAAGGTTTGTATTCATCACTCAAAATCTCAAAGGCCTGCCAAATGAGTCACAAAGAGCTGTAAATCTCTAACACAAAAGAAAGAAGGTAAGTTAAAAATAATAATAAAAAACCCTTTAAAATTGAAAACCTGGCCAAGATGGTACACCGCATGCGTAGTTTTAACGCATACAGAAATCAGAGTAGGAATTTAAGAACATCAAGCCATTTATGGAAAAAAGAAAAATACTAAAAATATATAATAATGCTACCAAGTCTTACTCGATCCAAGAAGTATTTCGCAATCTCTGGAAGACATTGAAGTTTATCTCTCCTCTTGTAAGTTTCTTGAATGGCAGGATCCCTCCAAACTTCCTCTACAATAGAAGCATATTGACATGCTGCTTTATGAAAGAAATTATCCATATCATTAGCACTCATAATATCCAGCATACTATCAGAAAAAGCCTTCAGCCTTGGATTCATCGAATAACTACCTAGCCCCTTTGCACGAAGGATATTTTCACCTGTCAGCGACAAAAATGTGAACACTTTTATTCAGGGGAAAAAAATATAACATGTCTAGGATGTTAAATATATGGAGACTTAAATTTTAGCTATCAATTCAATAATAAGATTAATATGCAGGAGGCAGAATAACACGAAAAGAAGGGAATTTAGTTCATTACCATAAGTACACCGCATGCTGGGGGCGGATTTTTCAGTAGCCAAGCAAGAAGTTTCTGCCACAAGAGCATCCTCTTCAAATTGGTGACGACCCTCTAGCATAACAGCCAAATATCTGTATAAGTTGCTTCGAATCTTGATCTTGATAGCCTGTAGTTCTTCACTGAATTCTCCACCATACATAAATTTCACCTGTAAGGAAAATATATCATTTTAAAAAAAGGGAGTGCAAGTGTTAATGATTCATTTGAATTCACTTCAATAATTCCCTTCTATCCAAGAACAATGTATACATAAAATTAGGACAGACAGTGAAAAGACACATCCAACTGAAAAAAAACAACCACAAACTTGCAGGCAAAAGTAAAATCCATAATACCTGCTTGAAAATGGTGCTTGTCCCGGACCCTTCCAGGCCTACAAGGAGAAGTGTCTGGACTTTTCTTTGCTTCAAACACACAGGCAAAGATCTACCTGAGAAAGTAGATTGGCTTTCTCTTTTCCCATGAGGACTTCCAGGCGGTACAGGGAAAGAATACAGTGAAAAAATCCAACGACTGAAAGCCTGCCTACCAAAAAGCCAAAGTGCAATTCATTTAAATTCATCTAGAAAAAGAGGAATGCTGGACCTCGTTAACATAACTTATATGGAAAAGACTACAAGAGTACCTTTCCCCATATGTTTCCTTTAATGTTATTTTGACCTTCTTCTTCATAGGAACCATCTTCATACAACCAAAAGTGTGTACCACGAGGACATTGTACACTCGCTAGCTGAAAAAGAAGTAGAAAAAATAATCAAAATTTTGAGTAGCACAAAAAGATCAAGAGCTTCGAGCTATTATGATAGTAGGGGAAACACCATTAAAATGCCAACTATTATTCAGATAAATAGTAAAACAAAGCTACACTTCTTTCACCTAAAACTCGCATTCCATTAGAGGTGAAGAAGCAAGAAACTTAAACATTTACAACAAAAGTCCACATGAAGAGGCTTTACGATGTAGGACAACTAATTAGGCATTAATTTTTTATCCTTGTTTTAAATTAATCCCTAGTTGTTAGCTCAGTATTCTTCTTTTATGAATGATACTTCTAAGAGCTTGGATTTAGCTATCTTTTCAGTGTAGATCTTCTACATCACTGTAGCAGCCGATGCAACAACAATGGAGGCTACAAGGACGGTATTTATCTTGTATATGCTCAACTATTGCAAATATGCGAGCCCTTTATTAACATTCTCTTACCTGTATTAATAAAATTTAAGATTCCTTGCATGGAGTTTGTGACATGGTTAATTTTATATTTTGTGAATCAAAGAATTCTGACATTGTTGGCATTTGAAAGGCTGGTGTACTTGCTTGCACTCGTGACATTTCAATATGCAACTAATTGATCCATCAATCATTTACAACTGTCCAAATATATTCATAAAATGAATTAGCCAATAGATTGTTGAGCCTTTCAACATCGGTAAAGAGAAATGTTATTAGTGCAAAATCAAAAAGCTTGGAAAATGCAATTTTCCTAAACACAGGAACGTGGTGTTTTATTTAAGAAACACACAAATTAAATATCTGTTCTCTTCAATGTAAATCATATGAAAATTTTCAATCCTTCTATAATGGGAATGCTTCAAGTGTACTATATAGAAATATAACATGCACCCTCCATTACCCCATCAATAAGACAATAACAAACAGAATGTGATAAGTTGCATATATCAGCAAAGCAAATATGCTAACCAATAACCATTTCATATAATCAATCCTTCTTTCAAAGTCAAAAGGAAGAAAGAACTTGCCCATAAATAAAGAAACAGGACCTTATTTTATTTGTGGTATGAAACAGAAAACTATGATGGTAATACATGTAATACTAATGAAGTTAGAGTTGGAAGTTAATACAAAGAGAACATTTTGCAGGAACGCTAATAAGTTGTGCCTTGTACCTAAGCAACCATATTTCCTTCCGAAAAAACAAAAGAGTTCAATGTTTACAATACCTTCAGAACCTTGAGCTCCAGTTTTGTAACTTCACGTCCATTAAAGTATACCTCTGTATTACCATTACTTGCATCAATAAGAAGCTTTCCACCCACATTCAGTTTAGCACTTATAATCCTGTCTGGCTTCTTTCCCTCCTGTTCACAGATGCAATTTCAGTAGTAAAATCAAACATCAAAGTCAAGATCACAAAAATAAACTCCAAAAAAATCTTTACTATATACTATTTGCACCTACCTTGCCCCAAAATCCAGAATTCTTGTCATACCAGTACCTCCCAGGCCTCAAATCTTGCGGAGGATTCTGACATCCAAGAAGCTCTGCCAACTCGTCAGCTCTTAATGGCCAACCATTAACAACAACCTGCTCTGGACGAATCTGGTTTGTCAAGCACTCCCTCTCTGCCTTCATGATTTGCCTCACCTCTACAGAACTACATATTGTAGCCAAAACCGGCGAACATTTCCCTAATCTTTCCCTGTTCGCCTCATCTATTGGCCTCCCTATGCACACTAAACACTTCCGCCCTTCTGGCATGGACCCCATGCTCTTCAGTATACAGTATCTACAGTACATTGCATTACAAACAATACATCTCTCACCTCTCTGTCTCACCATTCTAAACCTTTCGCCACCTTTTCCACACCTGGTACAGCACTTGATCCTCGTTTTGGTACTTTTACTTTTGCCATAATAACAGCCATCCTTGGATGAAACATTATCATCAGAAAATTCATTCACAAGTTTATCGCTACAAATTTGATGTAAATCCGATAAAGCAGACAAAGAACGAGACAATGAGCTATTTACATTAACATCGGAGTTGTCATCGTCCGAATTACTCAAGAAATGATCTTTCTTATGACTATAAACATCGGGAAGCAAATTTAATGTATTTTTAGGAGAAAAGCTTGATGGGTTTTTGTGTGTTTTAAAAGATGAGCTGAATTTAGCAAAAGGTTTAGGGAAAACCGTTGAAGGTGATGAAGAATGATGAGGACGGCGTGGATGAGACGTTTTATCACACAAGGGATGCGGCCCCTGATATTCCACTGAAATCGTGTAATCAAGATGGTCTTCATCCGGCAAGGGTGCCCCTGCCGGCAACATTTGGCGGAGGAGGTCTTCCCATTTACTCAGAGGAGTGAAAGACGGGGACGGCTGAGGTGGCGGTGGCGGTGGCTGCAGTGGGAGTGCCATGTTTGTGAGTTAATAATGAAACAAAATAACGATGATTTTGGAGTTTGTTGAATGAGACGTTATTGTAGGAGGCTGCATTTGCCTGGATTGATTCTTGTTTATGTTCGGAGACAAAAAGGGAGATCTTGATCAGGGAGAAGTCTACAAAGTCTTCCTTGTACCACTATATATATGCGATCAAGTGGGATTAGGGATGTCAACTTCAATCCAAGATGATGGATATTCATCACACTTTATCCCTTACGAATACTCGTGTTTTACCGTGTAATGGTTATTTTTATACTCTCTCATATAATATTTTTTTATCATATATGAGGTATTAAAAATAAATAATTATAATATATGTCACTTGATAAAATATGGTTTAGCGGTTGTATTATAAAATTTATCTTACCATATTATATTTTTAAGTGTAAAGTATAGTAAGGATATGATTTTTCGAAAATCGAATTGGATAGGCAGGAATGGCTCTTTCACTCCTCCTGTTATCATGTTGGCTTTTTATAACAGCAGGTTGGCTCTTTATTAATATTTTAGATTTTAGACTACTTTCAATTAATATATTTTATACTACGTCGTTTTGATGTATTATTAATTTTTTTTTTATTTTTATATTTGTTCCAAAACGATGTCGTTTTGGATAGTTTTTTTTTTAAGTAACAAACATTACGGTAGAGGATCCGGCCTCCATAAAATATGGATCGTTTGTTGTCCTCCCCAATACAGCATCCAGATGTGCAAATGTAACATCAAAACGAAGTTAAACACACATTATTATTACGACCACGTAAACATGTTATCGATTATTCTAACTCAATTTATTAAAATTTAAGTGTTTCTAAACTCAATCTGAGTCATAAAAGTCTATTTAAATGCACTCTG
This sequence comes from Gentiana macrophylla, assembly GCA_026214975.1. Lineage (NCBI taxonomy): Eukaryota > Viridiplantae > Streptophyta > Magnoliopsida > Gentianales > Gentianaceae > Gentiana > Gentiana macrophylla. The sequence goes on from CM047815.1 coordinate 92,037,341, forward strand.
GTCCAAATTTGAGCAGAAAAAATCAATATCCTACCTAAATTTAAGACAGAATAAATATGTATAAAAAATTTAAAGGATAAAATTAAAGAAAAATTATGTGTTAAGATTTTACCGTGTGAAAATATATCAATTTTTTTTTAATTTGATCCAAAAGACGTTGTTTTTTTTTTACCGTTTTGCCTTATCACACCAAACCTTATGGTAGAGGATCCGGCCTCTTATTATACGTAAGTAGCTGAATGTGATTGAACACTTAATTTCCAATCACTTTCCCAAACCATTTCTCCCAATTTCATCTCCCAGTTCAATTTTTAATATTTTCCCCTTTGTTTCTTGCTCATTTCCATAATTTCCCGTGCTTTTACAAAAACCCTTGAACTCCTGCCTTTGTTATTCCAATTTATTTTACTGAAAGTCCTGGAAAATATATAAGAAGGGTAATTAGGAGTTAAAAAAAAAGGCATTTTGGTCAATAACGTGGATTTTATTCACTTTGTGGCGAAATTTTTACAGAAGAAAGTTGCATCATCAAACGGGGTATAATCAGGTTGGCTCTGTTATTCCTTCTTCTTAACCTTGTCTGATTTCATTTGTGTTGCAATGCAAATTTGAAGTTATTTGAGGCTTCGTATACAATAAAGTTAGTTTTTTTTTTTTTTTGCTGGTTTTTAATGTTATATAGCATTGATTCATTGTACTCTCTTTTTTAAGGAATTTGATTTTGGGCATAAAAAAAAGGCGTGGGAGTTTTGCTGGGAATTTATTGAATCGTTGTGCCTACCAACTGTTTGGTCTTTTTCCATAAAAAAAATAAAATGTATTCGTTTGTAAAATAAATACTCATGTAGTTCCAGGAACTTAACACATCTCTGTTTTCATCTTCAGAATGTATATTAGCTGTTGATGCTCTCAACCTCCTAATGACATTCTTGTTGAGAAGGCTCACTGCTTTGAAACCCTTTGGAAAATCTCATACACTTTCATGGGCTTACTGTCAATTTTGGTCAGATGCCCCTTATGATGTAAGCAAGGCAAATTATTCTCCTTCAGGCAGCAGTAGCAATCAAAAGGGAGATTCTGTTGCTAATTTCACGGATAAGCTTCACCTATCTCCCTTGTTTAATGAAACCAGAAAGAAGCATCATCTAAAGGATTACAAGATTGAACTTGTTGATGACGAGACTTGGCAAATGACTTGTGGCTTAGCTGAGGTGTGGAAAGGCGATGCCAATGTGGAATTCGAAACAAAGGGTTTATATGATGAACTTCATGATGTTGAGGTAAACATTGATGCCGCTACTACTACTACGCCATTGGAGGACCCTGATTTTGATGCAATTGAAGACATGAGAGTCCGCAATGACTTGTTTTATAAGATCGATAAAGGCTCAAAGGAGTATGAAGAACATAAGTTTGATTATCATGGGAGGAAATCTTTAAAGAATCACAAGTTTCATGAGGAAAACATGAAGAAAGCACGAGTTGAAAAGGATTTAAACAGCAATGTTGTAAAGAAGCAAATAAAGGAGAAGCCGGAAAATGAGGAAGATTTGGCTTATAGGATGATGCAAGATATGGATGGTGGTAACATGGCAGCTGGAAAAAAGTCCAGAACTTTAACATTCAATCAGCTAACAGGTCCATACCACGAGCCATTTTGTCTTGATATATATGTGTCCAAAGGTTCTGTACGTGCCAGCATCATTCACCGAGCAACTAGCAAGGTTGTTGCCGTGGCACATTCTATTTCAAAAGACTTGAAGTTTGATCTTGCGTCTACCAAGAGTAGAAGTGCTTGTGCCGCTGTTGGGGAAGTATTGGCTAAGAGGGCTTTGGATGATGATATCCATAATGTTGTTTATACACCAAGGAAAGGCGAAAGATTAGAAGGGAAGCTGCATATGGTGCTTAAAACCATTATTGATTATGGTATCGATGTGAAGGTAAAAATCAAACAGAGGAAATTGAAGAAGCGAAATGTATCCCTTCCAAAACTCGAAAGCAACTAGGAATCACAAAGAGATTGTATAGACTATATATGATGATGATGATATCAGGTTTTTTTTTTTTTAGGGGACAGTTTCTTACAGAAAATGTTGGTTTGAAGATGGAAGCTGTATAATATAGTTGATTGTTTGGAAGAGTATATGAGAAAATGTGAGATCTTTGGAAGAGTAGCCTAGTTCAAGCACTATTCTTCTGTGTAATGTTACTAATGTAATGCTTTTGGTCATTTCTATGCGAGAATGTTTTACACAAAGGAAAACAGAAAATCATTATTCTTACAAATCAGAACTATATTTTAAGCTTGATCCTAATTACTTGTAGTCAGTCGGTCAATTGGCTTAGCTAATCATCATCTACAAAACTATCAAATTAGTAATTGGATTATTCTCGTGAAACATAATTACCTGAATCTCGACCCGATTATATCACCGATGAACATGATTTATGTTGGAGAATTTGAGGGAAAAAGAGAGATTGATTTTTTAATCATTTTAAAATGATTGTTTAATCATTTTTTACAACCACTTTATGAGCCGGTTTCGATTACACTCTTGTATAATTTATCAAGAGTTTATGATGATTTTGAAATCTACGTGTGACATAGATGAGGACAAGTCTTTGAATCATTCAATTCGGATATCGAGTGAATGAGAAATTAAGGCTTGAAATTGGTTAGTTGAAAAGGTTGAAATATTGAAACTTGGAAGTTGAAGAGTTCAACTTCCTAAATCCCACATTGAAATTGTGCTAATCATTTCTCAATATTCAGTCAATGGTATAAGCTCCAAGGAAAGGAAGAGAGTTAAGAATGGTTTTAGTTAGACGATGTTCTGCTAAAATTGCCGCATGCGCGCACGCCGCCGCCTGAGCCCGAGACCGTTGACCTTGGGCTTGGGGAATCGGGCCTGAGGCAATATTATTTTTTTAGACAAAGTTACATTGGGCCTTGTCAAATAATTATTCAACATTCTGATAACTAATTCGAGCTGAGTAATTCGATTCAATTAAATCGAGCTCGATTCAAATTATTTTTTCATCTACTACTTGGGCAATAATCTTTGAGAGTTAGTGGAGTTAAAGTCATGTTAGATGAAACTCCTCAACCGATGGCTTTAATACACTTCAAGGTGATGGAGTTACCGATGCTTTCCTCCCTATATAAAGTTCCTCTGCTGCAATGGAAAGAACACAGAATACACAACACATACAACATACTATCATCAATCTGCACACCTTGGGCTTGGGGAATTGGGCCTTCGTGGGCCTGAGAATTTTTTGGACAAAGTTACATTGGGCCTTGTCAAATAATTATTCAACATTCTGATAAATAATTCGAGCTGAGTAATCCGATTCAATTAAATCAGGCTCGATTCAGCTGTCTCTTCATCTACTACTGGGCAATAATGCTGAGAGTTAGTGGAGTTAAAGTCATGTTAGATGAAACTCCTCAACTAATGGCTTCAATACACTTCAAGGCTAATGGAGTTACCTGATGCTTTCCTCGCTATATAAAGGTCCTCTGCTGCAATGGAAAGAACACAGAATACACAACACATACAACATACTATCATCTTTCTGCATAAAATAGTTGAAGAGTTTCTGAAACACTGCAAAGTTCGAAGTTGTTCAGAGTTGAAGTATCTCTCTTTGAACAGGTAAACTGAGTATTCCTGAGAGACAATTGCATAATCCGTGGGTACAGGCCGGAGAAAATTTGTTATAAGTACATAATTCTTCTCGCCTCAATTCTTAGCATATCCTTTAGATTTTTGTTTCATTTCGTTTTCATTACTGTACTTGTAATTTCTTTTCAGATTAATAAACAAATTGTTCTTATTCCTTCTGCTTGTTTATTTTATTTTGCATACAATACTACAGGTATAACAATTTAGTGGTGAAGGTAATCTACGAAACTACCAATTTAGTAATTGTATTTCCTCGTGAAGCACAATTATCAGAATCTTGACGCGATTATATCATTAATGATTTTGACTATCGCCAAACGCGACCTAGTGGTAAAGGCGATTACATCTTCTGATATCAGTCAAATATCTCAATCTCTTCTTCCAAAAAGAAGGGACAAAAAATTGTGGTTTGATCTTATAGGCCAAAAAATTCCGTATCATGACACTATCAATAGTAGCTCTATGCGCAGGGTTGGTCGAACAAAGCCTATTTTATCTTTTTAGCGCTATCGATAACAGAACTCATGACCTCAAGGTTATAAGCCTTACGAGCTACCAAACTGCTCTACCCCGCGGTGAAGAGAATAAGGGGAACCCTGACAGTCAGAGTTCGATATCACCTATGATCCAAATAAGTGCAACGGAATTCTGTAATTACTAGAAGTGACTAAACTACTTTTGAGCTAACTGCATCGGTTATGCCGACAACAACATAGATCTCGCCCAGTGTCCCCCAATTGAAATAGTGTCCTAAACCCAATCGGGTTGGACTGGATCCAACCGGATCGGATCATTTCTACTATTTCTTTGTGTTTATACATATATTAAATGGCTTTTCTGTTGTCAGGTATACGTTCTTTTAAAGAACCAATTGCGAATTGTTACATGATAACGTCCTTAGTATTAAACTGTGATAGAGAAACTATGATAGGCGATTATGGTTGATGAGATCTCTAATCACTTTAATAAGTTTGATACTTAAATGTCTCTAGGCTGATGTACTATTAAATAGGGCATTGATAGTATGAACAGGCTAGCACGTATTAGATGTCTTCTGTCTTTAAGGGCATGGATAGATCTCGTCTATCGAAGTGTAGAGGCACTTGGACTGTACGTGGACGTGTATTAGAGAATGCGTACGTTAGACTGACCCACTTACACAGTTAAGTGTCACACTATGTGGCGGTTGTGTAGTTATCCTTAGGACCGGAGTCTACATGGCATCACGGTGTGGATTTTCATGCTTTGACACTATTGAGGTTTCCCCTAGCCACGGGGCGATCATGCGGTAATGATTGGGTGTGATACTGAAGAATGTAGAGTATACATGTTTGGTCGTCTGGAAATCGCGTACCCTATAAGTAGGGTGAATATCCGAAAGGGCCTTCTTATAAAGAATGTCTTACTCTCGTAAATCTTTGCAAAGTGGAAGTAAATGAGTTACTTCGAGAGAGCATGATATCCAGATTATAAGATACGGTCGTTAATGTTTGACACTTTCGACGTCTAATTGTATGGATATTATTACGATAGGATTGTAATTTACACGATAATCGCTTCACATGAAAGGTAGTAGTCATTGCATTTGACTCTTCCGATGATTGGGGGTCACAGTGTGTTGCTGGATGCTATCCCGTAATCGTTAGGCATGAAGGGCATTTTCGTAAATTGCACTTTGTGTCTACGGTCAACATATTCGGAAGCCTATCGGGTCATACACATATGAACATCTAGCCGGATTAATATGTGGTTATAGTTGATAACCAAATAAGGAAAGAATTTATCTCATATTATAAATGTTATAATGGTAAATTAATATGGTGGTATTTATTTATTATGAATAAATATAATACAATATATTAATTATTTTGATTAATTAAATATACACATAACGTATGTGTGTCGATATTATATGTGTATATGATACACATGGATTTTGCAAATTAATTAATCATGGTATTATATTATCTAGTATTAATACTAGTGAACGTGAGCCGTGCAAGGCACGGCGGACCCAACATAAATCGTTACCAACGATAATATCAAAGAATAGATCTCCAACGTGAAATAAATCGCATAACCTTAAACCGTAACAAATTCAAGACAAAGAGAGCAAGAGAAATATATCACATTCTCTCCAAGAGGTAGCTCTTTCTTAGAGACGTAAATATTGTGAATCACCTCTCTTCCAGCCCTATCAGGAGTTTCCATCTACAAAATAAACTACAATATGATGTGTCGGAGAACAATATCATAAATTCGATCACTTTAGCTTCGACTTTACGCAATGAACATTGTAGAAAAACAATAAGCGGACCATAACTACACGGTCAAATCTCTCGGGACGCTTTAGCTTCCAGATCATTAATATGTTTGAAAATGTGTTTCACTCATTTTCTATACGACATTTCTCTTTCTAATCATTAATGAATACGTCATTGATCTCGTGTTCGTTCATTTGGTGGGAAAAAAAACACGTGTCAAACGGTCTGAAGAATATAAAAAGTGATTTGGTATTCCAACGTCAATTTTAGTGACGTTCGTACTGCAAACGGTTCCACCAATGTTATGTTGTTCAAAATAATAAAAACATTTAATGTGTTGTCAATGTGGTCACATGTGACACACCTTCTTGACGCGGATATTTTTTTGCCCTTATATTTTTGTTGTTGTATTTTATAGCTAATATTGACTCATCTTACATAGTACACTATACAAGATCTGATCAAACTTGAATCAAATCTGTCTTTCCCTTTTTTTTTTTCCTTTTTTTGCACAAACTACTAACGGTACACGTTTGATAAAAAAAATTACACGGTTTTATTCAATTGTTGTGCCGAAATCGAATCGAAAATTTTCGGTTGATTGAAATTTAAAATTGAATCGCACTGTCTGTTGGAGGTAATAAAAATAAACTGTATCGAAATATACACTTTGGTTCGGTTTATGTAACGGATAGTTGAACAAAAAATTTCGGTTTCTATATAACGCTAGCCGAAATTCCGGTTTTTACCGAAAGGAAAAAAAAACCGCTGTTAAAAAAGGAAAAAAATGAATCGTATTGAAAAAAAAATACACGGTTTTATTCAATTATTGTGCCGAAATCGAATCGAAAATTTTCGGTTGATTGAAATTTAAAATTGAATCCGCACTGTCTGTTGGAGGTAATAAAAATAAATCGTATCGAAATATACATTTTGGTTCGATTTATGTAACTGAGAGTCGAACAAAAAATTTCGGTTTCTATATAACGCTAGCCGAAATTCCGGTTTTTACCGAAGGGAACGAAAAACCGCTGTTAAAAAAGGAAAAAAAAAATGAATCGTATCGAAATTTTAAAAAAGTACACGGTTTTATTCAATTGTTGTACCGAAATCGAATCGAAAATTTTCGGTTGATTGAAATTTAAAACTCAATCCGCACTGTTTGTTGGAGGTACTAAAAATGAACCGTATTGAAATATATACACTTTAGTTCGGTTTATGTAACGGAGAGTCGAACAAAAAATTTCGGTTTATATACAACGCTAACTGAAATTCCGGTTTTTACCGAAGGAAAAAAAACCGCTGTTAAAAAAGGAAAAAAAAAAATGAATCGTATCGAAATTTTTAAAAAAAAAACATACACGGTTTTATTCAATTGTTGTGCCGAAAATCGAATCTAAAATTTTCGGTTGATTGAAATTAAAAATTGAATCCGCACTGTCGGTTGGAGGTACTAAAAATAAACCGTATCAAAATATATACACTTTGGTTCGGTTTATGTACCGGAGAGTCGGAAAAAAAATTCGGTTTCTATGGAACGCTAATCAAAATTCCGGTTTTAACTTGGAAATTTTTTTTGCTAGATAAGATATTAATATATATATATATATATATATATATATATATATATATATATATATATATATATATATATATTGCTTTCCAGCGTGTGGTGCATATAGGATATGCATGTGCATGATTGTTTCCAAAATATGTATGTATAGATTTATATGTGTAATATATATATGTGATATATATACACATGTGTAAATTGATTTATGGTAATAAGATAAAGAGTAATTGACGCAAAACACTCTTATGTTTGAGTCAATATTGGGACTTGCCCCTTATCTTCAAATTTTGTATTTTTACCCTCTATCTTCTATAAAAGTTTGCAAGAAACAACCTTTTTTGAATTTGAGGTTAAATTTAACGGGAAGAAGGCCGTGATTTGCAATCTCCTTCAACCTGAGCAAACAAAAAAACCTTTCTTTAATTATTTCTCCAAAATCCCCATTAATTCGACTACCAACCCCATTTTTTTAACTCCCTGTTTTTTAACTCGAAGTTTTTAACTCAAAATACACCTATTCTTCGAAGTGTCATCTTGAGCACTATTATCGCCGACACCGGTACACTCGACGGTGACAGAAACCACTCTTCTGCTGATAGAGAAGAAATCGAAATATGAAACTAGGTTTTTGACTTAGGAAACTAGGTTGTTGTAGAGGAGAGGGAAATTAGAAGTCAACAACGATTGAGAATTCACGAATTGGAAATTAACCGAGGATCGGGAATCAACTGAGTTTGGGGTTGGGAATGAATGAATGAATTAGTTGGGTTTGGTAGTCGAATTAATGGGTTGGGAATCAATGGGAATTTTGGGGAAATATTAAAAAATGTGTTTTTTTTTTTGTTTGCTCAAGTTGATAGTGCATAGCACGTACATTTTTCCCGTTAAATTTAATCCCAAATCAAAAAATGGTGTTTCTTGCAAAAATTTATAAAAGATAGAGGGTAAAAATGCAAAATTTGAAGATAAGGGGCAAGTCTCAATGTTGACCCAAACATAAGGGTGTTTTGCGCCAATTACTCTAAGACAAATATAGTCAATATAAGATATGACAATATATTGGAAATATTTAATATGAGATATTGAATATTAATGAGATAAATCAATCAATTATATTTTCCTTATTTTACTAGTAAAATGTTTTCTTCCTCTCTACTCTACATTGGGGCGCCACATCCATTATAAATAGGAGGTGGGTGTCAAGCTCTTTTGTACATCACAACTCCAAGAGCTAATAGTTCTTGTGAAAATAGAGAGAGTTTTGAGAGAGAGAAAATGCCGGTCTAGCAGCCGGATTTTTCTAATACCAATCCAATGGTGGATTCCGGCGGGTTGTTCGTGTGGACTAGCGGTAGAGGCCGAACACTTGGACGGCTCCGTGCATCGCTACTCGCCTTAGACGGTCAAAGCGTCGATCTTTTAGATCAAATAAGGTAACCACCGTCTACCGCTTTTTTTTTATTGCTTAAACGAAGTCGATCTTGGGTCGATAGGAAATAAAATTTTGAATTCCGCTGCGTTCCCGCGTAGATTTCCTAACACCCCCTGGCTCATTCCACAGCTAGTAATCTCCCACTACGACTTCGGTAGTATGCCAGTTCCCCGGGGCGGAGTTGAGACTTCCACTTCCATCCAAGGTGGTGGTGAGAGACCAGCTGAGCCAAGGAAAGCCGGTTGCTGATTCAACAAGCCCAAGCTTATACGCATTGGCCCACAGGGTGCCCATCTTCAAGCAAAATTTGTAGTAATTTAACTCATATCAAAAGCAAAACAGGTACAAACAAAAGGAATACAAGCTGATGACTCCCAAGAGCTCTTAACGACGGAGTCGTTTGGCTCGTGCCGTAAGGTGTTGGGTTAAGTCCCGCAAGGATTCCCGCCTTGCTTTGATGTACCGAGGGAAAGGCTTTATTTGCACCATACCGACTCTACCGGTGCAACAAAATAGAATCGAACTTGTGGAAGTCGTATCTAGAGCCAAAAACCGACTTCCCGCAGAGTCGATTCTGAATCGACCTTGGGAGAGTCGTTTTTTTACTCCAAAACCGACTTTCACTAGGTGATTATGTAAAAATGATGGTAGGTGGACTAATCGATAAAACAGATGTGATGAAAATAATAATCCCTATTTTAAATGATGATCATATGCCACTTTCAATTCTTTGTTTTTTACTTTTGGTTGTACAACCTATATAATAGGTGGCGTTGTTAACGAACAGAGTCATCCGCAAACAAATTTGGATAAGAGTAAAAAACAGCAAGTGACGCCGGTAACGAATAGAGTCATTCGTAAATAAATAAAATAAAAAATAGTAGTACTATCACTTATCACGTGAACCTTACCCTTCTTTTAAAAAAGAAAAATTAACCCTACTTTATGCAAGAACAGCCATATCATTATTGCATGAGAGACTTTATGGTGCAACGGTTGTAAGAAGGTTGTATCAAGTGGCATACATTAGAGCCTCTCATTTTTACTCTCTTTCACATAATACACTTTTATCGTGTGTGAGAGGTTAGAAATGAATGGTTGTAATGTATGCCACTTGATACAACCTTGCTACAACGGTTGTATTATAAAATTTGTCTTATTGCATAGGGTGAAGTTATTGTATGGTGAGGGAATTAGAGCTGATGTGACAGGTGAAACGATCAGAACCACACAGTTTAAATACAGAATAAAAATGTATGGTGTGTGGTGTGCCACACGTGCTACCCGCATGTATGTACCCTCCACACAAAAACCTCCCTTGCATAGGTATATGTGCAGTATCATTTATTACATGAAGGGAAAAGAAATTCAGGACACGAGTACGAGAATATTTGTGTAAATATTATAAATATATGTATTGTTTTTATTCATTTATTGTAGTATTCTGTTTGGACAACTTTTCATTAATTATCCAACGTAATTTACTCAATTTGAAATATTGTACTTCACTTCATATATTCGAGTTATGAGTATTTGTATATGAATCTCGTGCCAATGTTTGAAAATTACAAATTTGTCTCTCGGTGTGTGTACTACATATCCGGTAAAACTTCCAAAAATATATATATATTTCCGGTAAGTATTGAATACGTAACACGTTACCGGACAAAAGCATCCGTGTATCGTGGGTTATAATGAAAATTCGAAATGCAATCATGCAGCAATGTCAGTCGTTCACCAAGTATGGTCATTAGACAATGCTATTTTTTTAGGAGTGGAATCAATGACAGATAAAAGGAAAAAAAATATGAATCAGAACAATGAAAATACAAATTGGTTAATAAGAACAATTCCATAGTTCAGTCTGTTCGTTAACCCAAATTCATTTTTCGGTACAGTGGAATTGACCTCAAATTCACTATTCTACAATTTCTACTGTTCCATTGTTTCGTTGTTTTTTTATAAAAATGACATCGAAAAAAATATCAAATGAGATGTTTCAATAAATAAAACAAAAAAGATAAAAATATGGTGAAAGAATTACACGATCTTTTGACGTTCAGATCAAAAGATATATTCATTTTTGTAATTAAATATACGAAAATTTAAATTATAATGGAATAAACACTTATCATTTTTACCCAATAAAAAAATCTACTGCCCCGTTTACATATTTCTAGTTTCAATTTGTTTTTTTTAACAATAAAGCATTTTTATGTAATAGTACTCGGGTCGATGCTATAGACACAACAATTATGATATAATGGATAACACAACATATTTTTGCGCTGTTGATTATGATAATCAACATTGTGACCAATGAGTCATGTTTGGACTTATATTATACTCCGTATCTTGTTTTGGACTTGATGGATTGTGATGTAATAATTGGGATTAGACCCGAGAATTTGATTCCTATCTTTTAAGCTTCCGCATTTGTTTTAAATAATAGCTAAGTACGAGGCTTCGTGTCCCGAGATTTTATCTTGAGACATGGCCGAACGTTTCGTTTCCCGAAAAATAAGTAGTTTTTGGGACGGGTTGTTACATGATGTTTGATGTTGATCAGATATTGATCAGATATTGTAATCGGGTAATTGGATGATTCGAGTTATGAAAATAATACAAGAACAATGAGATTTGTATATAAGTTTGGACTGAACTCCTTGAGAGAGTTGCCTACGTATCTAATTCAAGTGTGGAATTGGAATCAAGTCCCCATCGTAGTTTAGGGTGTTCCTTTTATAGTTGTAGATCGTGAATCTCTTCCCTGATGTAATGGGAAGTTATGATCGGTTATCTTTGGACATTACCAGACGTGGGGTCTACCCACGTCTTTAAACGGTTGGGCTGTTACTGACTTGGTCTTCGTCATGCACACCGATTATTCTCGTCGGATACTCTTACGCTTTCGAGGCGTGGTGAGTCCTGCTCCCCTGGTTGTTCTGTCCAGGAGTATGATCTGGTCAGCGCTTAGTGTAGTCCTGCTTTACCGGCCCGTCTATCTTTATACTGGACCCGGCCCAATTATGAATAATTCGGCCCAGTGGGCCTATATATCATCAATGTTTTTTTTCTTTCTTTCAGAGACGAAAGAAGACGCACACTCCCGTTTTTTAAACTACGCCCCGTCCACATGATGTAATAATGCACAAGAATCCACATGCATAAGCTAGGCCTGATGAGCTTTGTCTGAATAGAATAGGCGTGATGATTTCCGACTCGTTCCAATTTCTTGGAGCTGATATTCTAGAGGCTGGTATATCTAAAAGAGAATATTATTGCCGATCAAAATAAAACATTGCCAGCCTTGCTACCATTCTACATCTTAAACAAGTTTATTTATATGAAATTTCTTTTTTATTTATGAAAAAGCTAGTGACTCACAATAACCCTTTAAAAACAACATAAAAAGTCGAGCAAATTCAAAATGGCTTCGAAAGATTTCAAGATGGCAATGATTTATAATGCGCATTCATTTACTTATTATATATAGACACTGTGCTATCACATTAAATTTCCGTATATGAATCATATAGAAGATTGTTTGTTTCAGAAAAAAGAAAGGAAAAAAAAAAACAACAACAACATAATGTGGACAAGAATTTCCCTACGTTTAAACGGAAGGAATCCTTACGTTTATTACGTTTAAACGTAAGGATTCCCTACGTACGTTTAAACGTAAGAATCCTTACGTTTACCTTATTTTCCATGTCAGAAAAGACATGACCTGATTTGTAAGTGTCAGGTCTGACACGACCTGATTTTCCAATTTCTGCATTTCTCATAGCACTCTACCAACAAATCAATTACACACCACCTACGGAAAGTTATTGTGTGGTGAAGGAATATACATTGAAGTGATCCGTGGGTCGATAAGAGCCACACACAGTTTATATACATGATGAATTTAATGTGGTTCCGATCAACTCACGGGTCACTTTAATGCATGCGGTCACCACCTACCTAATTTTACATTATTATTAATTATGTTATCCCTCGATGGTTCCCCAATATTGTGACCTTGCCGAGTCGGTCATTCCATCTGATAAGTCTTAATTCCTCTTGCTACAAATTCCTTCAAAAGACAAGACCCAAGCTGTTGGAATCGTTCAAAAATGGCTTCCAGGCTTGTACCGGCAGCAATCCGTCGTTCATTATCACAATCAACCCATATCCGCTCGTTCTCCACCGCCGCCGCCGCCGTGGTGGAACCATACCAAGAGGATACTTCCGGGATATCAATGAAAGGAGTAAAAATCGCCGGTAGGCCCCTCTACCTCGACGTGCAAGCCACATCTCCCGTTGATCCCAGGGTCCTCGACGCCATGCTCCCTTACAACATCTCCCGCTACGGGAACCCTCACTCGCGGACCCACCTTTACGGCTGGGAGTCTGACCAGGCCGTGGAATCCGCTCGTGAAAAAATAGCAGCTTTAATCAATGCCTCACCTAAAGAAATAGTTTTCACCTCCGGCGCCACCGAGTCCAACAATATCTCCGTCAAAGGGGTTATGCATTTCTACAGGGACAAGAAGCGCCACGTCATCACCACTCAGACTGAGCACAAATGTGTTCTGGACTCTTGCCGTCACCTGCAACAGGAAGGTTTTGAGGTAACTTATCTTCCAGTTAAGACAGATGGCCTGATTGACTTGGACAAGCTTCGAGCTGCCATTCGGCCCGATACTGGGCTCGTATCTGTTATGATGGTGAATAATGAGATTGGAGTTATTCAACCAGTCCATGAAATAGGGAAAATATGCAAAGAATTTAATGTTCCTTTTCATACTGATGCTGCCCAAGCTTTGGGGAAGATACCTATAGATGTGGATAATATGAATATCAGCTTGATGTCTTTGAGTGCACATAAGATTTATGGTCCTAAAGGAGTTGGAGCTTTGTACATGAGGAGGCGGCCGAGGATTCGTGTGGAGACTCAGATGAATGGAGGTGGGCAAGAGAGAGGAATAAGGAGTGGAACTGTGCCCACTCCTTTAGTTGTTGGTTTCGGGGCAGCTTGTGAGATTGCTAAGAAAGAAATGGATTATGATGCTAAGAGGATTAAGGCTTTGCAAGAGAGGTTATTACACGGGATTAAAGATAAAATTGACGACGTGATAGTGAATGGGAGTGTTGAGAATCGATATGCCGGAAATTTGAACTTGTCCTTTGCTTATGTGGAAGGGGAGAGCTTGCTGATGGGTCTTAAGGAAGTAGCAGTGTCTAGTGGGAGTGCATGTACAAGTGCTAGCTTGGAACCGTCCTACGTGTTGAGGGCATTGGGAGTTGAAGAGGATATGGCCCACACATCAATTAGGTATGGTATTGGGAGGTTTACAACAGAGGAGGAGATTGACAAGGCTGTGGAGCTTACAGTGAAGCAAGTTGTGAAACTGAGGGAAATGAGTCCCCTTTATGAAATGGTGAAGGACGGGATTGAGTTGAAGAGTATAAATTGGTCCCAACATTAATCCTCCATAGGGTGGCGAGTTTTTCGAACGTAAGCATCGGAGATCATAGATGGAGCAGAGATTTCTAGCATACTGTACTGGATAACTCCAGGTTTAATGCAATTTTCACATCTTTCTTGACACTTGGTTGCATTGTTGAAACAATATGGTTAGTGTAAAATATAATCCACCGGCTCATGTTATATGTCAATGGAATAATGTTTAGCATGTCTAATAGATGATTTAACTTTGTGAATTACACATGTAGACGAGTAATTTCCCATTTTATTTATTCGTCGTTTGTGTGGTGTAGACAGCCTTACATGGTGCGTATACTTTGAACTCTGAACCTATATTTTCCTAGTATTTCTTGTTCAATAGCTGTTGTAGGCTGATTACTGTTGGCCTTCTTTTGCTTATATATATTACTGAACGCATAAAGCACAGGAACTAAGATCAAATGATCTTCCTTTTCCATTAGGTTTTAATGTAAATATATATAGGTTACAAGGCTCTACCAATCCCGGATTAGTTGGGATTTTAGACACAGCAGATTCTTATCTATCTTTACGTAAGTAACTCTAACAAAATACCCGGAAAACCAATTCGAACCGTAAACCGACGCATACCGGTCCGAAATTAACCAAACCAGTGACAAACTGATTCAATCGGGTTGGTTCGTAACCAAACTGAATCTATGTTTCGTTTGTTTTTAAAATAATTTCAATATCAAATTTTCTATGCATAACTGGTTGTATACATCAAAAGATTTTTTTCTTTCTCTGCAGTGTACCCTTTTAAACTAGTGTTTCTTGATAAACATTACTAATTTCCAATCTGGCATTAACCTCATACACCTGAAAATACACAATAATATGGTAAATCTAGTGTTGTACTGCTCAAAAGGATGTTTATATGTTGCTTGAGTCTGTATCCTGGAAAATTTGCTTCTGTGTTTCCTTAGCTACGTGATTGTTCATGTTTTTCTTACATAAAGATGCTGTGAGTTCTTATTCAAGAACTTTGCTCTTACTAAAACTTATGTGTTGAGAAGGGGAGCTAATTTATTTTTATTGTATTTGCTGTTACATCTTTTAAAGTTATGAATAATAATAATAACAGAGTATGTGTTACATCAAAATCTTATTGATTGTAGAAGAATCACATGGATAAGATAGTAGGACATGCCTGATCGAGTCTGATATTAGGCTTCCAAGCCAAGGGTGTCTATGCCGGTTTACAACAACTCATCAATCTGAATTCTTGAAGTAGCCTCTGAATGGCCTTAGAAAAGCGATCAAACCAAGCTCGGAGATTGCTTCAACCTATACAAGGACTTGAGCAACCTGTAGACGTTTGGTTTTCCTTCTACTTGACTTTCAAATCTAGGTGGGATCTGCATATAGATCTCCTATTGAGAAAAGCGTTTTTGATGTCCATTTGATGCATGGGGGCCAGTCAAAAACAGAACAGATGCTAGAGAGAGTAATATCCGGACCATAGGTTTATGTGAACCCATTTGCGACAAGACGTGTCTTATACCATTCCACTGCCCCATCATCCTTATACTTGATTGTAAAAACCCAACGACATGCAACTGGTTTGACTCTTGAAGTCTTACTCCTATGGTTGCATTTCATCTAAAACAACCTGCTTCCATTTATCATTAGCAGAAGTGTCTGTAATATTCTTTGGAAGACAGAAGATCATCAATCACAAAATTAGCATAATTAGGAGACAAGGCACGATCTGGATCCGTATCCTTTTCCTATTGGTTCTGAGAATTACTTGCTGGTGTGTCAGAATTCGGGACTTGTGGACTGATTCTTTCAGGTTCTGGAAGCGGAGTTATAAGATCAGCGGAGTTCTGGATTCGGAGTTGTATTCAAAACCATTGACTGTTCTTAAGAAATGTATTTTTTTCATTAAACCGATTTCAATCATGATGGAACAAAATTGAGTAAAGATGGAATAAGTCTCAGATTTTTCTTTCATGAGGTAAACCCGACTCATCCTAGTATGGTCGGTCATCAATAAAGGAAATGAACCACCTAGGTTTGGAATTTTCAACGGACCTCAAATATCACTATGTACAAGAGCCTAGCGTGAGATAGGTTTGGAAATTTCAATTGAAGTCCATGGTCATTGCGTTTTCTGTTTCCTATATAGGTGTGTCAACTGTCAAGCGCCTCCACTTAGCTCATGTCTGAAAGCTTGGATTGCATTTGATAAAAACCCTAGCTAGCTTTCCTCTCCCTGTGATAGACATCTTCACGGATTGAGTCCAAGATGAGTAATTCATACCATTCAATTTGATGATGGAAGTAAATCTGCAATGATGGATGATCGATCTTTTGTGTCGAGGGAATTTGTTTTCGGATTTCTTCCACCAGTGTTAAAGATTGCAGGTCGAACCACTGGATGACAAATTTGTTTATAAAGAGAATTTACAGAGCTAGAACGTGTGTGTTTATTGCTCTGATAACACAAAACACATTAAGCACGGGATCTAGATTAAATGATCATGCTTTTCCATTAGGTGTATATATCTATAGGTTACATGACTGTACCAATCCTGAATTAGTTGGGATTTTAAACATAACATATTCTTATCTTAAGTACTAACTCTTAACAAACTAAGAAACAATGACAACTATGACACTTCAATAAAACATGTATTGTTTTAAAAAAAAAACAAAAACATGTATTTCTACAATTATTTTCTCAGCATAATGCGTTTGATTTGGCTGTGATATGTTTTCACTTTTGATCTTGTTTTGTCATATCTGCCTGCTTAGAGCAACCTTAATGGTTAACTCAATTCAGCCCAAAAATCATTACACAAGTACAATACGTGGCATATGAAGATTGGAGGAACAATGTAGAATATAAATTTGTACAAGAGTTTTGTTGAAAAGATGGTGTAAATGGTAAAATAATATTTTCCGTCCTCTCCGTCATAACACAAATTTTAGATAGTAATTTTTATAATTAAAATGAGCCCCTATCTTGAAAATTAAACCACCAATCAATGATGTTTTTTGGACCACCCTAAAATTAATGCTGTCATAAAACTCATTCACCACCACTTTAACCACCGGTCGCCGACAGAAGAGACTTAGAGTCGCTCAACTTTGGCTTCACAACGGTTGCTCTTACTTGAAACCTATGGATTGTCCTGATGTGAAAATGATCGTGCCACAGTAAACATGGGTACCACCCACTAATGGTGTGCAAGAGTTCAACGATACAATATAACGTCCCTATCATTTACATCCCGGTGTTTACTTAAGGAGTGTAGCATTTCTTAAGAGACTCTCCAATGATTATCTCTAAACAACACTCCAAACACATTGTTTTCCGTTCCAATTACATATTTTTAACACTTTATTTATAAAAACATCCACTCTAATACAATATTTTTTATTTTAAAATTGTATATGTCCTACTCAAAAAAAATTGTATATGTCAAAATGTCTTATGTTTTGTAAAAAATAAAATGAATGTAGTTTGTTATTTAAAAAAAAAAAAAACGAACAATGGTGTGTCAATTGATGACTCTAATATGTAATACATGAGTGGTGGGAAGAAAATGGAGGTAAATTGGTATATGGTGGGACACAAAATGGAGGGAAATTGATACATTGTTGTTCACTTCTCTGTCTCGCACCCGATTCATTCGAGAACTAATAAATGCACCCAATTCGGTTGGATCATGCTGAAGCAATTCTTGTGGCATTGTTTCACCCGCTATTGGTCACCATCGTTCAATACGAATTTGGCGCTCATCTTCGATTATCATATACAAAATAATACAATAATACATAATATTACTTAAAGTTCTTTGGTCCCAGAATCATACCGACCCCTGGTAATAGCCCATTTTGCTTGCAAAGCCCCGAATGCTCTCTCAACATCCTTTCTACATGCCTCCTGCTGCTGCGCAATTTTTCTTCCTTTTCAGTATGAGTTTGCTTGATGGTCTGGATGAGTATCGCATAGTGAGGATACATGCAATATGTGAGATAGTATGGCACATAGTACACATTGCTATTTACTTCATACGGAGTGTATGGTGTTTGACATTGAATGAACCTGTCGAAGATCAGGGATTGATTGAGCACGTTTATATCATTATATGTCCATGTTGTACCGAAAAAAGCATGTAAAATCCAAAGATCTTGAGATGGTACAACATCAAGAATCAGGGTTGGCCGTCCCAGTGTGCCCAGTGAAGTGACCATGCCATGCCGTGGGGCAGTTGCGCCACTCCTAGTGCATACAATCCAATGAACCAATCGTGCCTGGAAAACCACGATTCTTATTTTATCCTATCAATCGGGTGATGTCACCTTCATTAGGAGCTCGCAGATATTTCTCTGAGTATATATTCACAATTGCCTCGCAAAACAGACAAATAGTTTCTGTAGCAGTGGTGTCTGCAATGGCAAAGGCCTCATCCTCACGATCAATTGGGCTCCTGTATGCAAGAATACGCAAAGCACCAGTCATTTTCTGGATAGATGAGAATCCTAGTTTCCCAGTACAGATGTAGACTTGTTGGAAATATTGTTGGGCAACCTCAATGTCTACTCGAATACTGTGAAACAATTGTAGACGTATTCTAAACCGACGCCGCAATATACGTGGTGGAAAAAAAGGATCGCCGACAAAATAATTTTTTATAAGGTCGTCATGTGCTTTCGCACGATCTCGACTTATAAATGTATGCCGATATAGTCGAGGTCGATCAGTTTCGGGCTCTTCTGATGCATCAACAACGAGACCTAACATCTCCGGATCGTGCATTTGTTGTTGTTGGAATTCTTTTTTTTTTTTTTTTTTCCTCAAAGTGATCTCTTTTATTAATCTCGCCTTCTTAGGGCTATGGCAGTAACTTACAATAAACAAATCAAAAAAGAAAACAATTCAGAAACCTTTACACATTTCAATCTATTTGCCAGGCTAGTCTAAGATTTCTCGCTCTTTCTACTGTGTTAGCCACTAGTACGTAGGGAGGTGGTCTCTCCTCATCCCTCGACCCAAATATACTCTTGTTTCTCCACGTCCAAATCCCATAAAGGGTCTCCTTCCAGAGGTACCTCCAGGTGTTCGAACCGAATGTTGCCGTTCTTTGTCTCACCGAGGTTCCATGTTATCCATTGCCTTGTGGTTGGCATTGCAAAAATTGAGAGCGACCTCACCGAACACGATATTCCAAACTTCCTGGCCCACACGCAATCTCTGGGCGGCATGAAGAATTGTCTCATCGCTTTCTCCACATTGAGTGCATGTAGGATCTTCTATCACATGTCGTGAATGTAGTAAATCAGCAACAGGTAAAGCATCATGGGCCACTGTCCATAGCAAATAATTGCCTCTAGTGGGGCCTTTTAATTCCCAGATATGCCTCCATATTGCATCATCCGTGGAAGAAATAGACTGGCTATTTTGAGCTGCATATCCAGATGAGACAGTGTACTTACCATTTTCATTAGCTGTCCAATAGAAGGTCTGAGGTTCCCCTTCAATTTTGTCCTTAAGCTGTGCATAGGCTCGGCAAATCCCCCTCCAAGTAGAGGAACAACCTGGTGCAACTTGTCCTCCCAACACCTTGTATTTATGTGACAAAGCTTTTACCCAAAGGGTGTCTTTCTGATGAATCAAGTCCCAAACCAGCTTCCCCAAAAAAGCAACATTCATCTCATAAAGTCGTTTAAAACCTAGTCCCCCCTGCTCCTTTGGTTTGCACAAAGTAGACCACGCTATAGTGTGCATCTTCCTCCCATTTTCTTCCTCACCCCAGAAGAAGTCCCTGCAAATTCTTTCCAAATTTTTTAGGGTTGTGGTAGGGAGCATCATAGTCTGCATGGTGTAGTATGCCTGGGTTGATAGTGAGCTCTGAATCAGAATCCTTTTACCTGCTCGGGAAAGAGACTTTGCTTTCCAGCCTGCCAGTTTGTCCCTCATCTTGTCTTGTAAATAGGTATAATGAGAAATTTTCTTTCTTCCTTGCAACAGGGGCACCCCCAAATAGCTTCCAAGGTCTGTTGTATACGTCATCTGTAAGTATTGTGCGATGTTGCTTTTCAATACATTGCTCACATTGCTAGAGGTGCAAAATTTAGATTTAGCCGCACTTATCTTCTGCCCTGAGCATTGACAGAATTCAAGGAGTATCTCTTCCATCACCTTGGCTTGTTCTTCGATGCCTCCCAAATAAAGTAGATCGTCAACAAAAAGATGTGAGATATTGGGGGCCTTGTCTAGACAATTTAATGGGTTTCCATCTGCTTTGCATCCACCGCCATCCGAATCTTGGAGCTCAAAATTTCCATACATAGCACAAAAGGTGTATTGCAATAGGGTCTCCTTGTCGTAGACCCTACTAGGTTGGAATGACTCAAGTCGTTCCCCATTCCAAAGCAACGACAATCTTGTGGAAGAGATACAAGGTCATGAGGAGTTTCAAATTTTTCTGATAGTCCAACCTTCTGGAGAATTATCTGTAGAAAGGACCAACTTACCCGGTCATATGCCTTTTCCAAGTCCACTTTAATTGCCATATACCCCTTCTTCCCTGTCTTCTTCGTGTGCATGGTATGCATGATCTCTTGGGCCAGGATAATGTTCTCAGAACTCCCTCTCCCAGGGATAAAGGCGCTCTGATTGGAGCTTACCAGCTGCCCAATTATCTGTTGAAACCTATTTCCCAGGACTTTTGTTACGAGTTTAATGATCACATTTGCTAAAGCTATAGGTCTAAAGCGAAAGGGGCTTTCAGGATGCTCTATCTTGGGTATAAGGGTAATAAGCACTTCATTCATGTCCCCGGGAAAACTAGCATTCTCAAAAACCTGTTTAATGAACCTCACAACTGGTCCCCCAACAGCTCCCCAACATTTTTTGAAAAATATTGGCGGTAATCCATCGGGTCCAGCTGCCTTGTACGTACCCATATCAAAGCAGGCCTCTTCAATCTCTGTCTCACAGATCTCACGGTTCAGGTGAGTTATTTCATGGGCACTTAACTCAGGCAGTTGTATGAGACAGTTACAGGAGTGTTGTACATCTTCTCTTGAATACAAGTTGGCAAAATAGTCCCTGATCATACTCTGCAGTTCCCTGTCCTCAGTGCACCAAGTCCCATCCTGTTTCTTTAGAGAAGTTATCATAGTTCTCTGTTTGCGTTTTAGTGCAGTTATATGGTAAAAATGTGTATTGCGTTCCCTTCTACCACCAAAGGCAAATGTGACCGTTGATGCCGAAGGACTCCTCCTGAACCAAGATGTCATTGTACTCCTTTCTTAACTGTTTTTCCAGATTAGCGGATAAGTTGAAGGATGTTGAGCTAAGGATTCTTGTGCCCTGCCATTCTTCTTAAACATTTATCTTTCTGTGGAAGATATTGCCAAAATGAGTTTTATTCCACCTGAGTGCTCTTGTCATAAAATTTACGCAACAGATTTTAAAGTCCGGATTATCGGCATCAGCTTATTCTCCACGAACTCTGCAAAGCGGAGTGATCGAACCAGCATTCAAAAACGCAAGAGGAGGGGGCCTCAGTGCTTTCTTTTTTTATGAATCAACTGCAAAAGTAGTGGACTATGATCCGAGTGTGTTTTAGGCAGGTGTGTAAGGGTCACCTCTGGGAAAAGAGTTAGCCAGCTAGATGTACACCAAGCCTGGTCAAGTCTCTCCAGAATGTGTGCTCCTTTAAAAAGGGGTCCTGTCCAAGTATATCTTGGTCCATTGAACTGAATATCGAATAGTTCACACTTTTGGATCATTTGCCGCATTCTGTTTACATTCACACCATTAATCGGTCTTCCTCCCTTCTTGTCTATCTGGTCAATGACTTGATTGAAGTCCCCTATAAGGCACCAAGGGTATCTAATGACAGTGGAAAGCTTTTCCAAATAATCCCAGCACTCATTACGGATCACGGGCGTAGGTGAAGCGTAAATAAGAGATAGGACCCAACTGATACTTTGCCCATGGAAAACCGCCAAATTCAAGCACTGATTAGTGCTGGGCAGGAGCTTCAATTTGACTACATTTTCTTGCCAGAAGCACCAAATACCGCCTGAAAAACCTCTAGCCTCAACACAAATGACCTTATTGAAATTCGATTGTTGCAAGATTCTCCATGCTTTTTGACTACCTGCCCTTGGTTCAAGTAGACATAATATTTCTGGCCTCTGGTTGGCCAGTAGCTCCTTCATATTACTAAAAAAATCTATGGAACCTGCTCCCCTACAATTCCACACCAATATCCGCATTAGATTTATTGGTTTTGGGGTTGGACATTCATGTCATGTGGCTCCATCTCATCAGGTGGTTCATCGCGCAATCTCCATTGAGATACATTCCTACCATCTCCACTAGTCTGCTTTCCTCCCCCTGTCCCATCTCCAATTAAATCAGGGGGTTTGGATTTAAAATTCTGTGTAGTATCGGTTTGTGAAGCTGCATAGTTGTTCCCTTGGGGATTTTTGTTGTTTCCTTTACTGTGGTCATTCTCCCTTAGGTTATGCTGCTGTTCTGGGACATTAGAAATGTCAACAAGAGGTGAAGTATTCATATTTTTGCTTTGGGCACTCCCTGTGTTGGTAGCCGGTCTTTTAGAGGGCATAGTTTGTGTCTGATCCTGTCCTGTGGAGTCCTTCCGTTTCCAAGTCTCCTGTGGTGAATTTCTCTTAGGGTTAGACCCTCCCTCTCCTCTACTGCCTCTGTTTTGTTGTCTACCTGAGTTTTGGATTTCTTTGCTTAAGAGTGAAATTGTAGGCTCCTTAGCGTTACCTGCTACTGCTTCCATCTGATTTTGGAGTTCTTGCACTTCATCTTGTTGTTCTTCCTGCTCTATGAGTTCATCCATAATGTCATCTTCTTGCAGAATATTAAATCTGGATCCTGTATTCCTTTGGTCTCTATTCTGGTATCCTTCTTCATTCTGTCCTTGATGTGGATTCTCATTTGATCCTCTCCCCTGATGACCATTCTGTTGTCTTGTACCCTGGTGATCACTTCTTCCTTTCTGCCCTTGTGATGGCCTTCTTCGACGGTTGGTTGCAATCATCCAGGGGCCAAAGGGGCGCTCCGGTGTTGGTCCTGTTGGTTTATTTTGCTGTCCAATCCCTGCATTAGGTTGCCCCATAGTAGGATCAGCTGACTGATGCGTATCCGGACATTCTTGCGTTTTATGACCTAGTCTTCCACAATCAAAACAGATATGGTTCAGCCCCTCATATTCTACAGCAAAGTAATTCCCATTTAGGACCACTTTGGTTCTTAATACCTGTTGGAGGTTCATTTCTACGCAAATTCTCACAAACTTTGCCCTTGTTGTCTGAGAAGTGACCACATCCACCTTCCCTGGCTTACCTACTCTTTTAGCCAAATTTAGTAGGAAATCCTCCTTCTCAAATAGCTCCATTGGCACTCCTGGAAATCTTACCCACACATGTGTAGACATAATTTGTTGTTTTGTCGGTTGGAAGAATGGCCTCCACTTCATCACTGTTAGATAATGTCCTTGGATTGTCCAAGGTCCCATCGCCAAAGCATTTTCATAGTCCTTTTTGCAGGAAAAACGAACTACATAGTAATCCGCCTCCAAGTCAATGATGTCTAAGGTTCTGTATTACACCACATCGCATGAAGTTTATCATGGAGGATTCGACATTTACACCGTTCTCCCAAGTACCTTGTGTTAGGAAATCTCACGCGCGAGCAGCAATGAATTCAAAATTTATTTCCTATCGACCCAAGATCGACTTCGTTTAAGCAATAAACAAATAGATAGTAGACGGTGGTTACCTTGGTTGATCTAAAAGATCGACGCTTTGACCGTCTGGGAGAGTAGTTCTCGCATGGAGCCGCCCAAGTGTTCGGCCTCTACCGCTAGTCCACACGAACGACCACTACTGAATCCCACCATGGATTGCTATTGGAAAACTCCGGTTGCTAGACCGCCCTTTTTTCCCTCTCTCCAACTCTCATAGGATGCTCTCCAATTTTACACAAACTATTAGCTCTTGGAATTATGATGTACAAAAGAGCTTGACACCCACACTATATTTATAGTGTATATGGCGCCCAAATATGAGTGGAGTAGAAAAAACCTTTTCCCAATAAAATAAGGAAAATATAATAGATTGATTTATCTCATTTATTATAATATCTCATATTAAATAAATCTAGGATATCATTAATATCTTATATTGAATATTCCAAGATATTGTCAATATCTAATATTACTATCTTTATTTTATTACCATAAATCAATTTACACACGTGTATATATCATATATATATTACACAAAATAAATCTAATAATATCATATATATATATACACGCATACTTGCATGCATGCAAATCCAATTTGCATTTATGCACACACGCATGTATAGATCATATATCTATATTATTTTATTTTTATTAATATCTAATATTAATAATAGGTAATATCATTAATTAAATTGCTGTAATCCAAGTGTATCTTATACACAAATAAGTTGCGCCACCTTTAACCATAAATTGGCTTCCGAATATTCTTTAATTAATATAATATTATTAATATCTTGTATTTAATTTATTCATAATAAATAAATACCACCATATTAATTTACCACTATAACCTTTATAGTCTCGAGATAAACTTTCCTTATTTGGTTATCATCTATAACCACATTTTAATCCGGCTAGATGTTCTTATGTGTGTGACCCGATAGGCTTCCGAATATGTTGGCCGTAGACACAAAGTGCAAATTACTTAAAATGCCCTTCATGCCTAACGATCACGGGATAGCGTCAGCAACACACCGTGACCCCAATCATCGGAAGAGTCAAATGCAATGACTACTACCTTTCATGTGAAAACAGCTTACCGTGTAACTTACAATCCTATCGCTATAATAATATCCATACGGTCGTTAGTCGAGTGTCAAAACATCAACGACCGTATCTTATAATCTGGATATCATGCTCTCTCGAAGTAACTCGTTTACTCCCACTTTGCAAAGATTCACGAGTAAGACATTCCTTATAAGAAGGCCATTTCGGATATTCGATCCAATCATAGGATACGCGATTCCCGGACGACCAATCATGTATACTCCGCGATGCTTCAAAGATCACACCCAATCACTACCGCATGATCGCCCCATGGCTAGGGGAAACCTCAATAGTGTCAAAGCATGACAATCCACACCGTGATGCCATGAAGACTCCGGTCTTAAGGATAATTACACAACCGCCACATAGTGTGACACTTATCTCGTAAGTAAGTGGGTCACCTAACGTCTTTATTCTCTAATACACGCCCACGCATACCCAAGTGTCTCTACACTTCGATAGACGAGATCTATCCCCGCCTAAAGACAGAAGACATCTAATACGTGCTAGTCTGCGCTTATACTATCAATGCCCTGCTTGATAGTACATCGCCTAGAGACATTTAAGTATCAAACTTATTAAAGTGATTAGAGATCTCATCAACCATAATCGCCTATCATGGTTTCTCTATCACAGTTTAATACTAAGGACGTTATCATATAGCAATTCACAATTGGTCCTTTAAAAGAACATATATACGACAACATGAAAGCCATTTAATATATATATAAACATAAAGAAATAGTAGAAATGATCCGACCCGGTCGGATCCGGTCCAACCCGATTGGGTTTAGGACACTATTTCAACACCTTGATGATAACAGCCCTTCTCCATGGCCTCCACAGGTCTATGCAATCCTCTACCGGGATCTCTATTGGATCATCATCAACCTCTGTTCCATGCCAATTATCAGCGATGGTGATAAAATCAGCTAAGTCTCCTTCATCTTCTCCCTCCCCTGTGTAGAACAAGGAATGCCGCTTGGGCTCTTTTAGTACATCGGCACCTCCTCTAAGTGCCCAGACAGATTGATTTGTTCCCTCCGATTCGAGTATCTCCTTCCATTTATCTGCGCTCTTCCGTAATAGATCAGCTTCCTCGGATGATTGGCCTGCTCCATCCATATCCATGGCAGTCAGAGGTGCCATAAGAGGCGGTGAACGGTGGTGAAGACAGCAAATCGGCAAAAGAGCTTGCGGCGGCCCAAGATCGCCAGAGCGTAACCTGATTGTTGGAATTCTTTAAATTGATTGCCTAGGTGCATATCAAACGGCCAGAAATGTGGAGTTGTCATGAGTGTAGTAGGAAATTTGTAGAAGATTGAATGGACGAGTTTGTTGATGGAGGGGTGAAAAGGTGTTTATATACAAAAATTTGGGTGGAGTGGTTGTTGAAATGTGTGATGCTAAGAAGAGAGTTGAAATATTGGTAAAATTGTGGGTGATATTTGAAAGGGTGGTTTAAAGAAAATGAATAAAAAAAATAGGAGCTTCTAAATCTAAATGCACCCTCACTTTTACTCTAGGCACCACATTACTCCCGACACCACAAAAACATATACTTTCGGCACCATGACTAATATTTTTATTATTTTCTTATTTCACAAACCACCAAAGTAATAAAAAAAACTACTAGTTTCACCACAACTTTTAGAAAATGCAAACTAATCCTCTAAAAAATTAATCAAACATTATTATCCTTCTATTAATCTAATTCACTAATCTAACAAAAACTAAAAACATTAAACCATTTCATCTACAAACTTAATTCTAATACAAATACAATTCTTAAACACCAAAATAAACCCATCTACTTCCACCACTACTTCATCTTCTTCCTCACTTCACCCCCTTCTCATGAAAAAAAAAACCATGGAACCTTCGTCTTCATCTAAGACAACTTTAAAAGATAATCATCTTGAATAAACTCCAATGAATCAACACACATTGCAATGAAGATGATGTAGAAATCTCCCTTGAAGACATCCAATTTTCTAGCCAAGTGGAGAAGAAGATGGAATCATCAAACTTGGTAATTTCTTAGTCTAAAGATCTTATTTTGATGTTCAAAGTGTGATTTAAGTGAATGAGTAAACCTCCTACATGCATATTACCATATTAGACATTGATTGATGGAGGAAATTATGGTTCTTTTACGTTTTCCGATCATCATAGGGTTCTTTCTTGCCGGTGTTTTTTAACGTTCTGGAGCATCCTTGGCAGACGCATGGAAAGCCAGCCATAAGGACGCAAGTTATTCTCCATCAGGCAGCAATAGCAATCAGAAGGGAGATTCTGTTGCTAATTTCACGGATAAGCTTCACCTATCTCCCTTGTTTAATGAAGCCAGAAAGCATCAAACAAAGGATCATTCACCGAGCTACTAGCAACATTCTGTTTCGAAAGACTTGAAGTTTGATCTTGCGCGCGTCTACCAAAAGTAGAAGTGCTTGTGCCGCTGTTGGGGAAGTGTTGGCTAAGAGGGCTTTGGATGATGATATCCATAATGTTGTTTATACACCGATCGAGGAAAGGTGAAAGATTAGAAAGGAAGCTGCATGTAGTGCTCAAAACCATTATTGATTATGGTATCGATGTGAAGGTAAAAATCACGCAAAGGAAATTGAAGAAGCGACTAGAAAGCAGCAACTAGGAATCATAAAGAGATTGTATAGATTATATGATGCTTACTGAAAATGTTGCTTTGAAGATGGAAGCTCTCTCTATAAGTTAGTTGATTAGTCAATCTTGAGAAGTTGCTTAGTATTCATTGATGCTGGGATTTTGAAAATTTGTCATAATTTTCCAGTATGTGTAATTTCATTGTATATGAGGTCTATCTTTGGAAGAGTAACCTTAGTTCAAGCACTATTCTTCTGTGTAATGCTTTTTGATGGAGTCAATTATTTTGTCTAAGCTGACATTGATTTTTTTTTTTTTACTTTGGTCATGTCTATGCGAAAATGTTTTTATACACACACAAAAAATAAAAAATAAACAAATTTCATTATTCTCACAAATCAGAACATAATTTTAGTTTGATCCTAATATCTTTAGATACGTAGTCGTTCAAGTCAATTGGCTTAGCTAATCATCATCTACAAAATTATCAAATTAGTAATTGAATTATCCTCATGAACCTTGAAGTACAGTTACCCGAATCTCGATTATATCATTGACGATTTTGACTATCGTCAAAGGTGATTTATCCTCGTCATTACATCTACTTAACTACCATATCGTAACTAGATTATACTTGTGAACAATTTTTTTAAGGGTAATCACTAACAATTTTGACTATCATCAAACGTTACTTAGTGGTAAAGGTGATTATATCTTTTGGTATCAGTCAAATATCTCAATCCCTTGTTCCAATAAAAAAATCATCATATTTATGAAAAAAAAATCATATCATAATGACTCTACCGGTGCACCACAATAGACTATGTGGGAAGCCGGTTTTTGGCTCCAAACCGACTTCCACAAGGTCGATTCTGTTGAACTACCATCTCTCCTAAAAATTTAAACTGATGTGGAGATAGATAATTAACATATTAAACACAGTGCACCAGAATCGACTCTGCGGGAAGTCGGTTTTGGCTCCGGAACCGGCTTCCACAATGTCGATTCTATTGAACTATCACCTCTTCCAAAAGCTTAAGTTGATGGGGAGTAGATAATTAACATATTAAACACTTCAACACGCCCTAAAGGGCACACACAAGGCGAGACAATATTGGCAGCAATGATTAATCGTTTAATCCAATGACCTCCTGCTCTGATGAGAATTAGATAATTAATATCTTAAATACTTCAACAGAACTCGTGAAAACGGTATGGTGCACCGATAGATGGGTGTAACGGTAAAACGGTATGGTGCAAATAATAACCCTAATGATCACGTGCGCTTTCAAAATTCACTCCCGAAATTCACTGTCGAAATTCACTAATTTTCAAAATTCATTATCGAAATTCACTAATTTTCGGGATTGAATAATAACCCATCACGTTCACTAAGAGCTTTCAATTATTATTATTATTTCTCTTTGAACACTTCCAAAAAAAAATTTCTTTATCTATTTCTTTCATGGTACAAGGCATACATATTAGTATTTCTCTTTGAACATTCATGTCTTTACCTTTGAATCATGGTACAAGGCATACAGTACGAACATTCATGTCTACCAATGAAGCACAGACACGTTTACGGACACGCCGCACGATACAACATGAACACGGAGACACGATAAATTTTAAAAGAAAATGATTAATATACTGAAATTATCCACACAAATGTACCGAAATTGTTAAATGTAAGGACCATGTTTTCTTGGTTTTTTTTTTTTTTTTTATTTATTATTTTTAAATTTAAATTTTAAAGATGGGGAATGAAATATGTGGCCAGGAGGAATTTTCGGTACAAATTTCTGTGCATTTTTATGTACTTTAATCATCCTCCATTTTAAAATTTAAAAACACGCCACGCCACGCCACCGACACACATACCTAATCACATCATAACTTACCCCACCAACCCTACCTTACCCACCTATCCTAACCCGCCCAGCTTCTTTTGAAAAATAAAAAAATAAAAAAATGAAGGCCAATATATAGGGGTTCTAAAGGCGTACCTCCTTTTTACTATTGACACACATTTTTTGATTATTTTTTTTTTTTGATGAAAAACGTCTAGTGTCACTGACATTGATATTGAAACACCAACGTCACTGACACTGACGTTGCTAGTGAAACACCAACGCCAGTGGAAAGTCATTGACTGACGTTTCTAAATTGTGACACTTTTATAACGTAAAACGTCGGTGCCATTGACTTTCGTTGTTGAACACCAACATCTCACTGACGTTGGTTTTCAATAGCACCGTTCATATAAAATCATGGTGGTGTCGGAGTAATTTTTTGTGGTGCTGGAAGTAATGTGGTGCCAATAGTAAGAAGGGATGTGCCGATGCCCGATAGAACTCCCTATATCTATCCCCTTCCAAAATAAATACAGCAGTTAACCTATCAACGAGTTTCAAATTCCCAATCACTTTCCCAAACCATTTCTCCCAATTTCATATCCCATCCCAGCTTTTCTTTCAATTTTTTCTCTTTGTTTCTTGCCCCTCATTTGTCCTTTTTTTTTTTTTTTTTTTCATTCCCATCTAACTCTTTCTCTTTGATGTGGTCATCTTCTGTGTTCCATCATAGGCTCAAGAAAATATTTGCATCAAACAACATATCAATATCAAGCACGATTTTCTCTGTATAATATGGTAAGTTATCTAATACAATTTTAGATATATTTTGAATATAGTTTCAGCTATTTTCAGATTAATTTTGACTCTCCTAAAAGCATCTATATATTAGGGACGATCTTTAGTTTTGCATTCTCTATTGAAGTGTCTTGTGCTTTTATGTGCAAGCATGGAACATGATCGCAGATGGCAGGTATATGTGCTTGTAGCATTGGCGGGAGCACCCGCCTGTTACTGCCCGATGTTTTGTGATGCGGTTTCAGACGTTTTTTTTTAAACCTCATATATCCTTTTGTTCATTAATTTTTCTCTGTCGATCTTTCTACACAGATTCGTAGAGATTGCTTAAGCTCAGATATACACCAGATTCGTATTATGTTGTCCATCTTCTTGTTTTTTCTTCATCTAATACTTATTACATTCTTCATCTTTTGTTGTTGTTCTCTTCATTTAATACTTATTACATTTCTTTTGTCTGCAACTTAGACAAGACTATTTTCCAAAGAATGTTCGGGAAACCCTTAGCTCCCAAAATGGAAAAGCACAAACTACAAACTTTGGAAAAGATAAAAAAAAAAAGCTCTGAGAAGCAGTAATGGGACTTGGAATTAAGCTCTGATTTAGCCAGCAACGTATATAAACTATTTTCTGTTTCAGTTGTAAATTAAGAATCGGTATCATCCACTGTACATTCTTCATTTCAAGAATACAATAACAGAATTATTAATTCAACTCTATGTGATTTAATAAGAATACAATAACAGAATATTGATTCAGCTCGATGGGAGTTAAAACAAGCTAGCCGGAGTAGTGAACCTCAACTCATGAAATTCAATGGATTTAATAAAAAGTGACGATTTTAAATGATAACCAAGTATTGATAAGTGATGCGGATGCATATGAAATGATTGTTTTCAAATTTGCCACAAAAACAAACAAATTACCAAATGATATAATAATACAGAAGGAATTTTATTATATTACTAGCCTACAAAATCAAACCCTTTTTTTTTTTTTTCCGCCTATCAAACATCTAATTAAGTTTGCAAGGTCTTAGCACGGCAATGAAGCTTGCATCGTTTTTCAAATGCCTCATAGCTCTACGAGAGCTGCAATCCTGGTTTCACTAGCAACCACCGCAGCCAAATTAGTGATCTCGAAAAGAAAAAAAGAAAAAAAATGGAGATCACTAATTAGGCACTAAAAAAGAATGCATGCTTCATAGCCATGATAAGACAAGACAATACAAAGTTTATTGACCTTATTATTTATTGTTCTAATATATTATATTATAAACAATTGCCTATTTATTAATTGCATCGGCTCCTCATCTCATCTGCTTGGCTTGCCAATTTGTGGTGGATTTTTCATTATACTACAAAAAAGAAAACCTCAGCAGTTTATTATGATTTGTTTTCAATCGGAGCTGGAAAGCTTTCTCTTCAGGTCCTTCTTGTTCACCTGAAAATTCCACAATGTTAGCAGTTTTCTATTATAGCTTTAGTAGACTTACTGATAAAATAAATCACAATTATATATATATTTCAAAACGCTTCATACAACAGACTAGGAAGGCATTAATAAATACTCACTTTTCCCATTGCGTTACGTGGCAATGAGTCCCATAATAATAAGCGGGTAGGTATCTGCAGAGTTCCAAGCATTCCAAGATAAGGTAAGTTGATAACAATGTGATATCATCACAACATTCACATATTTCTAAGAACAAGTTTAAGCTAATGGCTTTCATCTTCATTCTTTAAGAGATTAGGGGTCTCTGTTTATATTATGCGATATTCTGTATTTATTCTTGTTCAATAAAAGAGAATTCAGGTGAAAAATATTGTTTGGAATGCATCGGGTGTTGCATATTTGTTGGAACAAAAGTGAGGGAGATGAAAAAATGGGGTGGCTGAATAAATTAAATTGGAGGGGGCATACGGGATCATTCACAAAGGCAGGCAGGAGTTAGATGGTAACCCAACCTTGTATGGTGCAAGTTTCTCTTTAGCCCAAGTGGAGAGTTCCTGCAAGGTGAGTGCCGGCTTCAACTCTTCCTGCCTTTTGCTTTTCACCCCTGCCTCTGGAACAACTATGGCACACACCGCTTCGCCGTAGTCTTTGTCCGGTAGACCCAAAACACAGCATTCAGATATTACCGGATGCTGTCAACAGTTTGATCGACTTCTTCCTCATTAGAATTTTAACAACAATGATAATATAAAAATACCCTAGTAGATAATTTCTCTGTGGAAGCATAAAGAGCTTAGGACAAGGAGAAACCTCTAACAGAACTGCTTCAATCTCCAGTGCAGACAACTTGTATCCACCAACCTTCATTATATCTGCGTTTGTGCCTGATAAAACACAGTATTCCTATTCAGATGAAACGATAACACAAAGCTATATTGCACGTTTCTAAACTCACGCTAGTTTTATATATTCAGAATTTTTCCCCAAGGGAAAAAATTAACTTGATTAACCATGTGTTCATGTTACATCAAACTAAAAAAAAAGGGCAGCCCGGTATTGAAGCATTTCAGTTATGCATCGTCTGGGAAAAGGGGTCAATCAGGCTTGTTTTGCGCCGCATTACCTTGTATTTCTATAGGGAAAAGAATTTGATATAAGAGAATGTTCTCACGGCTTAAAGCCACGACCTTTGGTCACATGGCAACAATTTTTCCTCTGCGCCAATGCTCTCCTCCTATGTTACATCAAATAGATTGAGAATATTAATTGTGGTACTACTCTTCAAAAAAATAAATTGTGGTACTAAAGTGGTTATACATCAAACTTTTGGGACAGCTATTTGTCTAATGCATCAGGGCACCCTATCCTCTTAAAGGCAACGGGGCGCAATTCCAAAGATTACTACTTAAGATTTTGTATCAGATTCAGTACGTTATGTGATGCTATTGCTAACGAAGGTTTCATCATCTATACATCAACTACCATATCTTTTGTTTCATTTCTTCTGGAACAATCACAAATACTTCTTTAGAGCATAATAAAACTTCAAGTCAAATAAAAAAGCTATGAAAAAATAGTAAAATTTTGAAATCCTTACGTCCCAAAATGATGTAATAACCATCTTCATCCAGTCTAACAGCATCTCCAGTCTTAAAGAAGCCATCAATAAATGATTCCGCAGTTATCTGACATACACCATAGGAGTGCCATGAGACACCGTTAAGATATCTAAATTTTAGGGGCAGTCAGGTTCTGAAAACATAATTTTAATTTGAAGCACCTCAGGAAGCTTCCAGTACCCCTTGAACAATGAAGGGCTCTTGATACAGAGTTCACCGACTCCTGTTGCATCATCTGCCAGAATTTTGGCCTGCAAAGGACAAGAAGATTATTGTAAGGAGTTAACATATCCATGACGCAATCAGCAAGGCATTTTAGAGTAATGCTTATCATATGCGCTAAATATTCTCACACTCCCTTCAATAATGAAAGATAATTAAGAATATCTTCAGACCTGCACACCAGGTAACGGCTTGCCCACCGTACCACCCTTTCTATCACCACTGATAGGATTAGAAATAGCCATGACAAACTGTCAAAATCAAATCATTAATTTTACAGGAGAGTTGTATCAGAGCTCCATTACTAGAAAAGAGCATGAAGAACAAACTCGGTAAAAAAAGAGTGCACCAACCTCGGTCATTCCATAGCGTTCCAGCAGACGATGTCCGGTGATGGTTTCCCACTGCTGCATTACTGGTAGGGGGAGTGCCGAGGAGCCACACATCTGTAAAGAGAATCAGATTACAGCAAGAATTTCTCAAGGGGCATTTAGCATGATAACTTAATTGCAAGTGAAGTACCATGAGACGTAATTGACTTGCTGCAGAAGCAGAGGGAGCTTGTAACTTAGGGTCCATTGCTTCATAGCCTTGAATTAATCGGGTATACATAGTCGGAACCTAAAGAAGGGAAACCCAAACAATAATTGCGCTGTTTAAAGTATAGCATGTTCTCTTACAACCTAATGGGCACCAAGAGTAATTAGAGGAAGTTCATCAACAGTTTACTCTTGGGACTCCCGGCTGAGTAAAAATAAACATTTACATAATCAACAAATGATGTTACAGCATCCATATTTGCATGAAATAAGATATGACAATGGGACTTACTCCTGTGAACACCGTTATGGCATCATCAGCTTTAGTCCCCTTTCCGGGACATGATTCACGCCATCGCTGCCAAATCCCACTCACACTGAATTTTGGCATAAATTCGACCTAGGAAAGATAATCAATCAAACTCATTAAAAGTTCTGAATTCAAATAGAAACTTGAAAGCTGGCAGACATCTATGAACAAGATTCAAGTTCGGTAGCAAAGACATTAAAATAGACATCGAAAACTTACCGCAGAACCTGCATAGAGAGGTGCCAGCAAAGCATTGAAAAGTCCATGCACATGTTGGTTAAAGTTAGGGAATCACGCACACGACAGCTCAGGGAAAGACGAGAACTACAATAGGTATGAAGGTAGCATTTCTTCAAATGAAATATAAGGATATGATGCAGAGGTAGGCAGTGCAAAAATTGATCACTTGATGAGTATTCCCAAGCAGTTGCCAATATTTGAACCTAAAATAGTAGCAAAAAGTTTAAATAAGATACAAATAAAAGCAAAGTGATATGAATACAACTAAGGCAGGTACTACGCAATAAATTAGCAATGCTAATTAGAGTATAATAAACTCAGGATACCAAAGGATTTCAATTGTTTGTGCATCGAAGATATTCAACTTGCCATACCAGCAAACTGATTTCCTAATTCAAGGGAACCTCGTACCCAACTGTACAGAGGTTGGTAATTAACGTTTTTTTATTCAATAAAAAAGCAATTGACTGTTGAATACAGAGGAACAGGAACAGGAAAACTCCTACACAACAATACAAACTATGCCTAATCAAAAATATACTGGTGCAGGAGACCGACGGGGATACTTGTGCTAGCAAATAAGTTCATAAATTAGCACCAAAATCATGACATATGAAATCCAGCATTACCTGTGATAAGATGCTTTTATGAGTGTGAACAACTCCTTTTGGCTTACCCGTAGTGCCACTGGTGTATAATATCAATGCCGGGTCATCATCTGCATGATCTAGTAATATTTAGCAGGGGAAACAACAAGAATTGCATTAGATACTTATTGCATGAAACTTATGCAAAGCCAAAGATATGAACCTGCTATCTCAGAGAGGTTTACAGTTCCTGCAAAGCTGAAATTAACATCCACTTCTCCATTTTGTGATTGATTATGCTCAGCTGACTCTGATATGCTCGGAACAGGAGGAATTAGAGACAGCTGAGCTGAAGATTTAGCTGCAACATTTCCCATGAGTTCCTGATGATCCTTGGTAGTCAAAATCTTCGACACGTCCTGAGCATTAGAATGATGATAAGATAGTAATTCCATGATAAAGGAAAAAACCAACAGATGGAGTGGCTAAAGATGTTACTACTTCAATTTATTCTTGGAGGAAATTGTATAAATATCTATAGGATAGAAATGAGTGTGACCGTCCCGAGCAAGGTGCACCATTTTTAGGGAGTAAATGAAGGTCCATTAACTATCAAACAACATAGCGTTGGTTCTATCCGTATCAATACTGAATAAAATATTCCTATGGCCTGTTAACTCATAGGTTCCAGTATGCAAGTGCAATTCGTAAATCACCGTTAGCTCCTTTTTAATAGAAAAGATGGATAAGTTATTAATTACATTTACTCCCGAAACATCTATCGAGAATTTACTTACAAGAAATTAGGAATACATAAAAATATATAAAAAAGTCACCTTCCAAGATAGGTGTCAGAATTAGAACGTATACAAGTATAAATTATGGTATCAAATTAGGACATCGTCCCCTCAAAAAAAAAAGGACATCATGCATTACTACTGTTGTTGCTTCTTGACCATGTGTTATAAAGCCAAGATGTGAGGTGGCGTGTTAAGACGTATGCATAAATCAAACTTCTTCCTAACCGTTTTTAGCTTTTAAATTGATATAATAATGTATCTATGGCAAAAGAAACTTTGAATTGAGAAAGTAAATAGAGAAAGAGTTCAACTGCAAGAAGATCATTCAAGATTCAACAAGCCAACCGAGTCATTCATCACATGCAATAGCTCAGCTTCTGGATAGCTGAGGGCAAGAGGAACTGCCACAGCCCCACTGAGCCAAGTACCAAGTATTGCTGCCACAAACTCGGCACAAGGTTTAGCTACAACACCTATCCGAGTTCCACCGAGATGCTTTTGTTTGCTGATATCACCTTCCTGTGAAATAACATGCATATTAGCAAAGGAAATAATGAATTGATAAGGAGTATGTAACAATGCAGAAATAGCAGCATCAAATTTCCATATTGCAAATAGCAGCCTACTACAGCACTTCCTTTTCTAAATTACAGAAACAATTTGAGTGAGATAAAGTGTTCCAATTTGATAATATTGAGTACAATAAGTCTAATTTGCGAATTTCAAAAACTCACATTTTTGTATATCCCCGCCACAAAGCAGAGCTGATAACTTATGAGCAGATGAGATGATTTCATGGTATGTATAGCTTTTCTGTTCAGCTCTTATGGCAATACTCTTCAGATTTGAAGAATCCTTGCCTGCAATGGCCTTAGCGATCTCCATTAAGATACCAATATATGAGACTGCAAAGTGCGGTAAATAGAGAACAAAGATCAGGACTACTGTTATATGAGCCAAGTACCATAACAGGAAAGAAACGAAAGAAAGCGAGGTAGCACGTATTTATACACCTAAATTTGCATGTTAACTAAAGATATCTTGCAATATATAACCAATGGAAATGAACAATCCAGTGGTTCAGGAAAGCATGGTTAGCTAAAGGATTAGATGGCTCATTCTAACGGCACAATAAAAAAAAAGCTTATTTTCCACAATTAAGCTGTGCACATTGTAAATTCATAGTGTAAATAGCCTAATTCGCAGAGAGGTTTGTCAAGAACAAATGATTTTAAAATGCCGTTGGAGACGCTGTCACCAAACTACAAACAAAAAGACACCGACCACCATTACTTTGATCCGAACCCTTGTTCAAGACCCAGCTAATTCATATACCAAGAATTTTCAAGGAATTTAGATAAATCAGCAAGAATTGTCAAGGAATTTAGATAAATGAGCATTTTTTTTTTTTTTATATTTTGGAATCTCGTATATTCTTGCTAAAGATGACATATAGCAGCAAAAATTATCAAACTGCACAATCACATCAACTAAACAGCAATTTATTTTCCACTCCTCAGCTAACTAAAGCCTAATGCAGCTCAAAAAAAGTAAAGTAATTCAACAAAATGAAAACAAGACAAGCATTCTAGGAGTATATCAGTCGCATAATTCAAGCTCAATTGGATACATTATGAATTTTATAAGTACCATTCGTTGATCACTAAATTTCCCATTCTTATTTTTATGAGATAAAAAAAAAAAAAAAAAAAAAAAAAAACAGCACATCATAGCCTCCATTTATCTCATAGATTCACATCAAATACAATATGAAAACTGAACAGAAAAAAATCGAAAAGAAGAACATTCTAAAACATATAAAAAACTCACCGGAAGAAACAGAGGATGAAGAGGAGGAGGAGGAAAAGCTACGGGGTTTGGAGTAAAAGAGAATGAAGACAAAGAGCATGTGGGTCGCCGAAGACAATAAGTAGTAGTAGTAGTAGTGAATAGGAAACGGGTA
Source organism: Gentiana macrophylla (assembly GCA_026214975.1). Taxonomy (NCBI): domain Eukaryota; kingdom Viridiplantae; phylum Streptophyta; class Magnoliopsida; order Gentianales; family Gentianaceae; genus Gentiana; species Gentiana macrophylla. The sequence goes on from CM047815.1 coordinate 92,075,663, forward strand.
TGGCGATGGAAATTGAAGACCGGTTGTTTTAATGCGCTCATAATTTTAGGTTGGGAGAATTTAATTCTTTCACTCAACAGTCTCAACAACAATCATTATCAATGGTGGCCATGTGGCAATGGCGGCAACAACCTCAACTCAACTCAACTGTCCCAGCCAGTTTTGCAAATAACAAACAAAAATTTAAATAAAGATCCCTCGTCCATTTTCTTCTCCAATAGGAAACTACGTCTTCATTTTGCATACTGCTACCAAATCCTTGAAAACAATTATCCCAGATTTAGGATATGACTTGTGATTTTGAAGTTTCAGCTTTGTTGTTGTTGTTGTTGTTTTTTTTTTTTTTTTTTTTTTTTTTTCTACTAAAACTAAAGCTAAAACTAATTTTTAGGATAAAAGGTTCATTTTTTTTTTAAAGAGGGATAAAAGGTTCATTTTTACTAATAACAAAATTACCCTAAGACAACATTTCAATTTTAGTCGTGTATTTGCGCGCGAAACGCAGCCAAGCCAACTTCAAGTTTTATATTCAGCTCATAAAATTGATTAATACCCATTGAATTGAACTGCTGTTGGAGCTGAGTAGGAGACGGCTCGAATCCAAAAGAATGGAAGAAAAAGGCGCCGATGCACGATTTGCCGCATTTCCATATGAACCCTACCAAATTCAGATCGATTTCATGAATGCACTCTATCAATCACTTGAGAAAGGCGGAGTCTCTATTCTGGAAAGCCCCACTGGTAAATCCCTTCTTTGAACTCGTCTATTGTACTATCTAGTTGAGTTGACTAAGCATTTGCAGTTTAATATTCCACTTCCTTTTGATGGTCTCGAATTCGAGTTTTGTGGGATGAAAAATGACACTCAATCTATGCAGCACAAAGAGTTTAGCTCAATTTTCTTTACTTGTGATACTCAGACCATTTTAAGACCTAGGCAATTTGATTTTGTAGAATTTGTTAATTGTAGAAAGGCCTTGAATTACCATATCCCTGTAAACCGTAAAGAGGTCACATACTTAGCTGATAAAGAGTTGGAAATTCACAGCTTATAAATAATTAACAGCTTATTTTTCTTTTATTGTCTTTCCTTCTGATGTAGTTTTTGCAAATTGGATTGAGTTGTTGATTGCAGGAACAGGCAAAACCTTAAGCATAATATGCAGTGCTCTGCAATGGCTACTTGATAAAAAGCAGCAAAAGTCTGAGCCCAATAAAGCGTCTAATTTGAGTCTGAATTTTGAGCGTGAGGGTCAGGAGGGTTCATACGATGAACCAGAGTGGATGAGGAATTTTGTTGTGAGCAAAGAATGTGAATTGCCAAAGAAGAAAAATGTTGTATTGCCATCCAAGAAATTAAGTAGCAAAGGAGGGAGCTCGGGTGGTGTTAAAGATCTAGTTAATCGTGGTGAAGTAGAAGAAGAGGATGTATTAACTAATGAGAAGGCAGGAATTTCAAAAGTAAAAGATGGAGGCACAGAGGAGATGAATGATAATGAGTTTCTGGTTGAGGACTATCAGAGTGAAGAGGAGGATGATATACTTCTGAAGAAGAGGATTAGTAGCAGAGCTTCTGCTGATTCATCAAGCGAGGAAGAAGAAGATTTACGTTGGGAGGAGGAGGAGGAAAAAGAGGCCGGATTGAAGATATTTTTTTGCAGTCGAACTCATTCACAACTTTCACAATTCATAACAGAGTTGAAGAAGACTAAATTTGCTACTGAAGTGAAAGCCATTAGCTTGGGTTCTAGGAAAAATTTCTGCATCAATGATGGTACATTTATCATTATCTCGTTTTTGGCAAATTTGTTTCCTTAATCGTGTCATTCTTTTGATAGCTTGGACACTTTTAGAATGGCTTTTCCTAAGGGGTGAACTGAATGTTCGACAGAGGTTACACGGCTAGGTAATCCAACTTGGATAAACGAGAGATGCCTGGAGCTTCAAAAGAACAAGAGAAATGGGTCCTCCTGTAAAAAGACGGTAAGTGTACATGCAACTGGTTTCCTTTCAGTATGTAATTGAGAAAATGCTAGTGTTCATTGTTTGATTTGTTACCGCCCCCCTTCCCAAATGTTAAAGTGAACAATGGGAGAGAGAAATGGAGATAAAAGCTATACATATGTTCCTGTTGTACTTTTATATACATTAGTGCCCAGCTCTGAATTTATCTGACTTGTGTGTAGAGCACGGGTAGTGGGAGACGTGTCCGCAGAACGAAGGCTTCTGCTGGATGCCCAATGCGACAAAGTCGAAAAACAGAACGTCAATTTAAGCATGAGATTTCACATGAAGGGCCTTTGGATATTGAAGATCTTGTCAACATTGGACGCACATTAGGAACTTGCCCTTATTATGGCTCTAGAAGCATGGTCCCAACTGCTGATCTTGTGATTCTTCCCTACCAATCAATTCTTTCAAAATCATCACGGGAATCACTCGGTATAAGTTTGAAGAATAACATTGTCATTATAGATGAGGCCCATAATCTGGCTGACTCGCTCATCCATATGTATGATTCAAAAATCACTCTTTCCCAGGTAAATCATGTCATCCCTTTGCAGATTATGTTTTTAATGCTTCATAGAGTACAATTTTTACTGTAAACACAGACATTATAGTTTGCTGTCTGTGCATACTTTTCGTTACTTTTGCTTGTTATTATGTTTATTGTCAAACATGTTAAAAATGAAGAGTGGTCACAGATGTTTGCTTTATCCAGTTGCAACAAGTCCACCACCACTTGGAAAAGTACTTCCAACGATTCCGGAACCTTTTAGGACCTGGAAATAGGAGGTATATTCAAACTCTTATGATCTTCTCACGTGCTTTTCTACACAGTATATCGAATGAGAAGGCTGTGGAGAGCATTAGTACTTCACGCAGAACTGTTGAAAATCAAGGTCCTTTCGAATCTTCTTTGGCCATAAATGAGTTCTTATTTTCCCTCAACATCGACAACATAAACCTTTACAAACTGCTGAAATATATTGAAGAAAGCCATATAATTCACAAGGTACAGGTTTCTATGACCCATCACATTTGCAACTCAATTTCTGTTACAAAGTCAGTCTTATATCTTGCGGTTATCTTTCTGATCTTTCAGGTCAGTGGATACGGGGAGAAAGTTGTTAGGCAAGAGAATAGTGTCAATGGAAGTACTGATGATGGAAGTACCGTGTCCAGTTTTAGAGCGTTTGTTAGTATGTTATCGTCATTGACAAATAATGACGGTGACGGAAGAATAATAATTTCAAGGTCACGGGAAGCAAACTCTGGTCAGCAAGGAGGGTACTTGAAATATGTTATGCTCACTGGGGAAAAGATATTTTCAGAGGTTATTCCAGTAACTTTTCGTTTTTTTTTTTCTCTCTCTGGTTTAGCAAGTTTTAGTTGTTCAGTTTCTTCATCTTTACGTGGGTTTTGCTAGATATTGGATGAAGCCCATGCAATTGTCTTGGCCGGAGGAACTTTGCAACCTATAGAGGAAATGAAAGAGCGTCTGTTTCCAGGGTTACCGGCTGCTCGAATGCATTTCTTTTCGTGTGGTCATATCGTTCCTCCTGAAAATATTTTCCCACTAGCAGTTTCAAATGGGCCGTCTGGTCAATCATTTGAATTCAACTACAGTTCAAGAAGTTCTTCTAGCATGGCAAGTACATAGCGTCCAACTTACTTTGAATACACGTTTGAAACAAAAGAAATTGGAACACACGCTTGAAATCCATATTCTTGATTATGATTTTGACAGGTTGAAGAGCTAGGCCTATTGCTCTGTAATTTGGTGTCGGTGGTTCCTCATGGTATCGTAGTCTTCTTTTCATCATTCGATTATGTAGACAATGTCTATGATCAATGGAAAGCGTCTGGAATCTTTGGGAGAATCATGAAAAAGAAACGCGTTTTCAGAGAGCCTAGGATGAATACAGAAGTGGAAGCTATCCTTAAGGAATACAAAGAAACAATCGAATCGTCTTCTGGTGCAGTCCTCCTTGCTGTTGTAGGTGGAAAGATATCAGAAGGTATCAACCTTAGTGACGGAATGGGTCGATGCATAGTTATGGTTGGTTTGCCTTATGCTAACCCTTCAGATATAGAGCTAATGGAGAGGATTAAGTACATTGAAGGTTTTGACCATAAAGATGATGTTACAACACGTGAAAGAAACGCCGGAGAAATCCATGATGGGTTTGATATCCTAAGACGTTGTAAACACAGGGGAAGACAATATTATGAAAACCTTTGCATGAAAGCCGTAAACCAGTCTATCGGTATGTTTCTTCTGTATGATATACATACCATTTAAGATGTTTGAGTAGTGAAAAGCCTTACTGCTGTTTCTAAATGTTCTGTTTTCGTGAATTGATTGTTTGAATCATGTGTTTTATTAGGTAGGGGAATTCGGCACATAAATGATTATGCAGCGATATTGTTAGTTGACACACGGTATACATTTGATCCGTCTAAACGAGGCACGTATCACCTTACCAACAAGCTCCCACAATGGATTAAAGAGCATCTTGTGTCTGCACCTCGGAGTTACGGAGAAGTCCATAAAATGCTCCGTCAGTTTTTCAAGTTCCATGCTCAAGACAAGAAAAACCAATAGCAAAGACTTGTGCAGACTACAGGAGGCATTCAAGAATGCTGACTATGAACCAATGTAAGAATATGTGTGTTTTTTTAATCAAATATATTCCTTGTTACTTTAATTTTTTTTCTTCATATAATGGATTGTTTGGAATAACATTTTTTTGGTATTATCATGTAATAATTTAAAATGTTTAAAAATTAGGGTTTTTTTTTTTTTTGAGGGTAAAGAGTTATTCATGAAATTTAAAATAAAACACAAAATTAAAATTACGCAATGCAAAACAAAGAAAGTAAAAATAAATTAGTACTATATATACATCCTTTATAAGAAAAGGAATTCCTTTTCAACAAAAAAAAAAAAAAAACCTGAAATTTCTATTAAAAACAAAACAAAAGAATAAAAACTCAATAAACAGCAAATTTGAAATTGCTAAAAAAAAAAAAAAAAAAAAAAAAATAGTAGACCACTTCATAATAAAAAAAATTAATAACAAAGATGAGAATGTGATCATAATCGAAGGAGGAAATTGGTAGATGAGAGTTTGATTATAGTCGGAGGTGAATGTGTATTGTCACATATGATTAATTTGTTGTAAAAATAGTATTTTTCCAAAAAAAAAAAAAAAAAAAGAGACCACGTACTTTGCCTACTTTCTCCTCTTTAACTCCCAGTCCCAGATGCACCACTATATACCTCAAGGTAGACTATTTCCTCTTCTAGAGCCTCTACCAATATAAGAACCAGAACACGATAACGTTTCATCTCCAAATTTTTCTGCTTGTGTCGTATTGGATAAAAATATCATCTTGAACCGCTTACATTGAAACGCCACTTCGTTTTTCACCTTACCTAAAACTAACTTGTTAAACGGCCATTTGCAGTTGATTTTAAAGTGCAAATTGACATCAAAATAGGCTATCATGTCGTCTCTTATAGGCGAGGAGGAGCGTAGTTATCATCGATATCCACCTTTACATTTACTTTGACATTTAAAGGTGTTTGACATCTTGATTCTTGTCGGAAATGATCCGACATTGTTGTGTTGGTGAAAAGGTATTCATCGTTGATTTGACGAGTGATAAATACCTCAATATCCTGGTAAGAAATGGTTACGCCATACGATTTGAGAAGAGCATTTCCAAACTCGAGATATCCTCGACCTCCTCCGGTTGTATTGTATACGTTGTTCTTTGCAGAGTTGTGATTGAAAGGAAGAGTATTATAGGTTGCAGATTGATAGGAGTCAACTTTACGTGACTCCGCTCTGATGTTTGGCCTCCGTTTACCACATTTTCAAAGACATTTTGGATGATTTAGACCACTTTCGGGTAATATTGTGAGTTCCTAGCACGGGGGTAATTTTGTCATTTTGATAGTTTACCACCCTTTTCGATGATATTGACCCCATTCCCGAGCACGTTTACCCTTTGGAATGTTTTGGTTGTTTTTGGTTATTGTGATGATGTAGGGTATTGGTGTCACGATGACCCGAAAGGCAAGGGTTTACAATGAGAAACATGACCGAGGCGAGAAAAGAGGTGAAAAAGGGAGAAAAAAGTGAAGAATTGGTGGCACAGGATCCAAACGCTGGTTTGGAACTCTCAAACCAGCGTTCCAGACCCCCAAACTGGCGTTCCAAGCCCAAACCAGCGTTCCAGAGTTGCCAGAGTCAAACAGAGTTCAGCCCCTTCAAACGCTGGTTCAGCAACTACCTCAAACCAGCGTTCCAAGCCTCTCGAACGCACGTTCTCTACCTTCAAACCAGCGTTACGAAGAGCGAAGCCACTAAGTCGCCTGAGAATTTCAAGCGAGCGCGCGTTCCACTTGTTTGGAACCGGCGTTCAACCAAAATCTGCGGGATTTTCCTCCACCTATAAATACCCCTCTTAGTCCATTTTGGGATTATTATTCATCTTCTTAGCCAAACTCTACCCCCTTCATAGCTCGAATTTTGTAATAGCTTAGAACATGATAAATTTATGTAGATCAAACATATCTTAGCTTAATCTTTTCATTTCTTAGATTAGATTTTCATTCCAAACAACAAGTCTCCTACTTTTTGGTGATTCTCTATTTTGTACTTTATAGCTCAAACTCGAATTTCTGCAATCTAATGGTACATTTCTCTTCTCTTTTACTTGTTATGTCTCTTATTTACTACTTTCATTGCATTTCAACTAGTATAATGAGTAGCTAAATCCTCTTCATAGCCGAATCATGTGAAATTTGGTGAAATCATCCTTTGGGTAATGAAATTGGGAGTGGGTAGTGCTTTTTATTGTTGTTTCTTGCATCTTTTACGTCTTAGAACTTGTTATAACTGATTTGGGCTAGATTGATCACCTAGGTCAAAAATCACACACACCACTCTTGAGAGTTGTTCAGAGAGAGGGGTGTGGGAAAAGGGTTCTAAGATCGCATTGTAGTGCGAGGTTACTCGTTTCTAACGTTAAAACGGCTCTCGTGCATGATTGTCTTGTGAATGAATCTCTCTTAGGAAAGGTTAGTTGACTTGGCATAAGGTGTTGGGGAAGAGTTGTTCAGACCTTAGCACCGGGATTAGGAGCACGTACCCGTGAAATTGAATGTAAGAGTCCGTTCGTTTATTGCACACTCCCGGTTTTGTCATTCTTTGGGGTGAAACTAGCTATTTTGATCGTGGTTCGCTATGTCTCTTCAAATATCTTCAAAACTTAGTAGTTTAATCTTCTTTCTTTCTTTTTATCTTTAGACTCGTTAGTTAGAATCACTTAATGTCGTTGTAGTAAACAAAACCTTAAGAACTTTGATCACCTAGACTAAGCATTACGTTCACTTTGGTACTTACAAACACAATTCCTTTGGGTTCGACCTCGTCTTTCTGTAAATACTTTCTGTGATCGGCCTGTGATTCTGCTGTTAGAGAGTTAGTTTACTCTGCTGGCCAGTCCCACAAATTGTTCTTTGAAGGGTAAATTTTATGCTCATCACAGATTGAATTTGAATTCTGGGAAGGTAGGGATGACAGTCACCGAAGGTCGGCAATAAAACAAGTGTATAAGTAAGAGAATACGCTCCAAAGAGAACAAAAACATAGCTTATAAAACCTATTGCAATAAGGATAGGATTATCCTTAACTTGACCCCAAAGGATTTTGAAACGGGAGATGGAGGAGTCGTAGGGGGGCCGATGCCGTCGACGAGATGCCGGAAGGACCACGTGGTGATGGAGGATCATGGCATCCAGCCAAAGAAAAGGCCACCTACTACCCATATAGTAATTATAATTAACATAAGAAAAAAAGGTACATTAACCTCAGGAGGGTCTCCTCTACAAGGTGCCGACGTAGCCTACAGATATCGGTACGAAGATAAATAGCAGACAACCCACAATCAAGAAAATTAAGTTTTTAAGAGCGACCGCCTTCAGCGTCGGTTCACCGGTTGATCCACCACCACTGTTCTCCATTATGCCTAATTCACCAGCTGTTTTTTTTTTTTTTTTTTTTTGTTGGTATTTTTATATTATATATAAATATTTCAAAAGATTTATGTTAATATTTGAGATAAGTTAAAATACATCAACCTTGTCTTTTTATTTTATTATTTAAATAAATAATTTATATTGCAAAAGCAATATTGATATAATTCATCAATTTAAGATTATCTATTTCCTTGGTTTTATCCTTTAAATTTTTTTTTTTATAGATTGCTTTTACTTGGTCAACGAAACAAACGTGGTTGTTTGTGTGCAGCTTGTTCTTGAGGGAAAAACTTCTACTTAATTTATCTATTACCTCGGTTTTATCCTTTAATATTTTATTTTTGTACATTGCTTTTACTTGGTCAAGGAAACCAACGTGGTTGTTTGTGTGCAGCTTGTTCTTGAGGGAAAAACTTTTACTTAATCATTGGAGATTGTTTTTCGGAACTTCAAAAAAGGATAAACACGTGTCAATCGGTATTATTGATTCCCTTTGAGAAAGGCTATGTTTTATCCTATTGGAAGTTGCGATTCACCCGTAAAAGTCCTTTAGGACAATGTCGTTTAATTTGACATGACTCAGATGATTTAGTCTATTGGTATCAATCCATTACGAAGATCGTTACCTGTTGATAATCGAGTATGAAGACCGTTATTTGTTTGAGTGTGTACTATCAAGATCGTTCTTTGTTCGATGATCCTAATCTTTGGTGATGACATTTGTGTGAGCTTTATAGAAACTATGATTCATGCAGTGAGGGATGTTAGCCCCCGTGCGCAATTAAAATAAATAAACGAAAATTAAATCAACAATTTTATTTAATATATTTAAATGACTATATTACAATAGTAATTGAAATAAAATACGATGCAATACAAAACCGAGACAGTCGAACTACTCGCCCTAAGACAATTTTGGCCCGTATGTACCGGTTGTTACCAATTGTCTCCCAAGATAACTCGGTTATACTGTTCAAGTAGAGTACTTGAGACTTGAACCACGGCGAACTCGACAATGCCCAGAATCTCTTCGACTCGTGAATGGACTCGAACTAAGCTGTATGTGTATGATACAATTTCTGACTGAACACTCTCTTAACTGTATTTCTGTGTGTGTGTTTTTCTTCCCATTCATGTAGCTCGTTTATATAGCAAAGGACATGGAAAAACTGATGGAAATGAAACGACCTCATTTCGAATTGAATGTCATAAATATCAGCATTATGTTGGAACTTGGAAAGCTAAAAGCCTCAGCTTTAATCACGACTTAAAGTTGGATAGGAACATAAACAGTCTCACTCTCAGCTCAGCAACCTTGATTCAGTTCATGTAAAACCGAGCAGACTGATTGTGAGAACCTTCAAACTAACAGTTGCAATGCAATGCATTGCAAAACCGAACTCTGACTGTGAACCTTCAAATCGATCTGCATTCGTAGTCACGCAGACACACGCGGGCATGCACAAGGTAAATCCGATTGGATTTGCACCCCTGCGCCAGCGTGAAGACGCGGTGTATAATGTTGGTTTCTTATTCCAACTACACTAAAACAATATCATATAAATATTGCTTCTTTTCCTTCTTCCAACCAATGTGGGAGAAAAGTTTCTTCCCATTTTTCCTTTTCATAACACACACTTGCCCGATGGCGATATGACATATCATCAATTTTCCAACAAACCGACTTTAAGCGTTAATTTCTCCGTTCACTCGTTATCCGAATGAATGATTCCAAATCTGAATTCATCTACGACACACGTAGTTTTGAATTAATAAAACATTACATATATTCTATACAAGAATATATCCGAAATACGCTTACAAAGTCACTGAATAAAATGATTATAAAACACGCTTACAATCATTTTTAATTCATTTTTAATTCAATTCCACATTTTCTCCAACAAGGGATTGCAATTAGGTGAGAACGATGTGGAAAGAAGTGATACATCATTAGTGGTGGGGCACATTTTTCAACATCCCCAACATCCTGCATTGGCTTAATATTTCAATAAAATATCCGATTTAAAAAATAAAGATAAAAATAACATTTGTAACCGGTATAACTTTAATGCGAATGGAAAATTAAATAAACGAGAGAATACATAATACAAAACAAAAAGATGGGGAAATTTTTTTATTGGACTACTTACTATCTCCTCCGGTAAACCCTCTCGTTCATACTATCAAGATAATAACCAGAACACGATAACGGTTCATCACGAAGCATCATTTCGGCTTGAGTTGCATTCGATGAAAATCTCATCTTCAAATCATCACATTCAAACTCCACCTTGCTTCTTTTATTACCTAAAATTATTTTATTATACGACCGTCTGCAGTAGATTTTAAAATACAAATTGACAGTGAAATTCCCCATAATATCTCCCATGTGATCGTGATGCAGGTCGACTATAAGTGAACAACCCTCCATCCCCTCCACCTTAACAATTAAGGGGTCTTGAGTTCCCGGCTCTTGTCGGAAACGATCCGACATTCCTATGGTCTTGGTAGGAACGATGTCTTCATCACCGATATGACCAGTGATAAGTGCTTCAAAATCTTGGTAAGAAATAGTTATGCTCTTTGTCGATTCGAGACGAGCATTTCCAAACTCAGATCCGCTGTATAATTGGATACGTTCTTAGTAGTATATGTCGCGGATTGAATTTGGATTCGAGGGAGGTAAGGAAAACACTCACCAAGGGTTGGGAGAAAAAACAAGTTTATAGGTAACAACATATCCGATGATGATAAAAACAGAATAGCTTATACTACTTTTTGCAATAAACTTAGGATTATCCTTGGCTTCTCTAGAGATACCAAGAAAACCAACTAGGGCAAGTAAGTGAACAACAAAAGCCAGAATAAACAAAATAAGCCAAACCTGAATATCTGAATTATTATAGGCTTGATGATCCAATGATGCCAGGCCAAAAACAAAAATCCATAATCACTGCAAGCATGGGTAACGCTCCTCCCAACAAATTACACGAGGAGGAGGCTTCATTGTTAGTCGCCTCTAGGTCAGCCATCACGTATATACGGTACGGTGATCCAGTTCGATTGAGAAAATAATATTCTGCGGAAAAATAAAAATAACAAAATCACGCGAAGGCTTTAGTATCTGTAGGCGTGCGTACCATATATATAAATGGAGGGGAAGAAAATATGTGTAAAACCTTGTTAGGACTTAGGAAGATAGATAGGAAAATATGTGTAAAACCTTGTTAAGGTAGGAAGATAGTAGTTAGTTATCGGGTGGAGTAAGTAAATTTTCAAATTCAATGTATTGATCTCTTGCTGTAATAAGTCACGGTATATTGATCTCTATCTATACTAAATTTTATATATTATAAAATTGTCTACGTATTCATTTATCAATAATCTATCCCTACGGGCGTCCTTGGCCACAGGGGCGGACCCATGTGTTTTTATGAGGGTTAATGGGCCTCGAACAAAAAAATATCTCTTACATTATACCATATAAAAATATTTTGAATAATCGTAAAAAAATTATTCTACTTAAAAAAAATTATGGGCCTCGAAAAATATTTACTCGTCATTACGCTAACGCTGGCGCATGGCTAATAAAGTCAAGGACTCCTTGAAAATCCATATTTTTAGGTCCATTGATTACATAGGGACGCCGCTCGTGTCCTAGAACAATTTTTCCAGCGTGAGGTAGCGGCTCGGGTTTGGAAGTTGACTCACTTTGCTGACACGGCGAGCAATTATAGCTACGGATTTCAGGGATTTTTTTCTCGCAGCGGATGGCGAAGGAGGGGTCGTGGATTTTATTTGCGTGATGTGGTATATCTGAAATAAAGGAGAGATGTAGTGCAGTGTTTGACGATATCGGCCGGCCAGTCTACGTCTCCCGGGTCTGGTCTACATGTCGTTAGTGTTGCACGTGAGTAATTAAAGGGATGCTTGACTTAGGATTATCCTTGGCTTCTCTGGAGATTCTCCTGAAAAATTTGGGGTCTGACGTCTGTCCAGGCGGTAGAGAGATGACGAACCATTATACCAAGCAAAATAAATAGAGCAAAAAAGTGCAAAAGAAGAGCCACAGGAAACAAAGTTATCCAACCCACAATCACAATATCTGAACTAAAGCCTTGACAATCTGATGCCATGGCAAATATAACAAATCCCCATCACCATAATAAAGCTTACAATTTTTTGCATAAAATCAATACACGAACACCAACCGTCGTTGTTAGTTTCCTGTAGGTCAGCCATCTCGGTGAGTTTGATTTGATTCAGAAAATATTCTACCCATGACTGGAAGCTAATTTAGGGCATTAAGCGTCCTGTTCGAGCCAATATTTCTCATTTGGCTCATGAGAAGGCAAGCCCTCCCGACAACATCATTGGTGATGACATTTGTGTGATTTGTGGGAACTTTAATTAGAGAAACCGTGATGCATGCGGCCGGTGAGGGATTGCAACTTGGGAGAAATTATATTTTAGTCATCAGATCACCCCGATATTTTATGTCGGTCGGTCAGGACGCGGCGTTTTTTTTAAGTCGCGTCGAATTTCAACGGCCGCGTTCAATTTTGAACGCACCCGCGTTGAATTTCAATAGGCAAAATTGGAATAGCAACGTTGGAATTTGAACGGATCTGTTCAAATTTAAACGGATCCGTTCAAATTTGAACGCGGTAAAAGCATATTTATCTATCCATGCAATAAAAACTAATTTATCCCTGGCATTTCACTCGTTCAAATTTGAACGGATCTGTTCAAATTCCAACGTTGTTATTCAAATTTTGCCTATTGAAATTCAATGCGAGTGCGTTCAAAATTGAACGCGCCCGTTGAAATTCTGACGCGGGACTTTAAAAAAAATGTCAAGTCTGACATTACATGAAATGAAATATTGGGGTGTACAGTGACCTGAAAATACAATTCCCCAACTAGGTGAAATATTGGGGTGTACAGTGACTTGAAAATACAATTTCTCGCAACTAGGTGAGAACGATGTGGAAAGAAGTGATACATCATCAGTGGTGGGGCACCTTTTTCAACATCCCGACGTCCCGCATTGGCTTGATAAGTGTCTTCGTATCGACTTTTACAAGAAGATTTCTCTTCCGGGAACTAGTTATGAGCATTTTGTATTGACGCAACATGGAATTCTAATATAGCGATAGGTGTAGACCCTCGACAGTGATGCTCATATCACAAGCGATTACAAATGCTCTTGAGTTGAAGATAATGTGGCATTCTTAGTCTTATTTTGTAGATATGTTTGAGTTTTGATGTAAATTCTGCCTTGTACAGCTATTTTCCAATATGATATGTGATTTCAAAAATAAAAATAAAATAACATTTGTAACCGGCATAACTTTAATGCAAATCTATAAAGAAACCTTGGAAAATTAAATAAACGAGAGCATACATAATACAAAAACAATACACAAAGATGTGGAAAAAAAATTATTGGACTACTTACTATCTTCTCTAGACCATCCTCATGTTCATACTATCAAGATAATAACCCGTACACGATAACGGTTCATCATGAAGCATCATTTCGGCTTGAGTTGCATTCGATGAAAATCTCATCTTCAAATCATCACATTCAAACTCCACCTTCTTTCTTTTTTTACCTAAAATTATTTTATTATACGACCATATGCAGTAGATTTTAAAATACAAATTGACAGTGAAATTCCCCATAATGTCTCCCATGTGATTGTGATGCAGGTCGACTATACGCGAACAACCCACCATCCCCTCCACCTTGACAATTAAGGGGTCTTGAGTTCCCGGATCTTGTCGGAAACGATCCGACATTCCTATCATCTTGGTAGGAACGATGCCTTCATCACCGATATGACCAATGATAAGTGCTCATAATCTTGGTAAGAAATAGTTATGCTCTTGTCAGGATTCGAGACGAGCATTTCCAAACTCAGATCCACTGTATAATTGGCCGGATACGTTCTTAGTATATGTTGCGGATTGAATTTGGATTCGAGGGAGGTAAGGTGAACACTCACCAAGGGTCGGGAGAAAAAAAAGTTTATAGGTAACAACATATCCGATGATGATAAAAACAGCATATAGCTTATACAACTTTTTGCAATAAACTTAGGATTATCCTTGGCTTCTCTAGAGATACCAAGAAAACCAATTAGGGCAAGTATGTGAAGAACAAAAGCCGAAAAAAACATAAGAAGCAAAACCGCAATAGCTGAATTATTATAGCCTTGACAATCTGATGATGCCAGGCCAAATACAAAAAATCCCCCCATCACCATAAGCATGGTTAAAGCTCCTCCCAACAAATTACACGAGGAGGCTTCGTTGTTAGTCGCCTCTAGGTCAGCCATCACGTGCGATACGGTGATCCAGTTCGATTGAGAAAATAATATTCTGCGGAAAAATAATAATAAAATAACAAAATCACGCAAAGGCTTTAGTATCTGTAGTCAGGCGTACATATATATATAAATGGAGGGAAGAAAATATGTGTAAAACCTTGTTAGGAAGATAGATAGGAAAATATGAGTAAAACCTTGTTAAGGTAGGAAGATAGTAGTTAGTTATCGGGTGGAGTAAGTAAATTTTCAAATTCAATGTATTGATGTCTTGCTGTAATAAGTCCGGGTATATTGATCTCTATCTGTACTAAATTTTATATATTATATTATTACAATGTCTAAAATCGTCTCACGTAAACATTTATCAATAATCTATCCCTATATGGCGTCCTCAGGCACAAAGGCTAATAAAGCCACGGACCCTCCAAAATCCATATTTTTAGTCCATCCATTGATAACATATGGACGCGCGTGTCCTAGAACAATTTTTCCAGCGTGAGGTAGCGGCTCGGGTTTGGAAGTTGACTCACTTTGCGACACGGCGCAGAGCGATTATATAGCGACGGATTTCGTGGATTTTTTCTCTCGGCGGATGGCGAAGGAGGTGTCGTGGATTTTATTTGGGTGATGTGGTATATCTGAAAGGCGAGATGTAGTGCAATGTTTTCTACGTTTCCCGGGTCTGGTCTACATGTTGTTAGTGTTGCACGTGAGTAAAAGGATGCTTGGCAAATGTTCCGCCCTTCCAGGGGGCCACCGTTAGCAGCTCGGTGGTAGGTTCCGGGGGAGGGGTGGTCAAGTGCAATGTGGATGCTTCAGTCACCCTGTCAGCCTCAGGGGTAGGTTTGATCTTTTGGGACCATCCGGGTGTCATCCTTGCAGCTTACTTTTTTCATCTTGACCATGGTATTGAAGTTGTTATAGTGAAGATGCGGGCCATTCTTTTAGCGCTTGTGGAGGGTCAACGTATGGGCTTAATGCGGTTGATTAATTGTGGAAAGTGATTGTTTGACTTGCGTGAAAATGCTTTTGTGTGTGGAGGACGATGACTCTCCCATGGGGTGATTGCAGGAGGTCTGCCTGTCTGAGACGGCTCGGTTTACTTCTGTGCAGTTTTCTTTTTTTAGACGGGCCGGAAATGTTCCGATGCATTTATTATGTAGACTTGGTCTCATTAGTCATGGTACTTCTGTGCAGTTTTCTTTTGTTAGACGGGCTGGAAATGTTCCGATGCATTTACTAGACTTGGTCTCATTAGTCATGGTGTAGTGTCTTGGGGCTCTCAACCTCCAAATGACGTTCGTTTTATGTGTTTTGCAGACTTAGTTGATATAAATAAAATTTCGTATGCTTCTCAAAAAATAAACTATAAAGTGTAATTTTTTTTATTTAATAAAACACATGAATTTTCGTGAATAAATTGAAATCAATACTTCAAAAGCGTAATTTCGTAACAGTGACCGGGATAACCTTATTCGGAATCCATTAAGGAACCTTTGAAAAATAAATGAGAGAATACAAAATACACAACACAAATTAAAGATTTAAAAAACATATATTATTAAGGGACAATTATCTAAAAGGACACATATTGAACTTAATTAGGTAAAAAGAACACTCAAAACAAACACTTAGTTATAAGGACACAAATTAGATAGAGAGACCAAAATACGTTTAATAAAGAAAAAAAAATACAAAAAGGGGGCGCACACGCAGAATGTTTTTATTTTATTTTTTTATTTGAATGTGACGCTGTAGGTGTTTTGTTTGGTAGTTTTTTTTTTTTTTTTTTTTCCTTCTTCCAGGACGTTGACAGAGTTTGTATGTTTTTTTTGTTTTTTTTTTTCTGGACGGTGAAATTATTTTTTTTCTTTTTTCCATTAATCACCGTGATGCATTGACCACCGTGATGTAGTGACCACCCCCGATGCATTGACCACCGCGATGTAGTGACCACTCCGATGCATTGACAATCATATATACAGTGACATCGGCAATCATATATGCGTGACTCAACAATTTATGCAGTGACATCGGCAATCAGATATGCAGTGACATCAACATTTTATGCAGTGACATCAGCAATCATATATGAATGACATCAACAATTTATGTAGTGACATCGGCAATTAATCATATATGCAGCGACATCGCGATGAAGTGACACCGCGATGAAGTGCCACCCACGATGCAGAGACACCGCGATGCAGAGACCATTAGGATGCAGTGATCACTGGGATGCAGTGACATTTGATAAAGCAACATCGTGATGACATTTGATATTTTTCCGACTTAATTTCATAAAATCGATTTCTTTTCTTCATAAAATCGACTTCAAATGGCTATATCTTTTGATATAAAACTATGATCAACATAAAATTTGCACCTTAATTCATATTTTTATGCAGTGACATCGGCAATCATATATGCAGTGATATCAACATTTTATGCAGTGACATCGGCAATCACATATGCGTGACATCAACATTTTATGCAGTGACATCGGCAATCATATATGCGTGACATCAACAATTTATGCACTGACATCCGCTATCAGATATGCAATGACATCAATATTTTATGCAGGACATCAGCAATCATATATGAATGACATCAACAATTTATGTAGTGACATCGGCAATCATATATGCAGAGACATCGCGATGAAGTTACACCGCGATAAAGTGGCCACCCCCGATGTAGAGACACCGCGATGCAGAGACCATCAGGATGCAGTGATCACCGGGATGCAATGACATTTGATAAAGCAACACCGTGATGACATTTGATATTTTCCAACTTAATTTCATAAAATCGATTTCTTTTCTTCATAACATCGACTTCAAATGGCTATATCTTTTGGTATAAAACTATGATCAACATAAATCTTTCACCTTAATTCATATTTTTATGCAGTGATATCGGCAATCATATATGTAGTGATATCAACATTTTATGCAGTGACATCGGCAATCACATATGCGTGATATCAATAATTTATGCAGTGACATCGGCAATCAGATATGCAGTGACATCAACATTTTATGCAGTGACATCGTCAATCATATATGCAGTGACCACCCCCGATGCAGTGACATTTGATGATGGGACACCGAGATGAAGCGACACCACGATGACATTTGATATTTTTTCGACTTAATTTCAGAAAATCGATTTTTTTCTTTATAAATTCGAATTCAAACGGCTATATTTTTTGATATAAAACTCCGATCAACATAATTATTTCACCCCTAATGCATATTTTTTCATCCTCTTTATTTTGATATCTCATTTGATATTTTTCCGAATTAATTTCAGAAAATCGATTATTTTTCTTTATAGATTTGGATAAATTAAGATATGTTTTTAAATATCACGATTACGGAATTCCTTTTTATGGGGAAATTTTTGAAGAGACACATTAGTTACATTTATATATGAAAAATCGAGATCAGGTGATATAACACAGGGTCTTCCAAAAGTGAGTCTAAGTACTTTAAAAAATCTCTTTTCGTCTTATGAACTTTAAGGTGCAGGAGGTTTCATATTGTAGTTTGTAAGCAGCAGAAAGATTGAGGCTTCATTTAACTTAGGTTAATCTAAGCCATAGGCAGATTCAACTTCAAACGGCTATATCTTTTGATATAAAACTCCTATCAACATAATTCTTTCACTATAATTCATATTATTTCGTCCTCTTTATTCTGATATCTCGTTTTATGAAATGACACCTTATGCAGTGACACACAATAACACCAACATTTTATGAAGTGACATCAACACCCAAATTGCAAAAACAAAAACTTTGTAAATTGTGTATGCAGTGACATATGTAGTGACATCGATGTCACTGCATCAATTCTCTAACTGTAAATGCAGTGACATCAATATCACCGCATCAATTTTATTCCAAATCATACACAAACCCACCATCAACGTATAGCTTTTCTTTATTTGTTTCAAAGTGATTCATGTTAAACTAATTGATCATTATAACATCATGATCCACGGTGTCGATACATGATGTGACACTCGTTGTGTCACAACGGTTGTGTCCGGATCATTACTCAAAAAAAAAAAAGGAAAAAAATAAAACATCATCTTGCATTTCTTGGCAAGATGACAATGATGATAGGGATAGCAATTAGTAGAATGGATGTAAAAGGAAGGCCACCATTGTTATCATCATTTGACTGTACTGTTGATTTTCCGAAAGATTTGTTCTTGCAGCATCTTGAAGAGTAAGTACAATTGGCTCAATGAAAACCAAGTACAAATATAGATGATATATGGAGCATGAAATTACACAGAAAATGGGAGCAAGAAAATAGCAGGCCCCTTGAAGCAGACTGAAACAAGTTTCCATTCTTACTACTAACTAATGAAATGTTAGTAGCATTGTACAGAAAATAAGCGAAATTCGAATTTCTAAAACTTTCAAATTGGTCTTGACACAATTTGCAGCCCCTAACCATACGTTTACATCAAATTTACGAGACAGAATTTTGCAAGAAATTAGCAGCACGATACGCATCCAATGCGATTCTCTACCTTAATAAGCATCAACACAAACCTCAAAAGCCAAAAAAAAGAATTATGTATGCATAGAACCTGTAAAGCGATCAAGCACAAGGAAAAAGTTGTTTTCCCCACCAAAAAATGAGATCACATCCTGTTATTAATAAGAATGAAGCAATCAAATTACTGGTATGGATGAATACAATTTATCTTCTTGAACAACTACATTCAGTTTATCATCAAAGGAATTGATTAATCAGATGCCTGAAAGAATGTTTTCCGTACCTTTCATTAATCGGTAAACATTACATTTATAGGTTACAATATCTACTGAGTATCTTAACTGAATATCAAACCATATATCCTAACTAATTACAAAATATATCAAGTCATATATCCTAACTAATTACAAAATATTCTAGAATATATTACATTAATTATATTAATTACAATATATTCTATCACACCCTCGATCGAAGCGGAGGTTCTCGAATCTTGATCGGTGCGAAAATTCTTCAAACAGCGAGCAGTGGAAGCCCCTTCGTAAAAATGTCGGCAAGCTGATATCGTGAAGGGACATGATGAACACGGACCTCTCCCCGTGCAACCTTATCACGCACAAAATGAATATCCATCTCGACATGCTTGGTGCGTTGATGTTGGACCGGATTGCCGGAGAGATAAACGGCACTAATATTATCACAATACACAAACGTGGCCCGTGTGACCGGACAATGAAGCTCGAGGAGTAAATTACGCAACCAACATGACTCCGAAACAACGTTTGCCACTCCCTGGTACTCGGCCTCGGCACTCGATCGGGACAAAGTGGGTTGCCGTTTAGACGACCAGGAGATTAAGTTATCACCCAAAAACACACAGTACCCAGACGTCGAACGGCGTGTATCCGGACACCCGGCCCAATCTGCATCTGTATAAGCGACAAGATTCGTCACAGGCAACGAATAAAGGTGGAGGCCAAAATGGAGAGTGCCCTGAATATAGCGAATGATGCGTTTCAAAGCCTGCATATGCTCAACCCTAGGGTCATGCATGTGAAGACATATCTGCTGTACTGCATATGAGATATCCGGGCGCGTAAAGGTGAGATACTGCAAAGCTCCGGCAAGATCAAGCGGTAGAGTGGGATCCTCAACTGGAGGGCCAGACGAAGCACTAAGCTTGCCCTTAGTATCAACTGGAGTAAGAGCAGGCTTACAATTACTCATACCTGCGCGATCAACAATCTCACGAGCATATTTTCTCTGGGATAAAAATAGACCATCCGGATGGCGGGCGACGCGAATTCCGAGAAAATAATGCAAAGGACCCAAATCCTTCATAGAGAACTCCAAGCTGAGACTGCCAATGAGCTTCGTACGAAGTGTGCTAGAGGAAGTGGCTAAGATAATATCATCCACGTAGAGCAAGAGGTACGCCATATCTGATCCATGCCGGTAAATAAACAGTGACGTGTCACAAATGCTGTTCGTGAACACAATGGACAGCACATAGTCAGCGAACCGTTTATACCACGCCGGGAGGGCCTGCTTCAAGCCGTAAAGAGACTTTCGTAAACGACACACATAATCAGGATGAGCCGAGTCACGGAAACCCATAGGCTGGTGCATATATACCTCCTCCATCAAATCGCCATGTAAGAATGCGTTCTTAACATCCAACTGCCTGATATCCCAACGTTTAGATAGCCAGATGATGCGTGATTTTCAACAGATAATCACTAAATGCTACCGCAAGCGCACGGCTTATCGAGTAGTACTTAGGATGTCGATCCCACAGGGACTTGTAGTCAATCACCAAACAATTCCCGATTTATATTAGCTAGACAAATCAAAATCTTGGAGGTTTTTATCTACGAATCCTAAAATTAAATAAAATAAAGAAAATATAACTATGAACCAAGAACTTCAAGATTTAGGTAAAGATCCAATTTAAAAGCATTTCTAGGATTTCGGAGTCACCACGGAATTACTATATGACTTACCAATAACGTTCCCCCCAAGATACGAATTTTACACTTATAAAGACAATTATCAAATTTTATCACAAAAATATTCTTTCAAATTATTTTCATGATTGTACCTAGACTCAAACTACACCCGGTTTCCCACAATGAAGAATGAATTTAGATCCCTTAAAGAACCATAATTTCATGCCATCTAGGTTTTTACCAAATTTTCATTCCAATAAAACCCTAGATTCAATTCTTGTTTCCTAAGGTATCAATTAAGTAGTACTTTTTCGGTCACTAATTAATCGAATAATTTCTCTACGTAGAATTGCGATTATTCACCATCTCAGGCTATTAATTTCAACAATAAAACAAGAATAGCACACAAGAATCAATTTATAAGAATCAAATTCATAAAACAAGAGAAAGATCGGGTTTTTACATCATATATTCATATCCGGGTTCCTCATAATCCTAGAAACTGATATCTACTCACGTTCCATATCAAAATTCCAAGATTCAATCATAGAATACATACTTTGACAAGAAAAATAAATAAATGAAGAAAAGGAGAAAAGAGAGAGAAATAAACCGTCAAAGTATTGCATAAAATAATCAAACCTCGAAAAAGCTTCGTTCTTGAATTTCTTGAACCTAAAAATCCTTGTTCTTGGGGATGGGAGAAGATGATGATGAAGAAGGGAAAATGTCGACTAAAAAAACTGAGGTTGGAGGCGTGTCTCCTCAATTGTATGACTTTTTAAGAATAAAAAAAAAGGTATAATTACATCATATAATAAGTTTCCATAATTAATTTAATCAAGAAAATCTTTAAAAATCAAATATCTATCAATCTTGGACTCTTCTAGTGTGTGGGCTCCTCTTTTCCATGTAATTCACGCCAGCTTCAAGGGAAATCACGTTGGAAAAGCTTCACCAATCGTAACATTTCGTTGGCCGATCGATTTACGAAACCGTCACACCCTGGGTGTGACAGAGGCTGGTTTTTTGAATTCTTCCACTTTAGCTCCGCTTCTTGGGCATTTTTCTTCTAATCTCGAATCATCCTGTAATAATTCAATCATCCGCAGTAATCTAGCCCAAAAAGGATAAAAACATCGCAAAATAACAACATATGGCACCAAATTGAGTCCAAAACATCTAGAATTATTCGACTTTTTAGGAACTTATCACTCCCCCAAGCTTAAGACTTTGCTTGTCCCCAAGCAAACAAAAAGACTCAAGACGAGACGGACTAAGAAGATCACACATGACATAGCAATAGACAAAGATGTACAACTCACGAGCATCAATAAAATTCATTCCGGCATTCAAAACACAAGACATAGACTAACGAATCCTTCTTATCATATCGGAGCAAAAGTGAACAAAATTGTCAATGGAAACAACATAGACCAAGCAAATAGACCTCACGGATATATCCTCAACGCTCATTATTTGTGAGGTGACTAAACTCTCAAGCTCATTCCATTGAAAATGCCCTACTATATGCTTGTATATCGTCTCATATCAATCACCAAGACATTGCATAACACATAAATCATAAGGTCTTTGGGAAAGAGGACGGTAAGTGAGAATAGCCCAAGTAGGAAAAAAAACGGTGATAGGTGTAGGAAAGGTATAAGAGATGGTAAAAACCATTAGAACTAAGAAACACATGACTAACAAACTTCAACGTCATACAAGTGCAAGGGGGCCCAACACTTTATTTCCAAACAAAATTAAATACAAAGGATAATTTCTCTACTTTTGGGAGGATAATGATACAACTCCCTCTTTATTACTAACAAATAGAACAAATAATATTTAGGAGGTTTTTTTTTTTTTTTTTTTTTTTTTCCGATTGCCTCCTTTATTGATTTTTTCTCTCTTTTTCATATATTTTTCTTCTCTTTTTTTTTGTCAATTTTTTTCAAACTAATAAATGCATAAATGGTAACAATATGGATTTCCCCCAAGCTTGATCATTACATACTAAGTACAAGAAATTTGATAGCCACATGCCCCAGTTAGTCCTAAGGTGGGGTGAAAGGAATTGGGCTACCTCTTTTTCAGGTTGTTCAGTGTATGATGTAGTGCAGTAAGGTAAAGTGAAAAAAAAGGTGTAATAAAGATTAAGGCTCAAAAGGTATAAGGTATATAATGTGGTGGAAAGTAGAAACGAATGCCTCAATCATTTCTATGTGTTTGCACATACCAAGGCAACATCAACAAGACTCAACACAAGTTCTAAAGGAACAAATCCAAGGAAGAGAAAATACGCACAAATTTAAGGTGAGACTGAAGTGGTCAGTCATATGGCCGAAAAATTACCTCACCGAGTTATTTGTCTATTCACTCGGACTCTATTGTTTCCAAAAGAAAATAATGTCACTTGTAAACATGATATTCTAAAAAGGATTTTTCACTCCATGTCATGTATTTCTCTTGTCAGAACAAACTATATCAATTTTCATGCATTGCAAATCTCATCTAAAGTAGCTATGTGTGATCACCAAAACCATCAATACAAAACGACGCGATTGACTCGACTGACACCGACTAAGACTCTAAATAGAAACATCAATTTTGCAGAGTAGAAAGATACGTGCGCAATTGACCCTCTCCCACACTTAAAACGTACAATGTCCTCAATGTACCAAAAATAAAAAACAAGCGGGGTAAGGGGAAAGACTCACCGAATCACTGTGGTGGGGGGTCAGGTGGACCCGAAGGAGCAGATCGTGAAAGCACTGTTGCCACCATGTCGGGATTAATTGTCAAGCCGGGACCGAAGTGTCGCCAAGATAGTCAATGTGTAGCTTGCCTTTCGGCATCGCATGTGGTCTTTGAGTGGCAGAAAGCCCAAGTACATCATCGCGATGGAAGGCGCAACCGGTGGATTAGGTGTAAAGGTCCCGCCTCGCTAGAAGGAGTGTATACTATAGCCGGGACATCAATAGGATCAACCTCGATGAGCTGCAGCCTCCTCAAGAGTTCCGGTAGAAGCGAAGCAATACAATCATAGGGCGCTTCGGCTTAGCTAGATCACGAATGGAGTATTCCTCGAATAGGGTAGTGGAAATACATGGTCATCATCATACTTGACACAATGAGCGATGGGGTTTCATGAATAATATGCATAAGAACACAAAGTGCCGAGCTTAAGGGTGTTGGTGCCCGGTGCAATGTGAAGGCCATCCAAGGGAATGTGAAAGTGCTCGGCTATAGGTGTGATCAAGCCTCCAATACGGATAATCTTGGGCTTGGAAGTCGCAATACTCTTGAATTGTTGAGCCAAGAATGCAAATGTATGCAAGCACTAGGGGGATTATAAGCGCTCCATAAGACAAATAATTCATCCAATCTCTGTGAGTTATCAAGTTCACCCCGTGCAAAAACTGTGTTGGCTAATACCCGCATAAAGTAACGGAGGCATGGATGGACAATAGAGGTATAACGATGAAGGTGGACTTTGAATGATTCATGTGTGGTGAGTTGTGTCCAAAATAAATTCTCTTGAAAGGAGTCCTCGTGAATGGTGTGAATGGTACTCCGAGGGCCCTCGAAAGATAAGCCATAAATGGAAGCAAACTCTTCTAAAGTAAGTGCATAGTCCACACCAAAGATGGTGAAAGTAATGTGACCCTCGTCACATAACACACCCCTCGTGATTTGGCAAGTAAAATTTGCAAGAAAACTAAGTGTGAGCTCGACATAAGTGGGCCAATGAGTCGTCATTAATTTAGTGATTCCCAATCGCGTACATAGCCATTCAAAATCCGAAACCATACCCAAAGTAGATAATACAAATGGATCCGCATACCGTGTGGGTAACACCGTTTGTGATTTTTCTTTGTTTGGTCCCGAGGGGGGATGGGTGGGCTTCTTGGTAGATGGCTTGGACGTCATTGACTTCTTGGAGAGTGGTTGGTCAACTTTTGATGCACTTGCTTTGGACTTAGAGTTTGAAGAAGGTGCATCATCATGTTTACGCTTTTGGCCACGTGGAGAAGCAATTTTCAAGGTACTTGTAGGCTTAGGTGGATGAGTGGCAAGTCGAGATGGATTTTTTTCGGTGGCTAGATTGTTTTGGTGGGAGTGGTGGAGTTTTGGCTAATAGGTTCATGAGAGGAGGTGGTGGTGAAAGTTTTGGATGTATTGTGTTGAAGGGGCGGTTGACCGGTGAATTGGGGAGTTGACCGCGGAATTGGGGCTGGACCGGTGGGATTGGCTGCTTTCCGCGGTGGGGTGGGTTTCACGGTTTGGGGAGGGTTTGGGGGTGGGGGGACGAAAACAGACTAGAAGCAATAGAGGAGCAAAAGTACACTTTAATCTGAGACTCACGCGATGTCACCGGATTTGTGTGGTGGTCCTTTCCTTGGTGGCTTGGCTTTGGGTGTGACACCTTTAAAATCCATAGCTTTGCCCATGATGTAGAAGAGGTGAAGTGGAGTTGTGAGGTGGAGAAAGAAGATGGTAAAATAAAATAAAATAGAAGGAGAATAGAAAAGAATTGGGGTGAATATTCGCATCATTGGGTTTGAAGGGTCACAGGGGACTGGAAGGCACGGTGGGCTGAAGCAGATGATGGGCCAAGGCTGGAGAAATACCATGGTCCAAAAATCATAAGAGTCGGTGATGGGGTCATTTTAATTTAGAAAAGGGAAATTGGGTTTCATCAAACCGAACATGGCGACTCGTATAAATTTTGTGATTGGATAAATCATAACAAATGTATCCCCGATGGTCAAGTGGATATCCCAAAAAAATGCAAGGTGTAGACCGAGGTTGGAGTTTGTGGACTGTGGTGGACGGAAAGAGGGGGTAACACAAACAGCCGAAAACTCGAAGGTGATCATACGATGGGTCTTTGTGGTATAAAACTTGAAGTGGGGAGGCATGATTTAATAACCGACTTGGTAAAATATTTAGGAGGTATGTTGCCGTTTGTAACGCATACGGCCAGAAGGACGAGGGCATTGATGCATGGGTAAGGAGAGTACGGATGACATTATTGATGGATCGGATTTTACTTTCGACCTTACCATTTTGAGATGACGTATGGGGACAAGACAAGCGAAAATTTATGCCATGAGTTGCACAAAAATCACGAAACGGGGTACCGACATATTCACCACCATTATCACATTGAAGATTCTTAATAGGACGTTCGAATTGGGTGACGATATGTGACTGAAGTTTCGAGAAGTAGTGTAAAACTTGTGATTTTTTCGCGATAGGAAAAGTCCATAAATAATTGGAAAAGTCATCTAAAAATAAGACGTAATAACGATGACCCAAAGTACTTGGAACTGGTGAAGACCAAATGTCACTATGAATAATATCAAACGGACTAACCATAATAGAGTGCGATCGAACAAAAGGCAATTTAACCTGTTTACCAAGAATACATGACTGACACGTAGTCGAAACAGAATTACGAGTACAATCAATAAATTTATTTTGCCTAAGGGAATTTAAAATAGACACGCCCGGATGACCCAACCGGTCGTGCCAAAGAGACGCAGCAAGGAAGGCTGACGGTTTATTGAAACTGCTTGACGAAATGGGATAAAGATCACCGGCACTATTACACCTCATTAGACGCGTCCGGGTCTGCATATCATGCATAGAAAAACCAAAAGGGTCAAAGATAACATAGACATTATTATCAGTGGTGAATTTTCTGACGGAAACGAGGTTCTTAATGAGGTGAGGGGAGTAAAGCACGTTGTTTAGGGACAGTGGGGGTGGGGGGGTTTTAACGAAGCGCTACCGTAACCACGAACTGGAATCGAATGGCCACTACCGACTGTAATAGAAGAATTATTGCTCGAATTAATAAAAGACGAGAGATTACCTTCCGATGAAGTCATGTGTGTCGTGGCACCGGTATCCATGTACCAATTCGGGTCCGGAGGTGAGAGACTCATTGTGTGCATTGCAGCTGCTATATCCGTTGGATAAGAACCTGCTGCATAGGCTTGATGAGAACCTGTTGGACGGGACCCTAGGATGCCGGAATTCTGCTGCGGCGGCGGACGTGGTGGACGGGTGGGATACGAAGATGGTGGCGTGGCCCATGGGGGAGGGTACATGGCCCACCATGGGGCCGTGCTATCGCTTTGGTATACCTAACTGCCGTTCTTTGCCCACCGCTTCTGACCCGTGACCTCCATTGCCGCTGAAAACTCCATTGCCGCCGAGGGGAGCTTGAGCAGACGCAGACCCAATTGTCTGTCCCTTATTACCCCCGTTCTTCTTATGGCGCTGATTTGGCTTGCGATTCCTGCCCCCTGATTGTGCATCCGACGCAGCTGGAGACGGAGCCTGGCGATCGGAAATGGCAGCAAGTGCCGCCGCCGAAGAATCTGATTTTGCCCTCTCCCTTATCATGGTTTCTTCCAATGCTAATTTGAACCGAACCACAACAAATTGAGGCAAATTCTTCTTGTTCTGAAGAACGGTGACGAAATTCGCATACTGTTCTGTCAAGCCCGACAACAATTTCAACACGAGCGCTTGATCAGAAACCGGAGCACCCACGTTCTTGAGTTGATCGGACAGAGATTTTAGGCGATTGC
Source organism: Gentiana macrophylla (assembly GCA_026214975.1). Taxonomy (NCBI): domain Eukaryota; kingdom Viridiplantae; phylum Streptophyta; class Magnoliopsida; order Gentianales; family Gentianaceae; genus Gentiana; species Gentiana macrophylla. Next base: position 92,103,134 of record CM047815.1, read on the forward strand.
AGTAATCACCAGTGGAGGAAAAATCTGATAAGGAGACATTGGAGAGCTCTTTATTGAGATACAAGGCACGGGAACTCCGGTTGTCCTGAAATAATGCCGCCACACTCTTCCACGCATTCTCAGCAGTGTCATCCTTACAAAGGATTGTGGTGAGAATATCCGATGAGACCGTAGCATAAATCCATCAAGCACGGCAAAGATCGAGTCGATTCCGCAGAGTACGATCCGCAGCTTTGGCCTTAAGGTAGGCCTCACGATCACCCCGTCCGCCGGAGGAAGGATGTGGTGGATAACGTCATGAACCCTAGCTTGGACCTTGAAGAGAGTCGCCCGGCTATTATATTCACCCGTTTTATATCTAGAGTGATCGGGATAAGAGCCTTTACATTAGAAATGGAAAGGGCAGGGTGAAATTTGGTAGTTTCCCCCTTTTTTTTTTCCGGCGAGTGGGAGGAGTTGACGGAAAAAAGTTGAGTGCACAAAGGAGGTGCGGCCGTGAAGAGAGGAAAAAGAAAGGAGCGGAGCGATATCGAAAAACTAGCTAGTCTTTGATACTACATGAAAGAATGTTTTCCGTATTTTCATTGATCGGTAAACATTACATTTATAGGTTACAATATCTACTGAGTATCTTAACTCGAATATCAAATCATATATACTAACTAATTACAAAATATATCAAGTCATATATCCTAACTAATTACAAAATATTCTAGAATATATTACATTAATTATATTAATTACAATATATTCTATCAATGCCCATCTTCAAACCAACCACAAACACACAGACACACATCCTATAATGTGAATCAATACATCAAGATGAACAACAATTAACGATAGGCACAGAGCAAGGAAAAAAACGGAAAGCAAAAATTGACAGTAAATAAAGCAAATGGTAACGAGAAATTGTGAAACACGTTCATTCTTTACTAAACAGAAGAACCTTATTACACTGATTCTTTACAAGGCAGAAATTCACTAAGAACTAAGTATGCCCAAGAATGACAAATCTAAGAAACAGTTGAAATTAAAAACCCTTAGGGCATCTCCAACGCAGCCGGGTCTTGCACCATTTTTCCAAAATAGAAAAATGGGGTTGCTCCAACCAGGTGCATTTTTCCCCCATTGCATCATTGCACCATCTTTTTGCACCAAAAATGGTGTCGGGTAACCCAACACCAAAACCCATTTCCCCCTTTTTTATATTTAATTTAGAAGGAGAGATATGTGTATATAATATTTATTGTGTATCATTAATTTGATTAAATTACATTACTTACTTGATATTTTATTATAATTAATTAATTCAATTTTTTTTTTATTTAAGCCGTTTTAATATTAACAAAATATTAATAAAAATACAAATCATACATTTATTTGAAATTAGGAATACAAGCACACCGAATTACATAACGACAAAAAAAGTACTGAAATAACGTTAAACTCACAAAGCATACGATAAAATTAAAATTGTCCTAATAAAAATAAATTTAGGACAATTTTTTATTTTAAAATAAATATATTACTTAACCTAATATATTATTCATACATCATACATTAATTTTTAAATGTTTATTTTGTTATTTGATGAAAGAAATATATTTATTTTTATTTTTAAAAGATATTAATATGGAATATTCATTTTTGTGTAAAATTTGGTGTAGAATAGTTGGAAAAAATGGTGTAATTTTAATGGTGTAATGGTGCGAAAAAATGGGGAAGGGTTGGAGATGCTCCTAGAAATCAAATTCTTAAGAGTGGTGAATTTAGTGGCGACTTTGGTTCCGTCAGACACAACAAGCGTGTAGCCAATTCACCTGGAAGAACATGGCGAGCAATGGCAAAATTAGGATTTTAGTCCTTCTTGGCTATTTTGGATTTTAGTCTGCTCACTCTCTCGGTGAGGAAAATGGTCCTCTAAGTTGGTTTTTGGATTTTAGTCTATCCGCTGAAATAGTGATTGGACACCGGAATCTTTAAAAACGCTTACGTGGCGACTAGTTAGAGGACTATTTTTAAAAATTCCGGTGCCCAATCAGCTATTTCCGGCGGATATGACTAAAATCCAAAAAAAAAGCAAACTTAGAGGACCATTTTCCTCACCGGACCAGGAGCAGGACTAAAATCCAAAATAGGCCAAGTTAGAGGACTAAAATCCTAATTTTGCCGTGAACGGCCTCTCTGAATCTCCCGAGAAGTGATGGTCGGCTTCTTGTTGTACCTATCAAAATTCGATCTTTCTTCTCATTTGCAAAATCTAGTCTTCGATTTTTCACAGCTCACGACGTCCTCCTCCCCACGAGACGATTTGATCGACTCTTCAAGTTACTAGAACCTTTCATTGTTGTACTCTTAGAAGTTGAATTTCCTGGTTTTTCCAAAGACTTAGTGGTGAGCGAGGCCTTTGTTGGAGGAGGATGTCGCCGGAGGAGGAAAGGGTGAGAAAGAGGAGGGGCCAAGGAAGGGTACTCGAGGACGACGGGGATTAGGGTGTGAAGAGGATAATAGATTTTGTAAAATATTTTTTGATTGAACGGAGACGAAGGCAAAACCGGGAGAAGGGGGTAATTTAGGAAAAATAAATAAAATGTGTCCTTATAAACGATGATCTTTTTTTTGGGTCTCCTAATGCCTAATTAAGTCTTAAAGCACGTCTTTATAAACAAATAACACTATTATTAATGGAAAAATAGTTTATAATCCACTTTTTCCCCCTTAATTAAGTGTTAATCCAAATTTCAATTTTTAAATACATTAAGGACAAATAAATTCCACCGAATCGAATATACCCTTATCTCCCACAAAACATATCCTCCCAAAACTCGTCGCTACCTATTGAAATGTTATAGCAAAAGAAAGAAAGGGGATAAGAAGCATACCGTAACCGGCGTTGGCTAAGCTTCCACCGGAAACATAGTCATAGATGACGAGCTTTTCATCTTCACGCCAATAGAATCATGGCTTTAATTTATTGTTAAAAAAGACAAAATAAGAGTGGAAATGTGTAAAAAGGACAGTGGAATTTTTATTGGGTGAAAAAAATGACAAACCAAACAGTGGAATAGTGGATTCCATCAGAAAGACAATCAACCAACAAATGTATTTTGAGTAACAAACAGTTGGAATTGTCCTTTAACATACGATTTTTTTCCACTGTCCTTAATCCTATTTTCCAACTTTTTGTCCTTTATTACCACTCCCTAGAATCCTCTGATACTGAAGCAAATTTGGATGCCGCGGCTTTGCAATGCTTTTGATTTGATTCTCGAACTCCTTGAATCTTTCAACACAGTTTTCTCCAATCCTTCTTGTTTTGTAGTTGATTTTCGATGTTGTCTTTAGGGATTTCCTCATCGCTGCTGTCGGAGGAGGCGGTTACATCGAAGTCGTCAGAGAATGCTGCATCAGCTGCTGAAAAGAGTAATTCTAATCCTAGCATTCTTCAGAATCCAGGTTGTTCAAGTGTTTCGAACGCCGGCTATAGTTTGAACTTCGGAAAAAATCCCGGTAACCATATAGAAAGGGAAGAATGATATTCAGCATTGAGTTTTCTTAGAATTCCAGGTTTTCAGGCAATGAAATCAGTCCATATGTAATAGAAAGCTCCCACGTTTTTATTTATTTATGTATAGTTTGCATTCGATCAAGCCTTTGTTTCTGGTCTTCTAAAACTCTAACTTTTCTTATTTTATTGTTAATTTGTATCTCTGTTTGGTTTGGTGAAATGTCAATTTACTGCACTTGTGTAATGATATACCCACGTCATGGGTATTTAAGTGGATTTTCTATGCCCTTTGTGATTTTGTTTTCTTCATGTAATGTTTTGTAAAACTGTCACTTGAATAGCTGCATTACCTAACATTCACTTAGGGGTGTCTGTGACACTCGGTTCGATTCGATCGACATCACATGCCTTATATGATATATTAAGCGCTTAAATGAGCCTTATATGAAGCGAGATATGTGTGCTTGGCCAGTAGTAATCACTTGAATTAAGCGTTAAATGAGCCTCGATACACGTGTTCATCGATACCGTGTCGACATCTTGTGCCTTATTATATGATATTGTTACCCATATTGTGTGCCTTATATGAGCCGATATGAAATTTTGTCCCTGAATTAAGCGCTTAAATGAGTGTGCCTTGAAGTAGTCACTTGAATTAAGCTTTAAATGAGCCTGATACTGTGTACTGATACTGTGTTAGTGTAAACGTTGCGATTAAATTTGTCTTTCAATAACTACGTCAAAAGGGTATCGTATGAGAGCTCCAAATGAAGAGAAAAAAAATGAACTTTGGTGAAAGAATTTTGAAGATCGGTATTATAAATCAAAAATTACGGTCGTTTATAAGAAAAACGCTCCGGTTAATGCAAATATTTTTTCGGCTTTCAAAATTTACGTCGTAAGGTATCGTATTTGGGCTCAAATTAAAGAGCAAAAAAAAATGAATTTTGATGAAATTTTTTCGATAATCAAAGTTATAAATCAAAAGTTACGAGTGTTTTAAAATTAAAAAAAAAAAAAAAAAAAAACACAAACACAAACAAACAAACACACTTACACACCTGAACGGAAACTGAAGGATGAATGATATGATCGTGTCCATTTTATTAAAGGGTAATTTTGTCCGTCTTAAACTTTTTGCTTTTTTTGCAACTAAAAACGAATGTGTCATATTTATTTATTTTGTAAATTTTTTTTTTTTTCATTTTTCGCTTCGATCACCCATTATTAATAACATTTTGAAGGAACCCTAAAAATAAAACATTAGGGAGTAGAACCCCTAAGTAGAACCCCTATTGCACTAATAGGTAGAAAAAGAATCATAATGCAAGAAGTTATTTTGCTTAAATTGCTAAAACAAAAAGTAAAACAAAACAACACCGTGGACTACTTGCTTCTTCTCCTGATCTTCCTATGTATTATAGACCCTCCTATCCCCATAATCAAGATAATAACCTGACACCCGTGGGTAAATTTCAACCCAGAATACGAGGCACAAGCCAGAGACAGCGCGGGTTCGAGACTGCAAACAACATAAAGGAGAAAAAAATTTGGGAGGCTCTCATTTATAGACGCATTGACTGCATTTGCGCACAAGCACGGCTTTATTCTTGGTTGATCACCATGATTTACATCCTCCCACAACCCTGGTCGGATGCAGGGGTGGGGCGCGCTGGGGTGGGCGATTCCACCTTTTGGTACAAAAGATAATAACTGGACAAAAGATAATAACCTGGACAGGATAACGCAAGCATTTTGGTTTGAGTTGCATTCGACGAAAGTTTCATCTTCAAATCCTTACATTCAAACTCCACTTTCTTTCTTTCCTTACCTAAAATTATTTTATTAAACACCCATCTGCAGTTGATTTTGAAGTGCAAAATGACATCGTAATTCGCTATAACGTCGTCTCCCTTGTGACTATGCTCACAACGCTCCACCTTAACAATCAAGGGGTCTTGAGTTCCCGGCTCTTGTCGAAAACGATCCGACATTCTTATCTTGGTAGTAACAATATTGTCATCATCATCGCCGATTTGATGAGTGACAATTGCTTCAAAATCATCGTAAGAAATGATTATGCTCTTGTCAGGATTTGAGACGAGCATCTCCAAACTTACATCCGATGTATTATTGGATACGTCTGCAGATTGAAGTTGAATTCGAGGGAGGTAGGGATGACAGTCACCCACAGTCGGGATAAAAACAAGATTATATATACCAAAATATGCTATGATGCTAAAAATGGCAAAGCATACCCAACTTATTGCAATAAACTTTCGTTCTGCCCGCTTTTGAGCCGCCACCAGATCCCCATCTGTAGGTAAATTCTTCCTATGGTGCCGATGACGAATCATTGTACTAAGCAAGAAACGAAGGGCAAAATAATGCATAATATAAGCAATACTATACATGAAAGCCGTCATAACTGCACTAAATACGGGATTTTCGGGAATCAAGCCATAGACTTGCCACTTTGATGCCAAGGCAAAAAAAATAAATCCTAATATCATCATCATCAAGGTTGCAATAAAAGCTCTCATCATCACATCACACCAAGCTTTCTTGTTAGCCGCCTCCTGTAGGTCATCCATGGCGGTGACTGGTGAGTTTGATTTGAGAAAATAATTCACGCACAGGCTTTAATTAGTCTGTAGCAGTGTATATATATATCTTATTATATATTTTCAAGTAAAAAACCGTCAATTGACCCGTATTTTCTAATTGACCCGAAAATGACCCGTTTTTGTAGAAGTAATCGGCCTCCTGAACTTTGGGTCTCATCCCACGTTCTCTAACCCCTCAACCCCTCAACTTTCACAACTCCTCCCTATTGCACAAATCTAACCGCCGTTCATCATCATATCCTCAGCACAAGTGCAACCGCCCTATTTCCATAAAACCTTCATATGAGAGAAGACGTAAAAGTCCATTTCGGTGAGCTTACCAGCAATTGGGAAATTTTTGTTTTCCGCCCTATCCCAATATTCAATTCCGTCGAATCCCAGAAGGGCTGCCTGAGACCGACGCCGGTGTTCTAACCCAGCTCAACATCAGCTTAGTTGATCCGTTTCGTAAGTTTTTGGTTAATGTATTATCAGATTCAAAGTAGGAGTCTGTTGCGTGCTTAATTAGTGATTCAAATTGGTATTTTTCACGACAAGTTACAGATAATCTCAAGCTACATAAGATTGCTTTCAGGATGTTCAATGTTTCTTTCTTTTTAGCTTTTGACGCACTTCCTGTCTTCCGGCAAAAGAGCTATCTCTTAAGAGCAGGTATAGTCTACAGCCTTCATGATTTACTGGGTTTTAATTGTAACAAGCAAGTATAAAGTGATGCAGATATTTGTAGTTTCTTTGAATGCAATGATTGCAGGTTTTGGATTGACTCGGAAAGGTGATCTCAAGGGTTAAATTGTTCGACGATATGATTAAAAATGGTTTCAGCCCCAATGACAATGAAGCATTGTTTACAACCAAAGATCGAGCACTACGGTTGCATGGTTAATCTTTTAGGTCGAAATGGATGTCTAGAAGAGGCTTTCGATATGATACAATCCTTGCCTATGATGCCAAATGCTGCATTATGGGGTGCATTGCTTAGCGCTTGCCGTAGCCATGGTGACATGGAGCTTGCTAAATGTGCATTCAATCATTGCATTCCAAGAAACTACATTTGGCAACATGAAGTCACATCAATGCAGGTAAGTTGTAGCCTTTAGACATGTACTTATAGCAAGGGGAAGAAAAAAAAACGATTGAGTGCCTTAAATACATTTTCATAATAAGAAATCAATATGAAACGATAGTACTTCATAAGTATTAAAAGGTTGAATCGTCCACCCCTACTAAGTGTTTGATAAAATTACCCTATGAACTATATAACAACCATCACGAGAGAAAATAGGTAAATTTATAGTCTCCCGTCCACAGCTCATCGATTTGCTACCATGGGTATGAAATCAAGTGCTATTATGTAGTTTTTGCTGATTTGTAATTGTTTCAGGTTATGCAGGTGTTTTGATTTTATATTGAAATCAGGTGTTTTGATTTTATATTGGAAGAAAAGGAGATAACACAAACATGTGAATTTTAGAACCAAAAGAAATATATGCAGGTATGTAATCCTCATAGATGCAGGTATGTAATCCTTATTTTTCCTTATTTTTAGTTTTTTCTTACATCTCTGTATATAATGACTTGAAATTCATTCACTAGGAATTTGCTAATGGGAAATGCACTTTGAGACAATCTGTTGACTATGGTGTTTCGTTACAGAAATGGTAGTTCGGGTTCGGGTTCAGGTCCTGGTTGGGATGACCCGGTGACAACGATGCCGGAGAATGTTAAAGGGTTAGGGAGGAGGGATGCCAGGTATCATGTTGCATTGACGGCGACAGCTGCTCCGTACAGTAGATGGCAATGTAGGATTATGTATTATTGGTATAAGAAGATGAGGGATGTGCTTGGATCGGATATGGGTGGATTTACTCGGGTTTTGCATTCCGGGAAGGCTGATGATTTGATGGATGAGATTCCTACTATGGTTGTTGATCCTCTTCCTGGAGGACAACGATAGGGTAAGATATCTAATCATAGGACAAAATATGCACGGAGTTCTGCACTTTTTTTTGTTGATCTCTTATTAAAGGTCCGATTCTTGCACATAGAGTGGATTTCAACTAACAATCCCCGAATTGTAGCCCGCAAGTTGAATCTGCAACAAACTTCAACGACCAATTTCAAATACAGGCAGCACGTATCCAGTTATTTTTAAAGAATATGGATTGATGATTCCTGAAACTTATTTTTCCTTATTTTTAGTTTTTTCTTACATCTCTGTATATAATGTGTTATTATTATTATTATTATTATTGAAGAGTAGCGTTTAATGTGGTGATTGTATGTGTTTAGGAAGGACTGAGAAGGACAACCACGACAGCCGAAGGACGCCAAAATTTGCTTAAAGAAAAAGGGTACAATATATGCACGAAGTTCTTCACTTTTTTCGTTGATCAAATACCTCATATCAAATTTGAAATACCTAGGGTGAAGGATACCTGAGTTCTTTATTGATTTCTTATTGTGCAGCTTTTTTCTTAAGATTTTGCAAATTTAAAGAATGAAGATAAATTCATGTACGTTTTATCATTAGGATGCTAGATTAGGTGATGGTACCGTTCTTTCGTTTACTTACCGCGAAGCTAAGGCGTCTATTCAAGTAATTTTCAATCAATATTTTTTTCTCACTTTCCAAAACATTTGCCACAATTTGCATAAAGAAAAAGGGGTACAATATATGCACGAAGTTCTTCACTGTTTTCGTTGATAAAAAAGGTACAATATATTCTATCCATTAACAGTGAATGGCTGAAGGTCATGGTTATTGTCTGATTGAGCCACTACAATCGACTACAGTTCCCTCCGAATTTGTGAAAGAAAAGGTTCTTACGTAAGTATCAATTTATTGATAGCATACAATTTTTCATTGATAGACTTTGAGATTTTGATTTTTCTTTTTAATCGCTCCCCAAGTTTTAACAATTTTTGAAGTACGAAATAAGCCAATAATTACTTAGTCTTGGTTGTCTATGATAGAATATGTTCAATTGAAGGTCATTATCGATTTTCAGGTTGTTGTAGTGATCACTTATGGTCCCATGTTTAGTGAGTTCCCTTTTATTTTTACATTTTCCGCTAATGTATAACATTTTGTCATATACTGTTTTGATTTTTAGCTGTGTCCAATCTAATGGTGGGTTTGAGGTTGCTGTTGTGGTCAAAATGTCTTAGTGAATCCTTTGATGGTGCATAATATCAGGAAACTATCGCTCGATCTTTAGTACATATGTAAAGGGAAAAATTGCAAGAAGATGACAGCAAAAGCTTCAAGAGAATGGGGTTTCTTCCAGGTGGTGCAACCCCAACCGTAACTTCCGCCCAGGTGGTGTTATTCATAGAGATCTCAAGCCTGAGAATTTCCTCCTTCTTAATAAAGATGAAAATGCTCCTCTTAAGGCTACAAATTTCGGTCTTTCCGTGTTTTACAGGCAAGGTAACATCTTCAAATCTTCTTTCTTCATTTCATTTATCCTTTTCTTTGATTGCATTAATCTCATGCATTTCTCTATAATTGGATACACTATGCAATTAGCTATGATGGACAGAACTATTTCATAGATGTTGGCATTGATGTTTCAAACCTATGATGCATGGATACTTTTGTTTGGTTGGATACTTACATCTGGGGCAAATTTACAATATTAGGAACAACTGTCGTGGGTCGGAGGCTTTTCATGTTCTGCTTAATGCTATCTCCGGTTCCGGTGGTTCCGACGATGTTCTCAGGTAATTAAATATTAATTACTTTTTTTTATTATATAAACTCTGGGTTTAATAGCACTGGTCCGGTGGTCCCTTTATTTTTGGTAGTATTAAATCATTCTGGACAGCTTTCCATTCATTTTGCTAACGTTATTTACTCAATTTTCAACATGATTCTTCCTTACACATATCCGAGTTATGAATATGCATACAGAAATCCCGAATCTGACTTTTACAAATTACAAGATTGTCCGTGATCGGTGTGGGATACGGGACACGTTATTAGACCACCATCATAGGATGAACGGCGGGCATTGGAAATGAGAATCTTTTAGCAGAAGTATAAGCTGAGATAAACATTATCTATCCGCCAGGGATTTGAAGCCGTAGAGAGACGCTCGACGAAGAGACACGGGCAGAGGAGAAGATGATAGCAATGACATACAAATTCCATCCAACCTATTTTCTTCATCATTCCGAAGGTAGATTTTTTAATCACTTATGGTTTAGTAAATGTGTAGGAAAACCCGTGATAACAGCTATATATAGAAAGGTGAAAACAGTTCAAATTTCTACAGTTTGAATATATGCATCGCATGGGTTTCTATTATATTTCCTTCTACAGCTACTGAGCTACAGAAAGGTGAAAACAGTTCAATTTTCATTTAGGTATTACAGTTTTTAATCCACATGCATTTATACTATTATATATATTTAAAAATAGTATTTCATTTGATTTGTGAAAACAGTATTTCCTTTGCTTTGTGAAGTTGCTTTTGTCGATGTCAGCTTTGTTATTTTTTGTTTTCCTTATTGTTCAATGTTCTATTTGCACACTTCATTCTATGTAACGTTACGTTCTCCCGTGCATTGCACGGGTTTCATACTAGTATGGATATATTGGGAAGAAAAGAAGGAGGATAAATATGATAAATTCAAATTCAATATTAATCTCTATCTCTGCTATATATAACCGGTAGTTTTGAAAATTGTTTGTTTGAATATTTAGCAAAACAAATGATCCGAAAGTGTAGTGTGATCATCATAATAAAAAATTGATGTAAAATTATTATATGCATAATCTATTTTATTTATCTGCTCACTTAAAATTTTCAAGAATTTGTGTCGGTAACTTTGTGTATTTTGTTGTGAAACTATCAATAATACTCAGATATATATAAGTTGTAAAACTATTTTACCCTCAAAAAAAAATTTAATTTCTTTTTTGATATATTAAAAAAAAACTATTTAATTTGGTCTTTATTTCAAAACTATTTTCTTTTGAAACTATACATAATGTAAGAATATTATGTTTACGCACTCACACGCGCGTGCCTCATACCAACGTTTAAAAATACCATATTAATATTAGAATGACCGGGATACAATAGGTAGAACCCTAGCTAATTGCACACTATTAGGTGGAAAATAACTACAATGCAATAGAAATTTTACTGAAATTGCGGAAAAAAAAAAAAATAATAGTAGTAGACTACTCCCTCCTCCTCTAGTCCCTCCTACGGTCCTACCCATATCATCAAATATAATATGGGAAATTAGGGATAAGGACAATATCCTAATATATTATTAAGAACAGACAACTACATATTTTTTATAGGGAGAAGACAATCATTGCATAATTTTTAGGGGAATGAGGAGAAGGACAAAATATTTCATCAATTGAGTAGAAGACAGTCTTTTGAAACTTTTGCATAAAGCGACAAAACTATTTATTCATTTGTCGAAATTCACTTGTGTTCAAAATTCATTGCTTAAATTCATTTGCCGAAATTCATTATCGAAATTCACTAATTTTCAAAATTCATTGTCGAAATTCACTAATTTTAAGATTCATCGTCGAAAATTCATCATCAAAAATTCATCGATTTCGGGATTCATCAAGCGAGATTCACTTATTTTCTGGATTCACCGTTTGTCCTTACCGCTATAAAATTATGCAATTGTCCTTCTCCCTATAAAAAATATGTAGTTGTCTCCGTTATTTAAAAATATTAAGATTAAGTCCCTATCCCTAATTTTCCATAATTTTTATAAGCGAGAAGACAAACAAATGAATCCTAAAATCGGTGAATCTCCTAGTGAATCCCAAATCGATGAATTTCGATGAATGAATTTTGACAATGAATCCCAAAATCATGAATCCCGACAATGAATTTTGAAAATTAGTGAATTTCGACGAATAATTTTGGCGAATAATTCAAACAATGAATTTCGAACACAAGTGAATTTCGATAGTGGATAAATAGTTTTGTCTTTATGCAAAGCTTACAAAAGATCGCCCTTCTACTAATCGATTGATGAAATATTTTGTCATTCTCCTCATTCCCCCAATATAATAACCCTTACACGATAACGCTCCATCTCCGAGCATTTTGACTTGAGTTGAATTCAATGAAAATCTCATCTTCAAGTCATTACATTCATATTCAACCTTTCTTCTCACCCGACCTAAAATCAACTTATTAAACCGCCATCTGCATTTGATTTTGAAATGCAAATCCACAAGGAAATTCGCAATAACGCCTGCCGTGTGCTCTCCCATACGCCGAATAAACCTCGACTTTTGCAATTAAAGGTGTTTGACATCTTGGTTCTTGTCGGAAATGATCCAACATTATTGTCTTTGTCTTGGGAAAAATGCGTTCATCATCTGTTTGAATAGTGACAGATTCTTCAAAATCACTGTAAGACATGGTTATGCTCTCGCCGGGATGAGAGAACAAAATCCCGAGGCTTAAACCGGAGGATTGGTTTGCTGAATAATTGATACGACGGCGGTTGCGGATTGAATTTGGATTTGAGGGAGGTAAGGAGAGCAATCACCAAAACATGGGATAAACATAAGTTTATATATGACAACATATCCGATGATGATAAAAATAGCATAGCTTATACAACTTTTTGCAAAAAACTTAATTAGGATTATCCTTGGCTTCTCTGGAAATGTTATTGCAAAGTCAGAGTCGTCTGGCGCCGTGGAAATGCCTCTGCCGCCACCGGAAGCCCATCATCGGTATCAACATTTACAACTGAAGAGAGATGGCGATGGCGAATCATAGCATGAAGCAAAATATTAAAAGGCAAATAAATGAAACAAAGAACTAACAGAAAACAAGATTATAACCACGAAACCAACATCAAATGCGGTGTCATCGTAGTAGCCGTAGGCCCGTAAAGAAACGATGCCCCGCCAAATGTCATAAATCCTGTTACCAGGAGAACCATGGATAGAAAACATCTATCTTCACATTTTTAGTCGTATTTCTTGATCCAACATTTCTGTTTCTGTGCGGGCTATCAGTCGTCACCTCTACCTTATTTCCGGCTGATGGGTTATCCATCATAGTCAATTTGGTTGAGCAAATTATCTATGGAATAAAAATAAAAAATAGGTTTTTTTTTCGGGAAGGCTTTAGTATCTTTAGGCGTACAAGTATATATATATATGGGGATGTGAGGTGAAACAATGGTTTAAAAAAACGTTGCATGAAGAACGGAAGAGGTTATGATCACTGTACGTAAATTTAGGAAGTTGGAGCAACAAATCAAATTCAAAATGTAGATTTAATGACTGCAAATAATTAATCTTTTTATGATCATTTTCTGCTTTATGATTTTGTAGTGCTAACCTAATGTTTCATTTAGAAATATCTTTTCCCACCAATTTTTATCTTATCACATGTAAATTTATTTCCAATTTAAATCCTTATTTTTTTATTTTACGCGTTCATTCTCGACCAAAGTTTGGTTAACGAATGTGACACATTATCCATACTGAAAAATGGTCGAATATACGTGTTGAGAGTCCACACCTGGTTGATTCTGGACCATCTTTTAGTTAGAATGTTTGAAGTTTTCCAAACTCATATATAGTCGAGCATCATTTTGACCAATATTGAAATCAGAATACTTTACACATTCGTAATATAATTGAGTCAAGATAACAACAACAATATAAGAAAGACCACTATTAATTCTCGATCAATTTAGACATGCATTATTAAAAAAATTTCACTCAATTTTAGTCAGAATGTCTTTCTGACCGGTATTAATTGAATATGAAAAACATTCAAAATTCTGACTAGAATAAAATCAAGATAATGATCGTATTCACTCAAATGGGTCGAAATTGTTGTTATGCTGAATTGACCATAAATCACTGAATAGTATATATTTTCCGACTCATTTACGGTCGAATGATCATCATGTGGAATATCCAAACGAAACTCACTTCTCGCTCTTTCTTGTAAGTGTAAAAGCAACATTGGTGTGAAAAAATAATCAAACATTTAACACTTACATTGTGTAGAAGTACTACTATACACCCCTTTCTAAATAATGCACGTTATAGGTAAAATTAATAAATTGTCTCTTCATATGTCATTTTAGAATATCAATGTTGTCATTTTCTCACATATTACTCCTATTTTATTACTATCCAATAACCTTTTCTTTTCTTTTTTGACTTTAAAATCATAAATGAAGAATAAGGGAGATAGAAACTCATTAGAAACATGATTTTTTAAATTAGTTAAGTGTTTATCTCGTGGAATAATTTAAATCTATCTGATAAGTTGTAACCAAATTTGAACCCTCGTGTTAGAGCACTTGCAGTAGATACTATTTAAAAACTCTATTGTGGAGATTCCACATGAAAAATAACACTGCAGCAGATACTCTTTCTTTTACTGTAAACTACAGATTTCATCTCATCTTGGGATTATGACGGTAAACTACAGATTTCATCTTGGGATTATGTATGTATGACCGTCTCGTTGCTGAGCTCTTAGCACTTATTCTCTCACTACACTATTTAATCATTACTTTATCAATATAATATTTTATTAACATTTCTCTCACCGATTTCAATACAACATTTCAATTTTATAATCATTATTTGATGTATTTTATTTTACCTTTTCTTTCTTGTATTCATTCAACCTCAATGGGGTTCACTCCCCCTAGACATTCTTAATTTCGGCGAATTTAGCAGACATTTCTTAACATATACTCCCTCCGTCTCGTAATATAAGTCTTTTTGGCTTTTTAATAGTGTCCCAAAATATAAGTATTTCTCATAAAACAATACAATATTAAATGCATTGTTTTCACTTTGACACTAAACAATGTAATATTATTAGCTAGTTCCAAAAAACAATACAATATTTTGCATTGAAATATTAAAAACAACTCATTCATTATGCTTTTTTAAATCATGTGAAAATGGCCAAAAAGCCTATTATATTACGGACTGATGAGTATAATGTTCGTCTTTTGCCCTCAATTTTTTTTTCTTTTCCGAACCTCTGTCTAGAAAGAAAATAAAAAGGGTGGGGTTTAATTGTTTCAGGTGCTCTAAATCATAGATTCAAGCAGCCATTTTGAAGAGCACGTGACATCGAACGTTTTTTTATAGTCTTTTAACAGTTGCATTGATTAAATATTGATGAGTATATATCAGAATACCAAACATATAGATATATTAAATAAAAAAGAAGGAAAGGAAGGAGGGGATGTAAAATCATAAGAAACAATTATAACTTAGTATGACAATAGATTAATTGTCTCAACAAAAATAAAATAAAGTTGTTAAGACAATTCCTATTTGATACTAAGGATAATCACCTACACATGGTAAAGATCGAGTTCCAAACATTTTGGCATGAGTTGCATTTGATGAAAATTCCAACTTCAAGTCCTTGCATTGATAAACCACCTTGCGTTTATTTCTACGTAAAATTAACTTACTATAACTCCATTTGCAGTTGCCTTCATACTGTAAATTCACATCAAAATTCACTATCTTCCCTCCCATATGATCACCCATATTCGTCCAAGCATCCACATTCACATTCAAGACGTTCTCATCTCTCGGTTTTTGTCGAAACAACGTTAACATTGCTGTCTTTGTAACACGGTATTCGTCTTCGGTTTGACGTGTGATGAATACTGCAAATTCGTGGTATGAAACGGTTATGGTCTTGCTAGGATTCGAGACGAGTATTTCCAGATTCCAACGAGCTGTATCCGAAGAATATGTTGCGTCTTGAATTTGGATTTGAGAAAGGTAGGGATAACAATCACCAAAACTGGTGATTGTTATCATACCAAATGAAAGAAGGTGTATTATCATCATAAAAAAAGCATAGGTTATACAACCAAATATAAATAACTTTGGATTATTTGACCTCAATTCTGTAAAAATGGCGCAATTGGGCACTGGTTCACGACCAGATGATAATGCCATTAATTAGAAAAGTGAAAACGAAACCACTTTTGGAACTTAAACTTTGCAAGTGCCCGACTTATGTCAACAAAAAGCAAACACAATTTTATCTTAAAGAAAATGAAAAAAAACGCATATTCGAAATATTTGGGATATTGGTAGTTTATGTTCAAAGGCAATGGCGAACAACAACAACAACGCCGACGAAGAAATGATCAGCGGTGGATCAATTAATGCTACACCAAACCTGGAGGTGCAGAAGATGATACGCTTTTTTGTAACCATATGTTTGATGATAATGGGATGTGCGTTATTTGATTTAACATTGTATATTCAAGTCTATACGATTCCCGACGTTGGGACGAAGATATTTGTGTCTACCTTATATATTATGGCTTTGTTTTGTGATGTATTTGCCTTATCTATGTGGCTTGAGGCTCTTCATCTCAGATCTCAAATCTCAAATGACCTCGGTTGCAAATGCTTTTTAGTTGAGTAGTAATAATATCATAACAATGTGGTTTATGCATAGCTTATGTAAAAGCTTCATCCATTTTTTAACAATATATATTTCCTTTTTTTTTTTTTTGGCAACCTTATTCAATATTTCCTATATCACTCAATAAAATTGGATTATTCCAGTTTCAAATAAAAAAAGGTTTTTTCTTTTTCTTATTGCAAAATCTAAAAACATTCCTAGACCTTGCTCAAAATTCTCGTGACTAATTAAATTTTTACTTGTAGTGTTTTACGGATTCCGACTTCTTAAACTTTATTTATTCATATGAATTTGACTTTATATCTTCTAAGAAATATAATTTAATAGATGAATATGGGACTTGTGTAGTTGTGTTATGTTGATCTCCATTAAATTAGAATTTAAGTTCTTCTCAAAATAAAATAAATATAATTTTTTTAAGACTTTAAAAGGATCGTATGTCGTATTGTGTTTTTGTCCAGAAATCTTTTTGCATTTTAGAGTAAGCGAATGATGGAAACACTGGTATGATGTATCTGTTTCATTTCATCACATAAAAGAAATTGTCAAAATATATTGCGGGATACTTAGTCCTATCCGATCCAATCATGAACATTCGGGTGTCCTGATTGTCGGGTCCCGACACCTACCGGATTTGGGATATGGAGGAAAAATGGTTTCCCAAGTCTTGTCGGTTGGGACTTGGGTTGAAGGGTTGAAGGGTTGTAGGACGCGACTTGATTCCACCCGCACATCCTTGAACCCTAATATTCAAAGTGTTTTTGGCTACTTTTCGTTATAAAAAATAATTAATATTGTAAGTGTTTTTGGCTACTTTTCATTATAAAAAAATCAAATACTTCCTTTGAAAGCTTTTTTTTTTATATTTTATTTTTTAGTTTGAGTGATGATGAGAAATTTGAAAATCAGGTATAGTGAGGTGTATTACTTCTTTTGTAGGAAATGTTTTTCCGAAATTGTAAATAAGGTATCCCGTCGGTAATAAGTACCCCCTCCCTCCGTTTTTTTATCTTTCACATTTTATAATTTACTCATTTTTTATTTATCTGTCATTATACACTTCCAATGCATCATTTATTATTTTTTCCTCATTTATCAATAAAATATTTACATCTCTAATAAAAAAAAATACATTTCTTATACTAAAAACACATTTACCAACAAAGTATTTACATCTTCAATATAAAAAATACATTTTCAACACTATATTTGAGACATATTAATTACTTTCTTAATTTATGTAAATCTTCTCTCTGCGACATATATAAATGGGGTAATGAGGCACAAGGACAAAAGTATTTACAAAATTAGAGAATATGACAACTTTTAAAAAATGTTGCATAAAGGACAAAATTGTAGTCAAAAAGACCAATATACCCTAATTATAAACAAATCCTGTTGTGCATCATTCACGCCATTGCCGCAAAATTAGGGTTAGGAAGTTGAAGCTCTCACTTTCTCTGCGATTTCCAAAACAAGAGCGGAAATCATCACAAAAATTGGACGCGAATTCAGGAGTACGTACACAATCGTTATCCCTAATTTGCAACCATTTATACTCAATCGAACAGACTTCGAAGCTCTACAATCTCAGATAAGCTTGAAATCTGCAAATTTCAATTTCTTCAAAAAATTAGGGTTCGAATTCACCTTTGCATCTTCCTTTCATATGTTCAGGTAACAAAACGAGTGAATAAATTTCTCGAAATGGCGAAAACAAGATCGAAGTCAGCTGGGAAGGAAAAAAACTTATGGAACAATTACTAAGTAAGTACTAAATCGATGAATTCACTGCTCTGTTTCACTTCGTTTACTAGTCGAGATTTGAGATTTCTGTCATTTTGATTGTTTTTTTAGTGAACATTTACTCAAATTCACTATAATATGCATTGAATGTTTGTCTCAGGTACATTATGCAGCAAACAAGATCAAAATCAACTGGGAAGGAAAAAACTGATGGAACAATTACTAAGTAAGTACTAAATCGTAGAATTCACTCCTCTGTTTCACTTCGTTTACTAGTTGAGATTTCTGTCAATTTGATTGTTTTTTTAGTGAACATTTACTGAAATTCACTATAATATACACTGATTTTTTACTAGGAATCATGGTGATATTGTTAGGAATTTTTATTGCAGCAAGTTTTAGTACTCACATTCGCTGCTATGTTTCACTGAATCTACTGGATGATAAATCTATCAGTTCGATTGCTTTTCTCAGTGAGAAATCAAAAAGAATTATGTTTATAAAAATGAATGTATACAAAACTGTATTCATTGTATATTTTGTGTGATTTGTGCAACATATATGTTATAACGTGCTTATGATATTCACTAAAATTTGTTGTAATATGAATTCACTTTGATATAATATACGTTCACTTTTTTACTTGCAATCATAGTGATGTTGTTATGCATTCACTGTTTTATGCATGTCAGAGATATATGTACAAAAAGTCAGATTCACTAGGTCAAGAAATATTAATGGAAATTCACTTTACCATTTTATTCACTGTTTACATACATTCATGCTGATGTTGATTAAATTCAAAAAGTCTGATTCCTTACTTGTCATCCCTAACTACTTTAGCTTTAACATAATTGCTTATCATGATCATGTTTAACTAGTTTCTAGCATTTAGGTTCCTCAAAGTTTGATTTACTAAGAATATTTACTACAATAATAATTCATGTAATACACAATTAACACCTTGCCATCAGAGCCTTTATTTGCCCACTTATTATGTGAAGATTGGTACACTTGTTAAAAATTAATGTAGATAATTATCCTACCCCCGTTTCTCAAATTTTTGTGTTTTAGATCGTAAAACCCTGATTCACTAAGAAAATTCACCGAGGCAAGTATTGAATGTTAACTCGTTCACTTTATTCATTGTTTGCATGCATTCATGCTGAAACTCTTTAAATTTAATTCATTCATTACTTGTCATGCCCAATTCAGCTTTAACATGATTGCTTATCATTGTCATGCTAGCTGATTTTATCACCTATGT
Source organism: Gentiana macrophylla (assembly GCA_026214975.1). Lineage (NCBI taxonomy): Eukaryota > Viridiplantae > Streptophyta > Magnoliopsida > Gentianales > Gentianaceae > Gentiana > Gentiana macrophylla. The sequence continues at coordinate 92,122,730 of CM047815.1, forward strand.
TCCTGAAAGTTTGATTGACTAAGAATATTCACTACAAGGAATATTGGCAGTGCATGCATCTGAATGTCATATTGATGACACAAACTGTGATTCAAATGCCAAACAAATTCACTAACAAAAAAATGTGTTGTCTGCATTGATTTTTTCCAGGTACAGTCAATACAGAAACAACATCTCATATCTATTGGATGCATATAACAAAGATACAGAAAAATTGACAGAAGTCACAGAAAATTATGCGAAGAAACTCCTTTTAAGCTCTTCTTCAAAGCTATTGACGAAAAAGATGATATGTTCCAACAACAAAGTAAAAGACCAAGTTTTGGACAACATCATAACCGCATACGCACTAGAAAAAAGAGGAATCAAAATTGGAAGAAAATGATGTCAGATACGTAGGACTGATATCAAGCTGATTTTTGGAATCATGGATGGCAATTTAAAAGTTGACAAGTACCACGGGAAGAAGGTCAAATCTGAATTTGCGATAGAGTATTCCCAAATGCCCAAAACATCACACCAAAATGATGAAGGAAAAGTTAGTAAAACTTGTGGACAATGAAGACACAACTTCATGGTAGACACCGCGTGAGAGTCCTATGCCTTTTGATGTTTCAGGCATGTTTCTTCACAAACACTGGACAGACGATTGCATGGACATATGTGAAATATGTGGAGGACTTGGACACAATGAAACACTACGATTGGTCTTCTGCCATCTATGACACACTAATTCAGAGCCTTGAAAAAAAGAGCAAAAAGGCTCGTACAGTGATTGGATGCAATAGTTCACTCTTGGTAAGAAATTCTAGGTTTTTTCCAAATATTTCTTATTACATGTGATTGCATATTAACAATTTCTTATTCTATTGTAGTATTGGATGTGTGAGCATGATAAAGCAATGAAGCCAAGAAAAGAGGAGGATCCAATGAAGCATCAAAACCAAGAGGACACAACTTCAATTCAATATTCAGGAATTCCAAGGTGCACAAAGTGGGACTTGAGCACCTTGAACAAATTTGTGAACACGGCAACAATCATGGCTTTGCCTAATCAAAGTGTAAGAACTGCATCTCCTATGCCAAAGAAAATTTCATGCCATACATTTACATTCATTCACTGACAAAATTCACTGTTTTAAAAATATATACATAGGTCATATGGATTGAATTGGAGCCTACACCAGCTGAGCTACAACTGATACCGGATTTGACAAAGAATCTAGTTGGACATGATTCAGATTTTGAAGATGACATACCAATGCAACAACTCAAACTCAGAATCAAACTCCAACCAGTGGCAATGCATGAGAAAGACAAAAATGCACAATTCATGGATGAACCATCTAAAGAGGATTCCCTACACATAACACAAGTTGGAAGAGCAAAGAAGAAATGACACCTATCATTCGAAGAAAATGCATTTCATGGATGAGGATCCATTTGAAACAGAATGTCCAAGGCATGTTGGAGTTCAGGAACAAAGAAAGAGATTCTACCGAGAAGACACTTAAGGTAATTACCTGCCTAACAATAACATGAATTCACCGTAATAATTCCCGTGTCATAGAAATCATTTCATATATTCATCTCATTTTGTCAACAGTACCTTCTTATTCACTATCAAATTTCACTGTAGTTTGAGATCCACTATTGATAATCACTCACTGGTCTTCATTAGTGAATCTCATGAAAAATTGCAAAACACATGCATTTTTTCCAGCCAATTGTTTTACTAGATATACTTTTATAACATACAACATTTCATGAATGTAGGAAAGGGATGATAAGGCAGAACGTTTGAAAGCAAAAGTTAAGAGGATGAAGAAAAAGTTGAGAAAGCTGGAGCGAAAAGAGCATGAAATAAGCAAGCGGAAGGAAGAAATCAGAAGAACTGAAGAACTGAACAGTGAGCTGCTTGTCAAACTGAAAAAATTTGAGGAAAGGGAGAATGAGATCAAATCCAAGATTTTCAATGAATTGGAGGAGGTATTCAAAGGTGTAGTTGATGATCTGAAAAAGAAAATGCTGGACTTTTAGCTTCACTTACTGATGCTTTAATAAAAGATCACAATCTTCAGAAACATGTAAATGAAATGAGATCAAGAATGGAGGAATTTGAACAGCAGATGAGAAAGAGTGGTGATGAAGGCATTGAAGAGATCAAACAACTGAACAAAAGTCTGATAGAAAAAGTGAAGCATCTTGAGGATGAGAACTGCACAAAAGAAGCACTATTTCTGAATTGAACTCAACCGTGAGTGACCTACAGAATAGATTGAATGTGATCGAAGAAATGAAAAAATCGTATGAGAGCAAAATAAAGGAACAACACACAAAAATTGATGCTCTTCATACAGAAATTGAGAATGCAGCAGTGCATGCAATGACACAGCAATATGGAAACACAGATGCTAAGCAAGTACAAAAATCTGTGAAGCAAAGTTCACGTCTAAAAGCAATAAAAGAAAGGAAACGAACAGTAAGAAAGGATGATGACTTTGTATATCCAGAAGATAAGAAAAGAAGAACTGAAATTCTGGACTTGACAAATGAAGCTGCAATAGAAGATGTCCAAAGGATGGAAAAAACTGTGAAAGTCAGTTTAAAAAAGAAGAAAGCTGGTTACACATGTGGGGAGAAAATAACCGAAGAAGCATTTCAGTTGTTACACACAACAATGAACAAACATGGAAGATTGTAAGTAACAGTAGTTAACATATTTCTGATTACATTTTATTCGGTTTATATGATAATAAAATTGTGTGAACAATGTTTTCAGGGGGGAAGTATGGCGGACATTGAGAGTGGTACCACAATCACCGCCCATGACATGGTGAAATTACTAGAGGATCGCTCATTGCGCATAAGGTAAACAATTTGATCTAACTACTTTTCTACGACAACATTCCAAGAAACCAACTAACAAATGACATGTACATTTACAGGTTATCGATGCATTTGCAACAATGCTAAGCAGAAATGAAGAAGTCCGAAACGAATTTCACATATTGCCAGCATCAACTTGGGTGAGATCAAAATTTCTTGAATGGTCGTTATAAGTATTCACCATTCACTTGCAATATACACTGAAACATTTACTGAAAATCAGTGTGAATACATTTTTCATTTGTGTATAATACATGACAAAAAATTGTGATTGATTGCAGGCGTACTGCAAGAAATATGAAGCAACTGGGAACTACTCAAATCATTTTGTCGATAGTATGAAACCACATCTCGAAAAAGGCAAAAATATTCTCATTCCGTTGTGTTGTCCAGGTGTGAAGAATGAATCATATCATTGGATATTACTCACATTTGCTTCGGGTGAAGAAGGAGAATGGCACATGTACAACTCATTGGCTAGCCGAAAAGGTGTTGTTGACCACTTTGGGAAAAATGCACTTGACATTGTAAGTATTATTTGTATTTGTGTTGTTAATATTACAGTAAACATTTCTATACTGTGGAAATATTATGGTTAATATTAAATAATATTACATTGAACACGTTACATTGTAACATGTTACTTATGTATCAAAGAGACATATTAATTGTATTAAATAAACAATTAATATGTCCTAAAAGTCATAAAGTAACTATCTTTTGTCCTATTATGTAATAGCTTATACATAGCCGACTCTAGCATTTATTCTATCCGGCTCTAGTTACTTTTACTTTACTAGCTAGGATCCTCTATTTTATTTATTTATACTCATTCTTTCAACATGAATAAACAAGTTGAAGTTTACTCAAGTATTATTACTTTCTCAAACTCTCTTCATGGTAGCAGAGCCTTAAACTCCTGAATCCGCTGCAAACTCTCAGTACCCTGCTGAATCAAGAATGTCTTCATTATCTGAAGCTTCATCACCCTTAGTTGAGTCCCAGCTGCCTCAGCAGACTGGGGTCACTGAAAACCACTCTTTTACAAATCACAGACTTGATGGCAACAACTACCTGCTGTGGTCAAGATCTATGAAAATGTATATCTCAGGCCAGAGCAAGATGGGATATTTGTCTGGTTCCAAACCCGCCCCTGCTGGAACCGACCCCAAGTTTGAAGCATGGGATACAGAAAATAACCAAGTCATGACCATCCTCACGAGGTCAATGACAAAAGAGATCAGTGAGAACTTCATGATGTGTGAGAGGCGAAAGGAAATGCAGGACAATGCCGAGACCTTTACTCAAAAAAGGACAATACATCTGAGGTCTATGACCTTGAAGCTTAAATCCAAAATTGCAGGCAAGGGGATATATCTGTAACTCAATACTTCAACCAACTATCTAGGGCATGGCAACACCTAGATATGTTGGAAACTCACCCCTGGAATGATGTTAAGGATACTGCCCTTTATAAGGATATTATTGAGAAAAGAGAGTATTCAAATTTCTTCTTGATCGAATCCTACTCTTGATGATGTTAGAGGAAGAATCCTTGCCACAAAACCTCTCCCGGGTCTCAAATCCATGTTTGCTGAGGTCAAACATGAGGAAAGCAGGAGGAAAGTGATGTCCTTGAACTCCCTGGCCGACAACCTGCCAAAGTGCTACCTGTGGACCGTCGGGAAGCTCTTGAAAATCTTGAGACATCCAGGAAGCCTACTGATAGAACTGGAAAGTTGTTCTGTGAGCACTGCAAACGCACAAATCACACCAAGGACACTTGCTGGAAGCTACATGGCAATTAAGCCCAACTCCTCCAGGCCTACCAGGGAAAGTCAGGGCATGCATGTCAATGAAGAGGAGAATGATAACAAGTTGAATGCTCAGTTTGCTGCATTCAAAGCTTTCCTCACCCAACAAAAAGAAGGTAGTCCCTCTACTGACATAGCTACTCAGGCTAGTGCAGGTAAATTCTACTCTTCTATTAGTAATGAAACATGGATTGTTGATTCTGGGGCCTCCTCCCATATGACTGGCAATAAAAACCTCATAACTCAATTTATGCCATGTCATCAAATTCACAAAGTTAAGACTGCTGATGGATCTATCTCGTGTGCAAAAGGTTTTGGAACTGTTAAACTCACTAATAAGATATGCCTAAAGGATGTCCTATTTGTTCCAAACTTAGACCGCAATCTCATATCTCACAAGAGAATAGCAAAAGATTTGAATTGGATTTGTTGTTTTTAATAAGAATCGGTGCACTTTCCAGACCCTTCTTCACGGGAAGTGATTGGGAGGGCTAAACCACCGCTCAGATTGTATGTAGTCAACCTGCTGAAGACAAAAGATCGAATCGCCTCAGTGACTGCACTTCAACCTTAGACAATATCATGTTATGGCATTATAGACTAGGACATCCAAGTTTTGGTTATTTGAAGTCCAGAATTCTGAATTATTTAAAGGATGTAATGTCAATGATCTTCAATGTGATATTTGTCAATTTGCCAAACTTACCAAATCTGTATATACCAAACTGCCTTATGTGCCATCCACACCTTTCACTTTAATTCATAGTGATGTATGGGGACCTTCAAGAGTAAAAAGTATAACAGGAAAAAGGTGGTTTGTCACTTTCATTGATGATCATACTAGGAACACATGGTTGTTTTTAATGAAGGATAAATCTGATGTTGGAACAATTTTTCAGGAATTTTACAACATGATCTCTACTCAATTTGACACTAAGATCAAGATCTTAAAGACTGATAATGCACTTGAGTACTATGAGTCTAACCTCAGTAATTTCTTGATGAATAAGGGGATTGTCCATATCAGTAGTTGTGTGGAAACACCTCAACAAAATGGGGTTCTTTGAGAGAAAGAACAGCACTCTTGGAGATGGCTAGATCAATCATGTTCACCACACATGTTCCAAAGTATATGTGGGGTGAAGCTATATTAATCGCCACTTACTTAATCAACAGACTTCCCAAAGTGAGTGTTAGGCTTCAAAACTCCTATCCAAACCCTCACGACCACACACTCCTCGCCTCATCTTATTTCCCAATTGCCTCCAAAAATCTTTGGTTGCACTGTATTTGTTTATATCCATGCCCAACACAGAAGAAAACTTGATCCCAAAGCTCACAAGTGCATTTTCCTAGGATATGCAAAGGGCGAGAAAGGTTACAGTGTTATTCTCCTTCGAAAAGAGATTTTACAATTCTATAATTCTTTGAAAGAACTCCCTACTACAAAGAAGTCCACTCGAGGCGATCAACGATAGAAACCGATTGAAATTGACCTAAATCCGTTCCTCAAAGAAACTCTTAACCTCAAGAACCTCACGACTCTCGGCCAGATCGAACCTCAAAGAACTCCATCGACTCTCGACTCATCGATCCTCAAAGAACCTCTTGGGAACCAGAGCTTCTATCGACCCGAGCCTCACGATGCTCGGAAACCATCGACTCTCGACTGCGACATTGATGATATACCTATTGCTATTAGGAAGGGAAAGAGATCTTGCACTCTCGATCATTCTATTCATAATTATTTATCTTATGATCGGTTATCACCGCTTTTTCCATGTTTACACAGATTTGGATACTCACTCTATTCCTAAGAATATACAGAGGAAGCTCTCCAACATGATAAGTGGAAGGCAAATTGTCAAAACCGAAATGATCGCTCTCCTGACAACCATACACAGGACCTCACCACTCTCCCACATGGAAAGAAGACACTCACCGTAAGTGGTCGCTCACTATCAAGTACAATCTTGATGGTAATATTGACAAATACAAAGCTAGGCCCCGGTTGCAAGGATTCACTCAAACATATGGACTTGACTACAAAGAGACCTTTGCACTGTGGGCAAAGTTAAACACCTGTCAGTGTATCTTGATCTCACTTGTCATCCAACTTGATCGCCTCTCCACCAATTGGATATCAAGAATGCTTTCCTAAATGGTGACCTTCTTGAGGAAGTCTATATGAATGTACCTCCTGGTTTTACCAATCCTCACACTCAAGGAAAGGTTTGTAAATTGAGGAAATCTCTATATGGCCTAAAGCAATCCCCAAGAGCCTGGTTTGGGAAACTCACTCACTGTGGTTAAAGGCTGCTTTGGATATCATCAATGCAACTCGATCACACCATGTTTATCAAGACCACTAGCCATAAAAGATCTATTCTTATTGTATATGTGGATGATATCATCCTCACCGGTGATGACTCTATTGAGATCCGCAATTTGAAGACTCTACGGCAAAGGTTTTTCAAGTCAAGGATTTGGGCTATCTTAAATACTTCCTTGGTATGGAATTTGCAAGAAACAAACAGGGGTATCTCTATCTCTCAAAGGAAATATGTCTTTGGACTCTTGAAGGAAATCGGTATCTTTGGGATGCAAACTCTTTGTATCCCCAGTAGACCCCAGTAATACCTCGCTTTGCATGGTGACATTGCCGTCGAAAGGATCAATATCAAGGACTTGTAGGAAACTCATTTATCTCGTCCCATACAAGACCTGATATTGCATATGGAGTCGATCACAGTTAGCTTGATTCATGCATTGCCCTCTTGAGCAACATTGGGATGTTGTGAACAGGATCTTGAGGTACCAAGTCCACTCTGGCCAAGGCTTACATTTCACCAAATCTGTGAGAGATCTATCAAGGTTTACACCGATGTCTTGATTGGCTGGTCATCACACGTACGTAAAGATCTACTACAAAGCATCGTTTATGTATGGGAAATCTTGTCACCCTGGAGGAGCAAGAAACAACCTCATCGTCTCTGGAAGCAGTCTTTGTCGGCGAACTCGAGGCACTAGTCTTGGGTATCTATGAAGCTCTATGGAAAAAGTGTCTCCCCCGACTTCAACTTCAACAAATTTCTTCAAAGAACCTATCACACTCTCTTTGTGACAATAATTCACCTTATGCATGGCAGAGGATCCGATTCATCATGATAAAATCAAACATGTTGATATTGACAGACATTTCCTTAAAGAGAAGATCGATGCCAAGATCATTCAACTTCGTGATGTTCCTCAAAGAGACCAAAATGCCGATATTCTCACAAAGGCAATTCCACCGCTTATGTTCAAGCTATTTTGAGTAGCAAACTTGGTTGTACTAACATATACAACCCAGGCTTGAGGGGTGTGGAAATATTATGGTTAATATTACATAATATTACATTGAACACGTTACATTGTAACATGTTACTTATGTATCAAAGAGACATATTAATTGTATTAAATAAACAATTAATATGTCCTAAAAGTCATAAAGTAACTATCTTTTGTCCTATTATGTAATAGCTTATACATAGCCGACTCTAGCATTTATTCTAGCCGGCTCTAGTTACTTTTACTTTACTAGCTAGGATCCTCTCTTTTATCTATTTATACTCATTCTTTCAACATGAATAAACAAGTTGAAGTTTACTCAAGTATTATTACTTTCTCAAACTCTCTTCATATACTAATCAAATGTGTTAAACATGTGTTAATTTTCAGCAAAAATACTTGTGGAAATGCTTATGTCCATCCGGTAAACTAAAAGCCAAAAAAATCAAGAAGGTTACAAAGCTTCCACAACAGGGATCGGATACGTAAGTATTATTCATTAGACTTTTGATTCATACATGTAATGGAAATAATGGTGACAAGTTTAATGTGAATGCCAAAATTTTGCGTGAATGATCACGCAATATATATCATGTACTACATCTACCGATTGCACTTAATCACCAATTGACATGAAATGGAACAACGATGGAGTGCAAGATTTCAAAGCTTTCTTAGTAAATAGTATTACATCTAATAAGATGAACATTGCAATGTTGGCAAACATATACATTAATGTGTAGATGCCAAGGATCTACACAACTTATCTTCATATTAGCACAAACATCACTATTAATGTGTATGCCAAGTGAAACCTATTGCTTATTTTCTTATGTCTCGTCCTAAAATGACATGATTTGAATTATCAGTGGACAAGATTTGAATTACAAGGAGACAACTATTTCAATCAATGTTTACATATTTCAATTATTAAGTATTCTCTATTCTTTTTGTCTATTGGTTGATTAGTAAATGTATAATTTTGATTCATAAGTTCAGTTACTACAGTGTTACTGTGAAAAATTCGTTTGTTTGAAATTCATTGTTAGTTAGTCAAAAATTCACTTTTAATATTCACTAGTGAATTTTGACAGTGAAACTCATGAAAAGTGCTGTAACAATATAAAACAAACTCTCAAAACAAAACATAGTTCATTACAACAAAAGTTTGGTGAATTTTTCATCAATTTGGATTGTTTGCATGCATTCATTTTGTACATAACATATAATACAATAATGCACACAATGCTACAAACACAACAGGAAAGAACATTCAAATAAAATACATAAAACACAAAGATATAATTCATAGACTTTGTATGGGACTTGGGGCCTACAAGATGTACAGAGCCACAATGTAAAATATAAGAGTCAATAGATAAGTCACTCAATTAAGAAGAACAGTCGCAAAATAATAAGCACACACTAAAATATGAAAATGTCTAGAATAGCAGAGTTATACTAATGAATGTCATCTACATCATAACAGAAGCAACACATGTCCTCTGATTATGATGCCCCAACTTATGGCACCGACCGCACATCATTTCCCGTTTGGATTCACCTCGAGAAGGAATTCGCCTCTTCTTTGGCCTTCCAGGTTGCCTCTTTGAAATAGGAGGTAAAACAGCAACATTGGAATCCTGCGGCTCATAAACCAACGGCAGCGGATGGATTGCAGATTCATAACAAGCAGCATATGAACTCGAACGGAATCCAACATCAACAAATTCATGCAAGGAGACCAAACTTTCATTATACAGCCTACCGCATGATCACATGGGTAACCATTCAATTGCCAAAACTTACAAGAACAAGTAAAATTCTTAAGATCAACCATACAAGATAGCGTTGAATGCCCTTCAAATACATATCCACTTGAATTGATGATAATCCAATTCTTAGATGCAGCAAATGAATCTGCTAATATCTTGTCAATACTTGGGCATATTGCAGAATTCCATGAAGCACAAGCGGACCTACGTTCTACAAATAAATCCAATGGATCTCATTATGTAAAAATATACAAGAGCATTGAAAATACTTAAAATAAAAAGCAATTAAACAGAAACATACCAGAAATTTGATTCATAATCTTCAAGCGCAGAGCATCAATCATATTACATATGGGTAATTGCCTCTCTTTTACAACCCACGAATTAAATGATTCTCTCTTTGCACTTGAAGACATTTCACCATATCGCATGCCTTTAAAATGAGCATTCGTCCATCTTTCAAGAGGCGAGGAGGTAAAGAAATCATCTACAATTGTCTTACCTCTTGTAACATAACACTCATCAAACTATCATATAGATCAACTGTTGGTGCATAAGCACACTTTCGCAAAAGATAAACCATACGCTTCTTAAATCCCTTGCTGAATCTGGAACCTCTAAATTTGTCTTTCAAATTCAACTTAATATGAAAAATGCAAAATCATGGTCTGAATCTGGGAAAACAATAAGCCTGAATTCTATTAAACCAGTATTTCTATCCGAAATAAACGTAATTCGCCTAGTGGGATCAACTATGTTCTTCAAATTCATAAAGAACCAATGCTAGTTCTCAGTATTTTCGGAGTCAACAACCGCAAAACAAACAGGGTACAAGCCTAATACAAAAAGAACAGATTCATATAAACACGTCAAGTAATAAAGAGAAGAAAGTAACACACAAAAAAACAGAAAAAAAAAAAAATGAATAAACCAACAACACAACTCTAGACATAGAATGAATACAGTACCTTGATCACCATCTTTCGCAACTGCCGACAAAAACTGAGCTTTAAATTGCGTTTTCAAATGAGCTCCATCCAAACACAACATTGGCCGGCAATGCTTAAATCCTCAATGCACGACCATGAAGCGCAACAAACACCCTCTTAAAACGACTTGAAACCTCATCAACTTCCAATACCACATAAGAGCCGGGGTTCGTTTCACGAATCTTTGACACATATGAATTTAAAAAATTAAAAGATTCTTTCATGTCACCAAACAGAGCATTCTTCGCTTTTTTCGATACCGGTCCAAGAATTGTAATATGAAACAGTGCGACCATGATTTGAAAAAGCCGACGCTTAACATCAATAGGCTTTATTGAGGGATCATCACGAACTTCATTACAAACCAAATCACAAACCCTGAACTCATTCGATGCCCTTTGAAAGAACGCGATGACGTACCACATGTATGTAACTCATGCATCTTCTTAACATAAAAAAAAATCCATTAATAATTTCCTTTTTCGCACTAACCATCCAAGCACAACCTGTTTCATCCTCCTTTGCACACACTGCCATAATCCTCTTTTCATCATTCTTAATGTATATGAAATCAAATCCACTGTGAACAGACATTTTACACAATGCTTTGCTAAATTCTGTTGCTCCACCAACAAATTTTTTACCAACACATTCTACACACTTATCCCAGTTGATAGACAGTTGCATATTCTCCTTTCGAGGACAAAACGTAGGAAGCAAATTGATCTCCTCATCATCGATTCGATAATAGATGATGATGCAACCGATTCAATACTAGTAGAAGCCACGAGGCTTTCCACGGTAGAAGCATTTGTAGAAGCATTACAAACAACATATGCCTGTACACGTGATGCACTGAACGAAGCAGACACGGACAACATGATTTCAACATCTTCATTATTGAAGAGAAAACAATTTGCTTGTTCAGGTAAAGAATAATACAAACTGATCATATCTTCTCTCAATGAACTCCATCTCTCACATATACGTAGCTTAATACTACGTAGAGTATCAAATTCTTTGATTTTCAAAACACATGACTCTCCATTGTAAGTACAAATAAGAAATACCATCTTCAAAAACCTACACAACAAACGAATTAAAGAAATTCAGCAGTGAATCAGATTATTTCTCATAAAACACAGAGTATATACAAAACAAACATCAAACGAAGCATGAAGAACGAAATAAACTTAACAAGCTCAGATTTATGTTCAAATCCATTAGGAAGATTGAAATTTAACTTATAAAACTCAGAATTCTGTTCCACTATTGAGGTAAAACATGAATCAGAGAAAATAAGCAGTGAATCAGATTATTTCTCATAAGAAACACACGGTATTCAGAAATTAAACATCAAAGTCGGGATCAAGAAGCAATTAAACTTAAGAAGCTCGCATTTATGCTCAATTTCATTAGAAGATCGAAATTTAACTTATAAAATTCAGATTTCGGATCTCTAATTCTTTTGAACAGTAACATGGAAAAAAAATTCCAAAACATACCTGATGAATAGAGGATCTGCAGAGAACGAATCCTTCCAATTAGATGATCGAACAGCCGAATTAGGAAACGAAACAATGGAAGATTCACGATTGAAGTCCGTCGGTGCAAATTTTTTTCTCCGACATTCAGTTTCTTCGAAAGGGATAAAAATGAGCCGACGTTGAGTTTCTCTTCAAAAGCTGAAAGATAAGAACATGTTAAGTAAGGACAATTTAGTCATATAATTTTAATTATGTCATTTAGCCTATAAAAAATATTAACTAGGACTGTTAATTAAAAAATATATGAAAAATGTCATAATCCTTAATTTTCCTTACATAAAAAAACGGAGGGAGGGAGTATGTGAAATTCAATTTCATGTCGGTAATATGGACATAAAATAGGTTCTTCCCGTCAGGAGGTCAAATGATGATTATGGACGGGAAATTAATAGATATTTCCCCTCGTTACTTTGGACGGACATATTTCCTGCCCAAAAATACCTATTAGAAATATACATTTCCTGCCAAAAAGTTAGGGCTGACCAAAATAACCAGTAAATCAATCCAAACCAACACCGATCCAAGTCAATCAGAATAAACCAAACCAATAATAAACCAAAGGAATTCGTTTGGTTTGGAACCAAATCGAATTGCATTGAATTGGTTTCGGATATTTTTAATTACATCCAATCCAATCCAAATCAAACCAAAAATTTTATACATTAATTATATACATTATACTCATTACTCAATCGATCCAATATAACCCAAATTTTTTTTATCATTTTGCTATGTTTTTTTGGTTGGAAGATACTCATAGTGTTTTGATCATTTTGTTGTGTCAATATTCAGTCTTTTACTTTTTTAATGTAAATATGTAAATCAATAAATGATATATACGTAAGTATGCAACTATAGATGATTGGTTGCAGCTGAATTATATTGTAATATGTTGTTACTTGTTAGTTGTTTTAAGTTTTTTTTAATCATTTTGGTTTGTAATTTATTTTAGTTTGGATTAAGCTATTTAGAGCTTATGTAAGAATGATTGGTTGTCGTAATTTTTTTTTAAAGATTAAGCTTCAAAAAACCGAAAACCAACCCAATTCAAACCGAAATCAATTCGAACCAAACCGTTGGGTTGACTTCGTTTTGATTTGGTTTAGGAAACGAATTATGACGCCCAAACCAATCCGAGTCTTTCCAAACCAATCTAAACTTACCCCTACCAAAAGTCATAATTTCAAATATCCACATGACAAACCTATTTTCCCTTATAGGTGACGAGAAAAACAATTTTCCTACTTACCTTATTTTCGATTTCACACTATTTTTCTCCTATTTCACGCCTCAAAATATCATCTCCCCCAAATATCACGTCTCAACATTCTTCATCTTCTTCCAATAATCAATGATTTGGCATTTTTCACGACCATTTTTGAGAATTTGGATTTTAGACAAGAAATGGGTATTTTGCGCCGGTATCTTGGACTGAAATAACATTTTCTGACCAAAATACCGACGGAAATACTTATTTCCCGTCCATAATCAACCAATTTTGACATTTAATTTTCACGTGGATATTAGTAAGAAAAACCTAAAAGATAATGATTAAAGATGCATCTTCTTCATAGATCATTGTTTGATTACATTACACAGTAGAGTAGCAATACTGCATATTCATAGCAGGAGAAAATAATAGACTAAATCCAACACTAGAGCACTACTAACAATCAAAGAAATATCCACTGCCACATGGCACATTATTAGAACACCAGCTAGACATTTACTTCTATATAGATGGACGGTCCAGATTAACTTGAATGGATGGTGTAGATTGATCATTTCTCTCAACAGCCCCCTCAAACAAAATGGTGCAGTTTCTAAATTGAGTTTGCTTCTAAACATTGAGAAAGCTGGATGAGGCAGTGCCTTAGTGAGGCAATCTACAATTTGGTCTGAAGAATGTACATACAGAACCTGTAACTGTTTGGACAACACTTGATTTATTACAAAATGAACATCAACCTCTGTATGTTTTGTTGAGCTGCTAAAAAGACTTGGATTGGATCATCTTGAAGGGTGTCCTACACCCATGGTCACTGGGAAAAAAATTGAAGCCAAAGCAGGGCACTCCATTTTCGAACCCTAGTATCTAACCCTAACAAGGCCAGACATTACTTTTGCTGTGAATTGTCTTAGTCATGTGAATTGTCTTAGTCAGTTCATGCAAGATTCCTACTCAGAACACTGGTTTGCTCTAAAGAGGTTGCTGAGATATGTTAGTGGTACTTTGGATTAGTGTCTGCATTTCAAACCATCTTTTGAACTTAGCTTGACAGGTTTTACTAATGCTGACCAGGCAGTTGACAGCTCTTTAAACAAATATGTGGGAGGCTATTGTGTGTTTCTGGGTGATTCCTTTGATATCATGGAGCTCGAAAAAAAAAGGTGAAATCAAGATCGAGTACATAATTAGAGTATAGGTTGTTTGAGAGAGGACCGGTCAGTCTGCACTATCCATTCCAGTCAATATGGACTATTCACATGTATAGAAATAAATGTCTAGCTGGTGTTGTAATAATGTGCCATGTGGCAGTGGATATCTCTTTGCCGTTAGTAGTGCTTAGTGTTGGCTTTAGTCTGTCATTTTTTTCTTTTAACAGGAGTAAAATAATTTTATTAGGTCTAGTAAGGCCTAATAAAATCCAAAAACACAATATCCAAAACAGTACAACCTTAAAAAAAACACCGAATCTAATCGAACTACATGGTCCAAACCTAAACGAACTACATGGTATGATAATTAAAAAGAATACTCTTCCAACTAGTCTACTCAATTAAAAGATTAGTATGTTATTAGGTAAAATACAGGATTTACCCAGCTGACATGCTTCACAAAATTTGCACGATATAAAAAAATCAATCCAATTACATAAATAAGAAATATTCTATAAAATCTATAGAGTGTATGATTTAAAATTTGTTTTAAGTTGATTGACTCAATTTAAACGCACGACCCACAGTTTTTACCCGATGGGCGCAATCGTATACTCTTTCCCCCACCTAAAACGACTGCTTAATTTTGGTCAAATCAATTTAACTGCGAGTCCACCTCAAGGAAATGCGTTTGCACGTATTAATCATGGGTTGAATTCGGTGGTTTTATATATCGTCTATACAGACAGTGTTCGGAAAGACATGTCCTGGTGGTGTTGCAATGTGTATAGATAAAATAAAATGGGAGAATTAATGTTCTATGGATCCAACTATTAATTATGACATTTCATAAGCTGTGTCCCAAGATTTGCGAGTATATATGTCAGTTGTCCCTATTTCATGCAAAGACTTAGTTGGTTACATGATTCTTGCTTTAACAACTAGATATTTTTTTAACATCTTTCTTAGTTTATATATTTATTTTTCCTTAGGATTCATGTTGTTAATGTTTAGAATGTTAAAATTTGCCTTATTTCGATTTTCATTTGAATTTACGCACAAATATATTTTACAGACGTGCGCGACATAGTATCCAGTAATTTACTTTGTTTACTTTACGGGGCTAACGACGACACATTAAGAGAAATTTTTATCATCAACTATAAGAGCTTCAAACAGTGAGTTACAGTACCTTCATGTGCAAGATCAGGCAAATTCTTTCTCGTTTCCTTGTATTTGAAACGATAAAGTTTTTGAGTTCAAAAAATTATAAAGATACCATTGGTATATTTTTGAATGATCATCAATTTTACTCCAGTATTTTTATTAGGATAAATTTCTAGATCTGTCACTGTATATTAGAATATTTATGGTAAAAAGGTTGTGGAAATTTCGATTACTTAGCAAGGCAGTACACGCCTTACAAGAATTGTTATGGGGTTGCACTGAGGTTTAGTAAATTCATGTAGTATAGTAGTATATGATATTTTTAAATATTAAATGTCTTTTCTAATTTACCAACATGACCACTGATGTAAATTGGAAATAACGGTGCTTCCTACAAGCTAATTATTAAATTATCTAAATTTGAAACATTGTTACTTAGTAGTATACTAATAAACACGTTTCATAATTGTTTTTGTATAGATTTAATCGATACGTACTATGGCATCCTTGAGTATCTAACATTCTTCAACTATGGTTTTCAGGTGTTGCTAAAATTTGACCAGTCTGGTATGCTGTGGAATGTAAGATTTGTTCTCTACGTACGTATTAGGAAAAGCATTTTGAACTCTCTTTTTTTTATCATCATTTAGTGATTGTAATGTGGCACATATGTCTATAATTTTATATTATTGTATGACCGAATGATCGAGTTTTTTTTCTTTATATTTTGCTAATTTGAACTAGTTTAGGCTAGTTAATTACTCTATATTATCGATTATATGAATTGGTGTTTTATCATATGATGTATTGCGATTATGTTGTACACAGTTTATTTATATAAATAAGTTTGTAAACATAATTGAAAGTTCATAAACTAAGATCGTGTTCGTTTGTTTAAAACATGAATCATATATATATATATATATATATATATATATATATATATATATATATATATATATATATATATAATAATATGTGTTAACATGTTTATTATATAGTATGTATATATTAATAACACACATTTTCTCTCCTTGAATGAAGAAGAAGATTATGTACGTTTCTCTCCTTGAATATTAATAACAGTTAGATTTTTTATGCATGGTTCACATAAATTTCGTCTGCTTTATATTCAATATTTCCTATATCACTCAAAAAAATTGACCGGTTCGAGTTTCAAATTAAAACCCCCGGATGTTAGCTTTACAACGACGAAACAATCATGATATTTAGACTCTAAATAAATATATTTTTTTTTGGCTAAAACTCTAAATAAATGTTATATGAACTTGTAAGCACATTTTGTTAGATTTCCGGAAAAAAAAAAAACTCCGATGCAAGTCTATAATAAAGAGTAATATGATAAATTGTTTTATATATCACAGCCAGTAACGGTCATCTTTGTTAAAGCAGTATCGAAACAGCAAGTTGTACACTATCAAGTGGACAAAAATGTACACAGCAGTTTTATCTCTAGTCTCTAAATTCTGTTAGACAGTTATTAGATATTTTCAGTTAGTTAGGAAGTTAATTAACTAGCAGTTAGGAGTTGCAGTATTTATATGAATACACTGTATCAGAAAGCCTTGTACTGAATATGATTCTTTAATCAATGAAGTTCATTTTACAGTTTTTCAGCTTCTTCTTCATTCGACTTTAGTTCTGTTCTTATTCCTTCTAGCTTTCATCAGATTGTATGAAAGTTAACATGGTATCAGAGAAATAAATTCGTTTCCGCAGTATTTCCAGTTTTTTCTTTGAAGTTTGATTTGTATTTCTTGAAGTTTCGAAGCTCCTTTAATGGCTGCAAATCAAGAAATAATACCTGCAGATTTAGTTTTACATCCGAATGAGAATCCGGCTTTAATCTTGGTTCAACCACCTCTTGATGAGCACAATTATCACAGCTGGAAGGAATCTATGCTTACAGCTTTGTCTTCCAAGAACAAACTTGGAATTATTGATGGTTCGATCGAGCCCTTGCTCCCCACACATCCAAACTATTCAGCCTGGAGGCAGTGCAATAGCATGGTCAAATCCTGGTTAGTTAATTGTGTTTCTAGATCTCTTGCACAAAGTATTTTGTATTATCGAAATGCAAAGGATATTTGGGATGATTTAGCGTAGAAGATATATGGGGTGGAGATACTTATACACTATCTGATATTGTAGAGCAAATTCAGAATACTAAACAAGGAAGTTTATCTGTTTCTCAATATTTTGCCAAACTGAAAACTCTTTGGGATCAAGAACTTGTGTTAACACCTCCCCCAGACTGTGATTGTGGTAAAGCCTGGTTCAAGAATTACAGTGAAAGACAGTATGTCATAAGATTTCTGAAAGGATTAAATGAAAACTTTGCCACAATTCAATCACAAGTTTTGATGTTAGAGCCTTTACCTACTGTTAAGGCTGTGTTCTCTATGGCTATTAAGCAAGAAAAACAGTTGCACTATGGTAATAATGGGGGTAAGGTACTTGAGTCTGCAGCTGCTGTTTTTGGTATGAATCAAGATTCTTCAGATCAAGTTGCATTGGCAGTACAGGGGCAACGCAACAATGCTTACAAAAAGAATTTTAATAATGGAAGCAACAAGCCACAATGCTCACACTGTGGAAAGATTGGTCACACAGTGGATAGATGTTACCAGAAACATGGATTTCCACCTAATCTTCAAGGTGGAGGCAGAGGAAGGGGTGGTAGGACAGGATTTCATTCTTCAGCAGGTGGCAGAACAGGATACAATTCTTCTGCAAACAATGTTGTTGCTGAATATTGGACTCAAGAATCTCAGGATGAAATCAAACCTGATCCTAAGGCTCCTATTACTCAAGAGCAATATCAGCAAATTTTGAATGTACTTGGAGCTGCCTCAGATCATAAAACCTCTCTTGTCAATTCTGTAGTGATGGCTTCCAACTTTGCAGACAATGGAGGTATTTCAGAAGGAACATGATTATATGATTGGATAGTTGATTCTGGTGCAACAGATCATATAATCTTCAACCCTTCACTCTTTTGTTCTTGTCATTTAGTATCAGATTCATCAGTCAGTTTACCTAATGGGAAAAATGCTAAGATTTCTCACATAGGGCAAGTTAGAATTAACAAGAATCTGGTCTTAAATCATGTTTTGTGTGTTCCAGATTTTACCTTTAATTTGTTATCTGTTAGTAAGCTGATTAAGTCTTCTGGTTTTTCTGTTAAGTTTCACTTGGACTGCTGTATTGTTCAGGATCTAGTGACTATGCAGAAGATTGGTATAGCTAATTTGGTCAAAGGGCTTTATATACTTGAAGCTGACAAGTCTTGTTATTCCTTTGTTGTACCTGATGTGACCTTGGTTAAGGAACATGTTAATAAGGATGATCATGATCTTCTCTGGCATTACAGATTAGGGCATGCATCTAATCAGAGATTACAAGTGTTACATAAACATGATGAAGACATTGGAGTACCCAGAGATTCTATATGTCAGATTTGTCCATTAGCAAAACAAAAACGTTTGTCTTTTCCATTGAGTACTTCTGTAACACATGATCTGTTTGAATTAGTGCACATGGACATATGGGGACCTTATAGAGTGACAGGAATACATGGTCATAGGTTTTTTCTTACTATAGTAGATGACTATAGTCGTTTTTGTTGGGTATATTTGTTGAAACATAAAGGAGAAGTCAGACCTCTTATACAAATGTTTTGTAATATGGTTCTTACACAATATAATAAAAGGGTTCAGGTTCTTAGAAGTGACAATGGTCTTGAATTTCAATTACCTATTTTTTATGCTGAGAAAGGAATTGTTCATCAGAAAAGTATAGTTAAAACACCACAGCAAAATGGTGTGGTAGAGAGAGAAACATCAACATATTCTTAATGTAGCTAGAAGTCTCATTGTTCCACTCTAATATACCGTGGCATCTTTGGACTTATTGCATTCTTCATGTCTTTAACTGTCGATAAACTTGATACCTTCCCCACTTATAAAGAATAGATCACCTTATGAGTTGTTATTTGGGGCAAAGCCTTTATACACTAATCTGAGGGTTTTTGGTTGTCTATCTTATGCTTATAATATTAATAATGATGGTGACAAATTTGCAGCAAGAAGTATCAAATCTGTATATTTAGGCAATGCTCCTAATGTGAAAGGCTATTGTATGCTAAATCTTCAGACTAGACAAATCTTTCTTAGCAGGGATGTCCAATTTCATGAATTAATTTTTCCTTACAGACAGAATGGTAGGATTGATCAGAATGGTATGGAGAGCTTTTCTTTACCTATTTTATTTACTGAGGAAGAAAATTCTCCAATACACACACCTCATGATTCATCACATGATCAAACACATGATCATACACAACAAAACACAGACACACCTGTTTTTACTCCTGAAGAGAATCAGGACCAGGAGCAGGTTCAAGTTCCAGTGGTTCCTCCTGCTGAAGTCAGGAGATCCACTAGGCCTAAATCTACTCCCTCTTATCTTAATGAGTATGTATGTGGAAATGCCACTTGCAAGACTACACCACATGACTTAAACAAAGTAGATACTTTATCAAATTTGTCTTTATCTTACAAAAACTATGTGTTGAGTGCACAGATTATTACTGAGCCAAAAACTTTCAATGAGGCAGTCAAACATGAGGAATGGAGAAAAGCAATGCAGGCTGAACTTGATGCTCTACACAGTACAGGAACATGGGAGATAGTTCAACTTCCAAAGGATAAAGTTCCTATAGGCAGTAAATGGGTGTATAGAGTCAAGAGACATGCAGATGGAACTATAGAAAGGTTCAAGGCAAGATTGGTTGCAAAAGGGTACACACAGCAGCTAGGTTTGGACTATCTAGACACATTCTCCCCTGTAGCAAAACTTACCACAGTCAGGACTTTATTGGCAATTGCATCAGCAAGAAAATGGAATTTACATCAACTAGATGTAAATAATGCTTTTCTACATGGAGATTTAAATGAAGAAGTCTACATGTCTATACCACAAGGATTTCAATCAAAGACTGAGGACTCAGTATGCAAGCTCAAGAAATCTTTATATGGCTTAAAACAAGCCAGCAGACAGTGGAATATAAAATTAACACAAGCATTGCTTGAGAGGGGGTATAGACAGTCAAAGCAGGACTACAGTCTGTTTGTAAAAGGCTCAGATGACAACTTTGTTGCAGTTTTAGTTTATGTAGATGATGTCTTGGTTGCCAGTCCAAATATTAAACATATTCAGGATTTGAAAGATTTTCTGAACAAGAAATTTGGCATCAAAGATCTGGGAGACTTGAAGTACTTTTTGGGGTTAGAAGTAGCAAGATCAAAGAAGGGAATTATGTTGTCTCAAAGAAAGTATTGTCTTGAATTATTAAAGGAGTATGGATACTTAGATTGTAAAGCAGCAAAAACTCCTATGGACACAACAATAAAGCTGCACAGCAAAGATTCAAATCCTTTACCATCCAATAGTTACTACAGATCTTTAGTAGGCAAGCTGCTGTATCTGGGAATTACCAGACCTGATATCACTCTAGCCACTCAACAACTAAGCCAATTTCTTGACTCACCAACAGAAATGCAGCTTAAGGCAACACACAGGTTACTTAGATACATGAAAAATTCACCAGGACGAGGGATATTCTTCCCGACCACTTTGGAAACATGGAACTAAAAGCATATGTGGACTCAGATTAGGCGAGTTGTGAGGATACTAGAAAGGTCGGTGATGTGTTTTTCTGTTTTCCTAGGTGAATCCTTAATCAGCTGGAGATCAAAGAAGCAAACCACAGCTTCAAGAAGTTCATCTGAAGCTGAATATAGAGCAATGGCAATGGCCTCATGTGAGCTGCAATGGTTGTCCTATCTACTGAATGAATTCAACATTAAACAGCTCAAGCCAATCCCTCTATTCTGTGACAATAAAAGTGCTATTTACATAGTTGAGAATCCAGTGTTTCATGAGAGGACAAAACACATAGAAATAGACTGTCATGTTATTAGGGACAGATACCTTTCAGGGCTTCTAAAACCATTGCCAATACCATCTCATCTACAGCTAGCAGATCTTTTTACAAAACCTTTGGACAAGACCAGGTTCCATGATATGCTGTCAAGTTATCCTATCTCTAACATTTACAGGCCTGGATGTACAACTTGAGAGGGGGTGTTAAAGCAGTATCAAAACAGCAAGTTGTACACTATCAAGTGGACAAAAATGTACACAGCAGTTTTATCTCTAGTCTCTAAATTCTACATTGACAGCAGGTTATTAGATATTTTCGATTAGTTAGGAAGTTAATTAACTAGCAGCTTAGGAGTTGCGATATTTATATGAATACACTGTATCAGAAAGCCTTGTACTGAATATGATTCTTTAATCAATGAAGTTCATTTTACAGTTTTTCAGCTTCTTCTTCATTCGACTTTAGTTCTGTTCTTATTCCTTCTAGCTTTCATCAGATTGTATGAGATTGTATGAAAGTTAACAATCTTCAACATTGATCACGTTGGAATTGAATCATTATTCATTTAGACTCATCAATACTTAACAGTACAGATAGTCGTTGTGACACAACGATCGCTAAGTTGTAACAATATCATTAGTGTATAATAAAAGTCCTTTATGAAAAAGCATTTTTGAAATACATCCGAAAGAATAAATCTTGAGTACCTTGTCAAAGTTAATAATAGTGAAATTTAATCTCAATTCGTCGTTCATACAACATACATAGTAAAATGTTTTATGTATACTTTGTGTTAATTATAAATTATTATTATTATTATTATTATTTTTGCATCTATTTACTGATTATTATGTACACGTGTTATGTTATTAGGTGGTTTATACGTAACAGAAAGGGTGGGTCTGGACGTACGTATATGCATTTCAGAAATTTTACTGGATTTGCCTCGCCTCTGACAATTCCGTTACTGGCGTGTATATTAAGTAGACGTAATTAAAATTTAAAAAAAATGGAAAATTAATTCACTGTTCTTCTATAAAACCCAGCACCCATATCCTAGCTTGAACCCTCATCATATTGCAAGTTAGGCTAGCTAAATTTCTGGAAGAAAATTATAAAAAAAAAAATAATTTCTTTCAATCTGTAAAGATGAAGGAGGATCTTCCGCTCTGGGCTACTATCGTTGGTATTGTGCTTTGTGGAGCTGCGATGAGCTCTAACCTCATCTGGTATTACATTCTACTCAAGAAGGTTGAGGTATGAACGTACATGCTAATTTGATGAGTTGATGTTACAATTATTCTTCTTCGATCTCTTTTGATATATGCTGAAAATTAGTTTAAGGATGGATTTTGTTGATTTGTTTTTAATTATATATATAAGGGTCCTCAAGCTTGGTATATGAACAAAAATTTCTGGAAAAAAGCTTCACCCTGGAGTTGTGTGGTCGTAATCGTGGTTACCAATGGCTTAGTTGCCATTCTTCAAACAGACTCCCGTGAAGCCAAATTTTCAAATGGAGTATGTGCTGGTTTGGATCTGGCCGCCTGTTTTTTCAGTATTGTGTTGACGAGCAAACTCCTTCTACATGATCCAAACTATGGCACTGGAGCTGGGTTTATCTGCAACGTTCTTTTTACCGCATTCAAGGTTGCTGCTTCTGTCCAGGTTTACAAACACAAGGATACCTCCTGGCAAGCTTTTGGAAGCATGGCAATGCTACTGGCCATGGGTTCTTTCATACCTGTATTGCATGATTCACTACTACAAAAAAGCATAAAGATCACGGTTTTTAAGTGTGATATATTTACATTAGTCACGGCTTCGAAAGTGCGGCATATTGAGGTGTGACATAAAGTCATTTTAACTCAATCACGATTCTAATCATGATCTATTATAATAGTTATCACACTTAAAACACGCGATCTATTATAGTTGGTATCACACTTAAAAACCGTAATCTATTATAATTTCATCACATTTAAAAACGCGATCTATTATAGTTGTTATCATAGTTAAAAACCGCGATCTATTATAGTTGTTATCACACTTAAAAACCAAGATCTATTACAATTAAAACACATTTAAAAACTGTGATCTATTTTAGTTGTTATCATACTTAAAAACCGTGATCTATTATAATTTAAATCACACCAATAAAAGTGTTTTTCTTTCAAAAACAATATATAAGCACACATATTTTTTTGTTTTGTTGGGACTCGAACCCCTGATATCTCGGATTAACGAGCCACACTTATTACCACTAGACCGATGTTTTCTTTCTTCCAATTTTTGACCACACTAAACTAAAATCTCATTATAAAATATCATATTATTTTAATCACAAATCAAAACTCGTGATTGATTGATTTTTTGTCTCATTTTTCCTAAAACCGTGATAATAAAATTGTGATATATTTTAGTTGTTATCATCTTAAAACCGAGATCTACTATAATTTCAACACATTTAAAAACGTGATCTATTTTAGTTGTTATCACACTTAAAAATCGTGATCTATTATATTTGTTATCACACTTAAAAACCGAGATCTATTATAATTTCAACACATTTAAAAATCGTGATCTATTTTAAGAGTTGTTATCACACTTAAAAACCGAGATATATTATAATTTCAATCACACCTAAAAAGTGTGATCATTCTTTTTTCAAAACGAAATAAATGCACACATATCTTTTGTTGCCACTCGTGACTTCGAACCCGATACTCCTGGATTAAGGAACCACACTAATTACCACTGGGATGATGCCTACTATATTATCATTTTCGACCACACTAATCTAAGATATGATTATAAAATATCATATTATTTTAATCACAGTTAAAAACCGTGATTGATTGATGTTCTTGTCTCGGTTTTCTTAAAAACCGTGATAATAAAAAAGCGTGATCTATTTTAGTAGTTATCACACTTAAAACCGAGATCTATTATAATTCAACACATTTAAAAACTGTGATTTATTTTAGTTGTTATCACACTTAAAAATCGTGATCTATTATAGTTGTTATCACACTTAAAAACCGTGATAATAAAAACTGTGATCTATTTTAGTTGTTATCACACTTAAAAACCGAGATCTATTATAATTCAACACATTTAAAAACTGTGATTTATTTTAGTTGTTATCACACTAAAAATCGTGATCTATTATAGTTGTTATCACACTTAAAAACCGAGATCGATTATAATTTCAACACATTTAAAAACTGTGATCTATTTTAGTAGTTGTTATCACACTTAAAAGCCGAGATCTATTAATATTTCAATCACACCTAAAAAAGTGTGATCATTCTTTTTTTTCACACCTAATAACTGTGATAAAAAATTTAAGTGTGATATATATACATTTTACTTGTCTCGGTTCTTATAAAAGTGTGATCATTATCTTTAGATAAGTGTGATCTATATCCCTTTTCTTATTAGTGGATATAATTTGTTTCACTTTTTCTATAATTGTGACAAAAATATAATGAATTCAGTCACGGTTTAAAAATGAGATTAATTGATATAATTTATCTCGTTTTCTCAATAACCGTGACAAAAATATCATACCAATTTAGTCACAGATTAAAAGTGTGATAGTTTGGTATAATTTATCTCGTTTTTTCAATAACTGTGATAAAAATATCATATCAATTCTGTCACTGTTTTAGATGTGAGATTGATATATATAATTTATCTCGCTTTTTTAGAAACCGTGACAGAATATCATATCAATTCATCACGCTTTAATAATGAGATTGATTGATATAATTTATTTCGGTTTTCAATAATCGTGATGTAAAAAAAATCATATCAATTAAGTCACACTTTAAAAATGAGATTGATTAATGTAACTTATCACGCTTTTTCAATAAGTGTGATAGAAAATTTCGTAAGTGTGATATAAATATTTTCGTTGTCTCGGTTTTATTGAAACTGTGATTGTTTTCATATCTTAAGTGTGACCTATGTCTTATTTTGTAGTAGTGATTTGGTAAATTAATTTTATGTATTTCTATTAATTACATTTTCGATTACTATGATTATCATATATATATATATATAGGTACTAATTAACTAACCAGCTGTTTTAATTGTATATTTTGTATGCGATCAGGTGGAAAAGTAGCGAGCGAGACAAATGCATGGGCAGAAATGAAGCTAGATTAATATTGCAGGGTCGGTCTATCAAATGTTTTTGCTTCTTCAATTTCCGATTCCTAGTTGTGTAATTAGGTAATTAGGTTCTAATTGCTTTGTAGTAGTTTATTATGTTAATTTACCTTGTTTTTGTTTTTTATATTTCCATCAGGTAACATATATATATAATCGAAGATCCAGCAAGCAAATGGGCAACAACTGAAGTATAATTAAAGAGGGTGTCACCGTATCACTTAATTACTAGTTATTTAATGCGTGTTTAATTTAGAATTTCCTTTTCTTTCCCTGTTCTTTTCTATCCTTCCTGTTTAATTGTCAGCTATATTTTCAATTTCTACATCTTTAATTTGTAGACCTTCAATTCAAACAAAAGGCCGGGCCTGTGTTTATGTGTTTATCTTTATGAAGATTAATGTCAGTGTTTTCAGCATATATGTATGCACTTGAGAATTGAGATACAGTTTATTTGATATAATTATGTTATTAAGATCGAGCAACCATGAATTTGATGGATAGAATGCCAAAGCAATTTCGAATGTAACTATTGACAAATATAATCATAATAATTACACATATTAATTAACGCGTAATTAAGGTTATCACCAGGTAATTATGATACATAAATAATACTCCAAAAGCCAATTTATATTCTTCATTCATGTATGTTCTGGCCCGCTGTCCTTTTAACGGGTTCCATATCTATTTCGTTAATTAGTTTTGATCATATAATAAAATATCTTTTTATTAGTTTTATTAGTTTCTTGGGAAAATGAGGGAGAAGGACAAAAATATTTCATCAATTGAGTAGAAGGACAGTCTATTGAAACTTTTGCGAAAGAATAGACAAAACTATTTATTCACTGTCAGAAATTCACTTGTGTTCGAAATTCACTGCTTAAAT
Source organism: Gentiana macrophylla (assembly GCA_026214975.1). Lineage (NCBI taxonomy): Eukaryota > Viridiplantae > Streptophyta > Magnoliopsida > Gentianales > Gentianaceae > Gentiana > Gentiana macrophylla. Next base: position 92,149,653 of record CM047815.1, read on the forward strand.
TCACCGCCAAAAATTCATTGTCGAAATTCACTAATTTTCAAAATTCATCGTCGAAATTCACTAATTTTCGGCATTCACTATCGAAATTCATTTATCAAAATTCACCGATTTCGGGATTCACCGGGAGATTCACCGATTTTAAGGGATTCACTTGTTTGTCATTCTCGCTATATAAAATTATGCAATTGTCTCATTCTCCTTATAAAAATATGTAATTGTCTCATTCTTAAAAATATTCCAGATTGTGTCTTTATCCCTAATTTTCCATACTTTCTTTACGGACACGTCGATCGATTCATGTATTAAAGACCCCGCGCGACTCATCCTCAGGTGGCCACGTGGACGGCTTCTTTGCCTGACACATGGTTTTTTTTAAAAATCTTTTTTCTGGTTTTCTATTTTTAAATTTTTTAAGTTGCAAAATAAATATGTTAATTGCACACCGATACTCTAATACGCCGCTTACCACCATTACTTTAACACATCGATACGACTCGTGTACTAAAGACCCGCTGCCGACAGGTTTTATATATATATATATATATATATATATATATATATATATATATATATATATATATATATATATATATATATATTATACACACATACAATAGTGCTTGTTCTCACACTGAGCAATGCTCTTTTATAAAGAAAAGGTGGTAATTTATTAAAAACTACAATAGCCCAAATATTGCCAACGTGATTAGTAAGAATGTGAGGTGAATGGGGCTCTACTCACTATCTGTATAAAATATTTGTCTTTTTCTCTTAAACGGCTAATTTTAAAATTTAATGATTGGCCACTTCGCCAAGACAGGTTATCTTACTATCGTGTTTTTTTTTTGTTTTTTTTTTTTCTGTAAATGCAGCAGAAATGCTTTTATATATATATATATATATATATATATATATATATATATATATATATATTTTTCCCCAAGTTCATACCAGCCCGGATGTATAAATGCCTGATTAGAGCACATACAATAGTGCTTGTTCTCACACTGAGCAATGCTCTTTTGTCAGAAAAAGAAAAGGTGGTAAATAAGCTACATTGAACTTATTCGTCGTATAAGAATGTATGATGTATTTATATTGTTTCTATCGGCACCACGAAATCACTCACGGTGCCTTATAAATCACTTTTGACAACCATTAAATGTTTTTATTATTTTGAACAACATAACGTAGGTGGAATCGACGACCGTTTGCAGTACGAGCGTCACTAAAATTGACGTTGGAATACCAAATCATTTTTTATATTCTTTAGACCGTTTGACACTTGATTTTTTTCACTAAATAAATTAACACGAGATCAATGTCGTATTCATTAATGATAAGAAAGAGAAATGACGTACAGAAAATGAGTAAAACACATTTTCAAGCTTATTAATGATCTGGAAGCTAAGGCATCCCGGGAGATTTGACCGTGTAGTTATGGTCCGTTTATTATTTTTCTATAATGTTTAATTACGTAAAGTCGAAGCTAAAGGGATCGCATTTATGACATTGTTCTCCGATACATCATTTTATGGGTTTTTTTTTAGGTGGAAACTCCTGATAGGGCTGAAAGAGAAATGATCACAATATTCATGTGTCTAAGAAATAGTTACATATTGCAGAGAATGTGATATGTTTCCATTGCTCTCTTTGTCTTGTGTCTTGAATTTTTTACGATTTAAGCTTACACGATTTATTTCACGTTAGAGATCTATTCTTTCATATTATCATTAGTAATGATTTATGTTGGGTCCGCCGTGCATTGCACGGTTCATATTCACTAGTATTAAGATAGAGAAAGAACAGAGCAAGGGTACACACAAATGACCAAAAATTCAACGACCTCCTTTTGCTAGCTAGGCAGTACTACCTTATATATATACTACTCATTAACCCTTGCATAAATAAAAAAAAAAATCTTTCCAGAAACGAAAGATTTTATTATATACTAAAAACATATTACAACCGGACCAACGCTGGAAAATAATGAAACAAATTCTCGGATCAACACCAAATTTAGAAATTTGACCAAACTACAAGAAAACGAAAAGAAAAAAGATACGGGAAACCCATATCAATCAAATTCAACCTCCTTAAAGAGGATTTGATTTGGTAACATATATAATAAAATAGCCGTTGTTTAAAGAAAATACATGCACAAATATTATTTTTGGCTAACATTATCTCAATTCGACTTAAAACCATTTCTCACCAACATTAATGATATAATATACATACATTAGTTAATGCAAAAATAATTCAATAACATTACAGTGGTTTGTCATTCGAAAAAACGATAATAAAAAATAATTCAACTTCACATGTTCACCTTAAATTACATTGACCTCGAGTTGACTTGAATCACTTCATCTTCGTCCTCTCATCAGTCATTACATGCATCACGAACTATCTCAATCCCTCAAACTTGGCTGCATACTACATAACTGACAAGTGACATGCTTCCGTAACGACTCAAATAGGTAAAGGCCGTACGCCGCACGGTATGTGCATAATCCGTGACAAATACACATGTTAGTCTTTCATCAACGTGATGTCAAGCAAGATTTTCACACAAGTTTGAATTGAATTTGTACAGAAAGATAAAATATAAAAACTTCTCTAGATCAAGAATTTGATGAATGATTTTTTTATTAGTCAACAAGGTCATGGCGGTGGTATATATACCGGGCCGACAAGGTGCGCGACAACCATGTCAATAGTGAAACTTCTTATTAGAGCAACTCCAAAGGCTCCCGGCAAATTTTACATCAAATCATTAATTTGGTGTAACTTTTACACCAAATTTTATCCATCCACTCCGATTGTTCTATACCAAAAAGGAATATTCCATCATAAAATTCAATTACATATTAAAAATAAATGTATTATTATTTAGTTGTACATTTTATTTTCATGACAAATTGTTTTTAGTAAAACTGGTATTTTTATTAGAATAAAATTAATTTATGTTTAATTAAATAAAATATAATAATATTCAATTTATTAAAAGCAAATCTAAAATTATAAAAATCCTACTGTTTTTGGTCCATTTGAGGATGTGTTAATAAAAGGGATCGATTTTGAGGGAAAAAAAATTATAAAAACAGCCGTTGCTAAGAATTACAATTAAATTAAGAAAGGAAAAATAAAAAATTGTCTTCTCCTTCACAAAAGAAAAGGAAGAAAAAAAAAATTGAATAGTAGTTGCCGATGCTCCATTTCCTCCAGCAAATTTGGTGGTGATTTTCATCTTCCCACCAATTTGATGGGAGAAAAACATGCTCATTGGAGTCTGTTTTTCCATCAATTAGTTGATTTGATGCTGCTGAAATTCACCTCCCTTGCAGTTGCTCTTACTAATTCATTCTACAATCTCAATGATAGGGATATGCACCGTTACTTATCTTCGTCATACATAACATGTCGTGTACTGTTACGCATGGTCGTTATACATGGTACCCAGTAGTATACATTATCGCCGGTATATGGCACCCGACTAAGGGCCAACTGGATGCACAAATTAAAACGGAAATTTCAGGATATCAAAATAATGATTTAATCCTAAAATGCTGTGACGAAGTTGGATATCGTCTACGAATAAATCTGGGCCAAACTTATCTAGAGACAACAATCAAGATCTTAGAACTTAAGAACGATGTGGGGAGTTTGTGTATTAAGTTTAGACTGAGTCTCATATTATTGGGTCAAGTTGCAGTAAAAAATTCAGGGGTGTTTCATGTTTTTGTAGGGTTTTGCACAATGTTTGTGATATATGAAAAATCAGAAGAAGGAATCTATTTAGTGCAAATGGGTTTTAGACTTTTAAGTAGGAAGTAAATATAAACATTTTGCGGCAGAAAAAGCATGAGGGAGGGGCGGAGGAAAGCGGGAGAGGAGGGGGTGATCGATATGATAATGGATGAAAAGTGGGCTGGAGAAGATAGATATATTGACGGTGAAGTTACAAATTTGCCCTTGTTTGAATAATTAACTAATATATTAAATATAAATAAAGGGTGTAAATTGAGTAAAAATGATCACAAATTTTACTTGTAATTAAAGGCCAAATCCTACTCTTTGGTGTCTTGTGATAGAAATTTAACTTCCACCAATAAAATCCTACCTGTAAAACTTTCCACCAATGTATCCCTTTGAAAGTGCTGACTTTGTGGTCCAAAAACTTGCACCTGGACCGCCATAAAATTACTGAAAATGATAGTTTAAGGCGATAAATCAAGTAATTAATTGTTTGAGGGTATAAATTGCTTGCACATTAAAGTTTAGGGTTGTAAATTGATCAAATAATTGTTTAAAATTGTAAATTTTAAATGAGATATAGTTTAATGGGGTAAATTGTATTTTTCCCAATAATTTATTATTTAGTTTTTTGCTTTTCAAATTATAGGGCAGTTTTCAGACCACATCACCTCTTGAGTGAGTCCACCACCCCTAATTAACGTTTTACCTCATTTACATCATTTATCATAATATATGATATATTGATCATAATCCTGTAGCCCATAATACTACCTCCGTCCCATAAAAAATATTCACATTTAAAAAAAAATCCGTCCTATAAAAAGTGTACATATAAAAAACCAATACATCATTTAATTAATGCTCATTTTCCAAACATATAACCCTTAGCCTAACATTTATTGTTGTATGTTAATTTCATATTCCAAAGCAAATATTAATTATAAAATAGAGGTATATGTATATGTCTATTTCTACTAAAACACAACACATTAATTAAGTTTTTTAATTGGCGTAAATAGTAAAATGTAAACACATCTTATGAGACGGAGGTAGTAGTATGCCAAGCAATGGGAGATAAGATTTGGAGTTTAGTGTTACCGTAAATCCCATACATGTTCACTGGATTAGAAACTATTGCAGTATTGACATTTTGGTGACTAAAATATATAGTAAATGTATTTTGAGAAATATTTTTTTCATAATGTGGCCGTATTTGGTTTCGGGTTGGATTGAGGTTGAATGGATTCAAAAGAGAGAAAGTAAAATAAAATATAGTAAAATAATAATTATAAAGTTGAAATGTTATGTTGAAATTTATATAGTTGAAGAAATGATTGATTGGAGAATTTTTAATGAAATTTTATATTAAAAAAGCAATAGTTAAATAGTGTAGTGGGTGAATAAAGTGAATTGATTAATATTATTTTATTTATTGATGTTGAATGATTGATGAGAGAATTTATAATAAAATAATAGAATTAATAAAATAATAATAAATAAGATAGTGAAATGAATAAAATATTGAGTTGGATCTAAATAATGATAAATGGATCCAACCCCACCCGAAACCAAACAAGGCCAAGAGACTTGGAGAAGATGTCCTTGGGCAATTATTTTTGTATATACGTAACCTTTACTGTAGATGAAACATAAAATATGTAATACAATCATACCAAAGTAAATATTTATTAGGACAAATTAAATTCCATCAACAGAGAATTGTTTTGAAAAACATACGGATCTGGAGAATAAAGAATAAAATAAAAAGGTTAAATGTATGAAATATTTATACGAATAATTCAGAGTGCAAAATCATAAAGAAACATAGAAGAATATAATGACGATATAAGAAAGGAGGTCCAATTTATTAAATAATAATATGCTAAGCAGAAGCGAGGATCAAGACAACGGCGGTTGTCGCGCAACGAAATGCCACAAATGCGCTGATTCGTCGTTAATCATGTTAAATTTACATCTAATCAATTTAGACACATTATGATCAACGGTGCAGGTCACGGTTGTGTCATTCATTGTGGCACAACTGTTGTACCCATATCATTACTCATTCGAGTATAAGAACCTGAACAGGTTATGGGTTCCCCAAGCATTTTAGCTTCTTTTGCGTTAGATGAAAACGCCATTTTCACATCATTACATTTAAACATCGCATTGTATCTATATCTAGCTAAAATCAACTTACTGTAACACCATTTGCAATGAGTATTAAAATGAAAATTGACATCAAAATCCACCGTAGAGCCTTCCATGTGGTCACCCATATGCGACCAAGCATCCACATTTGCAATCAAGATAGTCTCCTTTCTTGGTTCTTGTCGAAATGGATCCAAAACTGTTGTCTTGGTAACACGGTATTCATCCTCGGTTTGACGAGTAATGAATACCTTAAAATCCCCGTAAGAAATAGTTATGCTCTTGTCAGGATTCGAGACCATCATCGTAACGTTCCAACATGAATTGGAACGACGACATTGAGAAGAAGATATATATGTTGCTGATTGAACATGAATTTGAGGTAGGTAGGGACGACAATCACCGGTACTCGTGATTAAAACAAGGGCAAGTGACACAGAATGTGTAATGATGATAATTAAAGCATAGGTTATACAACCTATAACAATTAACCTTGGATTATTTGCCTTGAGTTCTCTGAAAATGCCAGTATTTAGTTCGGGTGTGGGTGTGGGTGTGGAAGACATCACTACTCTGAATATATGATTGGAGAAAAGGCTTCACTGTAGCTGTTGATCGATTTTGGATGAGAATAATTGAAACAACCTTTACAAGTGAGCATTTCTAAATATGTACCGGCCCCAATATATATATCCTCATCCCATAATATCAAATAACAAAATAGTCACCTAACGTAATCTATTTTTGTATCACTTTTCATAAAGGCTTACTTTTTATAACATTGTTATGTATAGTAACACATTGATCGTTATTAATCACATCATGAAAATGTGTTATTCCAAGATATGTGATTATTTTATCGTATATATATATATATATATTTATTTATTTATTTATATATTTCTCACGTCTACGCAAATACTTGCAAGTATTCCAAGATATGACAATTGTCAGTCATTTTAATCATAATATTAGGGATTAGTTAAGATTTTTTTTTGTGAGGGGATTAGTTAAGATATGAACTAATCTAAATCTTTTGGTAGCTTTTAATTTGTTAACAACGGAATGGGTCAATATTTTGAAAATAGGGATATCTTATATGATAAGATTGTCTCGGATGGATTGATAAGATCAAGATAGTAGGTCAGATTAAATCAGATTTCATACTTTAGTTTTAACTGAGGAAAACACTTGTGTGCAAAAGGGATTTTAAGGTGAAGTGACGGGTGAAACGATCAAAATCATACAGTTTAACTACAGAATGAAACAGTGTAGTTCATATTGAACCATACGATATCCATACGTGTGGAGACACCACACAAATATTTCCCTTTAATTAACTCTCTTATGTAACAATGTGTATGGTGTGTTGAGTCAAATGTTTATTACCTTCTCGATTTTGATATTTGTTTGCAGACTTCTAAATTATACTTTCTATTTTCAAATGATTTTCAGTATGATTATTAGATTATAAATGTGACTCTAGGTCTCAAAATTCGAACTATTGTCCTGAATGGGTGCCTGATATATACGTGATCCAATTTTATATAAATTTTAATTGAAAGTTTTTTAATCGGATGTACCGAAAGGACGAATTTTAATTGAAAGTTTAAGTTATCGATTTTTCAAACATTGTTTCTTAATGTTTTTTTTTTTTTGTTGAGAAATATTGTTTCTTAATGTTAAACAACTTTAAATCGATATAGTATCTTATAGGCTAGGAGAGCAGCTACGGTCCAGTTTCTAATTTTCCAGTTTTTTAATCTTTATCGTTGAAACACACCTAATCAATCATTTAACCTCCTAACAATTTACCAAAAAAAAACAAATTAACTATTCTGCAATAATTTTTTTCCTTGGGAAAACACCTCTGTCGGAGGAAAAAAAAACACCTTGGTCGAAGGTCCAATTAGCTAAGAACCGGCTAAACTTTACAAAATAATAGAGGAAATTCGATCAATTATCAGATTTGGGTTAATTCGGATTGTTGACCGGTTCAATTTCTGATATAAAAATAATTTTTTAAAATAAAAAAAACAACAACAACCGGGTCGGGTCAGACATTTCTTCCTCGCCCGGTACTGCTGCAATTTCAGTGAACGAGAAGGAAAAGAAAGAAGAAAAAAAACTTTGACTGATGATATCTTGCGATTCTGAGGTTCGCTTTTCACACCGTTTGTTGTCTTGGATTCCAAAAATCGAGAACTATTCAATGGAATATATAGGAAATGATTTTGAGCAATTTCCTGTGTCGGGATTTTTTTTGAACAAACCATAGCTTTGATAAAAATTCGTTGTGCGGATCCATCACCCGAAACGAAAGTAAAGCACATCGATATATACATGGAAGAACAAGAATTTTGAAGGGAAAAAAAAAAGAGGATGCAAGAAGAAGAGGTTGAGGAAAGCCATGTATTTTTTAATTTTTTTTATTTAAATTTTTTTTTTTTTAGAAGAGCCATGTATATTTCGATGGCTTTGTTCAAGACTAGAAATCCCGTGGTATTTGAATTTGTTTTTGTTTTTGTTTTTGTTTTTTGATGGATGACTAGTTACCTGTTTGACAAGCTACACGGTATTTTTATGTGACACAATAAAGCTTACAGTATGTCATCAAATTAATCCAACTATTCTTTATTATTTTAATATTGATCTAACAGTTAAGCTGGGCCAGTCCCAATTCTTTTATATCTTGTGATTGTAGTATTTCCTCATACTATCATATAATCCTACCTTTATTTTTATTTATCTTATACACTACATGAACCCATTGAACATTCTTACAACACTATTTCTTTTTTCTTACCTTACACTGTCTAAATCTAATTTAATTTTTTTTCTTTATCTTATATACCGTCTAAATTAAACACCCTTGAACATTATTATAGCATTATTTATTTCTTACCTTATCTCATCTAAATCTAATCTTATTTTTTTTTCTTATCTTATACCATCTAAATTAAACACCACAACAGCGGGTGCACGTTCGAAACATGTATGCAACATTATTTATTTTTTGCCTTATACTAAATATAACCATAAGAGTTAAACGTCACAAAAACAAACTCATTCTTATCTTATTATGTATTTAAAGGGGCAAGAATTACTATAATACATGTTCGTGACTAGATGTATGATGAATGAAATTCTTTTGTATTGAATTTTTTTCCGGATATATGTATAGTCATTTAAAAGTGAAAAACCAAGATCACCTAATGAAAAACTTCCTGGTCTGACACGTAGTGCACTCTGGTTGTGGTTGAGTAGTTGTGAATGTAGCATTAATGAAGTAAGTGGTGCATTCTTTAATAAGAAAATGTGAAAAATGATAATATTAAACTATTACCGAACATTTAATGTAGTGAAATCTTTTTATTGTATTATTAAATTTTCACTATTAAAAATAGAAAATTCATATACAATGTATATATCTTCTCTTCTACTCAATTTTTAAAACAATAATATTTTCAAACCTAAGTTTTCAAATATCACAATTCTTTCATCGTATTTTTTGTCCTCTATATTTCGATATCTTATTTGATATTTATTCGATGTTATTTTCAATACCGTATCAGATAAAACGAAATGGTGGAATTTCACACCATCAGAGTTATGATTGCGGTCTATTACTTTTAAAGTGACAAACTGTAACGTCCCTGTCCCGAATACCGAGTTTTTATCCGGACATGGGTCGCTCGGCACGCGACATTTAGAGTGAACCCTAAATCCCACGTAAGCCTCGTGTCATATCAGAGTAATTAAAGATTCGCGCGGAATAAAATAAGCTGAAGACTCGGGAAATAGACCCTTCCATACAACCAACTCAACCAGAATACAACTGTTGTCAAACTACATCACAAATAACTGAAAGGAATTACTATCATCCATTACAACTCACTCTTCTGAAAAAGAGGGACAACCACAAAAGGAAACTTAAACATAAGCGACTTCATTGTTCCACCCTAAGCTAGCACTCCAAACTCGTCATGAACCTCAACATGTACCTGCAACTTTCTTATTCCAAATAAAAGGAGTGAGCACATGCCTAATGCTCAGTAGAAAGAAGATCAAAAGGGAGATTTTGTATGTCAGATGCCGTGAGACACGATATGAATCTATTTTTCCAGTTATAAAACAATTGGAAGCATAACTTGAAACATTAGAAAACTACTTTTAATACATAACTTGAAACATAAAAGGAAGCCATTTCTAAAACGGTTACTTAACAATGCATAAGAAACATGCCTAGTTACTAAATCAGTTTATCTTGTACATACTTGTTCGTTTACATTACTTGCTGACTTACTATGTTTTGCCTACTGATCAAACTTACGTAGGATGTCTATTAACCCACACTTTACTTGTCTGCTAACTGAAACATATTTGTGTCTTGTCTGTCTTGTCTCTGTCTCTCACTTACTTAACATTTCTCTGTTCTTGTCTTGAATGTTCTGTTTCACCCATGGGACTTAGAACCCACAAGTCTTCATGGGACTTAAAACCCATGGGACTTAGCATCCATTTCTCTAAATGTTAAGCCCATTCGGGATGTAATTCCATTCTATAAATCGAATCGAATGACTTGTTTAAAAAATAATGTATATGCACCTCTTGTACACTGAACTAGAGCGAGGCGGATGGCGTATTATGGTTTGGGTTCAAAATTTTACTTTATTGAATAAATGTTTTTTTTTTGCTCTTTCAATTAAATGCCCATATTTCACTTTTTAAACATTTCCCTCGTTGTGTTAGAACGGTTTGAGGTTTGGATCGGCAATAGCCAAGTGATAATATCCGTAGAATGCCAAGTGACAATATCGGTAGAATGAAATTTTTATGTATATTATTGATTGAGCCGAGCTCGAGTTCGAGCTTGTTCGCAAGCTTGATCTCGAGCTCGAACATTTTTCATATTTATCGAGCCGAGCTCGAACGGCTCTTTAGGCTCGTTTGTGTTAACGAGCGAGCTCGATTACAAACCAGCTTGAGCTTGAACTTCAGCTACTCAACTCGTTATCAACACTATCCTTGCGCAATTATTTACCCTTTACCGTACGAGGATGAAACTTTTTTTTTTTTTTTTTTTTTTTTGGAGAATTACGTGGATGAAACATCAAATATGACAAATTGTATTCCATAAAAAATATCCATCAAAGAAGGTACAATTTTATTTTAAAAAAACTAATATGCTACGTACCCTATTTCAAGTATAAGAACCTGAACAGGTTATGGGTTCCCCAAGCATTTTAGCTTCCTTTGCGTCAGATGAAAACGCCATTTTAACATTATTACATTTAAACATCACATTGTATTTGTATCTCCCTAATATCAACTTACTATAACACCATTTGCAATGAATATGAAAATGAAAATTGACATCAAAATCCACCGTAGAGCCTTCCATGTGGTCACCCATATGCGACCAAGCATCCACATTTGCAATCAAAATAGTTTCCTCTCTTGGTTTTTGTCGAAATGGATCCAAAATTGTTGTCTTGGTAACACGGTATTCATCCTCGGTTTGACGTGTAATGAATACCTTCAAATCCCCGTAAGAAATAGTTATGCTCTTGTCGGGATTCGAGACCAGTATCGTAGCGTTCCAACATGAATTGAAACGACGACATTGAGAAGAGGATATATATGTTGCTGATTGAACATGAATTTGAGGTAGGTAGGGATGACAATCACCGATACTCGAGATGAAAACAAGGGCAAGTGACAGAGAATGTGTAATGATGATAAGAAAAGCATAGGTTATACAACCTATAACAATTAACCTTGGATTATTGGCCTTGAGTTCTCTGAAAAAGCCAGTATTTAGTTCGGTACGTGTGGGTGTGGGTGTGGGTGCGGTCGGGGAAGACATCACTCTGAATATATGATAAGAGAAAAGCCTTCACTCTAGCTGTTGATTTTGGATGGGAATAAATGAAACAACTTTTACAGCTGAGTGTTTCAAATATATTTACTGGCCCAATATATATATACTCATCCCATAATCTCAAATAAAGTAATATTACTATCATAACAAAATAGTCAAGTAACATAATGCATTTTTTGTATCACTTCTTATAAAGGCTTACTTTTTATATCATTGTTAATGTATTGTAACACATTGAATATTGTTATTAATCACATCATTAAAATGTGTTATTCAAAGTTACGTGATTATTTTATCGTGTCACTAATATCTGTGTTATTTCGTGCTACGTCAAAATACATACGTGTATATATATCTCACGTCTATGCAAATACTTGTCATTCGTTTTAATCATAATAATAGGGATTAGTTAAGATTTTTTTTTAACTGAGGGGATTAGTTAAGATATGAAGTAACTTAAATCTTTTGGTAGCTTTTGTTTTGTTAACAACGGAATGGGTCAATATTTTGAAAACAAGGGATATCTTATATATATGATAAGATTGTCTCGGATGGATTGTTATATGATAAGAATATGATAACAATGTGTATGGTATGTTTAGTCAAAGGTTTATTACGTACCTTATCGATTTTGATATTTGTTTGCGGACTTCTAAATTATACTATTTTCAATTGATCTTCAGTATGATTATTAGATTATAATATATACGTGATCCAATTTTGTATAAATTTTAATTAACAGTTTTTTATCGGATGTACCCAAAGGGACAAATTTTAATTCAAAGTTTTAAGTTATCGATTTTTCAAACATCGTTTCTTAATGTTAAACAACTTTAAATCGATATTGTATCTTATCTTATATATATGTTATTTGTTAATGGACTGTCCCGGCTTAAAACAATATTTGTACTGCCAGTAGAATTCGAATTTAAACTAATTTTCAGTAACATGACATTCAAAGCATTCGCAAATTTTAAATTGCTCAACATTCAACAATATGACATTTTTTTTTACTTTATATTTTTTTTGAAGGAAAAAATATGTGACATTCAAAGAATTTAAAATATTGATTTCAAGATTACATAATATCCTCTCAACTTAGAGATCTTAGCGTATTTATAGGCTACAAAGCCTGAATAGGTTAACACAATACTTAAAAATCCAATTTGACTATTAACTAATTAAAACATAATAAAATACTAGTAATTAAGTTGAATGTGCTAAAACAAATTAACAATACATAAAAATTTCATTCTACCAATATTGTCAATTGGAATTCTACGGATATTATCACTTGGCTAACAAATTACTCTCTTCGTTCCAATTAATCTAAGGCAGTTGTCAAATCATTTGTTCCAATTTATCTCGAAGCGACTTACATTTCCAACTGGCGTTTTTTACGATCTTTTCCTCGTTTTACATTTATTTATTACAGTATGATAGATAAAAGAGAATACCACATTAATTATATCCAAGGAGTTTTAAGTCATTTCATTTTTAAAGTCAATGCATTAATTCACTTTCTTAATATGCGTGATTTTGGCAACTGCCTCAGATAATTTGAAACAGAAGGATTAACATATACACAAGAATTTCATTCCAACGATAATGTCACTTGGCATTCTACATATATTATCACTTGGCAATTGCCAATCCAAACCTCAGACCGCTCTAACACAACGAGCAAAATGTTTTAAAAGTGAAATATGGGCATTTATTTGAAAGAAAAAAAATAACATTTATTCAATAGATAAAATATTTGAACCCAAACCAGAATACGCCATCCGCATCGCTCTAGTTCAGTGTGCAAGAGCTGCATATACATTATTTTTTAAACAATTCGTTCGATTCGATTTATAAAATCGAATTACATCCCGAACAGGCTTAACATTTAGAGAAATGGATGCTTGTGCCAATACCATACAAACTAAAAGCCATCTTGAACTGAAGAGCTTGGAAATCTGAGATGGAGAGTGTAAAGCCAGAAAGGTAGGGCACATACATCAGAAATCAAAGCCATACTATAAAAAATAGACACACTTGTTTTCAGCATAAGGTCTTTGGGACTGGAATACACATGAATAAATACTGTAAAATCAAATATCACACAACCCATAATCACAAGAAGCATGCTCCATATAAAAGCCTTCTGAATCTCGCTGAATTCGAATTTAGTCGATCCTCCCTTCAATTCTTCTTCGTTCGTCGTCATTGCCTCCATATTTTTGTCGGCTAATACATCGATTCTGGTTGCCACCTTTTCTTTGTACATTTCAGTGAATTCGATGATTTCAGCAAATACAATTAGAAAGAATTTTTCACACACACGCATGCACATTAGTGTACATGCACATATATGTGTGTATATATATATGAAAGAGACAGGGGGAGGGGAGGGGGGTGGGGAGATAAAACATAAAAGAAAACGAGAAATGAATATATTGGGGAATTTTTGTGGTATCAAGAAATTATAGGTGTTTATGGATATTTTAAAATTTGTGATTTGGCAATGATATTGTACCATTTTTGCAATTTCTAAATATTTATTACAATACAAAACTAATTCGGGGATTTCATGGTTGTCCACTAAACGACATGATTACAACATTTTATCCCAATTGAATTTGTTATATCCCCTCAACAACAACAACACACAAAAAAAAAATTGTAATTCCACATCAAAAAGAAAAAAAGAAAAAAAAAAAATCAACAGATGCGGTGATTTCTGTTGGAGAAGATTATCACGTCAGTTTTTGTATAGAGAGGTTTTAGCAAAGTTAGTTATAGGTCATATCATTAATCAGGGGAGATTTTAGCAAAGTTAGCAACTTTACAACTCAATAAAAAAAAATTAATAATTTCAAATGTATTAATCTTATAACCTAAAAAAAATATCACGCTAAGTAGGATTTAGTCCTGGACCATAATAAAATTCGTGAATGCATCAAATCCAAACATTACTCCACTGTATTGAAAGGGACTTTAGCTTGCAGCCTCTGAAACTATCTTAATATTTAAATACACAAATATAATATATATATATATATGTTCTCAACTAACGGTGGTGCCAAAGAATTAAAGGATATAAAAGGGGACCAAAGGCAAGTCGGTCTCCTAGTATAAATGCAATGATTGATTTTTAGTGATATAATTCCGTAATTAACGGAGAATTAAAGGAATATTAGTAGTAATATATACAACCCGGCCCTTTTAGATTATTTGATTTAATGCAGCAGAGCTAGTGCTGACTTTTTAGTAATTATATTTCATTATTTTTACTACATGCATGTTCTCATTTTGTTGATTGGGTATATATATAGTTTCATGCTGAAAACTTTGTTTTTGGTTTTGGTTTGAAAAAGGTTACATATGATATACTAATTAATGAAGGTATATAATTAGTATTGTAAATGTCTTTATTTAAAATATGAAAAGTTAATGGCGGCTTTAATCGCATGTGTTGTATATATAAGAAAAGGACAGGAAGTAACAAATGGAAGACACTGTTGATAAGTGTTGATATGTTGGCCCATTTTGTCTAATATTATTAATGGAACCCATTTGAGTAGCAGTAATGGAAAGTGACATACCACCATTTAATATTGTCATTTTTTTTTATCCTTAATCAACATCAATATGCACTATGATATGTAATTATTTTCTTTCTTTTGGTTAAACTCTAACCACGATAATCTCCGCTCCCTGTCCCACGAAGGAGTCGTAACTCGTTTTAAGTAGATTAAAAATCATGCCATAAGTATTACAAGTATACTTCTCTCGGCTCAACAAAAAGATATCCAAATATCGCCTCAGCAATTTAAAAATTAAGTCACTGGAATCTCTCGATCGATCAAGCAAATCAGGAGAAATCAGGAGTGAAGGCTAACTCCTCTCGATCGCAATTATGAAGAGTCTGATTGATCAGCAAATCGGGAGTGAAGTCGTGGTTTGTGAAGCATCAACTTAGAAGAGCTTTGGAGCATAGTTGAGTTACTTAATAATTATGGAAAATTAGGGATAAGACACAATCCTGGAATATTTTTAAGTAATGCGACAACTACATATATTTTATAGGAGAAGAACGACAATCGCTTAATTTTTATAATGCGAGAAGGACAAACAGTGAATCCCGAAAATCGGTGAATCTTCCCAAAGGTGAATCCCAAATCGGTGAATTTCGATGGTGAATTTTGACAATGAATCCCGAAAATCGGTGAATCTCGATAATGAATTTTGAAAATTAGTGAATTTAAACGTGAATTTCGGCAAGTGAATTTAAACAATGAATTTCGAACACAAGTGAATTTCGATAATGAATAAATAGTTTTGTCCTTTATGCAAAAGTTTCAAAAAATTGTCCTTCTACTCAATTGATGAAATATTTCTGTCCTTCTCCCTCATTCCCCCTAATAATTATAGTTGTTTCAAGTGTCTTTCAAGGTGTTTTTGTGTTGTGAATCTCTTTGAGACATATATCAAACACCTGTATAAGACTCTTTTCTGTTCAAATCAGTTTTGCTTCTGTCTATAAAAAGCCTCTTGGCTCAATGATCCTACCAGAAAATGGGCTTACCCACATGGCACCTCTTTGGTGGCTCAACACTTGACTCAGAGAGAAAAACTGTACTTGACCTCCTAGTGACGAGCCCAGGGGGATCGCCTACCCGCTTCATCACCGTCAATCCCCGTATGTCCGACCGTCGCTGGATCGGATATTCTCAGCCTCTAACAGTCTGAGAGGGATCGTGAACCGAACTTCAGATAGTCGCCAGTTCGGTCAGAGTCGACCTCTTCAATCGGGCTAAGCCCTTAGACTTGTACGATTCCACGGCAGTGGGAGCCCCGCCATCGGCCCCGACCTCTGTAGGCCGGTTCCACCAATCTGGCGCGTTTAGGCCAGTCGGTCGGCGAGCACATCCCCTAATCTTATTCCTCACGTGTGTAATAATCAGATAACTACAATAGAATCTTGAGTCATAAATGCTCTAATCTTTATGACTTAATTCAAATATTTGAACATCATAATTATCTCCTAAAATCAAAGAGATCAATCAATCACAATTCTTTTCCTTAGAGAATACGTTAAATCAGTGTCTACCACAGACACGCCACATAAAACCCTAGGGCATAAGCCCATCTATATAAACTATCCTAAGGAACTACGGAGACTTGATTTCAATTCAACAATTGGATACGTAGGCAACTTGAGAAACAACATCTTAAGTGCAGTCTAAAATACCTCAATTCACCCACCTTCCATCATCGTTTTTGTGTTCTTGAGGCCTCCTTAGATTATAATCAAGGAAACGAGCTTAGAGGATTACCTTGACAATTTTTTGGATCGTCACTCAATATTGTAATTATTTGATTTGAGTATTAATGAAATGAATCATTCTTTTAATTACTTCAATTACTTTCTTATGTCCAATTGCTATTTTTATTCATCATTTAGTCAATTGAGATTGATCATTCTTTGTCGATGAAGAAAAAAAGAGTTCATTCTTTAATTATATGTTGTGATCAACTCTTAGCTCTATTGTATTTACTATTTATCAAGGTAATGATATTATCACAAGAGTCAAGAGTGGTATCACAACGATCCACACAACCACACTTTTACGTTCTTTCATTATGAGAATCTCATATCAATCAATGAGTCTTACTCAGGACTAATAGTTTAAATTATATTGTGTCAATCATAATGTTACAGCGGTTATTATAGTAGCCTACCCTAGGGCGATATTACTACCACAGCAAGTGACGCAACATATTTTTACATCATTGATTATAGTAGACCTACATCACAATCAATATATTGTATATTATAATCATCAAATATGTAAAAACGTATTGTGTGACTCGTTGTGTGTAAACAGCATTTCCCTTCTACATATTAAGAAACAAACATTGAAAAAGTAACTATACTAGTACTTATATCTCTTCCTGCAATCAACCATTACACTATTTCTCTTGGTGCTTTTTTGGATATGGAGAAGCAATGCAAAGCAAGAAAGAATCCACAAATCCATCTGAAAAAACCATTCCATAGAGCATTCCAAAACCTCAAATCATTCATCTTTGTAGGATACAAAAAGCTCCCTAAAATCCCATTTCTCAATCCGTTGAGGCAAAACAACGAACACAAAAGGCGGGAATTAGACGAGCTATTCAAAGGGTTCTCAGAAAACTGGAAATCCAATCTCGAGCAATCACGTAACAAGAAAAACGATGTTTCAAATTCAGAAGAAAATCCACAAATTTGCAGGCGAAAAACAGAGGAGAAGGCAGAGAAGAAGAAGAAGCAGCAGCAGCAAGAGACCAAAGGGAATGGAAATAAATTAGCGATGAAAATGAAGGAATATGAGATGCTTGAAGCTGAAGACGTGGATCATTTACTGGATATAGAAGAAGTGCTTGATTCTTATTCTCGGCTCACAAGCCCGATTTACGTGGAGATGGTGGATGAATTCTTCATGGATATGTATTCTGAGTTCTCTGTTCCAAAACCATCTGTAGTATCCGTAAGTCGCAACAATTCAATGCGGAGACATGGCAGTTGCAATAGCTCCATGCGGATGGTTGAAAGTTGCAACACTTCAATGCGGAGACTTGCCCCTTTGAAGCTCTACAAGTGTGAAAATTTATTTGGAGCGAGGGCGGATGTGATTTAAGTTTGAGGTGAAATTTGGCTTCTGTCGAGTTAAATCAGGTGAAATTTGGATTAAGAGTATTTTATTAATCGAACTAAACTACGTATATTTTTTAGTGTAATATTTTTTTGTTCGGGTGGGCTTAGCCCCCCTAGCACTCATATGTACCTCCGTCCTTGAATGGAAGCACTCTCTATTAGAACATATTGTCGTCGGATAACTGTCACATGTATAAAAAAAAGACAAAACTGGTAATCCGTATTCTGATTTTATGACATTGTCTTGTTGTTTATATAAATTTATATTAGATTTACTTTTTTTTCTTTTCTTTTCTTGTTCTTCTTGGGTGAATCTATATAAAGAAATCGTAATGAATTGGACCTAAGAGATTGTCATGTGTAAACTAGAGTAAAAACAATATATATTATGTAAAATAAAGTCAAAATAGAATAGTGTGAATGTTCTTTTCTTCAAACAAAAAAACAAAAAAAAAAATGTGTTAATGTTTTTATTATGATTGTATCATAAAATCTTTTATTTATACAACAGTTACATGTTAGTATGATCACTTTATTGAATACTACAGTAAGAAGTCCCAAGTAAAGAGCCGAGTCACTTATGAACATATTGAACAGCTTGATGTACAGCTCGCGAAATGTTTGCTAATATATGATTTAGCTACACTCGAGTAGTTTGTCAATGTTCACAAGCCAAATCGAGCGCTTCAAATCCTTACTCGAAATGATAACGAGCTTTATCAAGCGTTATTATTATTATTATTTTAATTTTTTAATTTTAGCAGTCAAGCATTATCCACTCAAACAAACAAACAAACAAAACAAAACAAAAAAAAACAAAAAAAAAAAAAAAACAGTCAAGCATTGTTATATTATATATTCTTTTGTAATTTTTAACGAGCCAAACTCAATTACTTTGAAGCTCAAGCTCTTTTTTTTCTAGTGAGCAGAATTTTGTAGAGCATAACTAAATCTTGTTTGAACCGATCTACAGCAAATTTTCCCTACTCGAACTAATTTGAGCTGAATTCAAACATCATTATTTTAAGTGGTTGTTTTACAATGTTTAATTCGACTCTTATCGTTTACAATAAGTAGATTAGACTCTGAAGATAAAACTGTATAATCCCAGAAGGGCCCTGAGTCTAGAATACACACAAAAACCACTAATGGCTGAGGAAGAGGACTGTTTAAAACCAAATATGAAATCAGGCCCAGGGGAATCCATAATATAAAAAACTCTGTATCTCATATCTCATTCGAGTTCGAACCCGAGTTTTAATGGCCAGCACTAGAAGATACCAGAACGTTATGCTCGTTAAGGCGTCTCTGAAAACGAGACAAACGATTTTGTAATTGCAGGATGCCAGCTGCCTTCTGGGAGAGGATGGTATTCAATCTTGAAATGTAATCATCCAATTGATTACCAGGTTGATCAGCCTCAACCAACAGATTCATTTCCTGAAAAAAAATAACGGGTTTATGATAATTTACTCGAAAACAAGCAATACGTAAGAACGAGCCACTTCATGTATAAGATCGTAGGTTCAATTCATTGTGTTGGTGGGTGGTATGTAAGTACCTATATTTGCTGACAATCAAATAGATAGAAATGCATACCTCTCTTACTATGTCCATTGTCTCTTCAACTTGTTTCCTATGCGCGCTTACAAGGTCTTCCTCTTCCTGATGTTAAATAAAGGAAGTTAAAAGACAACTGAAATATGATTACTAAGGTAAGGTAAATTTAAATGATTAAACTTTTCTACCTTCAAAAGCGCGGTTAAATCATCATCAGGATGTGAATACTTAGTCTCCGGTTTTGTGGGTTCCTTCCACTTCATCTGGCCGCTGGTCCTTCTCGATTTATCTTCTGCGTTAGAGAAATTGTAAGCTTCAACTTTCATGTTCTTCTTCCAAGTAGTCTTCTCTTGCTCATAAAACTCTTCTTCATACTCGTCTTTATCCGTTTGTTCGGGCCATGAATCTCCCGTGTCATCATCATATGATGATGTAGGAGGCAAAAGTGATGATGTTAAGGGCATAGTTTCCTTCATGTTTGAGACAAAAGGTTCTTTCTTGACATTACCCCCTTTTGAAAGACTCTTTACCCTGAAAACAGATTGCAACATAAAGTTACATAACGTATAATCAGATTATCGGCGTTTTGTTGAAATAAGACGTAAATTGTATACCTGTCTGCATATCGTAACGTGTTCAAAGTATGTTCACACGATCCTGAGCTTGGTGATATGCAGGATATCATAACGGTACGTGAATTCCCAACAAAAGAATCTCTTAATACTTCAGTCAATTTGCTACCCCTAAAGGGAATATGGCCTTGATCATTATCAAGAGCTCTGATGCATTCCTTTAGTGCCAGCAAGCTTTTGTTTATTTCAGCACCTTCCATTCTGTTTTTTTTTTTCCCGGAATATCGTTCCATATAATATAAAGTAAGCTCAGCAAAACAAAAAAAGTTCATATAGATCATATAATACCAAAAGTACTGATAATATACCTGGTTTGCTTATCATTATCAGTCGTATCTGCACCACGTTCACTTCCAGCAAGATCAATGAATGAGAGTTTTCCAACAAGTCGAGCAGGTTTGGATTCGCTTCCATCAGCAGACCTCTTTACAGCAAGCTGAAGAATAGCATGTGACCGGGAAGATTCCTCATTTGCACCGGTAGTACCTGTGCTTCGTGTTGCGCTACCTCTCTCAATAAGCTCTTTTATTGTCTCCACATCAACTACTCTGTATTCTTGCAATCCCACAATGCATACTTGTTGCTTGCCATCCTCTCTCATGCAAAGTTTTCTACAGAAAGAGTAATGAACGTAAGAAAATGTTGAAGGCTGCAAGTGTAGTCACCAAACTATAGTATTTGAGACTCCTTACTTCCTGTCATTTAGGAGATCATATAGTTTTCCTCCATATATCTCGAAGAAGCTCACGAACAATTGAAATCCTTGGTTTCTGTATGTATGAAGCATGAGCCGTAAAATATCCCTAGATGCTCTGAGAGGAAGGGGCTTCATGGTATAGGTCTTTCCACTTCCTGGAGACAAAAGATTAAAGAAAACAAAGCATTATCATGTCGAGAGTTTACTACTATATCTACTGAGTTACGTGTATCTGAAAGAATGCACAAGATACGTACCGGTCTGTCCATAAGCAAAGCACGTTGCTTTTGTACGCTGGAAGATGATAGGGACAATAGGTTCCACTGTTTCATGATAGACCTAAAAATGGTTCGATGAAGAACGATTAAGAAGAATGATGAGCACAAATACAATAAGTGTCTGGTAAAATATTAATGTTTTTCATGGTTCTTGAATAACCTCGTCATTAGATACTTCTTCATCCAACACAGCATCATAGACAAATTCATGCTTCTCCACATATTCTGTCAAGTCAACCTGCAGGAAATATATGAGAAACCGTCAATGAGAAACTTAGGGAATTATATTTCTGTAAAAGATACTCTAGTGTCTTGCAAGAGTAGGAAACAACATATGGTGTCTGTAGTCTGTACCAAGTTACATGTAAGTAAACAGATGTTGCAGCATCTATAATTAATGAAACGTTAACAATTATAGTTGTGGTTTGATAATACACTAGCATTTTATATAGTTTGTACCCTTTTGTTTCATGAGGGGACTAAACACATGGCAGTCGATTGTCATTTTGTGGTAGAAAGTGGCGGAGAAAAACAGAGAATGCAGCAATCATCTGAGTGAGCTATACCTGCGTGCTACTGACTGAACTATAATTGAATAACTACAGCAGTCAACTTCAGGGGCATACTTTTCCGGTATTAATATTCGTACAAAACAGAGAACAAAAAATAAATAAAGAAAAAAGGGAGGGGGGGATTGTAACGTAACCAAATGAATACGATCATAGAAAACGAAGCTAAACAAGACATGTGCTGCAAGAAGAAGAAGATGCGGTTGCTTGGCCAGATTCAACTGAGTAAGTTCAGTAAGCCCACAGCCAACAATACCCAGCTGATTACAACCATATAACAATCACCATACCTTAAGTTTTGTCTCATGCACCACCAGGGAATTGTTTAGTGTTTCTATGATGTCATTCTCATTTTTTGTCAACTCTTTCTTGTTTAGTGGTCGCTTCCGCACCTGCAAAGATATGTGATGAATGTTGATAAGTATATCAGGGAAAAAGGTTTTGGGAGCCATTTGGGCAAGCTGAGTAACTGGACTTAGGTGACGGTACGCTTCGAAAAAAATTACTAAATTTGAGATTACCTCAAAAAGGCTAATGGAAAAGGAACTTAGAAATACACACCCTCTTCAGAAGACTAAGAAAAAGAAAGCTAGAGTTTCTTCAAAAAAAAAATCCACAAAAATAATCATGACCAAAGTTAAAACGCTAGATGATGACAAGGCGACAAGGGGTGCCTGGTCCCCTAGGGCGACAACTGACCATGCCATGGGACCAAAGAGAAAAAAACATGCTATATCCTGTGAACTATGCAATGGTGAGGATCCTCTATTGCAGGCAGAGAAGGCAACAGTGCAAACGGGGCCCTCATAATTTCAAAGAATGATGAAAGAGCAGGCAGAATATGACCAACAAGCAAAATCCAAGACTCGAAAATTTTGGGTATGAAGAGAGAAGCAAAGAATGAAGCTTTGGAATCTGGCTTTCAGGTTTACAGGGAAAGATATGGACCCATCACAAATAGAGAAGGCAGCTGTGCAAATGGATGCCTTACGGTATCAGAGAATGATGGAAGAGCATGCAGAATATGTCCAAGAAGCAAAATCCAGGACAAGAAAGTTTTGAATAGGTAATTGAACAGGCCAGAAAGTAATGCTTTGATGACCTCTGGACTTAGTCTTGCAGTTTTATTGCAGCTATTAGTCTTCCAGGAAGAAGATCAATAAGCTTATGTGTAATACATGCAAGATCAATAGTATATATGCCTAATATTTATAGTCGGATGGCCAAGGAAAAGAGTAACAGTGCAGTTAGTGTGAAGATGGGAAGAAGATCAATGTTTGCACTCATCAAGATAATTATTCAACTCATGATTTCGGTCCTCTATGCTCCCTCAATTGCCATGATAGACAAACATTGCATCTAATAGATGGTAGCACAGTATAGCAGGTTCAAGGTACTCCATGATTTATATGTTTTGCAGCATCATTCTGGCTTGCACAGCTTCATTTTTTCTCACCGGCTGGCATAGCCAGGCGTGGCCTGGGAGTTGCCTGAATGACCAGGTGACCCCCCTTCCCCTTGCCGTTGCCAAGCTTCAACTACTATGATATAGAGCCGGAGAAGGATATCATAACCAAAACAAATTTAAACATTTTGACGCTAACAGTTTTAAAACGTAATTTGAGCAAGTGGGATAAATCTTACTGCACAATGAAAAATAGAAAATCACATACCACAACTTTGATTTTGGCAACATTGGTAGCTTTATCCTTATCCACTGTGACGCTCTTCAAGACGCTATCATCTGACAAATTACGTAGTTTTCCAGTCTGCTTACCATTCTCATGGTATTGCTCGGAGTCATCAAAGGTTCTACCTCGACCAAGATTGTGCAAGGACGGACCATCATAAAGGGTATGAGACGCCATCTATCCACAGATTCCACAGAAATGGAAAAATTAGTGCTTATTTAAATGTAAGTAACATAATTGGTTAGATATACACATGCTCCATCCAAAGAAAGATACATATTAAAAAGAAAAAGAGAGACTAGAGCAGAATGTTCAGGAACTCAAGTGGTTTGTAGTATAAGCGCTAATGAAAAGAAGATTTTGCTCAAGATGGAAAACCAAAAAAGTAACTTTTAAATGTAAGGATGAAAAATATACAAGCCTAAGCATTTGTTTAACAGGTAAGAACATAGGATGCAGCAATTCCATACCAACTTTATGTTAAGAGTGGTAAAAGAACTCAAATATCCCGAGTCCCTAAAGATATTCAACAAAATAAGTGGTTAAAAGCCATACAAGTATAATATCATGCAAGTGAAATATGCTTTGACAAAAAACCTTAACCAGGCAAAGTACGAATCATCTGAAAATACAGTTCATGAGATTTGGCAATGGTGCCCTTTGCACATTTTTCATATTGCTATAACCCTATCAAAGTTAGAGAGCTTACACTAATCCTTAAAAAGAAACAAGTATGTAAATTTTCACACACTAATGCAGTCCTGGATACATGTATATGCGTCAACATGGGGGATAAAGTGTCAAAAAATGCTCCAAAATCAAAAAATTAGTAGCAGAATGTAATGGCAGTTGACCAAAAGCTGAAACAAAGAATTCAAATTTGGAGAACACTGAAAAACCCAACAGGCAAAAGCCTGGAAACAGCTCTACTAATATAGAAAAACTAAACCTTTGTTTACATTTCCATCATTTTATTGTTCCAAACCAAATAGAGAAATAGCAAAAAAAAAAAACATGGCAAAGCGGAAAGGTAGTATCAGTGAATAACCGACAATGTACCTCCGGGAGAAGCTCGGTGTCGAAAGAATGCAGATCAAGTAGTCCAGGACTGTACTCATTAGGCGACACTCCATCTTCATCCCCATATCTCCTCCGAGAAATAGCAGCAGCAGCCGCTGCCGGTGGTGTCAACGGCTCCGCAAATACATCACTTCCACCACTCTGAGTCCTTTGCGGACCCCTATACATCCTAGACCCTTGTACTCCACCATGGTATCCAAAATCCTATTTTTCCAAACACCATAAAAAAGAGAAAAACACACACATTATTAATCCACAAGTACTTAAAGTGAGTTTTTCAAAAATGCAAGCAAATGGGGACCTGTGATGGAGGCAATGAAGATTGAAGATGTTGTAAACCAGCTGATTGAAGCCATCGGCCATTAGATGAAGCATCTAGATAGTTGTCGGAGAGCTGCCGCTGATGGTGCACCGGTGGTGCACCAGATCTTTGCCGTCCTACAGCATTCATCTCTCTAATTTTTCAAAAAAATTGCCAAAATAAAAAAAAGGTGATTTGAGTAATAAATGAATGATGTTTGTCGCTTTAGCTAATGGCCCGTGCGTATAGAATGTAGTATTAAATAACCGGAAGATTCAGAGGAAATGTGGTAGAAAAGAAGCAGAAAAAACATTGATCTGATTTCAAATCATTTTCACAGACAAACAGTGAAAATACTTTTACTGCAGGTTGGAAAAAATGAGGACTGGGTCCTACTACTATGGGGAAATACTTGTGTGGTGTTTCCACACGGTGTGGAGATATACACACCATACAGTTTCATTTTGTCTTTAAACAGTGTGGTTATGATCGTGTAATGTGTCACTTCACCTCAAAATCTCTCTCCACACAAGTATTTTCCCCTATTGTGCCTCTGTTTGTTTACAACATGGGTTTTTTTGGGAGTTATTTTTACATCACATCACCAATCATTTCTTACAATTCTCCCACCAATCAAATCTTCAACCACAAATAAAAAAATATTAAATCATCTCTCATTATTTCACTTTATCAATTTTATTACATTTTTTACTATTATTTTATTCATTATTCTACTTTATTTCACCAATCATTTCATAATCTACATCAATCATTATTCTACTTTATTTTACCTCATCAACTTTTTAATCATTACTTTAATCACTTTATCTAAAAAAAACTCTTAAAAAAACTTCAACCCAAAACAAACAGAGCCACATGTATGTTTTCAGTTTATAGATCTTTGTTTCCCAAAGGGGTAGGTAGGAAGATCACTATAAGTATGGTACGTTCGTTTTATTGACGCTCACAGAATTTATCATACATCACAACAAAATCGATATTTTGAAAGTTGATTCTTTTCGAAAATCGAATACGAAATGACTCTAAAATCGAATTTCAAAAGATTGATTTATGGCTATAAAGTCGATTTTTAATAGGTTGATACCGGTAGAATCTTTGTGATGCAAAATAAAGACTCTACATGACATTTTTTATTCAAGCATAGTTCCGTACTTAGTAAAAAAAAAATGATAGGAGTTGTAGTAACAGTCTTATGAGTTGGACTGTGTAAGTTCAATACCTTACATCGATTTCTTCCCGTCAAAAAGAGATAGATATATATATATATATATATATCCACTTTGCAAACTAGACTAATTAGGCATAACTTTCGATTTATATCATTCACTAAACTTGGCTTGAGGAAGAGGTGTTTTTGGGTTGGGACTCGGCTGTACTGATTAAACCTCGATAAAAAAAAAAAAAAAAAAACTGGGCCAGGAAAGAATATTCGTTATCTGGCGTTTATTCATTTATCAAACATTATTTTAAGCCATTTTGCCAAGTCGGGACTGAAAAAAATTATTCATTCGGCGAGGTTATTCATTTATCGAGGTTTAACTGTATAAATTTTCGAATTTTACTCGACATGTGATACCTTGTAGATTAATTATTTTGTCAATAGCAGTGAAAATAAGAATTTTGGTAGACGTAACTGAATTCACAAAAGAATTAATATATGCGATGATGGGAAAGAATCCCGACCTTTAACCGATAAATTTTAATCCGCACTCTCCTCATATGTATCATTCCGTTTGATGTGCGACATATGTACAAGAAGATAAATTAATATTTGTCTTTTTGTATACATGTCGCACGTCCAAGAGGCAGTGCACACGAAAACTGTTCGGGTAAAATATCACCATTTAACCCATTGATCATGAGATCACAAAAGACAAAACATTTTGAACCTCTCTTCAAGAATCCCTTACCATTCAAAAGAACCTACGTGTAAATATGTCTTCATTAATCGATGATATTGGGGCACCAACTATTACATCAATTACCATATGCCTAATTAACTTGGTAGAAAAGGCATGAAGATACTTGAACAAAAAGACACTTTCCATTTATGCCACTCTTGCATTTATTTTTAGGGTTTTGAAATTTCAAATGTACAACATCATAACAGTAAAATGCTACGGTACAGTGTTCGAGTGTGAGTCACATTTTCGGTTTCATAAGTACTGCAACTTACTTAGTATGAAGCCGAAAACGAGTTAGGTATGAGGAGACATACATTGATTAGCGAATCCACAACTTACTTAGTATAATCGCATGCATGCATGCAAGGTTGGGAGCTATAAATCACTATATATGGCCAATCACTAATTCTTATTCCGTCTACGTGTCGGCCTTTACATGTATAAATCAACTTTACATTTCAAATAACCACCATTCAAGTAATATGCATCTAATTGCTCACGGTCTGTCACTATTTTTTTCTTTTAATTTTATTTTTAGAAACACTATATTTCCTAAAAGTGCATATATTTTATTTTATTTTTTTTACGAAAGAAAATATATATTAAAAACAACAATTACACAGAGTTATAGCCGGACATCAGCCGGAAAAACACCGGAAAACACCGGTAAACCACCAGCCCGCTACTGGACACCACTACAGTTACAAAACGAAATAAAAACAACATTGGGGCAAACCCAACTAGACCAAATACCGTCTCCTGAAAGAGAACTTGATTTTGAAAGATAATAAAATAGAACCAATCCGTGACATCACAGATGTCTGTCCATAACTGAAACGAAAGATAAAACCACCACCAACCAGTAGCAACAACCGTAGAGACCGATGAAACCGACGAGCACCGATCCGATCCCATAGCCATAACCGAGAAACAAACAACAACAACAAAGACACATTCCTGCCAACAGTCGCCAATGAAGTCGGCCCGTCCACCACCATTGCCGCCGCTAACTATGATAAAGAATACAAGCAACAGTGTTCCATCCAGTCGGCCCAGGCCCATTATCCACATCCAAACCCACAGCATGAGGCAGCTCTATCAACGTCATAAGGAGGGAGAAGAGATACTTGGGGATCAAGTTTGCACCACCGAATATTCAAGGAATATTCCTTTGTTGACTGGAATATTCTAGGAATATTCCTCCATTGACCGGAATATTCCTGGGAATATTTCATGTACATACACCTGTGATTAGCCATTGGTTAGATAGTATAAATACAAGGCAATAATGTATTATGAAACAATAACAAATAATGAAATCAATTTGATCTTTATTTTCCTTCATGGTATCAGAGACCAAGGTTTAAGAACCTAACCTTTCTGTTTTTTTTCTGTTCTCATGGCCAATCAACAGCAAGTTGCACCAATCAGCCCCTATTATCTTCATCCCAATGAAAATCCTTCATTAGTGCTTGTCCAACCACCCCTTGCAGGAAATAATTACCATGCCTGGTCACGATCAATGAGAATGGCTCTCATGTCCAAAAACAAGCTAGGATTCATCAATGGCAACTTACCAGCACCTCCCATCAATGATCCAGATCACCATGCTTGGGAACAGTGCGACAGCATGGTGTTATCATGGCTGCTCAACTCAGTTTCAGGATCAATAGCACACAGTGTTATGTGGTTAAACTCAGCAAGAGAGGTATGGATTGATATTCAGGAAAGGTTTTCCCATGGTGATCATTTTAGATTGTCAGACCTGTTAGAAGAAGTGAATTCTGTTAGACAAAATGATTTATGTGTCACAGATTATTACACAAAGCTGAAGATTCTGTGGGAAGAATTATTGATCCTAAGGCCCTATCCAAATTGCACCTGCAATCCTATATGTAACTGTGGAGCAATAAGAGTGTACAGAGACTACTTTGAATCAGAATGTGTCATAAGATTCTAAAAAGGACTCACTGAGAGCTTTGCACCAGTTAAGGCACAAGTAATGCTTATGAATCCATTACCTCCAATTAATCAAGTGTTTGGCATGGCTATAAAACATGAGAGACATCTTAGTTATTGCATTGGACATCCTGACAGACTAGATAATCCAGTCATGGCGATCCAGTGCAGATCCACCTCAGTCGAATAGTGTGCTTTAGTGGTAGTACTCGGTTTCTAAAAGGCCTCTATCTGAAAATGTAAATTTCGATGTAACTACTGTGGACCGCAGGGACATACTGGAAGATAGATGTTATAAAAGCATGGTTTCCCCTCTGGTGGCAGGGGAAGGGGCAGAAGTAACACAAACACAGGTAGGGGAGGCGGAATTGCTGCTAATCATGTTGATTCTGGTGAAGATTCCATGTTAGAACCACCAGGGCAGACAAGCACATTCAATTTTACTCAAGAACAGCTGGATGAACTCAGAAACTTGCTAAGTATGGCTCCTGCTACTGGAACCAAGGATGACACAGAGCACATTGTCAATCAAGCTCATCATCACGAGTGCAAATTTTGGACGAGAATCTTGGTAAGTAAGTATGGTGGTAAGTCCGAAAGTTTTAACTCAAAACATGGATTATAGATTCTGGTGCTTGAGATCATATAACATGTAATCTTGATATTCTTCAAACACATTACCCTATTCAAGCTACCTATGTCACCTTGCCTCGATGGAAGCACCACTACAAATTACTCACGAGGCACAGTTTCATTAAAACCACAAACTGATATTGTATAATGTTCTATATATACCTGACTTCAGACACAACTTAATTTCTCTCTGCATGACAAAAATCTATGTGTTGTGTTCACAACTAATCTTTGTCTAATTCAGGAACATATGACCAAGAAGCAGATTGGATTAGCTAAACAAGTTCATGGCCTTTACTATCTTCTTCCTGATTATTCTCAACATACTCCTGGTCATTCACACCACATTTCCAGCTCTAGCAACTCCAATCAGCTTGTAAACAAATCTGTTTTTACTATGCTTTGTAATAAGTCTGATGCCTATATCTGGCATCTTAGATTAGGGCACATGTCCAATAAAGTTCTCAATAGTGTAAAGCTCATAGAGCCAGCAATCAGTTCTTATGAAATAAAAGATTGTCTTGTTTGTCATCTTTGCAAGCAAAAGAGATCATCATTTTCCTTAAGTGATTCCATGGCAAAAGCGACCTTTGATCTTATTCATGTGGACATCCGAGGACCCTATAAAAGGCAACCATATACAATGAACACTATTTTCTAACTATTGTAGATGACTACACCGATATATACCTGGATTTTCTCCTTAAAAATAAGTCTCAAGCCAGCATTATAATCAAACAGTTCCATGCCTTCACACAGACTCAGTTTGACAAACAGATTAAAATTCTAAGGTCTGATAATGGTCAAGAGTTCCTACTTAAATATTTTTATGCAGCTAATGGCATAGTGCATCAGACTACATGTGTACATACTCCTGAACAGAATGGGATTGTTGAGAGAAAGCATCAACACATCCTCAATGTAGGTAGAGCCCTAAAGATCTAATCTAACATACCTATATCCTACTGGGGGTTTTGTATTCAGCATGCAATTAACCTCATCAATCTCACTCCATCACCTAAATTCTCGCACTGACCCTTTTACCAAAGGCTCTTTCATACTAGTCCATCCTACTCCAACCTTAAAGTTTTTGGATGTCCGGCCTTTGCCAAAGACCCCCATTCAGTCCAGAACTAAGTTTGATGATAGAAGTATTCCTTGTGCTTTTCTAGGATACCCTCCAAATGTCAAAGGGTATATACTACTAAACCTCCAAACTATAAGCATCTTCATCTCCAGAAATGTGTTATTCCATGAGCACATCTTTCCTTTCAGACTTAAATCACCAAACAATTCTCACTCCTTATCATACTCATATCCTTTACCAGCCTATGATTCTCAACTGCCCTTTGATCTTGCTGCATCCCCAGAATCATCTAGTCCAACGCTAAACCATCTCAATTCTGTCTCTACACCAAGTCCTGAATCCACACAACATCCTGAATCTACACCAAACCAGTCATCATCAAACCTTCAATCCACACCAAACCAGTCATCATCACACTCCTCAACCTCCAGTGCAGACACTGTATACCCTAACCTTAATCAAAACAATGATTCTGTATCCTCAACACAAACACCTTCACCACAGCCAATCAGGCATTCCACAAGACCCTCTAAAACACCTACATATCTTCAAGATTATGTCTGTAATACTGCTACTACCACCACAGCCAAATACCCTATCCAAGATTACATGTCTTATGCTTTGTTATCACCTAACTATAAATCATTAGTGTTGAGTGTTAACGTTTCAGATGAGCCAGCATCCTACCAACAGGCAGTCAAGAATGAAAAGTGGAGACAGGCAATGGATGCAGAGATCAAAGCCTTACAGAGTAATCATACCTGGGATGTGGTTTCAATACCCCCAGGGAAAAAGGCCATAGGGTGCAGATGGGTTTACCGGATTAAGTACTTGCCTGATGGTACCATTGAACGATACAAAGCACGATTAGTGGCAAGGGGCTACACACAACAGTTGGGCATAAACTATACAGACACATATGCCCCAGTAGCCAAACTAACAACGATCGAAATTCTCATGGTCATTGCGGCCATTCTGAGTTGGCATTTGGAACAACTTGATATCAACAATGCCTATCTACACGGTGATTTATCAGAAGAAGTGTTCATGCAAATCCCACCTGGGTTTCATACATCCGTTCCTCATCCAGTATGCAAATTAAAGAAGTCCCTTTATGGATTTAAACAGGCAGGTCATCAGTGGAATATGAAGCTCACATCCTATCTATTCGACCTTGGTTTTCACCAATCCAAGAGTGACTACAGCATATTCACTCGTGGTCAAGATTCTACCTTCATTGCCCTACTGGTATATGTCGATGACATCCTAGTGGCTAGTCCAAACTCTTGATTGATTATTGAAATTAAATCACAATTGGACCTCACATTCAAGATCAAAGATTTGGGGAAAGTTCACTACTTTCTGGGAATTGAAATAGCAAGGGGACCACATGGAATTACCTTATCACAGTGCAAGTACACGTTGGATTTGTTGTCTGAATATGGTCTTCTGGCTTGCAAGCCAGCTCCCACTCCCATGGCCACAAGCTGCAAACTTGCTAAGGATGATTCTCCTCGTTTGTCAGAAAACTCCGGCTATCGCAGTTTGGTCGGAAAGTTAATCTATCTGACCTTCACTCGCCCAGATATCATCACGCGCCGTCCCAAAGAATTGTCACAGTTCCTCGATTGCCCAACGGCAAACCATCAGCAGAGCGACGCCGTCTTCTCCGATTCCTCAAAGGCACCCCATGTCAAGGTTTGCTCTATACTGCCGCCAACAGATGCCACTCAAGTTTCTCTCACCGCTTATTCCGATTCCGGTAGGCCGGATGCCCTGATACACGTCGTTCAACCACCGGGTGGTGCATATTCTTAGGTAAATCGATCTCTGGAAGGCTAAAAGCGATCAACGATCTCCCGAGCTCGGCGGAGGCGAGTACCGGGCACTAGCATCGACCTCTTGTGAGCTTCAATGGATTGTGTACTTGCTCTGAGATTTGGGCTTCAAGCCCATTATGCCAATTCCTTTACATTGTGATAACCAAAGCGCTGTTACATTGTGGAGAACCGGTTTTCACGAACGGACCAAGCATATCGAATTGGACTGTCATCTAATCCGAGAAAAATTCCAAGCTGGCCTTCTGATTCCAACAGCCATATCCACTGCCCACCAACTAGCCGATATTTTCACTAAACCTCTCGACGGGCCACGTTTCGCTTACTTATCGGCCCAACTTGGTACTTATTCCATTTTCCCGAAGTCCAGCTTGCGGGGGAGTGATAAAGAATACAAGCAACAGTGTTCCATCCAGTCGGCCCAGGCCCATTATCCACATCCAAACCCATAGCATGAGGCAGCTCTATCAACGTCATAAGGAGGGAGAAGAGATACTTGGGGATCAAGTTTGCACCACCGAATATTCAAGGAATATTCCTTTGTTGACTGGAATATTCTAGGAATATTCCTCCATTGACCGGAATATTCCTGGGAATATTCCATGTACATACACCTGTGATTAGCCATTGGTTAGATAGTATAAATACAAGGCAATAATGTATTATGAAACAATAACAAATAATGAAATCAATTTGATCTTTATTTTCCTTCAAACTACCAACAAAATCACAAAAAGAAGGCATGAATCTAGATTAGCGGTCACAATTCTGTCGGAAAAACCCACCTGCAAGCCGAGTAAACATCTATACCCATAAGAGCTTTCCACCGGGAAGACAAGACCCAACCAACTGTCACCGTTGGGAAGCCAAAACAGCGGCCAGGTGAATCTAAAAACAAAATTCGGCGAGGGCCCAGAAGCCAAAGTAAACCATAAGAGCTGACAAACAAAGTAAACCATACATGTATTTGATTCAACAAATTCATTCCAGTATTCAAGCATCTTCAACGCCTATATAAACCTCCGGGTTTTGCTATCATGTACCCATTATTTGCAGGGCCGGCCCTATGCTAAGGCCGGCGAGACCCGGGTCTTAAGCCCAATTGTGTCGGAGGGCCTAACGGTACATGTTTCGCTAAAAAAAAAAATTTCGTGTAGATTTAATCCGATCCAACCTAATATAATATGTTAATTTTCTTTTTTGATAAAGGCCCAATTTTTTTAATCTAATTAATATATGCCCAATAAAAAAATTTACTTGACCCAAAAAAAATAGATATATACAAACAAGTTTTTTTGTTTTATGACTTTATCTATATTATTAATTTATTATATATATCTATATTATAGAGAGAAAAAAAAGCACACACAAAAATAAATAAAACAAACAAAAATAGATAGAACTCATTTTTCACTCCTAAGTTCTGGCCCTCCCCTTCAGTCCTACTTTCGTTTCCCCAACTCCCCTGACGCTAGAGCTGTTGATTTTTTTATTTTATTTTTTTGTTTTGTTTTGTTTTGTTTTGTTTTCCTTTCCTTCTTTCAATTTCCCATTTATAAATGATAAATTTTATTCTCAATTGAGAAGAATATGGTTAATGAAATTGACAATTCTACTTTGATTAGTGATTTCGTCTCTACATGTGTTGCAAGAGCGATCTTGAAATAGTAATATGTAAGTATGTTTTATGTATACGTATGAATTTGGTTTTGTTTAAATATCTTTAGAAAATACTACTTTGTAGGCGTGTTTTGAGGTATCAATAATGTTAGAAAAATATGATAAAACAAATAGAATTGAATGATCTCCAGGCACGTATAAAACGTTTCTTTAAAGAGATGTTTTGAGATCTCTAAAAGTATTGATAGAGTCTACTTTAGAGACACAATATGTTTGTCTTGATGATGCTTCTAAAAACTTCATTATCTTTCACACCGATCTTGATGTCTCTCTATATATACAACGAAAAGATATCTGTCCTCTTCACGAAAAAAGAACAAACCGGTTAAATGTCTTCAAATGATATGTCCCAATGACCATGCACAACCGAAATGATGTGTCCCATGAAAAATCCTTCTACGAAATCACGTGTCGATCCATAGGTTCGTTTAGGTTTCGACGCGTTGCCCTCGAGCCCCTCGACCCACCGCGACCGACCGGACGAGGTCGAACCTGCTTCTTTTAGCGACACACATGTCGCACTCGATCAATGTCAACAACACATTCAAAACAAAAATAAAATAGATTTTGTGAATAAAATATCTAACAAATAACTTGAATTTTGTCTTATGGATGTTAAAAACGCGATAAGTATGTTTTTCAAAAAAAAAAAACTTCAACTAAAAAAAGCGGTTTAGGGAGCTTCGTGCCTTGCCTCAACAAACGCGGTAGCCTTCGATTATTTGCACTACATAACATTGTTGAGAATACTCTAGAAAATCTCATAGAATCCTCATAATAATCATAGAATATTTTATAAAATATTTTGTATTAATTATTTTATTTATTGCCTAAGACTCGACACATTAGATATTTGTACTTTCTTGCCATTCAAATTGAATCAATGCAATACAATCTCTTTTACATTTCTCTATTATGGTATCGAATTTATTTACTAACGCCTTTTAGATCACGAAAGAATTTTTCAAGAATTTTTCATGGGGTTCGTAACATAAATCTAAATGAACCTCACACCTAGCCCATCTTTTTTTCCTGTTGTTTTTTTTTTTTTTAATTATCAAAATAATTTATCTTTTCATTGTCATTGTAATTTTCCGGTAATCATGGATATGGTGCCACCAAAGGAGTTATCGGTGACCGATCCCGACGTCGGCAAGTTCTCTTCACTCCCTCAATCTGTTACGGCTATACTATCTTCTCTACTTCTCCAACAACGTCGCTCATATCCGGCCGCTTCTCCGGCGACACCTTGCAGCATCTGATAGCAGTCTGCAGCAATCACACCATCGCATGATTAGCACTTCTCTGCACATCAATATCCACATCAAAAACCTCACCGGTCCACAACAAGGATTTGTGGATGGAAAGTGGTCCTGCATTATTATTATTTTCTTTCTTATTTTTCTTTTATCCCGTAATTTCCCAGCCTCTCCTCTCGTCTTCCCCGTTTCTGTCTTCCTCTTATTCTTTTTATATTTTTTATTTTTACAATCCTATGCTTCCTTTGCATCACTACCAACTACTCTTTTCCTCTATTTATTGATATACTCTCATCTTTTTATTTATCCATTTCAAATTTTATTAAGTTTTTTTTTTATGACTCCTCCACGTTTTAGAGTCATCCAATTGTTTTTTAGGGTATATCCCTCCGACTATTTCCTAGGATCTATTCCTCCCATTGTTACCTCTTTTTTCTCTACCTCTTTCAAGCTTTTTGATCCATTGCAGGTTCCAGCAAAGCAGTAACGTTTTGTGAAGCCATTGTTACCGTTTGATTCGGAGAAGCATGTTGCAGACATCAACGAGTCAATCTCCATATCCATTGCATTCCCATGAGATTGCGAGGGCGTGTTGAGAATACTCTAGAAGATCTCGCTGAATCCGCATAATAATCATAGAATATTTTGTATTAATTATTTTATTTATTGCCTAAGACTCGACACATTATATATTTGTACTTTGTCCATTCAGTTGAATCAATGCAATACAATCACTTTTACATTTATCTATTAAACATAACTATCAATTTTCAAAACAAAAAAAAAAAAAAAAAAAAAAAAAAAAAAACAAAACTATCAACTATTCCTCAAAAAAAATAAAATAAAATAAAACACTATCAACTAGCTTGACCGACACTTCGGTCTATTCACATAACTCCCTTTGATCATGGGAGTGTCTTCTTGAAAATACATCTAATCATGGGGATTGTTATATACTTATATGTCCTCCTTTGATCATGTGACTAATCCGGTGTCCGAAAAGAAAAAAACAATAACCATGTAAAATGATGCTATGTCAAGAAATAAATTTAAATGCTACTAACTTGTTTCATAACATAAGATTTTTTTTTTTTAAAAGTGTTTATACTAATTGAAAATGTAGGTAAATGTCACAATTTTATAATAAAAATAATAAATATTTTTTCCTATCTTTGATTCATAAATATAACACAATAGTAAATGATCGGGCAGACAAAATTAAAATAAGAGAGAAGTCGAGGAAAAAAATTAATAAATGTCTACTAATGATGGCATCACCACCTTCTAATAGGTTTTATGATTCTTGCCTTACGGCAAATTTTAGTATTATCAATGACAATGATGCTCAACATTTTTATTTTATTTTTGAAAGCATCATGCTCAACATTTGGAATACCATTTTTTTTTTTAAGGGAAATACCAAATTAAAAATTCACAATTACACATGTGCAATTAATAAGCACTATATTCCTTCCCCGGATTGTCCACTTTGTGGAATGGAATCGGAGTCCCTCCTCCATGCTTTGAGAGATTATAGTTGGGCGATGCACGTGTGGTGTATTTTGACCCCCACGGATCATTAGGCGGCGTTCTTTTTGGAGCTAACAAATTTATTGATGATTGGATAAATGTGAACATTAATGGCACGTTTGGATTGCGGTAATGGAATTCTTTTTTCATTCCATTCCATCAATATAGCGTGTTTGGCAACGGAAGAATGGAATATGTTTTCATTCCAACGGAATGAAAATGGATGATTTTCATTCCATCCAAAATCCAATGGAATGGCCGGAATGGAATAAAAAAATAAATCATGCAATAAGAAACGATTTCATTCCACTGTCTACCAAACGCAGTAATGGAATGATATCATTCCATTCCAACAGATTCATTCCATTCCATTACATTCCATCAATCCAAACGAGCCAATTGATCCAACCGATCTTTTATTGGTTTGTCGGATTGGAAATATACGTGGAGAGAAGCGGTTTATGGGATTTGGCATTGGAGGAACCGAGCTTTGCACAACTCGGAGGAAGAGAGGCCCCCGGCCTTTATATTTGCATCACAGACGGTAGAACGGGCGAAGAATTTACAACTCGCTTGGCAGGATTTAGATTAGTAAATAGTCTCTTTTTGTCGATTTTTTTGCTGCTTTGGCGCACATAACTTTCTGATGTATTAGACCTGTGATGTGATCCGTGATCGAATCAGATCCGAAATTGCCGAAGGACCGACTGAAGGCACCAATAAAACGAGCACTGCGACCCTTAGCTAACTCGTAACTAAGAACCTTGGTATGACCTCAACCCTTAGATAACCCGTGTCTAAGAACCTTGGTATATCTGAACGCCACAAGGTGCTGCTGTAACCTTGATAAGTTCCGTTTGGAATCCACCAAACAACGGTGTTGGAATCCACCAAGCACCAACGTGAGAAAACTCACCAAAGCTTAAAAGCTTCAAATATAATATATATCAAAATTTGTCTCTTGATTACAATGACTCTTAATGCCTTTATATAGGCTAAAGACTCCAAGACCAATTGCTAATTTAGCAATGTGGGACAAAATAACTATAAATAAAAAATAATAACAAAAATAAAATACTATCTAACCAATGTGGGATAATAAAAGTTAACTAAAAATAAATAAAAGACTCCAAATAAATTTGACAAGTTTCTTCTCGATGGGAATCACATCATTCCCTCCCGGTTCCAAAAGGATTCGTCCTCGAATCAAAAGGATGTCGTAAAATGCACCATCAAGGACAAAACAGGTCGAACCAACAACGAATATCAATGATATGCCCGGATCAAATACAAGGCGGACATGCCACTTCCAATCAGTATATCTTCGAGATGTTGATGCATACATCACCAAGGAAACCAATGAGTAGTAATCTTGCAGGTGCTCAATGCAAATAATGCTCTCCGGAGCAAACAACATAGCATATAGGGATTAGAAGCCGGAATAATCGCACAATACACCGCAAAAAGGATCAATGAAGGTGTGCTTGGTTTTCCATCAATGTCAATCGGACAAGAACATCCATAGAAATATATTGGTTTGATTGGTTATAGCGAGATAGCCCGGTTTGCTCCTCAGCGGATGATCTTCATGTACCTGCAAAGAAGGCAGTAGAACTCGAACAAGTGGGCGGTGAAGTAGGACCAACGATCGCGTATGCCTCAATTTTATCCACCACTAATGCAATATCCTCATCTACTTTGGCAACATGTATCTCCACCACTTCTTTATTCTCCCCGGTGATTGCCTCTCCACACAATCGACTCTTGGACTACATCCACCAATTTTGCTCCAACAACCTCCTCCAACTGCCTTCCACTACAACCTCGTTTACATTTTCTCGGTGCCCGAGACTCCTCAATCTGAATATTACTTTGTTGCCTGTGAGGGTAGAGATTCAAAAACATGTTTCTTGCCACAAAGGAAAAAAGAATAAGCGAGTCCGGGATGCATTATGACGTACATTATGCAAAGATAACCATGATCTCCCAAATATCAAATGTACATCACTCGGTGGCACCACATCACACGAGACAACAGACTTTATAACTTCCAATGGACATTGGAACCCGTGCATACCGTGTAACTTTAACCCGATGGTTTTCCACAACAATGTAGTAGGGTCGATAAAGTCTTTCCGTCCATAAAGTTTAATTCCTTAACCACATCTTTACTAATTAAATTTTCCTCTTCATCGTGATCAATGCACAGTTCATATTCATAATCTCCAATAAAACATTATGTGTAAAATAAGTTGTTACCATGACCACTACGTCTTTCTTTTAACATGTTATGAAGTTGAGCCTTCATATCCTCCATCAGATCATCAAACCATCGCTCAATTTCCAAATTCCGATTCATCATATCATTCAAATTCCTAAAATAGGCATCAATAGGACACTCCTTTGACATTTTCACGATGGAAATTTACCAAGAAGTAGCTAGCACGTGACAAGTATCCAGAATGTCCAATCAAAATTATTCGTAAGATTTTTTTTTGGTTTTGAGAGATGTACTAGAAATCACGGGTGTGATAAAAATCACAAGTAGGTGTGAGTCTCTCGGTAATTTGACTGGTGAATTTTTTTTTTTTAAAACTATGGCCGAATAAGGAAAATATGACAAAATTAAACTAAGACTAATTAGGTCAACAAAAGGCTGCTGGAAATTTTCGGATGCAGCAAATTGCGAAAGCTGCCTCCTTTTTTTTTTTTTTTTAAATGTGACCACTAAAAGAAAAATAAATAAATTATTTAAAACTAGGTCAAGAAAGCGGCTAGGTTTTGTGATCCAAATATACGGTAAAAATAGGGAATTAAAAGCAGGTAGGTGAACTTATGTTTTCTTTTTTTTGTGGTGACAGGAAGATCGACAATGAAAAGAAAGCTGAGAATTTGAATTTTTTTTTGTTTGAATAATAAGAACAAGAGAACGTAGAAAGAAAAATAAGAACAAGGGATATTTGGATACTGTCGGTGGTCGTCTCTCGATACTGCAACTGATGTGATCCGTGATCGAATCGATCCGAATTGCCGAAGGACCGATCAAGGCACTAATGAAACGAAAGCACCGCGACCCTTACCTAACTCAGTAATTCAAGAACCTTGGTATGACCTCAACCCTTAGATAACCCGTATCTAAGAACCTCAGATATCTGACGCCACAAGCGCCTGCTCGTAACTCGATAAGTTCCGTTTGAATCCACTCAAACAACGGTGTTGGAATCCACTAAGCACCAACGCGAAAAAACTCACCAAAGCTTAAAAGCTTCAAATATAATATATATCAAAATTTGTCTCTTGATTACAATGACTTTAATCTTTATATATATTTAAAATTTCCAAGCACTAATCTTAATTTAGCGATGTGGGACAAAATAACTATAAATAAAAATAATAACAAAATAAAAATCTTATCTAACCAATGTGGGATAATAAAAGTTAACTAAAAATAAATAAAAGACTCCAAATAAATTTGTGAGTTTCTTCCGATGGGAATCACATCAACCTGTTAAAGCTTTCGATTAATAAAGTGCTCGTTTAAAATATAAAAAAAAAAAAAACTATAAATTTTGGCTTGCATCTTTCTAAATAAAAATTTGGCTTGCAATAATAATTAAAAAAATACATGCTGAAATATCTTTCAGGCGTCGGGTCGAAAGAGATTTTGGTCCGAATTTATCTACGAGTAGAATAGGATTTCTGCAGTGCGATCCGAACCGAATTCGGATTAGTACATGATTGTTGCCCCGGTCAAAAAAAAAAACAACAACAACTATCGTCAACGGACTAGTGTGCAACCGACATGATATTTGGGCGCACATCGCGCCCTCTTTATTTGCCCTGATATCGTCAACGACACATGCATATACAAAATTACATTAAAAACTGTACTACTGCTTCACAATATTTCATCAGTAATAATTAAATATGCAAATAAATATAAAATAAAACAAATGAAAGCGTTATTTCTGTACATATTGTGAGCAATTGTTCTATGCATTAAGCTCATTTGGTATGGTAAAATGATAAATAATGCATGCAGTACATTATGATCCGGATGGAGATTAACAATTGCAGAGTTGTAACTTGTAACCGGCAAATACAACTTCAAAAACCACAATTGGGAGCACATTACTGATAACTCCCCCCAAAAACAAAAAAAAAATGTATTAACAGCAGTACTTGCTCCTCTATGTATAACCCCCCGCGCGCAACGTTCTGAGCTCACCTGCCCAATTCATATGTACAAC
This sequence comes from Gentiana macrophylla, assembly GCA_026214975.1. Lineage (NCBI taxonomy): Eukaryota > Viridiplantae > Streptophyta > Magnoliopsida > Gentianales > Gentianaceae > Gentiana > Gentiana macrophylla. Next base: position 92,191,107 of record CM047815.1, read on the forward strand.
ACATGAGCAAGCCCACTTCTTGCCTGATGCCTTCACACAATGGATTACACATTACTGATCAATTTGAGTCACTTCCACAGTCAAACTCCTAGAAAGGTTTTGTTATATATGCCGGCCTAGCTTTGTTGTGGGGTTCTAAGCAGCTTTAGACGAATCAGTTTCGTTGCTGCTCCGCGGTTGTAATTCCTTGCTCTTTATTCTGTTTAAACGTCTCACTAGACCAAGCCGTTCAGTAGTGTAAGTCGAGGGAATCTGGGATGTGAAAAGATGAGATTTATATCGAGTTTGGAGATTATAAGAGAGCAAGGAAAGTAATACATTCATTATATTCAGGGATCTAAGTAGGTGGGTGAGAGTGTACAAATATGATATATACATATAGTCATTATATTGTGTTACACATTTGTAGTTTTTTATTTTTTTATCATTTATCATGCCAAGGAGACCGATAGATGAATATAATATAGGTCTCATTCATTGATCAATGATTTATAAATGTTGTGTAATGACATAAACAAACTGACCAAACATGGCATATACTTGTTGATTGCTCCTAGAATTGCTGCATGACCCACGGCAGATACCTGAAAATGAAAGAATGGCAGTCTACTACTTTACATTTGAGTTCTCTTTTTCTAAAACATGAGAATATATATGATGACGTCTTTAATATTAAATCGTGATCTCATCAATCATAATAAGCCTGAGAGGGAGGGGCGGAGACCGGAGAAGGAGGGGACTTACAGGAATTAGCATCAATACAATCACCGGTATCAGAGTGAAAAAGTCAACCATCGTTCGTTTTATTTTCTTCACCTCCCTTTTCGTCAATCTGCTTATACGAAACTGCTTCTTAAGGATTCTACCAACGTCACAAATGTCTATAAATAACAACCGGGTACCCATCCAAGCATCCTGGGTATTCATGTTGCATTTAATTTGCACACAATTAACTACACATAACACATATCATAAATAAATAAATAAAATAAGCCAACAAATTGTGGTACTCACAGCGGTTACACCTAGTAGCTTGTTCACTGATTTTTTTAGCAACTTTGCATATAATGGATCTTTAAAAGCACAGCCCACGTCTCCCTCCGTTACATCCTCTTCCCAACCCGACGTTGCAACCTGGCCCATCACAAAAAGATCATAGGAGTTTGATAAAAGGATTTGATGCAGGGTCTGACCGTGTTTCAGTCGGATGAATTAATGAGAAAGGGCAAGATATTCTTACCTGAGACTGTATAGATGGATATAGTTTCTTGCCTTGTTTTTTTGTAAATTTGGTTGGCATTTTGTGTGCCAATAGTGATGGCATTGGCTCAGCTATACTTCTATCCATCACTTTGTGCTGTTCACCACTTCAAAACACAGGGCAAAGAAAGTATATTCTCTCTAAACCTACACAGATCTACAATTTGCATCACACTCAACTTACTGTAACATCTCAACTACAACGACACCACGCTAAATATCCACTTTCAAAAAGTCTATTATATGATCTTTATTTGACTTAATTTTAAAGAGTCGAATATGCATACTCAGACTTTTTGATAGTCGGTTTTCTGAGCACCTGTGAAGCCGTAATGTCACAGTAAGTTGGTCGTGGTGCCATTGAAAGCCTTGACAACATACCTTGTCTTATCATAGGCAGCCCAATAATCCTCCATGCATGTAGATAACAAGCTCTGACTAAAAAAAAGTGAGAGAAAATTAGCTGGGATTCAATCAAAATGCAAACAGAATTTTGTCCAAATAAAAAAAATCACAAGTATACCTATTAAGTAAGAACTTTAACAGGTTTGAGTCTATAGGTTGTTGTGTTGAATTACTATAATGAGCAAATCCGGATATAATATCGTAGCAAACGGTGAAAACATGGTACAAAATAATCTCCTTTTCTGCTTGAATTGTGTGCTGCTTTGATCTCTTCTTGTCTTGATTTGGCTCAGAGAAAACTGGAGGGTAGAAATTAAGCCATCCAATTTCATCAATTACCACCTGCAACCAGCAAATATTCCGCGTCGGAACTACAAATTAATGAAAAAACAGAAAATATATATGGCCATGTAATCAGAAAATTAATATTACCTCCATGAGAAGCTGGTATTTTGAGACTACTGAAAATTCTGGGTATATAGTAGCACAACCGCATTCTAAGTAACTGGACATACATCATATAAGGCGTTTTAGTATTGAAGTACCAAATCAATATTCTATAATTACAATTCAATAAATATGAAAATATCTACCTGAGGAAATCTATAGTGTGTTCTTCAAGGTCATTTAGCCGCATTCCTGCTAGGAACAATCTTGTTTCTCTCCCCAGATATGCAAAAAGCGCCATTGTAGCCAAACTCGTTTCTTGAACCTGAAAAAACCTTGAAGGTACGGTGTGATGTTAAAATACGGTGATCTTATGCATATTTGTACGTAGACAAAGGAGGAGATTTCGATGAATGGCAAGCTGACCTCGTCTAAGATTACACCTTCTCTAAGAAATGCTGTTGAGAGTTTCTTCTGCACCAATCCTATCCAAAACTCTATATCGCCCATATCATGAGACGGGAAAATCTTTCTGCCGAAATGTGACAGAAATTCCTCTTCAAATCCTGCTTCACATGAAAGTTGATGCAATTTGTCTACAGAAACGAGCGTGTTTGACAAGTTCATAAGCTCAGCTAGTCCATCTTCAAAGCAAACAGGAAATAAGGGACAAGAAACTCGTGAAGCGCATAACTTCCTAATTGCGGAACAGCAACTTATTGCCAAAATAATTCCTGCAACACCACTGGATGATTTCTCAAGTTAAATGTCCAAAAACAGAGAGAGACACAAGCGCACGCACACGCTGTCTTTCTTATTATGAGAAAATACAAGAAGAAAAGTCACAAACCAACCTTCCAGCATAATCTATTGACCACTTCTTGAATAAAGGAATGAACTGTCCAGCTATGTGTGGCACTTGAAATGTTTTAAACCATTGCACTAATTTCGGGTTGCGTGTGAGCAGCTGACTTTCTATGCGTTCCCCGAGTAAGTTTGCCTTTTCAGACAAGCTGATATAAAGGGAAGAACACTTTCATTACAGATCAAATCTCTCCAACATTAGAAGCTCACTAATGGGCACATTTACTAGCAAAAAAGGTTGAATCAGAATCATGCTGCAAACTCAGCTACTTGTATGAGGGAAAGTCATTTGACATACTGAAATTAATTGAAGCGGGACCGAAACAACAAAACAGGATTTACTAGATTCAATAATGCAATCATGAGATTCATGATTCAAAGTCATACAAGATTCAATAGTCTTTAAACTTACATTTCGTTGACAGATGGGATGCTGCAGCGCTTATGTGAAAGAAACAGCTCTACTTCCATTGCAGCTTTCAGCAGAGAATAGACTGCTACCTGTAAAACATTCCCATAAATGACGTTGTTGTTTTTCCAAACGCAGATTTTCAGGAAACGCTATATAATGCCAATAGGATATTAACAAATAATCACTAATACTCATATTGGACTTAGGTATACCTGATAAGCTATGCTCTTATGCCAAGCATGCACATCAACCCCAATCCATGCCATTGCGAGCTCTAGTCCGGTTTGAGCCATTTCTAGCTCCTGAATTCCACTAGAAAAACCACTAGCAGACTGATGCAATACCCACACAAGGCGATTCACTCGATTAAATTCCATATCATAACCACCCGCCTCAGGTACAAAAGGTCTCTCACATGTATTGGTTTGATCACAATCACCTAAAGATTCCATGGATGATAACATTCCTGCAGGCATCAACCTCAAGAAACGACCTTGACTGAAAGATGTGAGAGATTTAAACGAACGTCTAAGAAGAAAGCAAGAACTTATATGTCTACATTCGGCTGGCCCTTCAATTCGGTGAAACTTTGATGGTTCGGCTTTATTCGACTTATATTTCCGTTTATCCTTATTCTTCACTGTGTTCCTGTAATACAAAGAAGCATTTTCCAAGTGAAGTTTAGCTCTTACAATTCAAATCCATAGCCTACCAAATACCAAAGATACCAAAGAAACCAAAGAAATTATACTTCAGACTCAAAATACTTCCACTCGCGGTGGATCATCCCCTGTAAATATGGTGCAATGATCTCAACTGTGACCAAATTTCAACGTTCTAACACGAGTATTTTAGCATTGAAACCGGGTCACTAGAAGGATCAGTACACTAATTACACATAGAGGATCCAGCATACATATATTTAATTATTGGCATCAATTCATTTCCCTTTCCTGAATCAAGCAGGCAAATTATTACAAGAACTAGTTAATTAGGCATTAAAAGCTGTTGACATTCTAGTAAACTGTTCAATATCTTCAATTAAAATTTTGTCATCTGGAAAAAAAATAAACACAACCAGCAAAAACCAAACCACATTGAACGATCCGATAAAAGCTAATTCAGGTAAAATGTAAATGAAATGAAAGAAAAACTGAAGCTCTAAGCATGATAAATCTCAATCAAGCCATTTCATCATCAATTTAAACGACTCTCTCCCTTTCCCCAAACCAATAATATCATATGATTCTCTTTGAGTAGGAAATTAGCAGCATAAGTGAACAAATGCATTAATTTTAGAAGAAAATAAGAATATTAAAAAAGAAAATTTACTGGTACCAATGGAGGGAGGGCAGTAGAAACAAACTTGAAGCCATGATGATGAGGAAGTAAGACGAAAGTGGAGAATAAAGTTGCAATCGCTGTAGCAAATTGGTGGAGCGAATTCATCGAGAAGTACACCTAGTGAGCGGATCACTAGAGGTATAGATGATCGGATAGGACAACAATTGGGGAGCTGCAAGCAAAGCATTCGACACCTGGGATTCATCTCCCGCCACAGCTGACGTCACATTACGGCTGTTTATAACCGTTTTAGATACATCGGAGGAGTATTGTTCAATGTGGCGGTTAGATTTTTGTAATCTATTTATATCCCTTATTTTGACGGCTTATGTTAAATGTGCATCAGACACATCCATTTGCGACTACTATATCTTGAATTCAAATTCGATTTTTTAGAGATCGAGTGTAATGTCTGTATGACGTTTTAATTTTGTATTTGGTTTGGAATCGGACACGTGATAATCAAAGATCAGGCTGTCATAGAAGCTGCCGGTGCTTTCCTCCTTAGAGCCTCATCAGTGTTAATGTCTGAAGCACTTGCCGTCAGAAAAGCTTTGGAACGAGTTAAGTCTCTTAATTTGGAAAATGTGCTGATTTATCTGACTCACATGCTTAAGGATGTCAACTTCGATCCAACCCCATGGATATTCACCCTACCCTACTCGTTAAGGTAGGGTATTTTTATGGGTATGGTAGGGTAAATATTTGATTTTTCAAAAACCCGCAATGGATAGGATACGGTGTGCATATCTATTTTTTACCCGTCGAAATACCCACCCGACTCACTATATAATATATTACTCATATTTTATATGTATATATATATAATAAATTAAGACACTATACTGCCTCAAAATCATAGAGAGTAAAAAATTAAAAATTAGACACTAGACAAATAAATTCAATGTTTTGCTACTCCAACAAAGAAAACAATAAAGAGAATATGAATACATAATTCAAATGTTCTTCATTACACAAATATAATAATGTTAGTGGTCAGAGAAATCAGAAATATGTACGAACCAACCGACCAGATTGATGTAGAAGAACTGTAGAACAAGTACCGAAAAATATCACTCATCGTTGGACAATAAATTGATACACACTTTTCACTCTATTTTTCATACCGACTAATTTCCTCACTGTTGAATACTTAGCTCGTATCTTCTATTGAAGCAAATGCTCCGATTTATACCAAATGATGGAGTGGGTAGCATTTAATGCATATACAAAATTGTCAAAAAAAGAAGCTATTGCATTTGTTGAATATTGCAAAATATTATAAACTTTTCCCTTGGTGCCGCTGCGGCTAGAGGGGGGGGCTAGGCTAGGGCCTAGGGGTTGGCGCTGATTTGTTGTAATTGTTGCAAATTAACATTCGTAAATTTTCAGTTTTCACTTACATCTTGTTATATGTGCTTCTTGTGTGCTAATTATATTTGTGAAGTTAGCATATGTGGATCATTTATCACCTTTGTTTTTAATTATTATTCTGGATTGAAACTCTGTAATTCAGAATAATCCGTATATGTTAAACCCACAAATGGAGTGAGCAGTTAGCACGTACGTAAGAATATCCTAACCAATAGAATTTGGAATAAATATGTGAATCTCCAAGACTTGTGAAAACTTGGTATACCTCCCTCACCGTAATTACTCTTATTGAAAGAAAAGAAGAAAAAAAAAAGGTAAACTTGACTTTAATAGAAAACAAAGTAGCTAATTTGTAATAAAAAAAATTAGGGGCTAAAATACTTTATTAATCACTCTATGTCGGAAAAGGAAGCCAACATTACATGGGGAGGAGGGGAACCTCATTCAACACAACCGACTAATCTAAATCCTTCTTTTGCAAACAATTGTGTTGGCATAATATCTTACCTCTTGACAAAAGAGAAAGAAACATAAAATAAAATATAAAAAAAATAAAAAAAGGTCAAATTTCGAAAGAATCCTCAAATATACTTCATTTTTTTTATAGTGGAAAAACCTTTTTATTCTTCATTGTCAAATATACTTCCTGTTGATGACAAATCCAAATCACTTTTTATGATTTGTAAGATGCTAAAAAAACTTATAAGGAATCTCCTTAAGAATAACTTTGAATAACTCTAAAGAATCAACCATGAATAGCAATAAACAATAACCAAACTTTTTTTTTTTTAAGTGGGAAAAACAAACAATATCTAAATCATATTAATCTAATAATTCTTACAAGAATCCGATAAAAAATAATTATAAATCATCACTAATTAAAAGAACGAAAAAAAACACAAGAAAACATCATGAATCTAAACGTTCTTCAACCTAAAACAGAAACAACCACAACAGCTAGCACATGAGCCCCTAATACTGAAACTGAACCCCCAAAACTCCTTCCACCAGAATTCGAAGCCGCCGGAGCCGGTGAAGCAGCCGGCGGGTTAACCACATGCGGGGGTCGTGGCTTGGCTGGTGCCGGAGGAGACACAGGAGGATGAACCGGGAGGACTTCAATCAACAACCGCTGTTCATTTTTGCAGTGATTAGGATCACCACTAATGAAGTAAGCAGAGCCGACCTTATCGAGAACAACCACCGTGTTGCCGTCCTTAAACACCGAAATTGGGTGGCTTGAATTGCAGTGATAATATCCCCATTTGTCCACTACTTGAACCGAATCATTCTTGTACACAAAACCTACAAATAAAAAAAGTTAAATGTCTTAGTTCCTAAAAACAACGAATGTTACGGGAAGAAGTTAATTATTTATAAAAAAGAGGAGAATTGAAGTAAAATTATAAGAAGTAATTACGAAGGGAATCGCCGACGTGAAACTTTCTCCTGGAAGCCCAGAAAGAGTAAATGGAACTTTCATTAACAGGAGGCTGCCGCCAGCCATGGCCATTACCGACTGTGAATTCCTCGGCGCCGGCTGTGGTTTTTTGAGTAGCATTAATCAAGAGAAAGATCATTGGGAAGAAGCAGAAAATCATACAAGATGAAGATGGTGATAAGGCCATGTTTAAATTAATTCAAGACTTTGAAATTTGTTTCCTGTGCAGTAAATTAAATTCTTTTTCTAAAGAGTAAAATATTGGCACTTAAGAACTGAATCGTGTTCTCCTTTAATTAGAAGTGTATATATACATCAACAAGTTCAAACGTGGTAGTTTATTTGCAGTTAATTAATAGAGTTCGTGGCCTGGATAGTGGTGAGATATATGGGGGCCTTTTTAGAATTAATATTATTGACCGGGTCATTTCCAAAACACAAAAGATAAAATTAGAAACCTCTCATTAATTATCGCCATGTAAGGGTGCGTTGTTTCATACATACTACCAAGAACCACCACATGCACCATGATGAATACACGTTTATACATACATAATATGATCATAAATCATACTGAAAACTTAGAACATAAGTCGATGCATAAATATATATATAAAGTGAAAACATTGCAACAACTAACTTGGGGCGCAAGGAAACAAAGACATTGAAAATTTCAAGCATCATTTCCTGTGTTGTAGAGAGGAAGGAAAAAAGAGCTTAGTTGATCACGCCCAAAAAGATAAATAGTGCCCCCTCCAACCCCCCACACACGGGGTGGTGCTGATTCCAGTACAAGTCTTGTCTACTCTTCCTGGTTCACGGCCTTCTCCCCTGCCAACAACACAGAGCCCACAAAAATCACAAGTGTCGATTCCCAAATGCAGCAGATTTAATCACAGAGGGCATTATGTAATGAAACTATTATGGACCTAGCTTTACTGATTTACTACCGAATGAATAATAATAATAATAATAATCAACGACGTGAAACTGATACCTCCTCAGTCCTCGAATATGACAGACAGACAGCACCAGAACATAGGCCTTCCTGAATTTTAACAAGCTCAAGAGTCATCCTGGGCCCAATCTCCTGGAGTTTCACCGCACTTTTTGTATGTGCTCTATTACTTCTACCCATACCGCCCTTTGTTACACTTACAGTTGCACCCTCATCATCAACTTCACTTTCTGATCCATATCCGGCCCTTATTACAAGAAAAAGGAAGATAGAAAAGGCTTGCACAAGTTAGGAGAACTTCAGACAGTTACAACTTAAATAGGATTTTGTAGAGACAGAGAGAAAAAGGGGAAAGTATATACTTGGTGATGAAATCACTGACATCTTCAAGACTTCTTAGATCAGGCACTTGATGGTTCTGCACAAATTTCCTAATTTTGCGGGATACGTCTACCATCTACCGGCTGCAATCTGATTGAATAATGCCGAAATTCAACGCGTTTTGACTCCTTTGTCACAAATTATATTCCAAGGCCGCAACTGAGATTGAGTGATATCAGCAGCTAGTGAATATTCATTCAACTTAAACGTAAGTGTTGGACCCTGGGGAGTTTTGGCAACCCTCAAATATAGTGAGGCCTCAGTATTAGATAAGATCATGAAATGCGTAACACCCATTGGCCCAGCTACATTCAAATAATCTTTCAGCTTATTCCGTTTTTTTCTCCTGAAAATAAAAACTAGATAAATGAACAACAAGATAAAGATGAATCTGCAGGTAATCACAAGATTCATCCATGGTAGAGTTTTGTAGCAGTATATCGACTCCCACTCCCTCGGTACAAAAATTAAGTACATAGTACTAAAGGGCTGAAGTTCAAAAGTTCAACAACTAAGTAAACATGCACTAATGAAGTAATTGCAAAAATCAATCATGGCCCTTAAGAAATGATCAATACAGGGTTATGTAAGATAAAGTGGTCTAAATAGCTAGGAAATGAATGATATACCCCACAAGCCCAATGGCTAGTGGATAAAAAATTCCATGGCCTAATCAGTCTCTCCACCTGTTGTACACTATGGTTTGCCAGTTTGTGACAGAAACAGATGACAATCATCATATTCGTCACATGCTGCTCGTAAGTGATTTATTGAGAATGTCCTTTCCTCAATGTGTTTACTAATAAGGAAATGTCATTGTCAGGGTGTTGATAACTAAAGGATTCAGATATTGTGCCGGATGCAGCACCCCCTCAGTGTTTTGTAGGAGAGTTTGGAGAATAAAATGGCTTGGAAAAGCAGAACTTCAAGCTGAAAATTTGTCACCTACCCTGTTAGTTTGTGCTCCATGGAAGCTTATACAGAAGGCATGCGGCTATCAAGATGCAGTTTTATGTTAGCTTACCAATGTATTTTTCGTTACAAGATGCAACCTGTAAGTTTGCCCTTTCTGCATGCTTTGCTTACATACCATTAACAAATTTTAACTTGGGAAAAATGATTATATGTTACCATTGAGCAATGTAAAAGCATCCCAAAACACAGCACTTCACTCTATCCAAAAGAGGAGGTAGAGAGAATTATTTCACACAGTCACTCATTACACTACTAGAAAGTTTCCAGTCCATCATGATGAGGAACCATGCTGCCTACAACTATAGCCAGACATTGAAAAACTTCTCCATTCCCTTCCCGGAGAATCTAGCTGTAAAGATCAAATTTGAAAAGGAGATCAACTCACCATTCTTGTGAGCTTGCTGATGTTTCATTGCAAGTAAAAGTTCAATTCGGAGTCAAAAAAAAGCACTTATAAGCTAAATCATCCCATGATCATATTATGTTGTTTCCACAAAACCATAAACACGAAACAGAATGAACTACATTCTTGGGGGCGGGGTGGCAAAGCATCCATAAATTTTAAAACTTGTTTACATTTGTATCCTTACAATAACAAAAATCAACAACCAATGAAACCAGATATAATTATTTCTTACCTTTAAGATTAAGAGCAGTGTAGGGGAGCATCAACTTTCTCAGGTCCATTTCAAGTCTCTGAAGGGAACCCGGAAGTTTTCCACGGGCAAAGACAAAACTTTTTGGTATCTTGTCTCCTGTCTACAGCTGGTAGCTTCCTTATCATGGGCTTTACAATTCCTTTCTTCTTCTAAAAAATAATAACACTTGACATCAAAACAAAATAACAGCAAATTGAACTGAACATGCCAACTACATAATGGCTTCAAAAGTAAATCAAGCACAGTGATGCCATTCCAAAATTCACAAGCTAATACAACACAGACATAAACCAAAAATTGGATACTCACATTTCGGAAACGAGCCATCTGAAATCTAAGTGCTTCACTCAACTCTTCACTTCTAAACTTTCTTGATTAACTGCATGAAGGAAAAAAACATGTAGCATATACATGATACACAATCGCTAAGTTAAGAAGCTTAGGGTTTAGGGTAAGAACATGTAGCATATACATGATGTTATTAACTGCATGAAAAAAAAAACATGATAAACAATCGTACGTTAACAGACAAAAAGAGAAAAACATTGTTGCAAAACTGTTATAGCATGAAAATGCTTGTTTTTTTGGTCTTCTTAAGCTTCTTATCCTTATCCTATTGTAGGATTTTTAAGCTATAACAGTTTTGCAACAATGTTGAAGGGGAAAGAATGAGCTACATAAATAGATACACCCTATACATAATCTCTTAAGATAAGACTAGATAATACATCATTTCTTAATTATACAAAATAAGTTCATTAACTACATTAGCAATTTAGTACAGCGGTACTTCACTTCTAAAAGAGCATATAATAACAAAATGAAACATTGAACATTCTACTGTAAAACTGAAAATGTAAAACAATGTTTATTTATCATGCATACTTAGCCACAGGGGCGGCTTTACATTGGGGGTTCCGGATGCGCCCAACCCCCTAAAATAAAAATATTGTGCATAAATGGTAGAGACTTTTTTTATAAACACATATATATATATGTGAAATTGACCCATTATTTTTATGTATTGACCCACTATTTTTTTTCCCTATTATTACATGTATAGAATTGAATATGTAAATATATGTGTGATATAGAAAAAAATTGACAAATTTCTGACCCCATGTCGAAAATCCTGCAGCCGCCCCTGCTTAGCCACGACAGATTTTCACTCTCTCAGGGCCATGTCTCGATTATAAACAACTAGAGATTTTTATTGAAAAGAAAAAAAAAGAGACTTTGATTTTATTTCACTTGAGAAACCGAGTACAATCAGCTTTCCTACTTAGACTAAATAGTAAATAGCTCTTGACTGATTATCTTTTATTCAGGCTAAACATCATTCAAACTAAACAAACTGATGTCATCCTTTTGTGAAGATAAAGTTGAACAAATTGTCACCTTGTTTGATCATACTGTAAAACTCAAACAAAACTTATCACTTTATTTTGTTCTCAACTCAAAAATCAACCTTTATCTCATCATTTTTCTTAAGAATGCTTCATGTTTTCCCAAAAAAAAGTAATTTACTAAGACTGAAATGTATGACCAACAATGCTTAAAGTGTGAATGATTCATCGTTTGATGACAGATTTCATATTTTAACTGTTAAATCAACCGGAAAAAAGAAAAAGAAAAAAATCACCTTTTTTTCCAAGGCAGCAATAATGCAATAGATTGGGAAGTTAGAAACAGCAGCAAGACTTGGGTTGGGTAATAAGGGAAACCGGACAGCAAAGCGCCGGAACACCCGGATGTCGGAGTAAAGAATCGGCGAGGCAATGGCTAGAGTGAGCTCAATGTGAATGGTAGCTGGGTGGACAAAGAGTGCCGACATCGATGTTCTAAGGTTGAGTGGCGGCTTAGAGAACGACGTCGTTGTTGGTCATTGATCACCGTAAAATTTGTCCAAACGAATTTCGGGACCAACTTGAAATGTCATAGGATCTTGTATAAAACTTGGTTCCGGATTCATATCATTAGGCCTCTTAGATCACTTTGTACATGAACAAAAATAGATACATAGTACTTTTACGGTGTACATATCTATAAGTATAAAAACAATTATACGTAGTACTATACTATAGCACACATCTACCTATCATAATAGGATAAGTATCAAATCCCCTGGATATGGCGCAGTGGTAGCGGTTGAGGTGGTGTAGTGTCTCTGCATTGTTTCCTGGCCGGGAGGGTGGGGTTCGAGTAAAGTAAAAAGCGGCTACTTTCTGGTAGAGGATATATTAAGCGGCGTCACTCCGAGTTAATAGGTCCCATGATTAAACTCTCATCACACTCCTACGGAATCGGGGACGAGGGATCCTTACGGTTAGGGTTTAACTGTTTTTTAGAATAAGTATCAACACAATAACAACATATTGCTCTAGACACGTGCCACTCATTAATGATTAGTCATTTCTCTATTAGCCCATCAAATTTGATGGTGTCGTGAGGACATTGAGTTTGAATATGAAGTTGGAGAATTGAGAGCCTGACATAGCCTTGGTAGAGAAATCAACAACTTGATCCCCTTTTGGAACGTAACATACTTGAACTTGATCCCCTCTGATCTTCATCTTCATTATTCATGTATGTCTGTCGACACTTTTACGTATATCATATGTAAAAGCATTCTTCTTATTACTTGTCAATTTCTCACGATCTTGATAGAAATTGCTTTATAGTTGTACTGATTTGAACATTAAAGTGTCATTCGGAGGCAAGATTCGAGACCTCTAACGCCTTGTTGTTTTGCAGGGCTTGCTAATCATCATTCAGAGATCCATTCATCCGAATCATACTCAATTATAATCCGGAGGATTTCTAACCTCGTCATAGCTCATTCTCACATCGTTTGTCAACATTTGTAGGAACAAGGTATTGTTTTTCCAAACGCTATATGCAGAACTATTTATTAAAACATTCATATTCCATTTAAGAAGCACCGGCCACCTAAATAGTTTTTTCCAAAATTTACTCTTCTACTTTAATCGCCACAAGTGACCACAAGGTCCACAATCAATCATCTTTATTAACTGCTTTTGTCATGAGTCATGTCAAGTTCCATCTGTGTATAAACTATGTAGATGTATGTATGTGAGTATGTTATGGTGCAGGATAGTGATTGGTTGATAGATAGATACACCATCCATAGATGATGGATGGATGATATGAAGGTGCCTGACATATGCAGTAGGCTTCATGTCATGTCATGTTCCGTCATGCCTGACTTTAGCCTCTTCTCGGATGTAACCATGCTTGTGGTCACAAGGCAAGTTTCCTTTTTTTTTTTTTTCTAATTCCTAGGACTTTATTTTGTTTCGGGTTATGTTGAGGTTAACGAGAGAAAAATGAAATAAAATAAAGTATAATAATATTTATAAAATTAAAATATTATATTGAAATTTATATAGATAAAAAATTGATTGGTGGGAGAAATTTTAATAAAATAAAATAAACGAAATAATGATTATAAAGTTCTAATTATGTATAGAAATTTGTGTAGATGAATAATTTGTGAGAAAAATTTGAATGAAATATTATATTGATAAAATAATGATTAAATAGTTTAGTGAGTGAATAAAACGAATTTATTAATATTATTTATTTGTTGATGGTAAAACGATTGATGACAAAAATTATAATAAAATAATGGTAATAAAATAGTAGAGTGAATAAAATATTGAGTTGAACTCTCAACCCTCAACCCAAACCCAAAACCAATAAAGGCAAATAGTTGGTTTATAATTCCACTGTAAAGTTTGAACCTGGTTGCTCTCCTGCTGAGGCTTGGTAATATAATGCTTTTTTCAAATAAAAAAATGGAAAATTAGGGATAAATCACAATGATAAAATATTTTTAAGTATGGAGACAACTACATATTTTTTATAGGAGAAGGACAATGCATAATTTTATAGCGAGAAGAACAACAGTGAATCCCAAAATCGAGTGAATCTCCTCAATGAATCCCGAAATCGGTGAATTTAACGATGAATTCGACGAATGAATTTAAACGATGAATCCGAAAATTAGTGAATTTAACGATGAATTTTGAAAATTAGTGAATTTAAACGATGAATTTAAATCGATTGAATTTAAGCGATTGAATTTGAACACAAGTGAATTTAACGAGTTGAATAAATAGTTTTGTCGTTTATGCAAAAGTTTCAAAAAACTGTCCTTCTACTCAATTGATGAAATATTTCTGTCCTTCTCCCTCATTCCCCCATAAAAAAAAAGCCTAACATTTTATTACTAAATGAATTCAACCTATGTAATACAGATCATCTCTTCTGTCAATTTGATGCATGTGGATATACTAGACAATAATCTCCCATTTCTTTTACGTAGTACTTATGCAGGTACACCTATTAGAACGAATTATCGAATGACTCTGTGTTGTTTATATTTTGATCAAAATAAAGGTAGGTGGTATTAGTCTTTAATTTTATGTACTTTTAAAAAGATGGTAATTTAACATTTACCTATAGTATTTTATTACACAATAATCATGATATTACCAAAATATGTTCTAAACTTATGCTACCCAAAAATAAATGAAGCTAGCTTCAAGTCAAATACCTAGGGAGGTTACCGGTTCGATTTTCCTCTGAACCGTTATGTTGAAAGGATTTTGGTCCGGCTTTACCACTGAGTAAGCGTCAGACTCTGTAGACACGGCACAGACAGAACTCCGAATTAGTAGGTTCAGTTGATTCGGATACCGGAGGCTTTAAGAAAAAAAAAATTGGCCTTTTTTATTTTGTCCTAATATATATATTTCCATTAAATATGTGGTTGGATAATTAACTGTTACAGTTTTTGTATTGCGGATTGCGATTAATCAATAAAGTTTTTTACCCCAAAAAAATGAAGAGACATCAAGTTTAATTAACTGTCAAAATAAAATAATATCAGTATAGTGACGAATGACGATAGTACAAACATTGTGTTAGACTTATAGTGAATGAAATTTATATTAAGTGATAAAAATCTCAATGATCCATTTAAAAGAAAAGGCTTTAAAGCCTAATTTATATTATAAGCTGAAAGACAATAATCTACGAGCCATCAATATGAGACTTTTGATCATATCTTATATCGATTAAGTCTTAAAAGCGCTTTTTAAATAAATGGCGTGGCGATCTGTGATTTGACATGCAAGTGTATATAAATTTTTTTTTTTTTTTTTGGCAGCAAATATATATATATATTTTTTTTTGGCAGCATTTTTTTAATTCGGTAAAAGCAGTGATTTGATTATCTTGCTATATATATAAGTCGATTTTTTTTTTTCTCCGTTACATAAATCGAGCAAAGTGTATATTTCGATCACGGGTCATTTTAGTCCTCCAACAGACAGGCGATCTTGATTCGATTTTACATTCTGATCAACCTAAAATTTTCGATTTACCGATTCGCTTTAAGACAACAATTGAATATCTGTGACAAAAAATGTATATTTACGATCTGATTCGTTTTTTTCCCCTTCCGGTAAAACCAGAGATTTGATTATCTCGTTATATATAAACCGATTTTTTTCGACTCTCCGTTACATAATTCAAACAAAGTGGTTCATTTTTTCGTCATCCAACGAGATGATTCGATTCGATTTTACATTTCAATCAACCAAAAATTTTGCTTTCTCAATTCGATTTTAACATAACAATTGAATATACACAACAAAGTGTATATTTCGATCTGGTCATTTTTTTTTCCCGGTAAAACCGGGATATCGGTTATGTCGTTATATATAAACCGATTTTTTTTTCCCGACCCTCCGTTACATCAATCGAACAAAAGTGTATATTTTGATACGGTTCATTTTAGTGCCTCCAGAGATAATGCGGATTCGATTTTACATTTCAATCAATTGAAATTTTCGATTTCTCGATTCGATTTAAACATTAACAATTGAATATACACAAATAAGTGTATATTTTGATCGATCATTTTTAATCTCTCCAACAGAGCGATCACGGATTCGATTTTAAATTTCAATCCACGAATTTTTTTGATTTCTCGATTCTATTTAATACACAACAATTAAATATACACTACAAATTTTATATTTCGATACGGTTCATTTTTAGTACATCTAACAGACGGTGCGAATTCATTTTTAAATTTCAATCAACTGAAAATTTTCGCTTTCGATTCGATTTCGACGAAACAATTGAATAAAACGTGTATTTTTTAAAACATCATTTATTCGGTTTTCCTTCGATAATAACTTAATTTGGTGGCGTTATATATAAACCAAAATTTTTAATTCGACTTCGTTACGTTACGTAAATCGAACCAAAGTATATATTTACGATACGATTCATTTTTAGTATCTCCGATAAGCGATCATGGATTCGATTTTAAATTTCAATGAACCGGAAAATTTTGATTTCTCGCCGATCTCGACATTAACAATTGAATATACACAACAAAGTGTATATTTACGATCTGATTTATTTTATTACCTCCAACCAGACATTGCGGATCGTTTTAGATTTCAATCAACCGAAAATTTTCGATTTTGATTCGATTTATTACACAACAATTAAAAAAAAACGTGTATTTTTTATTTATCAAATGTGTAAGTTCTCGATTCATTTTTTTTCCATTTTCTTACATTTGTTTCTTTTTCCCCTTGGTAAAAAAAACCGACTTTCGATGAAACTTGCGAGAAATGTGATATGTTTGGTTTCTTTCTATTTGTCTTGTCGCGAATTATTACGGTTTAAAACTACGCGATTTATTTCGCGTTGGAGATCTGATTCTTTGATGTTATCGTTGATAGCGATTTATGTTGGGCCCGCCGTGCCTTGCACGGCTCACGTTCACTAGTATATATATACAATTAATAAACTGCAAAATGATTTTAAGGTCTTAACACGTGTTACTTTTGTTTTATTTTACAAATACATTAACATGTATAAAAAGTAAGAAATACAATAAAATAAATCAATTACACCGAAATAAAGAGTTAAAAATTTATTCACACATATTTTTAGCTTTTTAATACAATGATAAAATCATTTCACACCTATAAATACAAGTAAAACACATGAGTTCTTACATTTTATGTCTACATGCATTAACTTACTTTATCTTATGAAGCAATAGGGCACTTGGCCCATTTAAAAAAAATAATTAGGTTTCTTTTATTTAAATACTTTAAATCTAGAGAAATTCTTGTGTGGAGAAGGATTTTGAGGTGAAGTAACGGATGAAACAATCAGAACCATACAAATCAAATATAGAATGGAATTGTATGGTTTTTATTGAATCTCACAATGTCTTCACACGTGTGAAAACACCGCATAATTATTTCCTGTAAACCTAAACGTAGAAAGTTGATGCTTTACCTAAAATTGTGTGTCTGAGTTTGGCCAATTTTATTTATTTATACAACAATCGGGAAAAAAAATCGAATAAATTTAGTGAATCTTGTTTCTTTTAATAAAAGCAGACCAAATTTAATACTGTTATATAAAAATAAAAAGGGTAGTATTTGAATATACCTGAATCCAGACGCATGCAAAACAGTAATGATGATGTTCTCTCCTTCTCACGCAAAGCCCTTCCATGCTCTTATTTTCTCTGTCTTATGATTCGCGTCTCTTGCTTTCCCCATTTTATCCCTTGCCCTTACTTACTTTTACATCTTTTGCCACTGCATTTCTCTAACATACTACTTACATAGTTACATACATCATATACAATAAATTAATTAATAAGTGAATTAATTCAGGGAGTAGTTTTTCACTTGTATAGTAGGAGTGATTTTATGGTGCAACGGTTGTAGGAAGGTTGTACCAAGTGGCATATTTTAGAGTCATTCATTTTAACTCTCTTTCACATAATACACTTTTGGCGTGTGTGAGAGGTTAGAAATGAAATGTGGTAAAAATATCTTGCTTTGCAGACAACCTTCATACAAACAATTCTTACCATAAAATTTTTTGTATAGTAGTACTCATTATAGTAAAAAAAAAAAAAATCAAAATGAAAGGATTTAGTAAAACTTGCAAACAAAATTACAACCGGACAACCGTCGGAAAAAACCGAATTACCTCTTACGATGTCGTCCGACTGAATGTTGAAAACTATGATTAGAAACAAATAAATAAAACAGACATGAAGATAGCTTAATTTATTTCCACCAATTCCGCCTGATTAGAGGTGACTTAATTTAATAAGGCCAAAAAGATAAATGTAAGTGTTTTGGATTGTGTTTTTATGTCAGATAAGATACGAGTTCCGTATATTATGATGACAATGACTATTTTATTTATTTATTTTTATTCAATTTAAAATCGTCTACAGTCATACACAAAGCGGATTGAGCCGGAGTTCTGAATTTAAATTTGGATTTGTCTAGTCTGTGAACCGCCTTTGAGCAGAAACCAAGGAGTAAACTAATTATTTTCACCAGAAAAACTAACTATACCCGAACAACTAGCCACTCACCTAATTACTTTGAGTATTAAGCTAATTACTCTTTGCCCCTTGCATCTCGACTCCAACAATTTTTGTTCCAATACTTTCCTCAACAGCCTTAACCTCAATTGTTTAATAAACAGTCTAAAATCCAGTGTGATTTTGATTTGTCGAAAGAAACCTATTACTTGAATTTCAGTTTGAAATTGACTAATTTAGAAGGAAAAAACCCCATATGAAGCTCAAATGAACCTTATTTCTTTAACATAACTTTAGACAATATATATCTAGCTCTACAAACATTTGATAGATATTATCCACGTATGCTTAAATGAATAATCCACGAATAAAATTAATTGTAACATACACTCATACGTGTTTATACATACTTTTGAACCAAAACGAATGTTAATGAATACCTTGAATAGATTCGTGTTCACACGATTATTAAAGGATCATAATATAATGTTTGATCTCGACTCATTTACACAAACAATCGAATAAATACGGGTTTGAGCTTGTATATATAAAAATAATCTGAATAATTGGCGGGAAAAGGGCAGTTTGGACCGTGCAAAAATCACGTTCAAAACAGACCACTGTATTACATCCCCTGTACTGTACACAGAGACACAGCACTGCACATTTAGTACTACAAACAAGATAGTAGTACTAGTAGGTTACAGTACTACTGTTTCACTTTATTTTTCCCAACTAGCAAGTGAGAAGAAAAAGTCTTGAAAACCTCTCAACCAATGAAGATCCCTCCAAATACACTATTGCTTGCAACCCCACAACTTCATCAACACCCTGATCTGTATTTTTCAACCGATTCCTAAATTTGGTAGTTTATTTTTCAGTTTTCTCGAAACCGGAGTTTGTGCTATGAAGAAAGGCGTGAATTTTGCAGATAAAAACTCAGATATAGCAAATTTTCGCTGGTTGTTTTTGTTGGTTTTGTCGCGTTTTGATTTCTTAAGGTAGTGGAATAAGATTGTGGTTTTAATATCCTGCCAAGTGCATAACGGATGTTTGTTTTGGGGCTTTTTTTTGCCTTTGCTTTTTCAAGTTTGTGTGAGTTAAGTAAGTAAATAGAGGAGCTTGTTTGGGGTGTTTAGGAAATTTGTGAAATTTGTTTTGTTTTGTTTGTCTTCTTGTGTTCGGTTCAGTGGTAACGCTTTTGCTTACCAAGGATTCTTGTCTGTTCCTTCTTGTATTTGTCCTTGAATCTCATCACCAAAATTGTTGTTACTATTTCTCGAACACCTTTTTGTTTCGGTGCTCAGTATCTTCCAAAACCAAAAGCAGAAGGCAAAAGTTATACGGGTTCTCTATCTGCTTGTTATTTAGCTGAAGAGGGCTGATTTGTTCTCAGATTTACAGTTCCTTGGTTTAGGAAAGAGTACTCTCTAGGTGTTTGAAGAATTGCATAAGAAAGTTTGGGATGATGGAGACAGCCGGCAAGGATGGTAACAAGATGGGAATAGATGGAAAGTATGTAAGGTACACTCCGGAGCAGGTAGAAGCACTGGAAAGGTTTTATCATGAGTGCCTAAGCCTAGTTCTATTCGTCGTCAGCAGCTCATTAGGGAGTGCCCTATTCTCTCTAACATTGAACCTAAGCAAATCAAAGTTTGGTTCCAGAATCGAAGGTATAGATTGTAAAATTGAAGGGTTGCTTTTGCTGAATGCTTTTAACTCGTATCATACAATAAAGTTTGTACCTTTTTGCTTATTTTTTGAGTAATGATCATAAATGTTTATTATTGAAATGCAGGTGCAGAGAGAAGCAGAGGAAAGAGGCTTCTCGTCTACAGACAGTTAATAGAAAGCTTTCGGCGATGAACAAGCTATTGATGGAAGAAAATGATAGATTGCAGAAGCAAGTATCACATCTGGTTTATGAAAATGACTGCTTTCGGCAGCATGCTCCTAATGTGAGTCATAATCTCACCTTCTCTTCATTAATTGTTCTTTTCTGCTTAAAGTGTAATCAATTTGTACATGGGATCTGATAAGTTTTGATTTTGTGTTAGTTGTAGTTATTAGTACTCTTTCATCATTTGTCTGAAATTTTTTCCTTGGATTCTTAACAGAGGGCAGTGGCTACAAAGGATGCAAGTTGTGATTCAGTGGTAACAAGTGGTCAGCACCACTTGACACCGCAGCATCCCCCTAGGGATGCTAGTCCTGCTGGGTTAGTGGGGTTGTAATTGTCAAGTGATTTTCTTGAGGGAATAACATGATTTGTGAACTTTGTTGTATTGTTTGTGTTTGTAAGTGGCTTAAGGGATTCTGAATGCTTCTTGTTTTTCCAGGCTTTTGTCCATTGCAGAGGAGACTTTAACAGAGTTTCTATCAAAGGCTACTGGAACTGCTGTTGAGTGGGTCCAAATGCCTGGAATGAAGGTATTTACTTAGCTCAAAACCGATTTATGTAGTGTATCAATAAACATCACATCTTTGTCACACATACATTGATTGTCTGCCCCTTTTGTTAACTGAAACTAAGATACAGTTATGTGACATTTACTCCTTTTGGAATTGACACAATGCTTCCCTTAACTATGCATTTCACTCGATTTCCGGCTTGTTAAAGTTGCCATTTTTGTCCTGAATTTCTTGGTTTGGACTTTCTGTTTCTTCCTGGATTGTTACAAATATAGTATTATATCTTGGTCTGGATTAACTTATTTAAGCTTCTGTTGTGAATAGCCTGGTCCGGATTCCGTTGGAATCGTTGCTATTTCTCATGGTTGCACTGGTGTGGCAGCAAGAGCATGTGGTCTAGTTGGTCTTGAGCCTACAAGGGTCTGTTGGATGGGTTCACTCTTCTCTTTTTCATACAACTTTACTTTTAAGTAGCAAATGGAACTGAATAAAATCATGTCTTCCAGGTTGCTGAAATCCTCAAGGATCGACCGTCTTGGCTACGCGATTGCCGAGCAGTGGATGTCATAAATGCACTGCCCACTGCCAATGGTGGAACCATTGAGCTTCTGTACATGCAGGTGAAAAATTGTTAAGATTTTCTAAAGGACTTGCGGAAATTATCATATTATGTTGTGGCTAATACCTAGAGGTGTGTGCTTCAGCTGTATGCGCCAACAACGCTAGCTCCTGCTCGTGACTTCTTTTTATTGCGCTATACTTCAGTCATGGACGATGGCAGCCTCGTGGTTTGTTATTATCTCTGGCATCTTTGTAATTTTTACTTTTGTCCTTGGTATTAATTTATTAACTGTTATAAAATTGTCAGGTCTGTGAAAGATCACTTAACAATACTCGAAATGGTCCAACTATGCCATCAGTCCATAATTTCATCAGAGCTGAAATGCTGTCTAGTGGTTATCTTATTAGGCCATGTGAAGGGGTGGTTCAATAATTCACATTGTTGATCATATGAATTTGGAGGTAAATCTTAAACTACTCGTACAGATTTATGGTTCTTGGTTATCTTATTGCTTTGAATGTTGACTTCAATTATGGTCAATCAGGCTTGGAATGTGCCAGAAGTGTTACGCCCCTTGTATGAATCATCAGCTGTGCTTGCACAGAAGACAACCATGGCAGTAAGTTACTAAATTTCCCCCTCACTTTAACCTTAAATAGTGAGTGAGATGGGCATAGCCCCCTAGCTAGTCAATGACATGGTGTTCTTTCCAGGCACTCACGACATCTGAGGCAAATATCTCTGGAGAATTCGCAGTGCAATGCCACTAACTGGGCTAGACGACCTGCTGCTCTCGTGCACTTAGTCAAAGGCTGAGCAAGTAAGGATATTCTATGCATCTCAATTATTATTTTATTGTTGGTGTTCCCATCAGAATTTCATATTTCGCTCATTCAACCAGGGATTCAATGAGGCGTTAAATGGGTTTGTTGATGAGGATGGTCATTGATTGGTAATGATGGCATGGATGATGTTACCATCTTTGTCAATTCTTCACCGAACAAGCTGATGGGATCAAATCTTCCTTTATTCACGCCTTTCGACAATGCTGTCCTCTGTGCCAAAGCTTCGATGCTTCTGCAGGTTTGCTTATACTATATGCTGACCGACATATTGATTTCTTTCCTTAACTTGTCATACTGCATTCTCGTGCATTGATTTTTGTCGTTGCTTGTCATACTGCATTCTGTTTCTCGTGCATTGGTTGTTTTGTCCTTCCGCGTCCTTTCTCTTTGGTGTTAAAGTTTGTCTTGTTTTGGTTGGATGATATTAATCATGGGGTGGAAGATAAAACTTCATTTATTATGGTTTATTATTTATACACATATCACAGAAAATATTTTGGATTTCCTTATCAATTACCGTTTTGACAGTTGCTTCACAGGCTGGAGATGTACATTTTTATGGTTTTCCTTCTACGCCATCGAATAAATTTTGCTTCGGTTATGGAGTTGTTAGGCACAATTAAGGATATTTAAATTTTTTCTTGTTTACTTTAAACTGTTTTGATGGCCTTTTGTGAGGATTTGCATTAGGTCAGTATGTAAAAAAAATATTAAAAAAGGTTTTTTTGTGGCCTATAATCACTTTCTTGATTTCATCTATGTGATACTTTATGATCATAGGCTTATTACTAAATCAGATTGGTACCGAAATGGTTAATTGATTAGCAGACATGGTATCTGCCTTAAAGAACCCAGTGCGCCTGTATTCCTACTTTTTATCGCTTTTGAAAATTGTCTCATTCTATCAATATCTTATTAAAAAATCCTTTTGGTGCTAATATTAATGTTCCCATTTTTCAGAATGTACCAGCAGCATTACTTCTCAGGTTCTTGCGAGAACATCGTTCAGAATGGGCAGATAGTAATATGGATTTGTATGCAGCTAATGGTTATAAAGTTGGCTCATGTGGTCTACCAGGAACTCGAGTTGGTAGTCTTGGGGGGCAAGTTATACTTCCACTTGCTCAAACAATCGAGCATGAAGAGGTTTGTTTTTTTTTCCTTTTCTTTTCTTTGTAACATGTTGGCATTATGTAATTGAAATTGACACATCCCGCATTCTTTGTGCTAGCAGTTGCTGGAAGTCATTAAGTTAGAAAATGCTGGTAATACCCCGGAAGAGGCATTAATGCCACGAGACATGTTCCTTTTGCAAGTAAGCTATCTTAGGGTTTAGTGTTTTGCATTTCATATTCTTTTTCCTGCAATTAACCTCTTTTTATTTGATAAATTTGCGTTGAAATAGATATTTTGCAGTTTCTGTCTTTTGTACTCATTATGTATTATTATCGTCAGCTATGCTGCGGAATGGAAGAAAATGCCATTGGCACTTGTGCTGAGCTCATATTTGCTCCAATCGATGCTTCTTTTGCTGATGATGCTCCCCTCTTGCCTTCCGGTTTTCGTATTATTCCTCTTGATTCCAGCAAGGTCCTTAAACATTCTATTTTTTAAATTGGCTGAATCTATTTTGCATTTATCGTCTTGTAAGTCACACATATCTATATTTTGGCATGTGTTTAATTTCAAATTTTGGTTTTGTAAATATAGGAAGCTTCGAGCCCAAACCGCACCCTTGATCTTGCTTCTGCTCTCGAGACCGGACCACTAGGAAATAGAACTGCTGCTACAGTTAAGACTGGTTCTACAAGATCTGTGGTGACACTGGCTTTTCAATTCGCATTCGAAAGCCATATGCAAGAAAGCGTTGCATCGATGGCAAGACAATACGTCCGCAGTATCGTATCTTCAGTTCAACGTGTGGCTTTAGCACTTTCTCCTGGACAGTCAGGTCTCCATGGCTGTCTTCAACCTCCATTAGGTAACCCTGAAGCTCATACACTTGCTAGGTGGATCTGCCAAAGTTACAGGCAAGTTTTGCGTGTTTCATTTACTGTTTTTATGATCTCCATTTCCATTGTGTGTTTATGCATATTTGAAAATGAGACGCTTTTTTTTCGGTTTAATATCAGATTCTATCTGGGTATGGAGCTTCTCAAAACTACCGGCGAAGGAAGTGAATCAATTGTGAAGGCGTTGTGGAGTCATTCTGATGCTATTCTGTGCTGCTCTTTGAAGGTTTGTTGCCTAATAATGTCTCTTTCATGTTCCTACGAGCTAGGGCGGATATTCGTTCTTGTTGTTGCGTTTACGTGTTTTTGATAACCTGATCTTGAATTTAATGCAGGCACTGCCAGTGTTCACTTTTGCAAATCAGGCGGGACTTGACATGCTTGAGACAACCTTCATTTCCCTTCAAGATATTACTTTGGAAAAGATATTCGACGAACATGGCAAGAAGAATCTCTGTTCTGAACTCCCACAGATAATGCAACAGGTTAGTAACTTGCCTTTCTGGGCAATAAAAATGCGATGAATTACTGAAAGAATGTGCAAATTACCAAATTTAGCCTCGAATCCCGTCTTCCTCTTTTCAGGGTTTTGCGTGTCTTCAAGGGGGTATCTGTTTGTCAAGCATGGGAAGGCCGGTTTCGTTCGAGAGAGCAATAGCATGGAAAGTAGTGAACGATGAAGAAGCTGCTCATTGCATTTGCTTTATGTTTGTTAATTGGTCCTTTATCTAATCATCTTTTGGATCAAAATGTTTCTACTTTGTAGTCTATGGGGTATGTTATGTAGTAGGAGAACCCTTTCCTTAAACCTACTCTCTTGTCCCCTCTTTTGATCATGTTTAACCCATGACTAAGACTAGACCATGAATATCTTTTGCACTCTATCGACCTGTTTTTCGGTTTATTACTTTCTGCAATTTATTTTTCGGTACATATATGAACATGGACCGACGGCAGCTATGCCGTTAAAGTCCATTTTCATATCTAGAAATGATGTGTGGTAAATCTTCTTTGTTTAAGCAGTTGAAGTTAAATCTTGTGAGTATGGTAGCTACACAACATCACCATTGGTTGGATGTTGTTATGGTTGCTAAGTTCACAAACCACTTTACATCATTAAAATCCAAGCCTAGTGGTAAGCCTCTTACTAGGTTCTCTCTAACTAGATTTTGGACTGTATTAACACTTAACATGCCAAAGCCTCCTATGACACCCATTCACGTCACCATGCTTTGAAAGTAACACCATGTAGCAGGAGCAGGACAAACAAGCAAGTTATCTAACTCAATAGTGTAGATATTGTCACTTTGTGGTATAAAGCTACATTGGTTATTAAAGATCGCCAATGGCGGACGTAGGATCTTGAGGAAGAAGGTTGGGCAATAACACGGCAAATGAAAACTTTAAGGGGGGGAGGGGGCAAATGAGGCACCTAATGTATATATGGTAGTGGTTTTTTTTTTTTTTTTTTTTTTTTTTTTTTTTTTTTTTTTTTTGTTTAGATTAAGAAGATGCAATTGTCTCCACTTCGTTATATGTAGACCCGTGTAATGTCCTACATAGGAATAATAGTAGAATGCTTAACCCCATATAAGTGTGAGATATAAATGACTTGTCAACTCGGATTAGCCCTTTTAGACCAAGCGATGACGGCGGTCTAAACAGTTGACCGGGTCATTTATGATTCAATTTACGCTACCAGATTCGGGGTCTGGGGGCGTTACAACCCGTCACTGAAGATCACAATAACAATTCTGGTATTGATTACATAGATATTTTTTCTTGTCATTCTAAGCTTACCATTTCCAAGGTTCCGCTTCCTTTAGGTGCCTATAGGGATTCATCAATGTATGCATTTATCTTACGGAAAATTACGATGTAGAGGCTACTATTAGAGTGAATCGTCGGATGATTGCCACCTATAGAAAAATGTAAAAGCTGTTTTGTTTGTTTATGTCACGTGTGATCATCCGGAGGCGTCACTGTCAAATTAAGGCTCAGGACCAAAAAAAAAATTTAGGCCTCGTCCTTCCGGAAAAAAGCGATAACAAATATATATATATATAAATAAAACAAAAAACACAAGTGTGATAGTCGTGAGTTTGGAAGGAAAAAAAACTACTTATTTTGGCTCCTAGTCACTAGTTTAAAAAACAAAATTATTGTAGCTTGCAAGATTCAAAACCAAGTCTCATTTAGTATCTTGAGTCTTAGCAATTAAGGTAATCATTCATTATTCATATAAATACATATATATATTATATTAGGTCAAAATTTCGTGGGCCCCTTAAATTCATTGATTTTCATGGGAGGCTCAGTGCCATGGCCCTTGGCTCTCACGCGTGCGCACATATGCGATCATCGACGATTAGTTCTAATTGAGTCGCTTACAATGAATTATCGTATTCTTCCCGTATTGTGATTTGCTTGAAGAAGGTTATATCAGCGCCTTTTGGACTTTAATTATGGCAATTGTCAAGTTTGTAATTTTAAAAAGTTAATATGGGGACTGAAACAATTGAAACACAATGGAATCTCAATCTCAATCATTGCTCTTAGTGGTGTAAATGTGTTGAATTGCTCACGAGCAATCCGGTGTTCGGCTCGTCAATGACTCGTGTATATAGGAATTTATATGCTTTGAGCAGTTAGTTAAAGAATACGAACCAAACTCGAGCATCTTGAAGCTGGAATCGAATGTTTACGAGTATTATTGAGCTTTTGAACCTTATATGTGTTAAAATGAGCAAGATGTTAATTATCTAATTTCCCATCAACTTAAGTTTTTGTGGGAGAGTAGTTCAAGGATATGTACTAGAATTTTTTATTTTTTTTTTCAAATCAATTATTTGAAAAATGTAATTTTGACTCAAGAAATTTTATTTGTTTCAACATTAATAGCTGCTCGAATTCGAGTTCAAGCTCCAAAGAAAGTCTTCATCCGTCCCAAAATATATATATCATTCTACATCTTTTGATTGTCTCCAAATTATATAAGTCATTCTACATTAAGCATTTATTACTATTTTCTATCTTTACCTTAATTTATTAACAATCCAACTACTTTTCAATCTACTACATTCATCAAAAATATAAGTTAATCCTAGCTTTTTTTACTTTGAGTGCTCATAATATAAGTCGTTCACAATCTGAAGAGAGAGCGTTAATGAAGATTTTACCTTATCTTACCCCTAATTTATATCAATCCAACAACTTTTATTAATCCACAATTGTTGTATTTATGATAGTCAATGAGTGTATTAGACATTTTATCCATAAATTAATTATATTTAACTACTTTCTTAATAAATGTTAAAATTCTATGATGACTTATATTTTGGACCGGAGGAAGCACTTTATATCAATTTCATTAATGATAGTCAAAAGATATTTTAATGATTTCTACTTGAAATTTATATCATTCAACCACTTTCTTAATCTGTGTGAAAACATCCAAAACGACTTATATTTTGGGACGGAGGTAGTATATAAATCTTTTATTTCAAGCATAGTCAACCGAGTTCGAGCAATGCTAAAATTAATTTGAAACAGGCTCGAGCATTTTATTTCTTGTCAAAGCAACCTCAGATCTCGGAAAATACTTATATGGAGAGTGGTTTTAAGGTGAAGTGACGAGTAACGATCAGAACCACCCAGTTTATAAAGACAGAATGAAAAACTGTGTGGTGTGAGTGTCTCCACATCGTGTGAAGACATCACATACGAACCACCCCTTAGATCAAGTTTGAGCATGATAAATTTAAGAGTATGCTGAACTCGATAAATACGTATTTGGCGAAGTAAAGTGTATATTTGATAGTATAAGATTACATTTATATTTTTATTATTACCTGATGATTATACATTATGATTTATTTACTATATCTAATCACAGCAAGGGCTTGTAATTTCCTTTAATTTCTTACCACTTCCATTACATCACATCTTTTTATTGACTTTTTCTTTCTTTCCTTTTTTTTCTTGTTAGAAAGCTCTTTGCAAGTTTGCATATTTATATGTTTGTTTTTTACCTGCTCCTCGTTTAAAACAACGGCCGTGTGTGCTGGAAACCTTCTCTGCTAAGTAAACTTTTGAACTCTTTCTCCCTTTATAAAAAACACACACACACACACACACACATTCACCCTTAAAAAAAACACACACACACATTAGGTCTTTTGACCGGGAAATACTTGTGTGGTGTCCACACTACATG
Source organism: Gentiana macrophylla (assembly GCA_026214975.1). Lineage (NCBI taxonomy): Eukaryota > Viridiplantae > Streptophyta > Magnoliopsida > Gentianales > Gentianaceae > Gentiana > Gentiana macrophylla. The sequence continues at coordinate 92,220,024 of CM047815.1, forward strand.
TGGAGGCAGTGTCGACTCATCTGATTTTATTCTCAGTATTTAAGCCGCGTGGAGTCTGATAGTTTCTGTCAGCTTCATCTTAAATTCCTTCACCACACAGCCACACAAGTATTTTCCCTTTTGACCAGTGCTTTGGTTGCTTAATTCTGCGGAGACCAGCCATCGCCGGTTTACAAAAAGGGCACCCCGTTTCTTGATTGTTTAATAGTACAATGCATGACAGTTGTCTTTTTTTTTTTTTTTTTTTTTTTTTTTTTTTCTATCTCTTTTCAATATACTCCTCCCATTTCACAATAACTCTGACGATTGTTAAAAACATGCACATTAAAAAAATAATTAATTGTTTTGATTTTGATTAGATAAAGACTCAATACTCTTATAGAAACTAGAGTAAATAATGCTACTGTATTTAAGATAGTGTATGCAAAAAATAAAGAAATGTTATAAGAAAAATACATTAAATTTTGTATTGGAAAATTTTCTAAATTTCGATTATTTTAAACAAATATATATATATATGCATCGTTTATGTCGAGAATTATAGTATAAACTTTAGAACCTTAACTTTCAAGTAACCATCATGTGAAGTTTATATACTAATTTCGTCCAAAAAAAAATATATATATACTAATTAATCATATAGATGATACATTATAAAAAGTTGTCATAATTATAAATATTCGTCAGTGGGGATTCGGAAATCAGTAGTATCGCGTCGATATTTTTTATAAGGTTTTTACCTTTTTAATATTTTTTAAATGTAATATGTAGTTATTATTGACATGAAATTGTGTTATCCGTTGATAATATTGACGGGTAAAAACCCTTATAACCAAATCAAGATTATGGACGGGGCGAGAGTTCCTCCATCATTATTATCGACGTGAAACATATTTCCCGTCTATAATATCGACGGAAAAACTGTCATACAGTCCATAACAATGAAATGTGTGGAGTACTACAAAATCAATATAATGATTGTTATAAATAATGAATAATGGACGGGGCCATTGATATTATATGATAACGTTGAAATTATCACGGTTGTCTGGCGGTGGTTTTATATAGTGGATATCTGGCTTATGTGATGTATTTGAGTGATGAAGGCCGGTGGTGTTAGGGTTTAAGCTAAAGACTTAGATAAAATATCTTCGCGGCGCGGTTACGGGGTCGTTAGGACCGCCATCCACAGGATCGCCTGCTCTTCATCATGTCCCAGCTTCTTTCTCCGCTATTCACTCCAAGGGCTTGTGCGGTCTCTTATGTACCCCTTTCAAGGTCGCAGATCGGCCCGCTGAGCTACTAGTGACCTTAAATGTTTGAAGGCTCTTGGCGGGGACCTGAACTCGGCGACCTCAGTTTGATTGTCGTCGTGGACGCTATGACCACGAACCTCACTATCCAACCTGGTGGCTAGATAGGTTTTATCCGGTGGCTCATAGGTGGCGGCACTATTAGACATATCATTATAGACGGGTAAAAATTCTCGCTTCATCCAAAATAATTTTTTTGTTATTGACTGGGCGAGAGTCTTATTCATTGTTATTATCGACGTGAAATTGTGATTCTGCCGATAATAACGACAGATAGAACTCTCGCTTTGTCAATAAGTAATCCCGATTTTGGCTATGAACAGGTCGAGGTTCTTACCCATCGATAGTAACACAAGTGAATGTCAATAATAACGACGTGCTACCTTAAAAGAATGTCAAGAAAATTAAAATTTTAAAAATATGTCAGACCCTGAGAGAGTTTGATTTATGAATTTCCGTACGTGTCATATTTTCACTCTACATGCAGGAGCGGACCTTGGATCCCGGACAATGGGGGCGATGATTCTAAAGAATTTTTGCAATAAAAAAATGTATAGTAGTGTTTTTTTTTTTTCTCTGTCCCTACGATAAAAAACCCTACTATATGTTGCAAAAAAACACGACTATACATTTCGTTTTATATGATAAAAAACACTACTCCCTCCGTTTTTTTTATATGTCGTAGAGAAAAGAATCACACAGATTAAAAATATAATTAATATGTCTAAAATATAGTATTGAAAATGTTTTTTTATTGAAGATGTAAATAATTCGTTGGTAAAAGGAGTTTTTGGCATTGAAAATGTATTTTTTTATTGGAGATGTAAACAATTTATTGGTAAAGGATGAAAAAAATAATAAATGATGCATTGGACATGTAAAATGAGAGATAAATAAAAACAGAGCAAATTCTGAAATATGACAGATAGAAAAAAAACGGAGGGAGTACTATATATTGCAGAATTCGAACGCATTAACCCTTATACTTATAGCAATAAAAATTTAAAACATTACAAACAATGTTTTGGACGGAAACCAATATTCCGAAACCGATTAATATTTTTAAAATGTTTTACTTTGATAATAACTATGTATTTTTATTTACACGACAAATATTTTATGTAAAATTATCAAATTACTGTAGATGATAAGGGTGAAAATATATTTTATGAGAGGAAAAAAATACACAACATATATATAATAGTGTATTATCCGGATCCGCCCCTCTCATAAGGGTGGATCCGCCCAGTCTACATGATGTCACACTCCACTTATGATAGTCTTATTAATTAATAAACTATATTAAACAAGTACAACATGATCCTTAATCATCATCTTCAGACATTCACCCTAATTATAAATTAATTATATATATTGAGCCGATAAAGGAGAGATTATAATATAATAAATTGAAGCTTCCTCACACCACCATCTCTGTTTAGTTTGATGATGATGTTATTAAAGTGCAACTACAATGTGTACCTTTTCACCCTCCTCCTATGTATATATACACCTCCAATTTTTGTGACAGACATGCATCACAAAATATCCCACCACCTTCAATCTTGAATAAATCCCACCATATTTTTTTTTTTTTTTCTCTACATCATCTAAATCCAAAAATGGCAGAAATGGAGTCAAATATCCAAGAAAAAACAAGCATAGAAATGGAAGAAACAAATGTAGCAAAGAAATTAATGCATATGGTTAAAGTTGTTTACTTCATGCTAAAAAAAGGGATATCCAAAGGAAAACTCATAATGGATCTCAAGTTCTTGATGATGAAATGTCACAAGAAGTTAAATGGCAAAACAGTCCACAATCTCATCTCCCACCACAACCATAACTGGTCCTCCGCCTTCTCCGCCATCACTTCCGCCGCCCACCACCACCGCCGACCCCACGGCGATGACCAAACTCCTCAATTCGAAATCCCATTAAATGAGTATGAATTCAGCTGCAGTAACAGCCCTGCAGCTAATTCCCCTGCTTTTCAGTTCCCTTTCCATTTAAAGAAACGCAAAAAGATTAATGAAGATTATATAGCTGTTAGAATGGCATTTGAAATGCTGAATAGTGGTGGGACATCGCCGGCATTGCCCGGATTTGGGAAAAGTCCGATGGTGAGGCAGCTTAGGATTACGGATTCTCCGTTTCCTGTAAGGGATGTTGATGATGAAGATAGTCATGTTGATGAAGCGGCTCAAGATTTCATTGAGAAATTCTATAAAGATATGCGGCGACAAAATGCTATGGTTGAGTAGCCATTGCTCGGAAAATTCTGATGCATGAAATTCTGTTAGAACGGATCGGATGACTGTCACGTGTCAAAAAATATAAAGTTGTTTTGTTTGTTTGTGCATGTATCAGTTATGTGACGGTCTGTTCTAATAAGGAGTCCATATAACAGAATTACTCTCATTGCTCTGCTTTGGAAAAGATCGTAAAATGATGTTGTGCTTGGAATAAAACGGAAGGACGAAGTCAAGAATTCAATTTCGTGAACGTTAATGGATTATATTAAGATCATCGACCACATAATTTTTTAGTGTAATTCTTTTTGGTTAGCCTTCCTAAATCTTATATGTATCCTTGATTAAAACGATATTGGGTGGTTTTTTTTTAAAATCAATTGAGCAGCCCTAGCTAGGGTTCATTGAATCATTTTAATTGTCTGAAAAATTGTAAAGCAATTGATCCGCTTTCTTGCTCTTCTTCTTTGTCATCAATTAAGTCAAAGACATTTTGCATCACTTTGATATATACTCGTCTTTCATCATATATCCATTGCATCATTGATTACAACGAAACTCTGAGGCGGCAGGGCGACCGACCCCTAAAAGATATAAAAATAGGTATAAACAATATGAATTTATACATATATACAAAAAATATTTGAAAAATATATTCACTTTAAATTTGTAGTGTGCACATATGTTACTTAATTAGAGATCGATCTGAAGGATAACACAATTTCATTATGTGTATAATCCGTATGGTTTAGATATATATCTTGACATATGCAAACTATATATACATGTGATATAAATCAACTTCTCCTGATGGATCACCCCTTTCCTTCTGGGGTGACGGAGGGATCGTATCATTCGAGCCGTTTTTTTCATGCTTTTCCCGAGTCCGGATCTCGGAGAAAGCCGCAATCAATAGGATTTCCACTAATCCTCCCTTCCCGAAAGGAAGAGCGTGAAATTCTTTTCCTTTCCGCAGGACCAAGAGATTGTATCTAGCCGTAAGAAGAATGTTTGGTATAACTAACGCACTTATGCAAAACGGATCTTGTTCTATCCTTGATCAGAGATTTCTCTATGAAAACTACGAATCGGAGTTTGAAGAGGGGAGGAGAAGGACCCTTGACCCGCAAATGTGATAGAGGAGGTTTATTCAATCACATAGTTTGGGCTCCTAGAATATGGCGCCCTTGGGCCTTTCTATTTGATTGTATCGAAAGGCTCAATGAATTGGAATTTACTTTCTTACTCCCTCCCCCTTATCACAACATGTTGTGATGCCTCTACACAGCAGAGGATCCAAGCCTCCGTGTGAAATACTTTATAAAATTCTTCTATGTTAATCAATTTCGTTGTCATACGGTACTTTATAGTTTATATATATGTTATCATAAATCGAAATATATGATTCATTCATTAATATAAATCTCAATAATTGTTATAAACACAGACAGAAAGCTTGCAGTTTAAGAAAGAAACAAACACAGAAGCAATGCAAACGTAACGAATGACGGAATTGATAAAACACAGAAACAGAAAGAACATAACAATTTAATGTGGTTTCCGGCGTTGTGCCGACTACTCCACGGACAGAAAATGAGATATTTTATTATGCACAGAATTACAAGGTATTCCTCACAAAGTGAAAGACACGCTCTTGAAAGGCACACTCTTGCATTGATTACAACATTGGTATTTATAGACACAAATCCCGAACCCTAACAGTCAAAGATCTTTGTCGGAATTCTCATAAATACCCCAAATGTGGACCTGATGAGAGATAAATTTATGATCATTATTACGACATTTTACCCCAATATTGATACCATTTTGAGCATTATTGTATCAAATCAAGTCAAAATTACTAAGTTTTATTCAAATGTATAAGTAGTAGTTATTATATAAATTATCGTATTTTTATAAGTTTTTTATTAGTTTTTGTACCGTTTAGTAACCGGAGTGTCGTGTCGGATTTACGTTTGGTATTTTGGTGGTTCATTGCAGGATTATTCATTGACCAAGATTCCACGTAATGACATGTTTTGAGCCTAAGAAGATGTATTTTGATGGATGGAAGAATGTGCCATAAGCTAACAAGTTCAAACGGATCAATTGTCCAATGCTTACCGTAAAATATCTTCGACAGACATTTGACCCAACTTAGAGGCATTTTCTGGCGAAGAGTTCTTCATAAAAGTTGTAGATATTCAAATGAGCTTTCCAACGCATTTTGAATCACGTCAATTGGAGGTCTACAACTCAAGTTATGGCTATTTAATCAATAAGCGCCGCTATAGAAACGCCGGGAAAAGTGGAGATATTTTCTCAACTTGATTATATTCTCCCATGTGGTGCATGTTACTTGCAATGATGGATATTCCCTCCCATGTGCTTGATGATGGCTCCCATGTGCTTGATGATGGCTTCCATGTGCTATATATATATATATATATATGTATATCTCTCCCTATATATACTCCCCCATTTCCATTCCATCTTTCTTGCCCCATCTTGGCCACTCTTGGCCAAGATCTCTCTTCTCCACCTCCTCCCATTTCTTCCATTCCCTTCTTCTTCATCTTCGTTTCTTCATCTCTTTTCTCGTTTTATTTTATTTTCTACCGTATATATACATATATACATGTATGTATATATATATGTTTTTTATATATATAAATAAAGTAGTAATGTTGTAAAGCTTGAGAAAATTATCGAAGAAAATGCTTTAGGAAAAGTTGCTATTTTCAAGAATACAACTTAGATCTCAAGTAAACGGGTAATTTTATTGAGTTTTACTTTTTGTTGTTCTATATAATTATATCTATCTATATATATATGTGAGAATTTGATAAGTGTTTGGATCGAAAGGCTAAATTTGATTGTAATAGAATTTTGTCATCTTGATGAAGGCTATTATGGAAAACTTCCAAACCGTTTAATCCATGACATTTTGATGAGAATCGATATATATATCTATGTAAAACTAAAAATATATCTAGCCAAGATATGAATCTCAATTAGTTAATCTTTTGGTAAAATGAATGATCGACTCGGTAATAATGATTAAAACCGATTATAATGAATCTCTTTCTATTTGAACGTAATCTAATGAATTAACAACTCACGATTAGAATACGAGATCGTAATAGAAAGACCGGAGGTAAAATTGGCGAGTGAAAACGTGACAACGGAATCCGATTTCTACCGAAGCGGTTTGTCCTAGAAAAACAAATCTTATTAAAATTGTGCTCAAGATCGATTACGTTAATTTATCTGCTTTTAATCAAAATTGAAACATTGCTCGTATGACAAAGCGGGAGTGACTTATGCTTTGGATGACATTGGGTGATGACATTTGACATATGACAATTTCATACGCTCGTGTGAGGAGGAGTTGTCTAGCTTAGGAGAACACCGATTCATATATAATTACACCTTGAATAAAGGAAGATCCTGTCTCATTTATTTCTACTAAAAGATATTGATTCAGTAAAGTATTCTTGGCTAGATCCAAAAATATATATTATATTAGTATTTATTTGTTTTATTTTCTGTTTTACTAACATCTAACTCTAACTAATCTAACTGATCTAACTATCTAACCCGAGGAAACTGATAAAACTGCGACTTAGATCGAGTTAATAATAGCTTCTTGGTGTTTAACCCCACTTAAAAGAATTACCATGTTTTCCTCGAGGAATACGACCGACTCACCAGACTAGAGCTACAATTTGACCCGTACACCGCCGGTTAGGATCTGTATAGCCTAGGTAATGTCCGTCGACTTTACGCGCCGTTTCCAAGGTTAGGTTTAGGTCTGCATCGACTTTTTGGCGCCGTTGCCGGGAAAACGTCGCTAATTTCTTTTTTTGTGTCTAGGGTTACTACTTGTATTAGCTCAAAATTCTCGAGGATAAGTCAACACTCTTCTTATCTCATTTCTTTTTTATTTTCCGTTGGTATCTACCTTCTTTTAGTTACCAATTTTATTCTTCTATAAAATTCGAGCATTTTCTATTTTGTTAGTTGATGACCGTAGCGGTAAGACCCCAAAATGCGGTCATATCGATCGGAAAATCGACCAAGTATCATCTTCAAATCGAAATACGAGATCGAATGATCAAAATCGATAATGAAACACCGAACAAGGGCTTGATCATGCCCAAGGAATAGAAATAATCGAATCGGAATAAGCATAATCACCCACCAAACCCGAGACTTATTTGTGATCGGACCGTAGAAGGTACAGATTAATAATCCAATTCGTTTACCCAATAAAGGAGCAAATAATTTTGAAATAAAATCTCATCTTTTGGTTTAATTGACACAAGAGCCTAATTTCTAGGAGAAGATGATGAGGATCCACATCATCATCTCTATCTTTTCGAAGAGTTGTGTAATACACCAAAAGTCATGGTGCTCATCGGGAATTAACGAGGATGTCTATGTTTCCTTTTTCTTTAAAAGGAAGAGCACGAGATTGGTTTTGTCACTTCCACATCATTCATTGACTAGTTGGGAGGAGATTCAATCCGAGTTCTTAAAGCAATATTTTACTCCTGGTAGAAAATTGGAATTAATAGTCGAAATTGCCAACTTTAAACAAGGATCTCAAGAAATGCTTGGGAATGCTTGGGAAAGATTTAAAAATTATTAAGAGCTTGTCCCGATCATGGTTATTCCTTAGATATGCAAATTCAACTTTTCGTCGTAAATTAAGAAAAGACTCACGTGCGAGATGTAGATCATGCATGTGGTGGTTCGTTAATGATGAGTGAAGCTCGGATAGCTTACGATGCTATAAAAGATTTCAAAAATAACAGAATGTGGGAAACCGGTTCTAGCACAAGAAAAGTAGCATTTGCGGGAGAATATACATCGAATCACGGAAGTTCTAGCACACTTGGAGAATTTGAGTAGGAAATTTGACGGCTTATTAGCTAGTAAACCTATAAACTCGTAAAATATCTTACCAAATGAATACTCAAGTCATGATAATGTGTCATTAGGGATGGAAGAACCGAAAGGCTATTCAAGGAAAAGGTGAGTTTTTAAAAACAAAGATAGAATTTGAACAATGCGTATTCAAACTCGTTTAATGCTTTTAGAAGAGATCACCCTACTTTTCGTTGGTCCGAAACCCCTAGTAAGCCAGGACAACCAACGTATCGATTCAATATAAGAATCCATATCAAGGTTATCAAGGAGATACCACGAATCGAACCTACAATCATTACCTGGACCGTATCCACAACATACCACTCAAAGCATACCAAGAACTCGAGTTCAACTCAACCTGAAGGAGTTAACAAATGGGAGAAATTAATGGAAAATCGATAGGTATGATATCTACTCAAGCTCAAAATATGGAAATTATGATAACTTCATAGAAGGTGCAGATCACTAAGGATATGAGTACGTTGAAAACATATATGAGTGGACATGATACCGAATAAAATTATAGAAGCTTCATTGAGGAATCTGGAATATCACTTGAGTAGAAAGTAGAACGTAAAAGCAGAAACCCTCAGAAGGATTGCCAAGTAATATCGAAAGAAATCTGAGTGGGGTAAATGCTGTTATTACCAGAAGTGGAAGGATCTGTGGAAGTAATGGATTAGAAAAATTCGGGAATAATGAAGTAGATGATGATTTAGATGGTAAATATAAGAAGAATATGGAATCTAAAGGGCCATTTCAAACCGAACTTTATCCGGCTCAACCTAAATTCACATCGGTTCAACTCGGAAGGGCATCACCACATCCACCGCATATTTTGAAGAAAAGGTCTTGAATGATGACACACTATGTCTTCAAAAGGCACAATCATTCAAGGAAGCTTTACCATCTTCATCTAACGACAAGGGGAAAGGGAGGTATTCATTCTAACCCTACTTGATCTTGAATTACTCCCCATTCCCGAGAAATGAAATGAAAAGATGAAGTTGGATAATAAGTATGCATGTTTTCTTGACACTTTTCGCACTTAACTATTAATACCCCTTTCATCGATGTTTGTAAGGAGAGCTTAGTTTGGGAGTGAATGATGAGCGCGTTATCTTCAACATTTACAATTCATTGAAATATCCATACATTACACTAGAATCTAGTTCTTGTGTAGACACTTTGTGTTCTCTTGTGGTGGATCGTACTAACACGCAGGTAACTGAAGAAGATGACTCTAGTAATAATGTGAAAGCTCGTAAACTCAAAGCTCGAAAATCAAAGGAAAAGGTCAAGAACCGTTGGATTCGACGGCATTCGTCTAACATATGTTGGAAAGCAATATTGATAAAAAAGACGGATGCGGTGCGTGAGGATGACCCACCACCAGTGCCTTAAAAACTGAAGCACGGTAAAGTCTGGCTATAGACTATAAATGTAGTCAATGACGGGTACTATCCTTCCTTTTTACTCCTTAAGCATTTATTTTTAGTGGATTATGTGCTTAATTGTTACGTGCTTTTGTGAGTAATTGTTAAAGTATCCCGCTTTTGTTTAGTATATTATATTAGTTAATCCTTATCATTTTGGTCGAGCAAACGACGTTAACCAAAAGCGCTACCGGGAGGCAGCCCGTAAAAATGTTAAATATAATAATTACTCATACTTTGGATGATACTTTGGTAATACTTCGGATTGATTTTCATTTTGTTTCACCAAGTCTTAGGATGAATGTTTGAATGTCATTAAAACGGGAACGATTAGGTGGTTATCCGAAAATCCTGATGGAAAAAAGAGAAAATTCAAATGCATCATTTCTTAGACTTAGGTTGTTAGAACGATTTGAAATAACCCTTGAGGATCTGGGTATAAAAGACTCAGAGTTAATACTTTGTCGCATATTTCATATCATGATCTAGTCTGTTTTAAATTTCAAATAATGTGTGACATGTATTAGTTCAACTACTGTGGAATATTGTGTGTTTTAAATCAATAAAAGTTTATGTGGTGTGTTTATCTACCCTTTTGCATTACACTGTCACACTCCACATACTTTTATTTTATTTGCACACACAACGGTCATAACTTTGATGAGATTTGCACCCACCCACCCACCCTTTTTTATCATCCGGTATTTGTTTTGACTTGTTTTAGTGCACCATTGATTTCCCAACAACTTTTTTTACACTCACTTTACATTGGGGACAATGTAAGTTCGTAAGTGGGGAGTGGAGTCGTTGGTCTAAAGAATGGAATTAATGTTTATTTTGTATCAATAAATCCTTTAGTTTTCGATCTTTTTCGAGCATTATTTAGTTGATTAAAATAAATCGTATAAGGTATATATTTCATGGATTTGAAGATGTAATGATCAATTTGGATGTGTATAACCAACGTGAACCGTAAGTGCATTGTAATTCCAAATATATTTGTGTAACATGAATTCCTTCACGTAAGCCTTTGATATTGAAACGAAAATTTTAAACTGTATCCATTCAGTATCCTAGTGGTTATTCTATAGATAATTGCAGTAACTTAGTACCTAATTTTTGAACGTGTACTGTGAATATCTGAAGGTTTGAATGTGATAGAAAGGATATAAGTTAAGTTTATGAAGAAAAAAAAAAAAAAAAAGAGAAAGAGATGAACTATATATATGTCGGTTGTAGCTACCAATGATTTGAGTGCAGTAGGGCGTTATCACGAAACGTCCTATATCACTATGAGGTTTAAAAGGCTCCCGATGGCTGATGATAGGTAGTCCACTAGGGTGTTATCACGAAATGTCCTATTGCTGGGAATGAAGGCATATGCTACACATGTGAAATTAAGTTCATCAAAAGAAAAAAAAAAAAAAAAAAAAAAAAAAAAATAAAAATTTTAAGCGTGGTTGAAAACTTAGCTATCTTCTGACTATCCCCAGTATAAACTGAATGATATGCTTTAGGGATTATCCTAATAAGTACTCGGAAGAACTTTGTGTGGAATCATTCTCGCTTATACGTAGGAAAGTCATTAGAAATTTGTCTGAATGGATATTTGTGTGTTTTGCTTGAATTATTCAAGAGAGGATAGTGGAAATTGAAAAGGCTTGTCACACACACACTCTGTTATACACTTATATTGAGGTTAAAGCCTGGTTGTAATTCTAATGGTTGTATTATCTAATTGTCCCTTATATCTTCTATCTTCATGAATTTATCTCTCATTCATTTTGTTTTATCGCTTGTTTTGATCGAGGACGACCAAAAGCTAAGTAGGGGGTTGTGATGAGAGATAAATTTATGATCATTATTACGACATTTTACCCCAATATTGATACCATTTTGAGCATTATTGTATCAAATCAAGTCAAAATTACTAAGTTTTATTCAAATGTATAAGTAGTAGTTATTATATAAATTATCGTATTTTTATAAGTTTTTTATTAGTTTTGTACCGGTTTAATAACTTAGGAGTGTCGTGTGTCAGTTCGTTTGGTATTTTGGTGGTTCATTGCGGGATTATTCATTGACCAAGATTCCACGTAATGACATGTTTTGAGCCTAAGAAGATGTATTTTGATGGATGGAAGAATGTGCCATAAGCTAACAAGTTCAAACGGATCAATTGTTGTCAATGATTCTTACTCAGTAAAATATCTTCGACAGACATTTGACCCAACTTAGAGGCATTTTCTGGCGAAGAGTTCTTCATAAAAGTTGTAGATATTCAAATGAGCTTTCCAACGCATTTTGAATCACGTCAATTGAGGTCTACAACTCAAGTTATGACTATTTAATCAATAAGCGCCGCTATAGAAACGCCGGGAAAAGTGGAGATATTTTCTCAACTTGATTATATTCTCCCATGTGGTGCATGTTACTTGCAATGATGGATATTCCTCCCATGTGCTTGATGATGGCTCCCATGTCCTTGATGATGGCTCCTATGTGCTTGATGATGGCTCCATGTGCTATATATATATATATATATATATATATATATATATATATATATATATATATATATATATATATATATCTCTCCCTATATATACTCCCCATTTCCATTCCATCTTTCTTGCCCCATCTTGGCCACTCTTGGCCAAGATCTCTCTCCACCTCCTCCCATTTCTTCCATTCCCTTCTTCTTCATCTTCTTAGTTCTTCATCTCTTTTCTCGTTTTATTTTATTTTCGACCAGTATATATACATATGTCTATGTATGTATATATATGTTTTTTTATATATATAAATAAAGTAGTAATGTTGTAAAGCTTGAGAAAATTATCGAAGAAAATGCTTTAGGAAAAGTTGCTATTTTCAAGAATACAACTTAGATCTGAAGTAAACGGGTAATTTTATTGAGTTTTACTTTTTGTTGTTCTATATAATTATATCTATCTATATATATATATGTGAGAATTTGATAAGTGTTTGGATCGAAAGGCTAAATTTGGTTGTAATAGAATTTTGTCATCTTGACAGAAGGCTATTATGGAAAACTTCCAGCCGTTTAATCCATGACATTTTGATGAATCGATATATATATCTATGTAAAACTAAAAATATATCTAGCCAATATATGAATCAATTAGTTAATCTTTTGGTAAAATGAATGATCGACTCGGTAATAATGATTAAAACCGATTATAATGAATCTCTTTCTATTTGAACGTAATCTAATGAATTAACAACTCACGATTAGAATACGAGATCGTAATAGAAAGACCGGAGGTAAAATTGGCGAGTGAAAACGTGACAACGGAATCCGATTTCCTACCGGGGCGGTTTGTCCTAGAAAAACAAATCTTATTAAAATTGTGCTCAAGATCGTATTACGTTAATTTATCTGCTTTAATCAAAATTCAAACATTGCTCGTATGACAAAACGGGAGTGACCTATGCTTTGGATGACATTGACTGATGACATTTGACATATGACAATTTCATACGCTCGTGTGAGGAGGAGTTGTCTAGCTTAGAGTACACGATTCATATATAATTTACACCTTGAATAAAGGAAGATCTGTCTCATTTATTTCTACTAAAAGATATTGATTCAAGAAAGTATTCTTGGCTAGATCCAAAAATATATATTATATTAGTATTTATTTGTTTTATTTTCTCTTTTTACTAACATCTAACTCTAACTAATCTAACTGATCTAACTATCTAACCCGAGGAAACTGATAAAACTGCGACTTAGATCGAGTTAATAATAGCTTCTTGGTGTTTAACCCCACTTAAAAGAATTACCATGTTTTCCTGAGGAATACGACTGACTCACCGACTAGAGCTACAATTTGACCCGGTACACTTTGCCGGTTAGGATCTGATAGCCTAGGTAATGTCCGTCGACTTTTACGCGCCGTTTCAAGGTTAGGTTTAGGTGCATCAGGACCCAAGCTCAAATTATTATCCACTGCATTTAACTCACTCAAAAGCGACTTCCTGACTTGTAATCAATCGCCCAAATATAGAACTCAATATACTCGGAAAAATCGGTAGTCCGTAACCGAGATGCGACTTGAAAAAAACTCGCTTGCACTTCATCAAATCGACTTTCACAGAATCGAATATACTTAATCAAATCCGACCATCATTCTCGGTCTTGATTTCTCGATTAGTTCCACTGAGATCAATTTATCGCTTTAGAGGTCAAGTCACCAAAAGCGACAAATCTCTACCTTGACTTGAACTCTCATTCAATGTCATCAGATTGCATAATCAGACGTACTTGTACCAGATGCATTCGTCAATGTCATGATGTACAGTACCAGAATTCTCCTCAGAATCCACTCAGTTGATCTGCCCTCAACTGAGTATCCAGATTTCAGTTTACAAGCTTTGAATATTCAGCAAGTCCAGACACAACTGAAACTTGCTTTGCTGAACTGGTTTAGTGAACATATCACCAGGATTCTCCTTGGTGCTGATCTTCTTCACTACAACCTTCTTCTCATTTCTCAGAAAATGATACCTCACATCAATATGATTGGTTCACTCTGTTGAAATAGTGTCTTAAACCCAATCAGGTTGGACTGGGTCGGATCATTTCTACTATTTTTATGATTATACATAGATTAAATAGCTTTTTCGTTGTCATTTATATGTTCTTTTAAAGAACCAATTATGAATTGTTATATGATAACGTCCTTAGTATTAAACTATGATAGAAAAACCATGATAAGCGATTATGGTTGATGAGATCTCTAATCACTTTAATAAGTTTGATACTTAAATGTCTCTAGGTGATGTACTATTAAACAGGCATTGATAGTATGAACAAAGCAGCACGTATTAGATGTCTTCATGCTTTAAGAAATTTGTTAGGTGTAGTGCCGAAAGATAATTATATAATTGTTTTAGGGATGAGAATTAATAATTCATCTTATTATATGCATGTATGCTTATAATTAAGACACTACTGAAAACCCTGAGTACCTCATTTATGTAATCACATAACTCAGTGTATGGCTATACACAAGAGGATTGAGTTAGTGAGATGTAATTAAAATTAACTTAGTCTGTAGTGTTTATTAATCTGAGTACGGGTCTCAAGATTAATTTGCTAATAATGCGCACATAACACTTTAGGTGTGACAGTCTTATCCGGACTGTCGGTAATAGGGTACCTAGTGGGGCATTTATATATGATGATAATCATATAGGGCTAGACCGATTTGATTTGAGTTCTCGATATAACTCCGTAATCGAGAAGTCTTATCGAATCACAAGATGATCGTATATGGATTAATCTTAATCCTGAGGTGATCACAGACGACTGCTTAGACTAAGGTAGAGTTTGATGTGTTAGTAAGGATCACTTCGCAGTATGTGGTCCAGCACTTCTCGTTGGCTCTATTCTAGGATGAGTGAGTAGTCTGTGCTATCACAGATATGGAATCCATTCCTTCCCTCAGGAAGTAGACAGAAAGTTCCCTTATTTGTTAATCCTAGAAACTGATCGATGAGCTCAGTTCATATTATAATAGTTATGAACTAATTGGTCACTAGGGGGTTAATGGTAAATAAGGATAAGATGTTTCGAGAAGGGTTTACGGAAATATCCCGAATCGAAACGAACAGTCTATGGAGGATCTATCCGCATGTAATGATTATATCAGTGGACACCTTACAACTCATAGTTGAGTATAAGTTATCTATATTCGGCAGAGTTCGATTTGGGTTTATGGTGGTGTAATCCCGGAATTAATAGATTGAATATTATTGTTCGATCTCGATTTAATAATTTTATTTAGTTTATTGTAATTTCACTGAATATGGGTCCATGGTCCCCGACGTGGCTCCTAATATAGCATATACGATTTCTCGTCGTTTCACCTCAATTGTAATTAAATAGTTGGATTGAACTATTTAATTGATATGTGGATTAATTGTTTAGTTGAACTAGATAATTAAATACATGGAGAAGAATTTTTTCATGGACTCGGCTCAATGTGTCAAAAAATGCGCGTGGACCTTATTTAATTAGGGTGGGGCGCATTTTGTGTTATTAATTATTAAGGAATTAGTTTTCTTGGATAATTATTTAACATGCGATTTATCTTTTATTTGTTAATTGATAATTCATGAAATATTAGATAATAATATTGTTTATCCTAATTTGTTTGGGATAATTATTTTATTTATCTTTTATTTGGAATAAAGATTAATCGAATAATTATCTCTTAATTATTGAATCCTTGGAGGACAAGAATTACTCTTCTATATAAAGAGAGTTTTCCCAAGCCTTTTGACACAATACATAACACGCATATTTGGGAGTAAATTAGCTTGGATTTTTCAGCTATTTACTTAGGGTTCAAGTTTTAGAAAAACTTCAGGATTTTCTAAGGTAGCATATCGAGGAGGTCCGGCGGCTTGAAACACCATCCACCTGGTGGTGTTTGGAGACACACGCTGGAAGACTTTGGCTTCTCAACTAGGCTCTCAACTAGCTTGGATTGATCTTTTGTTCTTGGCGTTTTGCACCATTAAAAGGTTGTTAATCTAAACCCCCTCGTAGGTTTAGATATATTATTTTATGTATTTTGGTTGACTAGATCTAGATCTATACTATTCCGCTGCGTAATCGGTTGGATCTTGATCCATCTGGCGATATTACATCTAACAAAGGCTAGATCTCGTCTATCGAAGTATGTAGACACTTGGACTGTTCGTGGACGTGTATTAGAGAATGCGTACGTTAGACTGACCCACTTATACTGTTAAGTGTCACACTATGTGGCGGTTGTGTAATTATCCTTAGGACCGGAGTCTACATGGCATCACGGTCTGGGTTGTCATGCTTTGACACTATTGAGGGTTCCCCTCCGGAAATCGCGTACCCTTAATAGTAGGGGTGAATATCCGAAATGGCCTTCTTATAAGGAATGTCTAGCTCTTGTGAATCTTTGCAAAGTGGGAGTAAATGTGTTATTCCGAGAGAGCATGATATCCAGATTATAAGATACGGTCGTTGATGTTTGACACTCGACAAACGACCGTATGAATATTATTATAGCGATATGATTCTATTTACACGGTAACTGTTTCACTTGAAAGGTAGTAGTCATTGCATTTGACTCTTCAGATGATTGGGGGTCACGGTGTGTTGCTAGACGCTATCCCGTGATCGTTATGTATGAAGGGCATTTTCGTAATTTGCACTCTGTGCCTACGGCCAAGATATTCGAAAGCCTATCGGGTCACACATATAAGAACATCTAGCCGGATTAAAATGCGGTTTTAGTTGATAACCAAATAAGGAAAGAATTTATCTCGTACTATAAAGGTTATAGTGGTAAATTAGTATGGTGATATTTATTTATTATGAATAAATCAAATACAAGATATTAATTATATTGATTAATTAAATATACATACATACATATATATATATATATATATATATATATATATGATATACATGTATTTTGTGAATTAATTAATCATAGTATTATATTAATTAAATAATATTCCGGATGCCAAATCTTTGGCAAAAGGGGCGCATGTTTTCATGTGTATATTATACATTTGTATTGTATAATTTAATTAATAAGATTACCATAATATTAATATTAGTTATTAATTGATTTTGGAAAAATAGATTTATGGTAATAAGATAAAGATATATTCAATATAAGATATTGTCAATATATATCTTGGAGAAATATTTAATATAAGATATTGAATATTAAATGAGATAAATCAATCAAGGAGATTTTCCTTATTTATAAGGAAAATGTTTTCTCTCTCTTCAATCTACTAGAAGCTAATCCCAATCAGATTGGGTTATGAAAGCGGCGCCCCAACCTCTATTTAAGGGAGGCTTGGCTAGCTCTTTTGTACTACACAATTCCAAGAGCTAATAGTTTTTGTGAAAAATAGAGAGCTTCTTAGAGAGAGATTTTAGACAGAGGAAAAGTCGGTCTAGCAGCCGAGTTTTTCTGGTAGCAATCCATATGGGATTCCGGCGAGGTGTTCGTGTGGATCACCGGTAGAGACCGAACGCTTGGACGGCTTCGTGCAGAAACTACAACCGTAGACAAAGCGTCGATCCAATTGGATCAACAAGGTATTCTTTTGCCTACTTCTTTTATGCTTGTTGCTTAAACGAAGTCGATCTTGGGAAAAAGGAAATTAAATTTTTGAATTCCGCTGCGTTCCCGCGTTGATTTCCTAACAGTGGTATCAGAGCAAGGTTCGAGCTTAAGCAATAAGCATGTTAATTTGCGTAGTTAATTTTATCGTTTAAATCACGTAATTAAAAGATGAAAACTTTTAGATTCACAAAAGTGATACACGAAAAGATAAATTAAAAAAAGGGTCTTCCATGGTGGTGCTCGGCCGATCGGCGGCGGCACCACCACCGTGTGATCGCCGGCGGCGGCGGCTGCTGACGTGATGCGGTGGTCCCCGGTTTTTATTTTGTGTATTTTGTGTTTCTATATGGTTCATAGTTGTGATTAATATCTCATTTGTTTAGTTGTATCATATGACTAACTAATGGTTTAAATAGTTTGGGCCATTAGGATGTCACATGGCATTAAAATAATAATGGTCTTTCCAAACTTTCCAAATATTTGGTTTAGGAAACCAAAGGCATCCTTTTGATTATGAATCAAAAGGAAAGAAACAAAATAGGCCTAATTTTAATTTTGATTTATTTTTGGAATAGTTCTAATTAATTAAAATTAAAATTAAAATCGGTTTAAAATTAATCGTTTTATTTCGATTAAAATCATTTAATTAATTAATTGTAATTAGTTAATTGATTGGATAAAATTATTTAATAGATTAAACGTTAATTGATTAATTAAGACGCAAGTTGTTAGTTTTAATTTTATCTTTTTCATAAGATGTTATTGTATGCATTAAATATAGTAGATATAATATGATTATATGGACCCCGATTGATCATGGACTCGACCGATATGATAGATGTGAATGTTTTTTTTATGATGGTTTTTCAAATTTTCTTAGGCCGTTATGAAGAACGTGACCTGGTTACTTTTTGCATTTATCTCATTCCCGTTAGCTCCCCCTTGTGCGACGGGTGTAATTATTTATTAGAGAGATTATTTATTATATAACAAGAATGGAGCAAGAGGATGAAGACCAAAGAGAGATTAAGAACCCATTGGCGTACAACAATAAAGATCCTATTGGCGGTTGCATTTCACCTTGGCTTTAGATTGTGACCATGGTTTAAATCGGTTTGTATTCGAAACCGCACTCTAGGAAAAAATCCATGATCATACCGGTTACTTTACGCATTTATTTATTTTGTGCTTGTATTTATTTTATATGATACGATAGATTCATAATTAGGCACAATCTAGATGAATGTGTAGGATGTATATTTATAGAGATAGATATATTTTGATGAGACCGTAATTAAAATTAATTAAGAGAATTAATTCGAAATTAATTAAGTGAATTAATTTAAAAGTTACTCCCACAACAAAAATCGAGTTATATTTGTCTCCCAATATTGTAATGACGGTGAAGAGCCCTTGTTCGGATCCAACTGATCGGCCCTCGTCGGGAGTTGAGCTACCTTGGGTATATCGTCGTTATCGAGATATGATCATTATGAGATCTCATGAATATTTGGGTTACGACGACTCAACTAAGAATTTTGGGGTGATTGACCCTCGTCAGGATCGTATGATTTTAGAGACAATGAGTTGACTATCACATAAGATGTGAATCGTCAAGGAGTTGACTTGTCAACCACCAAGAATCACATAGAGATGTGATTGGTAATGTGTTACCTACCTTTCGAATTATTCCGGTTGATCGGCCCTCGTCGGGAATCGGGGTAACCAGAAGGGATCTTGGCCACTAAAGAATTTTGAATGATTCTTGAAAGTCAATTGAGAGTAGTTGACTAGTGGGAGCAAAATCATAAATCAAAAGACCATTTTTGATTTTACTTGTATAAACAACAACACTCTTTTATCTTTATTTTATTTTGTAGTTTTTAGCAAACTTTTATATTTATGTTTTTAATTCTCGATTAGTAAAACCAAATTAGGACTGTCACCTTTTCAGAAAAGTTCTCAAGTAAGGTTTAGTAATTTTAATCCTTTTAAAATAAGCAATGATACGAGCAATCCCGTTATAGTAGTTGGAGATAAGGAGACTACATATTTGATGGATTACTCCAAGGCTTTAATTATTAATGAAAGCAGACGCTTATGATATGATTAGATCTTTTGAAATAAGTTTCAACGAATTAATCATTTATTGGATACGATATATCCAAGATGATCATTCTGTCATACGATGACAATTAATTCAAACGTTGGATAAGAATGACCACATCGAATTTTGGAAAGGTTATTTTCAGAATGGTATGATTTAAGTATCGACTTAATTATATCATTGCTTAAAGGTTAATTAAATAGTCAATGCTTTGAATACGATTCAAAAGGTTAAATAAATTATTTAATAAACTTTAGATTTTCTTTATGAAAGGAAATTAAAGACATAGCTTTTGTGATATTTCTTAAGTCTTATGAAGACTACACTAAGAAACATTTTTCAAGTGCTTAAAGGATTAAAAAGGAAAGTTAGGACATGCGTTTAAATAGAGAACTTATTGAAGTTTCTATTCTAGGCAAGTGAGTTGAGATAAATTTATCTAAGTTCAAAGTCGACTCTAAGATATATGATATCTTACGAGTGTGATTAAATTAGAAAGATTAAATACAGATATGGAAGGTGAAGCAAACGTTGTAACACTTACCATATTCGGATCTAGTAAACGATAAGGAACTAAATAAATGTTATTATGTTCGGTTCTTATGAAGAACATATTTTCGCATTACTTGTTAGATTTAGTAGACATATTCAAATGTAAAGAATAAATGTTATTCCGATAAAGTTGAAAAGTCACTGAATCTAAGTACTAGATTGATGTCACTATATAGTTGATACTAGGAAAAAAAGCACTATTGGTGCCCCGATTTATTTCTATAATTACCGAAATGCGAAAAGCAAAAGTGAATAAGCAAATGTAATAATCATAGAGGACTGAAATGATAACAAAAGCTGAGTCTGAATTACATTATATTGCAAATACATTTTTTTATCTTACAAATACTGCATTACATGTACCTAATACAAAACCAAAACAGGGATTCCATATCCTCGTAGATTTTATCTTACATCATTACATATAACAATAAAAAGAACGGCATATTAGAAAACCTAGCCGTGTACTAAACCATCAATACATATATTTATATCTAAGAAGATAGCAAACCATATTAAAGCCAACACTTCTGGCTTATGTTTCACCAAAAGCTATCTTCTATATGCATAATCAAAAGCAGCCTATAAGCAACTTGTTTTTTTGGGGCCAAGAGGACTGAACATACCATGTATATTGTTATGCATTAAACAGACAAAGATTTGTCGATTAATGATTAACAATAGACGGTAACAGTTTCCCTATATACAAAACAAAAGATATCCAGAACTTCTTGGGTGACAGCAAAACATGATCATTGAAAAACCATCGTATCATTGATGGCTAGTCAATTTTCTCTCTATTCCTGCGTTTTTTTAACAGACTTTACTCTCCATGGCAACAACATTAGAATCGTTGTCTTCATGTGTGTGTTCAAAACAACACTTGCCGAGGATGGTTCTCACAGACTTACTCTTGTACCGGTTGCATTTTCTAAGAACAAGCTTCTCTTTGAACCTGTTGCCTGATCTTGTTTGGATATCATTACCATTTCTTGTGAAACTTCATCTAGAACTTTTTTGGTAGTGGGTGTGAAGAAATTGACTTGCATAGTCGTTTCTTCCAGTGTTTCATCAAGTCGTACAGTACCAACAATAACTGTTGAAGGGCCATCATTGGTTTCAACTGCAACAACCTTCTTTGCAGGGTACAAATCCTCATATGCATGAAGCTTCACAATTGGAAATGTTCTCAGATTAACACCCCTGACAAGTCTGTCATAAAATTTGATAAAGCACACCACATGTTTATCTTCAACAGCAGCTTTTATCTTTGCCTCAAGGAATGCCAACTGTAACATTAATATAAACATGAATTATGATATTACATATTACCAAACAGCTGGTATATATTAGTGAAATATGATATCACTAATATATACCAGCTGGTATATATTAGTGATACATGTGATTGTTTATTCAAACAGCTGGTATGTACCAGCTATTAGTGATACATATTACCAAACAACTGGTATTACATATTACCAAACAGCTGGTATATATTTGGACATTACATATTAGTGGTATGTACCAGCTTTAAGACCATCACATGAGTCTTTATTAGTGATATTACATACCAGCTATTAGTGATATTAGTGATATTACATATTACCAAACAGCTGGTATATATTAGTGATACATGTGATTGTTTATTTAAACAGCTGGTATATATTACCCTTTTGATGAAGCTTTTATCCAAGTAAAACATATAGTAACATGATTGAATGTCTTACGATATTACATATTACCAAACAGCTGGTATATATTAGTGAACGTGGAAGGGAATAAATTAAACGCTTAAATTAACTGACCGGCAAGTTCTTTTCCTCGAGCTCCGCAGCACTACAACCAAGCAAGACTTCAGCATCGGGTGTGTATAGATCAGCTGGAAGCGCACCTGATTCATCACGTAGCCGCACATCAAAGTGGCACCTGTTTAACAATAACACAGAGCAGTTTTACATATAACCGAATCCCAAGAATGTGTAAAATTAATGCTATAATATTTTTTGTGTTGACCTACATATACTTAACAAGCATATTTTCATGACAGGAAATGCACCATTCTTCCGAACCGTCTTCTGCATTTAAAGCCCTCATACATACCGAACAAGATGGAAACCAGAAACTTTTTTGGCCTGGAATAAGAGAGATCTTCCCCTCCACCCAGCAAGTCTTTATCTGCAATGGGTTTTATCGGGTTTTTTACTCAGCCCTAAATTTAAGTCTTTAAAAGAGGAAAAAAAAATGCAAAAATCAATCAGACCATTCAACGTTTGAACACAACTCTAAACAGTTGGACGAACAACTCTCTTCTCTTAAAGACCTGAAAGACAAATCTGGTTTTGACTTTGAACCCTCTAAGGAGGACACTTCAACTAAGTCTCCAGCTTTTGTATCCAACTAAATTAAGAAAATCTTTGAACCCAGACCAATTGCTTCGACACAAGCATCCGTAGGGCCGAGCCCAATAAACCCAAACCAACCCAAAATAACCCAACCTAGTTGAAACCAAAAATATTGGTTGGTTTTTAACCCAACCCGAATGCTATTGGGTTGGTTTGGGGTTTTTATTTTTTTCTTCGGTTCGACCCAACCCGAATGCTATTGGGTTGGTTTGCGGTTTTTATTTTTTTCACCGGTTCGACCCAACCCAACCCGAAATACATTACAATACGTAAATCTATTGATAGCCATGAAAATGGTTATTGTTATTCGTTTTTTATCAATATTTATTCTTGTAGTGTGACAATTGAAAAAATGAAGAAATATCTCTTAGACAGTCAAAATCAAATCAAAATAATCAACCCATTGACTGCAGAATCAGACTAAAATGACTAATTGATGAAATATAATAATTTTTCAAATGAATCATAGACCATTTCTTTAACATTTTAATTTTCATGTATGATTTCCTTAATGTTTAACAACCCGAACCAAACCATTGGGTTTTATAATAAATTGGTTTGGTTTGGCTTAGTATTTTTTTAAACCAATCCGACTAATACTATGAAAAACCCAACCCAAACGAACCCAACCCGACCCAAACTCAACCCTAGACTTAATCTCACTACGTATTCTTTTGGACTTAAGTTTCAATTCACTTATGGTGTTCTTCAGTGAGCATGGAAGGTTATCGTTTTCATGCATTTCCTTTTCAAGTAATTTATTTTTAGCTTTTAGTACTAAAGAACGTGCAACAAATTGTTCAAATAACTCATACATATCATCATGAGATAAAGAAAAAGACGTTTCTACTTCACTATCGCACTCATCATCGATTTCTGCCATAAAACAAAGATTCGGTTGTTCTTCTTGTAAAGAACTGGTTTCATCGGAGTTAGAGGAATCAAACCAAGCAACTAAAGCAATTTATTTTTTCTGTTGGCCACAACTATGCTTAGGTGACGCTTAGGGCACTTTGACTTGAAATAGCGTTAATGAATCATAAATGGTCCTCGGCCAATCGCTTAAACTCGTCGTTTCGCTTGCAAAATAAATTGCCGAAATGACATGAGCATTTACATTCTCACCCCCTTATAAGGGACTGACATCTTCGCTAGGACGGCCAAGACTTGTTCCGGTTTCGTCCCTACCAGAGGAGTCCAGAGGTGGCCCCCACCGTCCCACACAGTCACACGGTGTGGCACTTAGGTCCGTATGATAGTTATTTCAATAAAATTTCAGAACGCCCTGTCCAGTAGCTTAAATGAATCATAAATGGTCCGACTAATCGCTTGAGACCGTCGCCTTCGCTGGCCTGTGAAGCTAATCCGAAGAATTAAAGATATTTACGCCTCACATTTATACGAATGTGAAAGATTCTAAAGATTTTATCGATATAAGACTTTAAATTAGGTTTATCCATTTTAGTGCTTTTGTTCTTTTTGTTACTAAGATGAATGGCCTTTTTGCTGGCACTCGTGTGCAACCCATTTGGGCTTGCTTTGCCCTTGTTGGGCTTTATCAAGATTGGGTTTTTTTAAAAAACCTTTCTGATTTTTATTATGAAGCTTTCATGCTAAAAGTGATAGCTCATAATCTTCCTCACTATCAATCGCCATCACGTGTTAAAAAAAACATAGTATAATGTAAATTAATATATTAAATAATAATATACTTAGAATTCAAAAACAAAAAACTCGGCTTGATAATTAGACTAAGGGCCTGCTTGTTACCTCAATTGAGCACTAATTAACACTTAATATATTAATAGCCGTAATTTGGTTTAGAAGTGTTTGTTAGCATTTTACCACACCACTTAAGATGTTAAGATGCTTTGAATCATAATACAAAATTTTCATATCTTAAAGTCTCGCTGAACACTGAATTGGAATACAACCTTTTACCAATTTTAGCAATGTAAAGATAAATGAATTTTAGGGTAAATGTTTTTTTTTTTTTTAGTGGGGTGGCTGGATTGTATTATTCTTCTGTATTTTATGTATTTTATTTTATGATTGTTTTATGTTGTTGCACCGATGAGAAGATATGATTTAACATGTTTTTCTCAACAAAAAAAAAACATGTATATTAATTTGATGTTTACTTTTAAATTGTGCATTGACAGTAATGTGTCATTTATTTATAAGATATATTAAGTTTTTTTTTTTTTTGACAGAGAAGATATATTAAGTGTTCCTTAAAAAAAAGATATATTCAGTGTTAAATTATAATTAAAGTTGAAAATCATATTCATTTGCCAATGTACATACAACTTAATTATTGTATCTCATAACATTTCTTTGAAAAAAATTGAAATTTATTTTTGAGTTTTGGAGACTATCGATGCATGATGAAGAGTGTCGATAACGGTCAGATATTAAAATTCAAATAATATTACTTTTTTTATCACATCACATGTGTCGCGTGTTGTAAGCATGTATAAAACAAATATTCAACAATCACACTCACACGATACTTGGATAAAAGTGTTGGTCTTTCCGTTCATTGAAACGCATAACAAATAACAATAGACGCAACCAACACGAGATAGAGTCAACAAGAAATTATGAGAAATGTTGAATAGAGCACGAAAAAAGACAAGTTAGAGATCAACAATGTGAGAAAGGTTTGTCTGTCGCTTTGAAAAAAAGTAACTGAACATTACACTCCTACAATCACATGAAACAACATTTTACTAATGTACTTTTTTCCAATTCTTTCTAATGCTGATTAATACAACAACAACCTTTCAAGAAAAAGAAGAAGAAGGAAAGAAAAAAAAAAAAAAAAAAAAACCAAAACAACAACAGCAACAGCAGCAACAACCAAGGTTAAAAAAACAGAACAATTATTTTTTATGTCACAAATATTACAGTTTTGATTTATTAGATGACTTTTGAATGTTAAGTACGAAAAAAAAATGTGACAAATATTACAATTTTCATTTGATATAATTGTCTTTCTCATCTCCCCAAACCGATTTATTTGTTAATGAATTGTTTCCAAAAGAAAAATCGCAGGTGTCTTGACCAAAATGTACATACACTAGGTATAACTTTCCCTTCAAATATTTGACATATGGTAAAAAATGATGTAATCCATGTTTATCAATCTTTCATTTCTTTCCTTAAAAAAGAGGGGTAAGTTCGAAAAATACCCCTTTTCTAAAATTAATACGAAAAATACACTCAAAAATTAAAAAAAACGGAGCTTATCCTCACCTTTAGATGACTTTAAACCGCCCATAAATCGTTTCTCACGTACACTCATAATGAGTGGTTACGCACTTGACTGAGAGATGATGGGCGATGGCGGTGGCACCCATTTGATGACAGATTAGACCGAATTTCAAATATTACTCAATAAAATATATCAAATGATTCAAAGAAAACCGAAAATGATCATGTCATAGACTTTTAAGATTACAAAGATTCATACACCTACAAAAAATTTCATTTGAACTTTTATTCAAGTTGTTATATTTTGTGGAGAAAATACCAAAATATTTCAAACAAAATATAACAACCTTGACTAAAAACATCCA
The DNA here is from genome assembly GCA_026214975.1 of Gentiana macrophylla. Taxonomy (NCBI): domain Eukaryota; kingdom Viridiplantae; phylum Streptophyta; class Magnoliopsida; order Gentianales; family Gentianaceae; genus Gentiana; species Gentiana macrophylla. The sequence continues at coordinate 92,246,767 of CM047815.1, forward strand.
ACAACAGTACAATTAGACTCATGAGAAATTTTGGGGTTGTGAGACTAAAATAAAATGGGTGAGTTTTTCAATATTCCCTTTATTTGACTGTTATTTATTATTTTGATATCTTTCTAAAGTTCGTTTAAATCATGTATGAGTGTAGGGTCACCTTAACATTTTCTTTTAATTTGGGAAAATTAGTATTAAGGGTGTGAGATCAATGTTTAATATTTATTGAAAAGGGTGTTAATGTTTTTAAAAAAAAATGGATGTTTTAAAATTAAAAAAAGGGGTATAAGGAAGTTTACAAATTATTATAAGGGGCACAATGCCCTTATTATTAATTTAAATAGCTAGAGAATCAAATAAATATTAAAAAAGAACACCAGAAAATAATAACAAAACCTGAAAGCTAATTAAAAATCATATTATTATGTACAATCAAAATGTATTATTACGATTATTTTGTATTATTATTTTATATTGTTAAAAACTTTTGTACTATAATTTTATCATGTTACGTGTATTTTGGGTCAAGGGGTCGGGGATTACAGTGGCATGTTGCTTATGAGAAAACAAAATGAAGGGGAGGTGGCTATAGGAATTGGTCTTTTCATTCCACAAGAAAAAAAATTGTGGTGATTTTTTTTTTTTTGCGAGGGTATGAATTGTTTCTGTAATTTTCTTGTATTTATTTTTCATTTTCTAACCTTCTTTTTTGTGTTTCCCAAATTTCTAACTTTTTTATTTATTTTTTATTTTTTATTTTTTATTTTTAAGTTTTGATGAAAATTTTAATTTTTAATTTTCGTTTTTTTCCCCTTCATGTAAGTCATTTTTATGATGGAATCTGAAACAATAACACATTTTGTATTTTTAATAATATTCTTATTTTCTTAATTTTTCTTCTTCTAATTTTTCCTCTCTTTTTTATATCCATTTCCCATCAAAATTAACAATGTAAAAAATTAATAAAATAAGATGCAAAAACATCAAACCAAAAGATACATGACATATCACAATCTTGACAAAATTATAGAAAAAAAAATTCTTTCTAATAAAATCCTTGACTTTTTTTAGGAGCTAAAAAAATCTTTGACATAACATAGGTATTTCTATATGAATTATCAATGTTCTATGAATCTGATGTTTTAATCTATTCATAGGTTTCTTAACAAAAGAATCTGTATCCATACAAGAAAAAAAAAAAACTTGTTTTCAAAATTCACTCTTATTGTTATTCGGTATATTTCTTTTCCTTTCTTATGAAAAAAAAAAAAAACACACACACACACACACAACATCGTCACATGTTGCTCCCTTTCCCTCGTATACATCGAAATGGAACAATCTAATCCGTCCATTTCCTTTCTCTATCGACGGACCGCATTCACTCTTTTCTGTATAAATACCCTTATATTTCCGCCGTGGTTTTTTATCCCCATCTCCAACATCACTGTCTTCCCGCGCCTTTTTTTCACTAGAAGCAGCAAACATTTTCTCCTTTTGCTTCTACTTTATTTGTTCACTCTAAAAATAACTAATCGTTTCTTGACTAATCCGTGTTCTTTTCTGAATTTTTCATCACTCCATCCTTGTTAATTTTTTCCGGGATTCCATTCTCTTGACTACATTTGGTTTTGGTAAAAAATTCTTCTTTCATTTCTGTGTCTCTGTTCTTTATTGGTGGAGGAGCCGCCTAAAGCCCAGAGGGAAGTTCTCAAACCAGACAAATACCAACGACAACAGGAAGCAACACCATTTGTAGCGGAGGAACGAAGAGAGGTGGCTGAGGAGCGAGCAAGGAAACAGGTGGTGGTGCTTAAAAAAGTGTTCAGATAATTGAGACACCAATGGACGTTTACGGCAACGGAAACCCTGATTATGACAATAGCAATCATGCTGCTGATGATGAAGGAGAGCAAAATAATGAGGAGGAGGAGTCATCGCCTCTGCCTGAAATGGTGAGAGATCTTTTCTTTTTTTTTTTTTTGGGGAGCAAAATTGTGTATTTTTGTGACTTGTTTACTTCATTTTTGCAATTCATTTGTTTTTCATGCATTGGTTTGAATTATATAATAAATGGAAATTAATCGAGTAATACATGGTACATGGCCTTTGATGGCTAAATTCATGAACAAATTAGAAAGCAGAGTTTGGTTAAAGCTATATATGCTAAGCATTTGTAAGATATACCTTAAAAGTGCTGTCTTGAATGCCATTTTGCTATTTAATTGTATGATAAATGGAAATTTACTCTGCTTCTTGTTATGTGAATTGAGTAATACATGATACATGGGCTTTGATGGTTGATTTGATGAACAAATTAGAAAGTTAAAGCTGTATATGCTAAGCATTTGTCAAATATATACCTTAAAAGTGATGTCTTAAATGCCAGTCTTGTGCATTTTGTTAGACATGAATTTATTGTTGGCTCAGTTGTTGTTTTATTTCCTGTTCCCTTAATCTGTTGGCTAATTGACTTCTTGAATATCCTTCCTTTGATTCTTTGATCTTATACAGCAGATGGGGTGTTACTTTTGCAGATAAACTAGTTTCTTGTCTCTGTTTGGTGGCTGTATATGATAGATTCTTTATATGTTCAGTGATATATGATTATTATAGGAATGTAAAATGATGTCTTTCAGATATATACAAGAATCTCTTGTGTTTTCAACATATATTCAATGATAAGTAACAGACCACTTAATTTGCGCTGACATAATTGAAAGCAATTTTTTTGGCTCAATTGAACTATCTTGTTTTGGAAATCGTTTCCTTCTTTTAGCAATCTATACTGTTTTAGCCAGTTGTTTATGTGAAGCAGCTTGGTAAAATTCGCTATTTCGTATCCTTCCTTTATCTACTACTAGTGATTAAAGTAAACCACTTAACTAAATCACAGAAAGCGATTCGAATATCGACGCTGGTCATACAATGCCTTTAAATCACAGGAACATTTTCTTTGTGTGTTGTTCTTTCTAATTGGACCTTTGAGTAATTCATGATTGGTTGCACCCTCAAATTCTATTTATGCGTCGATGCAATTTATTTTCTCTTACTGCTTATAAATATATTAAATTTATTGCTTCTTTTGCAACAGGTTCAGGTTGGTGCTTCACCGATGTACAAAATAGAAAAGAAACTCGGGAAAGGAGGTTTTGGCCAAGTATGTGTTGGTCGCTGTGTTTCTGTTGGCTTTGGCTATGAGAGGGCTTTTCAAGAAGTAATACAAATCTAACCTTGATTTCTGCTCACCTTTTGTTGATGCTTAATACATTACTAAGCCTTATGTCTGGTACTATTTAGGTGGCCATAAAGTTTGAGCATGTAAATAGTAAAGGATGTAAAAACGGGCCGCCTTATGAATGGAAAGTTTACAAGTAAGTGTGTATTCTTACTTATGTAATACTGGTTTGGTCTGTTTGCATGATTGACATTGAATATGGTTATGATTTGTAAACAGTGATCTTGGGGCCTGCCATGGCGTCCCACGAGTGCATTACAAAGGTCGCCAAGGGGAATATTATGTCATGGTAGTGGATTATCCGCACAGCGTTATTTTACGTATTCTTTCCCGATGTTTCTGTTTTTGTTTTTATTTTCGTCTTTCATTTATTGTTTCACTTATGTAGATTATGGACAAGCTGGGACTGAGCTTATGGGATTTCTGGACCAACAACAATCAGTCGTGAGTTATTCCTTAAAATTTTATATATCCTTTGTACTCTCGTAGGTTAGAATTTCTAGTTCCTTTATGCCTCTATTAAATGCAGCTACTTTTACATTAATTTCAGAATGCATCCCCAAATGGTAGCTTGCGTTGCAATAGAAGCTATCTCGATTTTGGCGAAATTGCATGCTAAGGGGTTAGTGTTTCCTTACTTTTCTCTTTGTTTTCCTTTTAGGCTCTTTTATTGAGTTGCTCTCTTGGTTCTCCATTTTGTTTTTAAAATCTGTATTTGTTTAAAATTTCTCTTAATATTCAATCATTTTAAAACGTTCTTAGTTGGTAGACTTGAGTTTAATTTGGTGGTATGTATATTATAGGTTGATTTTTCAAGAATCTGCTTTTTTTTTATCTTGGTTTATATTAATGAGACTTTTGACAGGTACGTACACGGCGATATAAAGCCGGAGAACTTGCTGCTGGGCCCTCCTGGGACCCCAGATAATAGAAGACTGTTTCTGATTGATCTCGGTTTAGGTATTGCGTCTTTCAAATATGATATTTTTCATATTCTTGTGTTTCTCTGCAATATTGATTATCCTTACGACTCAATGCATCCGGATGTTTGCAGCTTGTAAATGGAGAAACAACCGAGGTTTACATGTTGAGTATGACCAGAGGCCAGACAATTTCAGGTTCATATTTTTGTGGATATTCATGTTTTGGCTTTTGCTACTAGTGAAAAAAGTCTTTGATTTTGGCTGATGATAATAATAATGTTCTTCTTCTTCTTCTAGGGGAACTGTTCGTTATGCTAGTGTTCATTCTCATTTAGGCAGAACTAGTAGCAGGAGAGATGATTTGAGTCTCTTGCGTACACGCTCGTATTCCTTCTCCGTGGACGCCTACCTTGGCAAGGATTCCAGGTTTCTTATTTATATACACATCACAACGTTTTTTTTTTTACTTTGGACATACAATGGTGGTAATGACGGTTTTTCTTTGTACATGATCCGTTTTGATAGGGTGACAATAAAGCGTTTCTTGTCTGTAAGAAGAAAATGGACACTGCTCCACATCTTCTGTGCCTTGGCTGCCCGGATCCTTTTAAGGTTTTTGTGGAATATGTAGTGAACTTGAAGTTCGATGAGGAGCCGAACTATGCCAAGTGCATATCATTCTTTGATGGGATTGTTGGCCCTAATCCAAATATCCGGCCACTCAATACCGAGGGTGCCCTTAAGGTAAAGGTTATTATTGTCCTGCATAATTTGTTTGTTAATATGAAGTGCAGCAAACTTGTCCTTAATTATTTTGTTAATATACATCAGGTTGGCCAAAAGAGAGGTCGAACTTTTGAAGATAGTGATGACGCTGATGAACAACCGAAGAAGAAAACCCGAGTTGGACTGCCTACTTATCAGTGGATCACCATCTACAATCCACGTCGACCTATGAAGCAAAGGTATAACCTTTTGTCCTACCCCCCTACCCTCAGTTGAAAACAATGTGTGCGTATTTTCGTTCATTCTAGCTCATGTTAGCCTCGGTTTTTGCACTACTAGATATCACTACAATGTAGCTGATTCAAGGCTAGCTCAACACATAGAGAAAGGGAGGCAAGAAAATCTGTATATCTCTAGTGTGGCTTCCTGTCAAAACCTATGGGCTTTAGTTTTGGATGCTGGCACAGGTTTTGCTGATCAAGTTTATCGCTTGTCCCGGATTTTTGTCGATAAGGTTTTTGAATCTCCAATTCATTAACTTTTTTTCATCCACCAACAAGATATTATGCTCTCTGATTACATATTATTTTTGTTTTTCTGTGAAAAAAGGAGTGGATATTGGCGCAATGGAGCCAAAATTTTTACATTACCGCTATAGCCGGGGCTATAAATGGAGATTCATTGATAGTGATGTCCAAAGGTAAAACTCGGGAAATTCTTGTATGAAGAGTATTTACCGATCAATTAATTGTTGCTATTTTTATTCGATTTTTTTAAACCTTAATATTCATCAAAACAAAATACAGGCGCACCCTATACACTGCAGTCCTATAAAATCAGTGATACTTTTCCATTCAAATGGATAAGCAAGAAATGGGGTGAAGGTTTGTATGTTACATCCATTTCCGCTGCACGTAACCGATGGGTCGTGGTTATGTCTCGTAACGCCCCATTTAGTGACCAGGTTTGTTTCTGAATCCATTATAACTAAAGTAACATAATTACACTTAAGTTTTGTCTGACTCTGATAAGTTGTAATAATATGACACAGGTGATTGAACTGGACTTTCAATACCCGAGTGACGGTATCCACAGGAGGTGGGACGCGGGATACCGTATCACAGCACTCGGGGCCAGCATGGACCAGACCGCGTTTGTGCTTAGTATTCCAAAACGAAATCTTTTGGATAATACGCAAGAAAGTGTTCGGACATGTGATTTCCCTTGTCCTCAAATCAAGGTGGAATTTTTTACCTTGAAATAATTAATGATACAATAAATGTTGGAGAATTCTATACAACAATAATAGTAACTTCAAAATAAAAGCTAATTCTTTTGGGTCTTTTTTGCAGGAAAATGGGACAGGAATTTGTACATGGATGCTTGTGTTTTGGGCGTACAGTGTCATAGATGTGCCAGTTCTAGTTTGCATTTTTTTTTTTTTTTTTTTTTTTTTGGGGCAAGACTAATTTTGGTCAACTAAAATACTTAGGTGTTGTAAATATAGGATATAAAATAAAATGGGATCAGAATAGTCAATAGACTAGGTCTTTTTTTTGGTTATTTGTCTTGTATCCAGAATATATTTATTTTGTATATTGAATGTTGTATTTCCTTCACTTTATACTATTTGCATTTGGTGTTGGTTTGTATCAAATTTTAGAGTACTTGTACACCGCACTAAATATATCAAACTTAACTTGACATTATAGTAATATTAATAATTCTTAGAGATAAAGAGTCAAAAGTCCTTTTTTTGACACAAAATAAATAAATAGGACACACTCATTTTTTTAGTTGTAAAAAGGACAAACAATTTCAGACGGACAAAATTACTCCTTTTATTAAAGCTGACGCGCATATATGTATTAAATCTTCCGCCGCTTCTTGCTTTTTGTTTGTTTGTTTGTTTTTTTTTTTTCTTTTTTTTTTTTTTTTCAAACAACCGTAAATTTTGATTTACAAATTGATCATCGAAATTTTTCACAAAATTCATGTTTTTTTGCTCTTCAATTTGAGCCCAAATACGATACCCTTCCGACGTATATTTTGAAAGACTAAAAATATTTGTATTAACTTAACGCTTTTTCTTATAAACGATCGTAAATTTTTGATTTGTAACACCGATCATCAAAATTGTTTCACCAAAGTTCATATTTTTTTTTATCTTCATTTTGAGACCGCTTTTGATACCTTTTTGACGTAGTATTTGAAAAAGTTCGAATTTAATCGCAAAGATTTACACTAACACAAAGATCGCAATGCAATGACGACGTCGATGACGATGACGAATGAATAGACGATGATCGTGATCGATGTCGCAGAGTTATTCACTTGAATTAAGCCTAAAAAGTACATCGACTAAAAGGCAATACATAGAAGATCAATACAATGCATAATAGATCAAAACCTCAAAGACACCAAGCGCATTACAAGAAGCTTCCCACGAACTAGCCTATCTATTGTATTAAGGCACACAGATCGCCAGACGATGATCGCCAGATGATCGATTAGCAGATCGCAGTGACGTGACGCGACTATCGAGATCGCTTTCCAAACAATAAGACAACTCTTAGTATGCTCCAAACAATAAGCATATTTAAGTCTTATGTTTTGCTTGATGTATATATCACCCTTGCCCTCTCCAAGACCACCATATATTTCATCGATAATCAAACACTTTGGCTTCAAACCGACGATTACAGAGTCCATCCGAATCAGATTCACGATTTTTCTCTCAGCCATGACCAGTTTTTCTTTCGATTCCATTTCCTCAAGCATAAAACAAACCCTTCAAAGAGTATAACGGTAGTTTTGCCATAGTTTACATGCCATAGTTTTGCCGATTTGCCTTTCTTCTAGCAAAGTCCATGTCTGCTTCAACAAAAAGAAAATGGTGTGTGAAGCCCGATGCAAAATCGCATAAATTTGTCTCTAAATAGATTTTGCTCGTGAAACGACACGGAAGGTTATTAGTAGTATCAATCCTCTCAAATATTGTAACATTAATTAACACCGATCATCCATGAAAAAATCAACAAACCTTGAAACAAATTCCCCGAAAACGAGTGTACTTAACGTCTCAAATTCGGAACTTTAATGACTTTGAAACAGAACGAAATCAGGATTGCAAGGGTTAAATTTCTGCTGCAAATCCATATGCAAAAGTCTGATTTGTTCTTCATCTTCTGTTTCATTTAGCCAACGCAAAAGTTGTCAAACAAACCGCCATGTAAGCCCAATCATGAACATTGAATTCGAAAACAAACGGTTTTTCGTAGTTTTCCACACATACCGTGTGAAGTAAACGAGATTCCCGAGTGGAATCACCATCTCTTCTAATGTTTCACACCGACTTTTCAGGAAGAAACTCATCCACTCCAAACTTGACAAGATCATGGATATTAACATGGACATATATAATCATCTATACTTGATGATTCTCTGCTTTTGAACGAATAGTGCTTTTCACAATCAGATTTGCTGTCCCACATGAAATAAAGGGTTTTGAAAGAAGATCTAGTTTTTAGACGCAGATGAAGAATATATGGGAGACGATTCTATTTGTGTGAATTTCCGCTGGATATGTTTTCTAAGAGAACAGGGATATTTGTCCACCAGAATTTATTTTCATTCTTATCAGAACTAAAAAAGGAATGTGGATCAAAGCTTAAATAAGAGGGAAAATGTGGATTTATACCTAATTTTTCCTAATTCTTATACTCTTTCGTGGCACCCCCCAACAATAGTTTTTACATTTTTTTTTTCTTCTTACTTATATACTGCACTTTAATATTACTTTCACACCAAACTTTGAATATTTCAGAGAAGTCCTCAAAATTTATAAGATTGCCTCCAGGATTTATTTTCATCTTCATCTTCTCTCTCACAATTTCATTTTCTTCCACCATCTCCAAATTCTCCTCCATCTCCTTCGACTTCCATTTATATAAATAAATAATAATAATAAAAACTTCGACTTCCATTTATTTAAATAAATAATAATAATAATAATAATAATAATAACTTCAACGTAACATTAACTCATTTTCATCACTTTCATGTACATTTATTCTTCATGTACATTTTTCATCTTCATCTTCTTCACCTACTTCATTATCATTTTCGTCTTCTTCATCTTCATCTTTTCCATTTTTCACTGAACTCATTTTCCTATTTTCTTCATATATCTTATAAATACAAAATTTGATGATTCAAATAGGCTTTTGAAAACGTAACATTGATCTAAAACATTTGTTTTGAAAGTGGACGGATGAAAAAACCTCACGATATTATATCATACATTCGACTATCTAAAAGTCGATTGTTCTACAATCGATTTTCCGAAGATCGATTAAAGAACAATCGAGCTTGAAAAAAATCGATTTCAGTAAAACAGACTTTAAGAGTGTGATTGTAATATACTTCAATCAACCTTATAAAGTCATGGTCCTACAATCGACTGTCATAAATTCGGGCAGTCTCAAATCGTGAGATATTTTAGAAAATGAAGAAGAAAATATTAAAAAGAGAAAATTTGAAACATTAACCATTTGAAATGGAGTAAAAAATAGTTGAACCGATTACAAAAGGAAAATTATCAGAAGAAATAAAAATGAAAAAGAAAGAATGAAGAAGAAGAAAATGATAAAAAAAATTCACCATTTTTCGGTTGCTCTTTTCATCATCTTTGTTGAGATATCGTTATCCATGTGATATATTGCCGAAATTCACTAAATGAATTTCAACGGTAAACTTCGAACAACAGTAAATTTTCAAAAATTACGTCAGAAAAATGATCACTGTGGTCTCAACATAAAAAGCACAAAAAGATGTAATCCGTTGAACAAGAAGCAATTACAAGGAATGAGTTACAAGGAATGAGAGACGAGCCACATTTTGCACACCTAACTAAGTTTAAGGCTTCTTTTATTAAGAAATGAGCTGGATAATTTAATTTCCTCTCCTCTTAACAAAAGAAAAGGAAAAAAAAAAAGTTTTAATTTTTAATTTTTTAATTTTAACGAAACACCTTTTTTTTTTTTATTACTACGTAAATAAAAGGTAAACCAAGAGAAAAGATCAGACAATCTTTCTAGAATACTATCTACAACTGATAAATATTTTGCTCTCTTTCAAATAACATTTTTCGATACCCTCAAGAAACTGTTGGAAATATCTTACTATAGCTATAGACTCTTTCAAATTTCAATAAACTAATCGATTAACTTATTCTCTGGGTTGGTATATATTAATTTGTCACCTCTAAGAAGGAAAATCTATTACTAATTTCTTTTTGAATGTTTATATTTGTCATTATTCTATTTCTCAACATTCTAATAAAAATAGAGAAGTATGACAATCAACCTCAAGAAAAATCCAACAAAAAGGGTCCAGCAATCAAACAGTGGAAAAAGAAAGCCACAGACGGCAAAGAGGGGGCCGGCAGATCTAAGGGTAGCAAACAATAGAGATAATAAGGCTTCTCAGCCAATCTACGGCTACAAACCCCATGTCAGTCTGAGATTTCTGACTCTCTTAATCTTCTGTGGAAGCATAACATGCGTTGATTGGTGGACGCTCGATCAGCTTCAGGCCCGTGAATTCTTTTATTTCTCCGGTACCAAATGGTATACACAATGTCACGAAAAAGTGTAAAAGGCCAAATAATATCATATGTTCTCTTGCTTCGAAACCATCCATAAGGGCAAGGGCAACAACATGAATGCTACGCCAAGAAGGCTAGACGCCCGTTCTGATACTTTAGAAGAGTTTCCCGCATTTGTGTATAATTAGGACTGCAACCTAAAGAACGATCATCAGTTAGCAGTTTCCAACCTGCTTCTCTAGAAGAGCAAGATTCGATTCATACTTTCAAGATGTTTAAACCCCAACTCCCCTTCGCCTTTCGGCGTGCATAAAGTACGTGTTTCATGCAATATATATAGTGCATACGCATGTGTCCTTTTTCACCCTAAAAAACGCCGATAGATATTGTCAATTTCATCTAAGACGCTCTTGGGTAGCTTAATGGACTACATAGCATATTAAGGAAGAGTTCCAATGGAACTTTTGATGAGAATCGTCTTCCTTGCCTTTGATGGATATATATTTAGATTTCCAATGGGTAAGCATTTTTCTTCACCTTGTCTAAAATGAAGCCGTAATTTCTTTTGTTGACCACGGAGTGGATTAGAGGAACCCGAAGATATTTTTCAAAGTTACATGTATGATGCATGCGCTCGTATTTAATCTTTGTCCAGTAATAGTCGTCTTAATCTAACCCACTCAAATTTTCAAATATAATCCACCAGCCCACCCAAATATCAATGCCTAGTTGCGTTTCTACTTAAAGGCTCCCTTGCGATTTATTTTTAATTATTTTTTATGTATTAGGAAAAAAGAGTCTGTGAAAATCATAAATAAAAAAAAAAAAAAAAAACCAACCAAACACATTCTTTTCAAACTTTAAAATGATGATTATATAACATGTTTTCAATAGTATGTTGATCAAATTAAAGCAAATACTTTATGAGTTTCTCATGATTAATCAATGAGTTTAACATCAATCCAAAATTTCACTATATACAACCAATAATATATAACTCTTCACGATCGAAGTATACTGAAAAGGTGATAAATTAATGCATGTATTAGAGAATTGTGAATTTTTTTTTGTACGTTGTCCCACCCATCCAGATCTACAATTGTTTAAAGTATTAAAACAATTAATTTTGTTGTTAGTTATGATTAAAAAATATAGTTTTATTCCTTTAAAAAAATAGAGTTTTAGACACCAGTGACTACATTACAAATATTTAAATAAAGAATACTCAGATACATACTCTAGCCAGAATCCACTAAGCTGCCTAACTCAGATCCCAATAGTGAGCCCTGCTCGAACCCCACTTATGATATTTAGGATGGAGTGCGTGCAAGTAAGCTTTGCCTCGGGAAAAAAATAAATATTTAAATAAAGAAAATATAATTTTAAATTTCGGTGACCTCACTAACAAAATCCTGGATCCGCTTCTTAGCCTTCTGCATGAATAAAAAATGACATTTTTTTTTTTTTCCCTAAATGAAGGAAACGACATCGTCAAAATTCTTGTAAAGTCATATATCCGGTCCAAATAAATGACGTTAGGAAAGATGTTACACCTGTGAATATATATATACACACTCAGCACATGCCACATGGCACTTAATTACGTCCATGCATGTAATGGTAATGTAAGCCATATTTCTTCATTCCAGAGGCCCTTTTCTTTCGTTTACTCTGCTTTCCCCTATTATTTTCCAAGCAAATTATGCTTCATCACTCGTCATGTCTCACTTGACAAGAGGTCAATTGGAACATATTACCGACATTAGCGGCAGGGGCGGTTGCAGGAATATATCGTGAGATACAAGGATCGAGAGCAGAGAATGAGAATCCAGACGTCAGACATGTTTTATAAACATTAGCTTAAAAATCCAAGATGATTACGTTAGTTAAATCAATATTTAAAAACTTAGCAGGTCAGTTAATTAATAGATATTAATGTATACAGTTTTTAAATATTGTAATCAATAAATAGAATTTTGTAATTTTTTTTTTTTTTTTTTTTTTTTTTTTTTTTTTTTTTTTTTTGGGTATAGGAGTCGATCAGTTGACGCAATCCACAATACATAGAGTCGTCCCTGGTTAGCGATAAAATAATAAAGACACAGAGCACAAGTTTTAGTCCTTTTGAAACGGATAACAAACCAAATTTAATGATGAAAAGAGATAGAATTATCTTTAGTCTTCTCGTCATTTTGATGTACAAGTAGCAATATTATTAAATCAATCCTTTGGAAGTATTTCCTGATTTTGAATGTGTCGTACCTTTTATTATATACTTATACTTTGATTCAGGCATTCAAGAACCGAGTTGGAGGCCGGCCGTTTATACACAATGGTTATCTTTATCGCACAGGGCAAGACTCATGGTGAGACGTATGGGCATCGATACGTGTCTTCAAAGTGGAAGTTCTCACTACTTCGAGTTCAAAGAAGTTGAAGCTCCAAAGAGCCCCAACACTCGCACAATATAATTTAAACAACGCCGGAAGCAAGCGATTGATCTCACGACCTCCCGCCTCGATACCATATTGTGATCAAACGCTACTCATTGACTAAAACCAATTAATGTAAGAAAGGCGCTACTATATTTCCTTATATCACTTTTAACAATATGTACCATTGATAACGATCGAAACCTAGTCGAAATTGATGATACGGATTTCACCTCAACGCGAATAACTGACGGCCCCAAATTTGGCATGCGAAAGGTTTATATTAATTATCCACATCGGATCGGTTACGAGACATACCAAAGAAGACCGCAACAACCGGCAGATTCTCGCAAGTGTCCTACCGATCACTCACGCCGGTATGCATCGAGTCGATACCAAGGCCTCCAAATCTGCATTCCTAGGCCCACCATCCATCCATCCTGTTACTTGGACAAGGGGTCAAGGCCCATTAAAGCGGTATTTATGACATTAGACCAAACCGCCTCTAAGTTTAGTAAGGCGAGTAGGACATGTGCTCTATAAATACACCATTCCAAGAACTACGTAAGGCTTGATTCCTGACATTACGCAGATACGTAGGCAATCCAAGATACATTCTTGGACTCAAATGCATAAAACACCAAAACACCATCTTTGACACAAGCTTATAAATGCTCGATCTCTTTACACCATCCTGATTACACGTGGCCCCGATTTATCGGTGGTGTGTTATTCAAAGATCATCATTTGGCGCTGTAAGGAGGGCCTTCTACCGTGAGTTGGTAAAGATATCGCAATGCACCCCAAAGAAGAAAGAAACCGACAAACAAGTAGAATATGCAGATCGAAGAGCACACGGATTTGGATCTAGCAGGGTTCAAACTCAGTTCGTGAAGTCCCCACCGATCTAGACCAAAGCTTAAGAACCACCTGCATTCTCAACTTCCCCGCAGCTGCGTGGATATGGTCGACCACTTGGCCTTCGACGAAGACGCCAAAAGAGTGGTGGCCTCGGCTCATCATGGGGAAAGGAATGTATAACACCCCTGCGGAACATCTGTTAGACCCACCGGGTCGAAAGGAGGCTGAGAATGCCAGGGGGAAGAGGCATGTCGATCCTCAAGAAGAATGTGAGGGAGACGAAATGGAAGTCAGCGTGACTAATGCAAAGAAACGTCCTGGACAAGAAAAGAAACTACGGCAGGTCGAGGATAGTATTCGAAACGAGTTCAATCGTATCGTAGGGAAAGAACCGGTCACAGAGTGGCTCGATTCGCCATTTAGTCCCGAGATAGAGATATACACGATGCCCGAGTCATTCAAACCACCAAAGATGGAACCTTATGATGGTACTACTGCACTTTGAGGACTATCTCAGATCGATATATATCGTTGATGAGACGAGGAATGCAAACGACGCCACGAAGTTGTCGTGCCTTTCGACACGCTGCTCACAGTGTCGAGCTCGGGAGTGGTTCCATAAGCTACGGCCCGCGCTTCATCTCCGGGCTTTTCTGCTAGACAAAAATTTCGAGATGCTTTCATCGGGAACAAGAAGTTCCACCTCGCTACTACTCACCCCACGAATATCAAGTAAGAGAGAAGGGAATCGATCATTGATTTTACGAGACGCTCAATCTCGAGGCCATGAAAGGCATAACGCCAAAGATGCACCGCAGTTAACGCTTTGTCGGAGGTCCGCGTAATATGAAATTATATGACAAGTTGTCCAAGAAAATGCCCAAAGGATACGGACGAACGTGTGAAACATAGTCCACAAGTTTTGCCAAGGCGAGAGGCAAGGCAAGCGCCTGCGCACACCATTTCACTTGGCCTCAACTCGAGGAACGATGCCCGGCCGCACTGGCGGTCAAGATAGGATCGGAACGAAGAAGAAAAGTCCAACGTGTTCGATCGGTTGACCGCACCGATCACGGATCACCGGGAAGAAGGGAATATGAAAGATCGAGATTTTATACCTCTCAACCGATCTCGGAGGAGGTGCTAGCTATTATGATCAAGAAAACATTGCGCGAACACCAAAACCAATGTCAAAAGATCCCGAGAAGAGAAAGAATACCCACAAGTACTCGTGACTATCACAAGGATGCCGGGGCATGACACGTAGGAATGTTTTGATTTGAAAAGAGATATTGATGCTTGTATTCAAGAGGTCGATTGATTTGAGGTGATTGACAGATCCGGTAGCGACTAGTCAAAGCGGCCGTCGAGAGTATAAGAGAAAAGGTTATAACGGGAAAAGAGATTGATCGCCGCGTCGAGATAATCAAAGACGCCGAGATAGATCATCCGAGCCGACCTACAAAGATAATCGTCAGGATGATCGTCGAGAAGATCAGAACCGAGACCCTCATCGGGATAACCGCATCGGGTATGATGTCAATACGATTGTCGCCGAACACTTAATCGGATCGACTCTCGATCCACCGGCAATCTTCGCATGATCGAGAGAGTCGGGCTTAAGCTCAGTTCACAACAAAGGTGGGTTATGGACCCAAAGATGATATTCCGAGTTCCTACAATACAAAGTGAAGGATTAGTAATAGAGGCGGTGATAAGCCGAGGTCGGATAAAGAGAGTCTCAGGTCGACTCGTAAGTGCCGCCAATATCCTTTACTACTCACCATTAAAGCCACGAGGTTGAAAGATGAAGACATTGTGCCGTTGTCTACCCCTATATTTGGATTCACAGTGGCAAGACATCCACCCCGCCGGGTCGATCAATTTATTAACTACAGCTTGGAGACGGAGAAAAGACCGACAAATTCGAGATGACCTATGTCGAGTTAAGGCCCCATCAGTGGTACAACGCGATATTAGGTCGACTACCTTTATACGATCTCGTGAGCTATCATTTCGACATTCCACAACAAAGATGAAATTCCCACCTGGTATGGTACCCATGAAGTGAAAGCGAGACGCCAAGAGCTGTGAATTGTAGTTTGGTCACAAGCGGGAAAAGAGTTGGACAAGTGCCGGGCCGAGGAGTTGATACCTGGCAAGAAGAGGAGGATCGAAGCCGGTCTCTCGCCGATCCGGCTGCAGAGATCCGTGGTCTGAAAGAGGAGAGGCCAAGGGTCCAGATCGGGAAGTGGATGTCACACCCAAACACGAAAGCCTTGGTTGATCTTCTTGTTGAGTTTCGAGATGTTTTCGCATGGAAGGCGCATTTACATGCCAGGCCTATCGGAGGATATAGCAAAGCAGCATCGACTCAATGTCGACCTAAAAAGAAGCCGATACGGCAAAAGAAGAGAAACCTCGCCTCCCGGTATGGAAGGAAGCAGTAGCGAAGGAAGTCGACATGTTGTTAGTTATCGATCGTGAAGGAGGTAATTTATCCGGATTGGTTAGCCAATCCGTGTTAGTTAAAAAGCCGATGAAAGTCGCGAACGTGCGTAGATTTTACAGATCTCAACAAAGCGCGCTCTAAGGATTCGTGATCCGCCCCAAAGATTGATCACTTGGTCGACTCGACACTGGGTTTCCGTGTATTCGGTTTTCGATGCGTATAGTGGATATTACCGTGATCTTCACGGACCCCGTGACTCAAAAACCGCTTTTATTACGTAATTTGGTACGCTTTGTTTTGTAACGATGCCGCTCGCCTAAAGAATGCGCAGAGCCACCTATCGTAGGCGCCAATAAAATTTTCGGCGGACCGATAGTCGAAATATGGAAGTTAATGTCGATGATTTATTGATCAAGAGCAAGTCCACGGGACGCTTTCTTGAAGATGTCGAGAGGTTTTCAAGTGCTACGGGCAAAGAAACATGAAACTCAATCCAAGAAATGCACATTTGGAGTTCGATCCGGGAAATTTCTAGGTTATATGATATCGAGAGACGGGATTCGGCTAACCTGATAAGATCGAAGCTCTCAAGAACATGCCCACGCCGTAACGTAAAGGAAGTGCAACGATTGACGGGTCGGATGGCGCCCTCAACCGCTTTTTATCGATATCAACGCAGTGGCCCCGCCTTCTTCAAGATATCAAGAAAGCGAGTCCATTCCAACGGGACGAAATGTCGTAAAGCGCTCGATGATTTGAAGGAATATTTGTCTGATTTACCAACACCGTTTTCACTCGGGAAGGAGAGAAACTCCGGTTTATCTAGCAACTGTGGAAGAGGCAAAGTGAGTGCAGATTAGTTCGGTAAGGAGACCAGTGACAGATTCCGCTTATTTTGTAAGTAAGGCATTGCATGGAGTCGAGATCGTGCACACACACCAAAATTAGCATTAAGTTTGGTTCATGCATCAAGGAAGTTGAAGCCATATTTTCAAGCACACCCCATTGTCGTGGTCACCGACCAACCTCAAACAAATTTTAGCAAAGCCCGAGACATCGGGTCGATTAGCAAAACGGGTTGTCGAGCTAGCCGAGTACGACATCGAAGTTTCTACCCCGCATACCTATTAAAGGTCAAGCTCGCGCACTTCATAGCCGAGGATAATTGATCCACTGGAGCAGTGATAAACAAATGTCGAGAGAACAAAGGGACCATCCATGTCGATGGTGCCTCAAGCAGCATGAGCTGAGCTCAAGTTATTGTTGGTTAGACTCTAAAGGAGCACTCCCTTATGCGCTTCGATTCGAGTTCAAGGCCACAAACAATGAAGCAGAGTACGAGGCCATGATTACGGGTTTGAAACTAGCATCGGTCAGGCGCCGAGAATCTCCTGGTGTATAAGGACTCTCAACTCGTAGTGAATCACATACGAGGCGAGTATGAGGCCAAAGAAGAATCTATGAAGAATTATCCGAAAGTAGTTCAGGGGTTGATATCGGTTCAAGACGGTTCACATCGAAAGCAAAACTTTCGGAGTGAGAATAAACGGGCCGATGCGCTGTCTAAACTCGATCGAATTTTAAGTCGAAGAGGAAAGTTCGCAGAGATGCTAATGAGCGGTTATAATGAGGTCGATGTGCAACCAGTGGTTCAGGGATCGACATGGATGGATCCGATAGCTCTATTCTTGAAGACGGAATTCTCCCGTCTGACAAGTCTCAAGCCCGAAAAATCCGACTACAAGCCTCCAGGTATGCTCTATTTGACTATGTCCTTTATCGAAAGTCGTTTGTAACACCTTGGATGCGATGCGCATCAGAAGACGAAGGGGCTTACCTTCTTGAAGAGATACATAGAGGAGTTTGTGGTAATCATTGCGGAGCTCGAATGTTAACAAGAAAATGTAAATTAGCGGGTTATTTTTGGCCATCCATGCAAAAAGACGCCAATCGGTTGGTGATGAGATGCAGGGCTTGTCAAGTGCATGATGTGGTGACACACCAACAAGCACAGGAGATGAACGCCATCGCATCGGTATGGCCATTCGACGAGTGGGGGGTCGATATAGTCGGGCCTTTACCTCGAGCTCCGGGTAATTTCAAGTATGTTGTGGTCGCGTTGATTATTTCACAAAGTTGGGTCGAATCCAAAGCTCTTATCGACATCGAGCCTGCACCATTAAGAAATTCCTATGGAGAATATTTTGTGCAGTTTGGAATTCAAGTATCTCGATATCGGATAACGGACTCAATTTCTGTATGACCGAGTGCGTGATTGGCTCAAAGAATTCAAGATCGAGCATAGAACGATTTCAAAGGGGTCTCGACCTCACCCAACGGACAGTCGAATACCAAACATGCAGATTAAATTTGGCTTGAAGCGCGTTTCAAGATGAAGGTCGGATTGGGCAAATTTCGGCTTACCTATCATTTTATGGTCATATCGAACAAAGACCCAATTCGCCACACAGAGACTCCTTTGCAATGGCTTACGATGCGAGGCAAGAATACCGCGAGATCGGACTAGCCTCGCCGAGTTTTGGCATATAATGTTGAGACAAACGCCACCGATCCGCTTCAAGAGAAGGATAACATCGAAGAGAAGAGAGAGATTGCGGCACATCGAGTGGCCAATTATAAAAGAAAATCTCACAATATTACAATGCAAGAGTAAAGTATAAATACTTCCAAGTAGAGATCTCGTGTTTGATAAGAATGAAGCCAAGCAGCAGACCCAATAGGCAAGCTCGAGCCGAATCGGGAAGGTCCCTATAAAATTCTCGGGCGTGCATCCTAAGTGGATCGATCGCTAAGGTGTCGGATTAAGCACAAAGGTTCTCGAACTTGGCACGCCACCAACCTCGTAAAATATTATGTTTAAATTGTTTAATCGCTTTCATGACATTTGCAATTTTACTTTCTTGATTATTTGTAACGACATTTGATTTCAATGATCTTCAATAAGCAATTTTCCTTTTAATTATGATGTACTTACAAGTTCATATAAAAGAAAAGGGAGCGTATAAAAGTGCAAAATTCGACCATGACACCAATTCCTCGACACGATGAAGTCGGAATAAGATAGTGAATAAAGCCAAGTCACTGACAATGCTTATATCACTTCCGATCTGCAATCCATCGACACGATGAAGTTAAAACAAAACGGTGAAAAAAGCCAAGTCACTGACAGAGCTTACATCACTCCCGACCTTCCAATAAGCCACGATGCGAGGCGGTCGGAAGATCCCACGATGGATACCTAACTCGACTAGATCATAAGCACCACGATGTGCGATAATGAGCGAGGACTTCAGAATTGATATCCTTATAAGCCTGACGAGGCAGATAAATGAATCGAGCTCCACCAAAAAGCCAAGTCAGCCGATAAGGCAAGATAAAGCAGTCGACTGCACTCCAAGTGTATCACGATTCATGTACTCATATTACATTTCAGGGAGCCACAGGGGAATTAAGTCCAAAGGACTACACCCCATAATGCAACGTTTGCAAAGGAATTAAGTCGGAAAAGACTACACCCTAGAAAAATGATCAATAAAAGGCAAAAGACATTCAATGGAAAAGCATAGATTGAAATTCAAAAATCAGAATGCAAATTGAAAAGTCACAAGGCTGCAAGATCGAATCGGTGAGATACATATCCAGAAAGTAAAAATACCAAAGTTGTTACAACCAGATCGAAATAAAAGTTTACAACCAAATCGAATCAAATTGTTTAAGAAGACAACAGAAAACAAAGATCGCAAATTGGTCGCTGAGGATTTGAGGCATCGGGTCGACTTGATCTTCCGACTCGAGGTTCTCCGCTCCATCTCCCTCCAAGGCAGGGGTCACATACTTCTCGTATAGGGAAACGCCAGCCTTGAATTCGGTGAAGTATCTTCCGTAACGAGGGATGGCCTTAGGATCGTACAGATGGGCCTTCTCGATGCTGGATACTTCGAAATCTGGGATGACAGCCTTGACCTGGTTGGGCGCCATGGTAAATCCACCCTTCATGCCCTGGCTCATCAGCAACGACAGATCGTTTTCAAGCTCCATAGAAGCCAAAAAGTCCTTCTTAGCCGACTCCATGCGAATCGTTAGGCTATCGAGAAGAGACGGAAGGTCGTTACGAGCCTTGATAGCCCCCAAATTTCGCCTTTATCCCATCAAGCTCGTGACCTCACATTTCCCACCGCATCCCCGCCGATATGTCTTTGTGCGCTTTGGACAGATCGCCTCGAGAGGCCGCCAAGTCGATTCCACCTTGATACGCCGATCGCCCAAATTTTGTTCACCTTGGCCTTTGCTTCTGGATGTCCAAGTCACCGCAATAGTTTCTTTCGCTTCTCCATTACAAAGAGACGGAGACTCGATTCTAGTCACGGCCACTTTGTGATGCTAGCCGAGCCTCACGATGAAGAGAATTGTTAATATCGTAAATATACAAAAGTCTTAAAGTTGACAAGAGGAATAAAAGGAAGACTTACACCGGTTGATTTTCATCGTAAAGTCATGCAACTCATCCGAGTCATAGCTTCCATCTCGGCAATGCTCACCCAGTGGAGTGGGTCGGTTGAATTCGATCTAGAGAAGCAAGATTGCGGGTTTCCTTCCCAACCTCATGCCTTACCTCGTGAGTCTTTGTCGCTTCTCGAACGAGGTCCGCCTCGTTTGCTCCGCCACCGAGCCTCGCAAAGTTGGTCTCTCGTAATGTCCGATGTCGGCACGCGGGTTGAAGCTCGAGCCGAGTCCTCTCGACTCTCCGAGACTACGGTACCACCATCGCTTTTTGATCTCGATGCCGCCGCTTCTGGATTTTCTTCGGTCCAGATTCTCGGGTCGCACACTTGCCCGTAACCTCCAATTTGAGAAAATTCCACCACAGACAGAGAAAATTCGACATCGTAACGCAAATAAGACGAAAAACAAGTCAAAACGGAAAAGAAAAGATACTAAAATGTAGCAAATGACAGAGTGAATAAAAATCCTACATAAGACTCGCACATCCTCATCGAAGTTCTAGATAAGCGTCCGACCACCGCCTCGATGTCGGGCGAAAAGGATATAGAGAATGCAGTTTCGAAAGGCGACGCCGGGTGAACGCTGATAATCCCACACCCACGGCGGACGCCCGAGTCGAGCCTATCATGCCATTTCGGGGCCTTCTATACCAAGTACGGACGTTAATGTCTTCCAACCCGTGTCGGATAAAGAAAAAGCGAGGCTTACACTCGCCTCCGAGACGCAGGTCACTTTCTCACGACCCGACGCCGAGACGACGCCTCAAAAGATACCACCCAAATGGCTCAGAGGCCCCGAATTGCGTAGTATTGCCGAACAACCGGACCGCGAACTCAACTTTGGCGATTCGACACGCCAAAGACGTAGCCCATGACACTTAATAACCCGCCGGGGCAAGTTGGGTAACGCAGATCTTATAGTGTTGGAGAACTGCTACGAGGGACGGATCGAAAGGAAACCTTAATACCTCCTTCAATTGCGCCTCGTATATGACGCAGAATCCAGGGGGAGGGTCACAGGCGAATTGAAATTGACCATGTGATATTTTCATGTTTGCAGAAGAGTACGGAATGCCGATCGTAAATGTGATGGCTTTGGCTTTCTCCTGGTCGATTGATATGCATCCATACGGTCATTGGCCTTTCATCCTTGTTCGGCGTTTGGCTACGGGTCGAGAAGACGATTCTTCTTCTCCTCCCTCTTCTTCTTCTCCGGCAACTCTCTCACCGAAATCACTTGACGCCGTAAACCGCTTGTCTGGCCAATTCTTCTTCCACTACAACGACTTCTTCCTGCTTTGAGAATCGCCATCGCCACTGTATACGGAACCGGAAAAGATATGCTAAACAAAAACAAAAGTGGAAAATTTGAGTAAGATTAGGGCTTACTTGAGTTTTCGCCAAAACCGAGATTCGCAGGTCCAGAATTGCAAGTGAGGAACTTTGGTATCTTGACTCCTTATATGCTAGCAAATCTCCAAATGATTTGAAAGGGTGGGATTTGAGGCAGTTATAGGGATGAAAACGCGAGAATCAAGGACAAAATCCCCGCGTGGACCAATAAAAGACGCTTCGTTTCCTCGCACCAATTAATACCGACAAAGGTGACGTCATCCCACGATACCTTTATATCGACTCAGAGAGATGATGTATTCCCACCTAAAGAAGACCACATGTCGAAAGGGTTATTCAAATTTTCAGATCCGACCTCAGCGCTCGAGATGCGCTTCCCTCCGATCTGGGGGGCTTATGATGATACGAGATTTCACCCCTCAACGTGGAATAATCTGATTGGTCCAGCTGGCATGTGGAAAGGTTTATATTAATTATCCACATCGGATCGGTTACGAGACATACCGTGAAGACCGCAACAACCGGCAGATTCTGCAAGTGTCCTACCTCGATCACCCACGTCGGTATGCATCGAGTCAATACCAAGGCCTCCAGTCCAGATTCCTAGGCCCACCATCCATCCGTCGGTTACTTGACAAGGGTCAAGGCCCATTAAAGGTATTTATGACATTAGACCAAACCGCCCTAAGTTTAGTAAGGCGAGAGTAGACACGTGCCTATAAATACATCATTCCAGAACTACGTAGGCTTGATTCCTGACATTACGCAGATACGTAGGAAATCCAAGATACATTCTGGACTCAAATATAAAACACCATATTTGACACAAAGCTACATACTGCTCGATCTCTTTTACACCTCATCCTGGGATTACACGTGGCCCTCGATTTATCGGTGGTGTGTTATTCAAAGATCATCGTAAATAATGATTGATATTGAGTCAGTAAATGAATTTACATAAATAATAAATATAACGTCGTTCCAGAAACCTAAGATATTTATGAAAACGGATTGCTCGGCCATGTCCCAGGCTTGAACCCTCAAGACACAAAGCTCTTCGTATTGTTTTTTATCAATAAAACTTTTACAGAAGAATTTTTAACATACACTTACATTTTTTTGAGCTAGGATCCTCTAAAGTATTTAAAGGAAGTGTTGTCTCAAATACAAGTGGTCTAACCATACATCCAAAATGTGAAAATGATCTAAATGTAGATTTTTATCATTCAAACTACGTTGTTTTGTTGATAATGTCTAAAAACAACTACATTCCGATGCTCAAGTTAGTATATATGTTGATAGAGAAATTTCTATGTAGGCAGTGCGCGAAATGTAAGAGTATGCATATATTTTGCATATATCAAGCGTACATGAATAATGAGGATAAAGATCCTTTATATATTCTTCCGTCGTGGGACGGTAAGTTATCGCACATTAAAGTCGTTGTCAATGTCGTTCACCACTTATTGAAATAGCGGTGCATAAGTCTCGGGGTAGTTATTAGGCCATTACGGAGCACTTATAGCTTGTGGCGTAAAGTTCGGAATACTCGCTTAGTTCAGGTAAAAATTGTCTGGGAGTGGGGACGACTTGCATCAGATCGGAAATATATAAGAGACCGAGGTGACTTCCACCATTCGTAAATTCGAGACCGAGACGCCTCGAGTCACGCCGCCCATACGATATATATGGCGACATGCGCCATATTGAGATGAATCTTGCTGATAGAAGCTCAACATTGAGCTAAGCCCATGTCGGCTCATATGTTGAGGAAGCCTTCAGTACTTTGTATGAGGGCAGATGATTGTCACGAGTATGATAACTGATCTCATATATCTCAATATAAGACCGACTGATTAATTATGATGTAGACCGACTGATTAATTATGTTTACTCTCTCTTATTTCATTTCTAAATATAATGAAAAATCATCTACCTTATTACTCATGGGTAATTTTTTCTATGCTAAAGAAACATTGAATAAAGTCATTTATCGGGGGTACTCAATACATCTACCTTAATATTTTGTTGCGCCATACCTCGTACGTAGAGTGATTCGTGATTCGTTCTACCAGAGAAATGTAATTAAGGCTGTGTAGAATTTTTCGTATCCGAAAGAAAGAAAGAAAATCATTTATTGGGGGTAAATTCCATTGAAGTTAACATGCTTAAAAAAACCCCAGAGATAAAGTCATGGCACCCTACCTTCATTAACTTTATTCATATGTCTATTCGAAAGAGACAAATCTAAAAACAGATATTCACAGTCTGTTGCCAACCCCTTCCCTTTATTTCATCACCAAAAGATTTACTGCATATATTAATTAGCTATATAGCTACATCACTATACATTCTTTGCCGGAAAATGATCTCTTTCCTCGAAAACACATATCCCATTTATATATAAAAACTTTTGAAGATCATTTTCCCACTTCAAAATATTATTTGTGTCACACCCTTTAATTAATGCAGATTACTATATATCAATTGATGTTTCTACATTAACATCCTCAACAATGGAGGAGGAAAACCGCGAGTTTCAAGAAGTAGTAGTAGGAAGAGTAGTTGGAGGATGGAGGATGTTTTCGGGGGGTCGGGTCAAGGTCAAGGTCGTCGGAGCTGCAGCTTCAAAAGTGTACATGAAGAGGATGAAGAAGCCTTAATATGGGCGGCGATAGAAAGGCTACCGACTTACGATAGATTAAGGAAGGCGGTTATACAGTCAGTCTTGGAGAATGGTAATATTGCAGAAGATAACAACAAAGTATCTGCAGTGCATAAAGAGGTTGATGTCAGAAAACTTGATGACATTGAACGGATGGGATTTATTGATAGGGTTTTTAAGGTTGCTGAGGAAGACAATGATAAGTTCTTGAAAAGATTCAGAAAACGTATTGACAAGTAAGTTTATCTTTCTTTAGTTTGTATCAGTTGTTTGTTGTTGTGACTATTTTTTTTTTATGAAATAATATTTCTGTAACTCATGTATATAACAAAGACATATTTGTATAACATTCTTCCGGCCAAAATATGACCGGACGGCCGTCGTCTTGGCATTTTTTTTTCATCTTTCAATTATATATCTAGCTGATATATACTCTAACGAGTAGTAGAACATGAGATTTGGGAGGGCTTGTGAATCAAAGAGACATTAATTTCTGGCGAATGAACTAAATGGCAGGGTTGGGATTGCACTTCCAACGGTTGAGGTTAGATTCGAGAATCTGACGGTTGAAGCGGAGTGCTTGATCGGCGATAGAGCACTTCCGACACTGCCAAATGCAGCAAGAAACATGGCAGAAGCAGTTTTGAGCTGTGTTGGCCTGCAATTCAGCAAAAGGGCTAAACTTACTATTCTGAAAGATACTACTGGGGTAATAAAGCCATCTAGGTAACTTTCATCTTCAGCAATTTTTGTTTATATTTTATTTATGTTTGGAGATAGGGATTGAATCTTTAACGCCACCACACTGAATCTATCCTATAATTACAAGAAAGTTTTAAAAATAGCTATTTACCTACTGCCTTTAAAGACAAATTGTAGATTTAAGGCTGACGCCCTTAAAATGCTTCGAATTATAGTGACTTTTATCACTAGGTCACGTTAGGGGCGGACACACGTATACCATTTATCTATGCATCGTTTTACGATTTTTGTTACGTGTTAAATTTTTATTGGTCGAAACATATTGTACTTTTCAATGTTGGTTGTGTGGCACAGGCACAGGTTACATTGGACCAAAGGAAAATGTAAAGAAGATGTGTGCTGTTGTCAGGATAAAACATTTGTTACATAAATGCAAATATTGTCAAATAAAAGGAGACAAAAATGTCTTTATCGTTCTAATCAATCAATGAATATGACTTCTTATTTTTATTTCTTGATCAAACTTTGACTCATGCTTTTCCCCTTGTCTATATATAAAATATATGATGAATCTTGGACCTTTTCTTTTCTTTATCTAAGTTTTCTGGTAAGAAAAAAAATCTATATTCCTGGAGATTCTTGTTGATTTGGATTAATAATTTAATATGATTTTTATTTTTTCTTCCACTTAACTAATTGGGTAATACTATTACGGTCATGTGTTTTCTTACACAGAATGGCACTTCTATTAGGGCCCCTTCTTCTGGAAAAACAACCCTACTTTTGGCTTTAGCTGGAAGATTAGATAATAGCTTAAAGGTAAGAGATATCATCATTTCCCTACTATATATATGTGGTATATACTTCAATTTTCTTTTAATCTTGTACTTATTAAAACAACGTATTTGTACTGTTAAAAAAATATAAATATTATTGCTTGGGGAACAGGTAAACGGACGAATTAGCTATAACGGGCATGAGCTAAAAGAATTTGTTCCCCAAAAGACATCGTCATACGTTAGCCAAAACGATTTTCATGTCGGTGAAATGACCGTTAAAGAAACCCTGGATTTTTCAGCCAGGTGCCAAGGGGTCGGATCTCGATATGGTACGTACACGACCACTTTATTAGCCCTCTTTTACTTTGTTTAATTATAACAAAGTTGTGCGTGCATGTGTTTTTTTTCTTTCGTATCCGTCCAAAAATTTTTTATAACAAATTAAACGTATAATAATTACTATAAATGTTATTATAAATATCCTAGAACTTTTGGCGGAGCTTGCAAGAAGAGAGAAAGAAGCTGGAATAGTTCCTGAGGCTGAAGTCGATCTCTTTATGAAGGTATAAATTAAGCCATAAACAAACAAATAATATTAATTCCACAACCCGGAAAAATATGAATATCAATTTTCTAGTTTGATAGTCCTTTGATCTTCATTAATTAATTTGACTACCTTCAAGTCATTTTTTTTTACTTATTAATGCAATCAGGCAACAGCAGTGGAAGGTGCTGAAAGCAATCTCATCACAGACTACATTCTCAGGGTATATATGGGCATGGCCACAATTATCTTACTTACATAACAGTTTACATATAACTATACTGATTTCTCTTAATCCAATGCATGTATGCAGATATTGGGTCTAGATATATGTCGAGACACAATAGTAGGAAACGAAATGCTGAGAGGAATATCAGGTGGTCAGAAAAAACGGGTGACGACCGGAGAGATGTTGGTGGGTCCGACAAAAACCTATTTCATGGACGAGATATCAACAGGTTTAGACAGCTCTACTACGTTTCAGATAGTGAAATGCATGCAGCAGATTGTGCACCACACCGAATCCACCATCTTCATATCACTCCTTCAGCCTGCTCCTGAAACCTACGACCTCTTTGACGACGTCGTTTTGTTGTCTGAGGGGCAGATTGTGTATCAAGGCCCTCGAGATAGCGTTCTTGATTTCTTTGAAAGTTGTGGTTTCAAATGCCCAGAAAGAAAAGGAACTGCTGACTTTTTGCAAGAGGTTACATCAAGAAAGGACCAAGAGCAATATTGGGCGGATCGAAGCAAACCATACACTTTCATATCAGTATCTGAATTCGTGAAAAGATTCAAGTGTTTCCACGTCGGATTACACCAAGAAAACGACCTCTCAATCCCATTCGACAAAACCCACAGTCACAAAGGTGCATTGATGTTCCACAAATACGACGTCCCGAAAACCGAGCTCTTAAAAGCAAGTTTCGACAAAGAAATATTACTAATGAAACGAAACGCATTTGTCTACGTTTTCAAGACTGTCCAAATCATAATCATTGCCGTCATTTCATCAACGGTTTTCCTTAAAGCTAAAAAGCATACGAAAACTGAAGACGATGGCGCCGTGTTTATCGGGGCATTAACGTTTGCGGTTATCACGAATACTTTTAACGGGTTTGCTGATCTTGCTTTTATGCTTCAAAGGCTACCTGTTTTCTATAAGCATAGAGATCTGTTGTTTCATCCCGCATGGGCGTTTTCTCTTCCAACTTTTCTTCTGGGGTTACCCATTTCTGTATTTGAGTCTCTTGCATGGACGGTTATGACATATTTTACTGTTGGATATGCACATGAAGCCAGCAGGTATTTGCCGGTTTTTTTTTTTTTTTTTGGTGCGTAGGATCTATTGATTGATACAGGTCCAGATTTATTTCGAAATTAACCCTTTTTTTCGCTTTTGCATTTTTTTTTTTTTCCCGCAGGTTCTTCAAGCAACTAGTAGCAGTGTTTCTGATACAGCAAACGGCGTCGGGATTATTCAGGTGTACAGCCGGACTATGCAAAACAAATACTATTTCCAACACTGGAGGGGCTTTAATTCTCTGCCTCAATTTTTTGTTGAGTGGTTTCGTAGTCCAAAAAAGTATGTGTATATTTAAATCTCCAAATTTAATTTAGGGTGGTGCTACTGCTATAACGGTCGCAATATATAGTGTAATAGACTGTAATGTTCTTTTTTTTTTTGGTATACAGATCGCATTCCTGATTGGTGGGGATGGGGTTATTGGGTTTCACCTCTCAATTATGCCTACAATGCATTGGTCATAAATGAAATGTCAGCTCCTAGGTGGATGAATCAATATGTATGTATACATACACTTCTCCTACTACATACACACACAATATCCATCTTTATTTTATATTTAATACAAATGTATTTTTCATCTTCAATTTTACAGGCATCCAATAATGTAACAAGATTGGGTGACCAAGTTCTGAAAAACTTCCAAGCACATACAGAAACCAAATGGTTTTGGATTTCGGTCGCAGCCCTTTTGGGTTTTATATTTTTCTTTAACATCATTTTTACCATTGCTCTAATGTACTTTAAGGGTAAGTTTCTCGTTTATATGTATATACCTTTAAACTTATCAGTAATAACATTTCCTACTGATTGATAATGTAACAGCTCCTGGAAAACCGCAAGCAATAATATCGAAAGAGCAGGCGAGAGTGATGGAACTTGATGAAGATGAAGCAGAGAAAGAGTTGATAAACCATCGAACAAATCAGACCGACAACGGCTCAAATCCATTGCCTGCTCAATACAGAAATCCTTCGAAAAGTAATAACTAGAACGACAAAATGTTGTGTACACCTATACATATATGTGAATATCTGATGGACTACTAACATTGTGTTTTTCTTTAGGAGAAGTAGGCCTACAAAGAATAAGAAGTCGAATCTCTGAAAATGGAGATTCAAATCATGAATCGGAAGGCGGATTGGGTCCTAAAAGAGGAATGATTTTGCCATTCAATGCATTGGCCATGTCATTTGACAGTGTACAATACTTTGTAGACATGCCTGCTGTAAGTATTGTTGGTCACCATTCATTCTCCTATGGATTCAAAAATTTAACACTATTGGTATTCATAAATGTATGAACTTGGAACAGGAAATGAAGGAGCAAGGAGTGACAGAGGAAAAGCTCCAATTACTATGTGATATAACAGGTGCATTCAGGCCAGGAGTTTTGACAGCATTAATGGGAGTAAGCGGAGCTGGAAAAACTACTCTAATGGACGTCTTAGCAGGAAGAAAAACAGGTGGTTACATCAAAGGTGAAATCAAAATAGCTGGATTCCCAAAGAAACAAGAAACTTTTGCTAGAATTTCAGGTTATTGTGAACAAACCGATATCCACTCGCCTCAAGTGACTGTTCATGAATCTTTAATCTATTCGGCTTTCTTACGGCTACCTCAAGATGTCAGCACAGATGAAAAGATGGTAATTTAGAAGCAAATTTCCATTTATTTTCTTCCATATTGATTTTGTGGAGACATAATTAAGCCTTTCACTTTTTTTGTGTAGATTTTTGTGGAAGAAGTGATGGAATTGGTGGAATTAGACAATCTAAAGGATGCAATTGTAGGGCTACCTGGAATTAGCGGATTGTCGACCGAGCAAAGGAAGAGATTGACCATAGCAGTTGAGCTTGTTGCTAATCCTTCAATCATATTTATGGATGAACCAACTTCAGGCCTTGACGCGAGAGCCGCTGCAATTGTGATGAGAACTGTTAGAAACACAGTAGACACAGGAAGAACAGTTGTTTGCACAATTCATCAGCCTAGTATCGATATTTTTGAAGCTTTCGATGAGGTAGAAATAGAATCTAAACCCCTGTATTATTTGTGGGAGTGTATATCCTCTGCAGTAAATTTGGTGCAGTGATTGCGTTTACAGCATGAGACTTTTTTGTGTGAGGAGATACATGTAAAAACACGTATGCATGCTTTTACGTTGTATCTCCTAGTTACTGTACCAAAATCACTGCAGAATCTGTATTTTGATAATTTCTTGTTCATCATCAAAATTCGCTTTAACTCCTCTCATTTTCTGTATGGATTGGACGAATATTAGCTGTTTTTGATGAAAAGAGGAGGCCAAGTAATCTATGCTGGGCCATTAGGTCACCATTCCAACAAAATAATTGAATACTTTGAGGTACTTCTCACATTCCATGAGTTTTCCTGTGCTGTTGATTTTTTTTTTCCAGAGCGTCTTAAATGACATTATGGCAGCACAGAGAGAATCGGCTTTTTCATGGTCGATTCTAAACCTGAGAATCAGATTTAATCGATCAGATAAAAGTCGATTCAAGAAACTAAAGAAAACTCGATGATTTGAAATGCAGGCAATACCAGGAGTGCCAAAGATAAAAGATAAATACAATCCAGCAACATGGATGCTTGAAGTAAGCTCTGTTGCAATGGAAGTCAGATTAGGCATTGATTTTGCACAATACTATACTTCATCCCCTGTCTATAGGTAAGTCAACTCAAATCATACGGCGCAATAGATACTTTTCATACAATAATTTCTTCATTTCATGCCACCAAAAGAACGATTATTTACAAGTGTTGTTGATTACACGTGCAGACGAAACAAGACACTAGTTGAAGAGTTGAGTACACCTCTTCCGAATGCAAAAGACCTACATTTTTCCAACAAATATTCTCAAACCACTTGGGACCAATTCAAATCATGCCTATGGAAACAGTGGCTAACCTATTGGAGAAGCCCTGATTACAACTTAATCCGCTTCATCTTCACTATTGTTTTGGCTCTTATATCCGGTTCACTCTTTTGGAAAATCGGATCTACGAGGTTTGTCCTCTACCATACCTCACCTTGAACACCCTGATTTTTTTTTCTTTTTTTCTTTTTCAAAATAAACAATGAAAGTTATCATTCATTCAACAGGAAAAGCAGCAATGACCTCTTAACAATCATAGGAGCAATGTACACTTCAGCTTTGTTTATCGGTGTAAGCAATGGCTCAAATGTACAACCCGTCGTTTCAATAGAAAGGACGGTATTCTATCGCGAACGAGCTGCTGGGATGTACTCTGCATTACCATATGCCATGGGGCAAGTACGTCATTTATCCAACATCTTTCTCTACACGTTTTTGTTTTCATTGATTATGATTCGATTCTGTGAACACAGGTGATTGCAGAAGTGCCATATATAACACTTCAGACATCGTTTTTCACTGTTATCGTATACGCAATGCTGGGATTTGAATGGAAAGCAGCAAAATTTATATGGTTCTACATTGTCAATTACTTGTCTTTTATCATCTTCACATACTATGGAATGATGACTGTGGCTATTACTCCTAATCTTCAAGTTGCAGCAATCCTTTCTTCATCTTTTTATGCACTTTTCAATCTATTTTCTGGATTCTTTGTTCCAAGACCAGTAAGTACTTCTCTTTTCCTTTCTTTATGGCTTAATGTGAACAATATTTATGCATAATAACACAAAAAAATTGGAAAACAAAATGGCAGAAAATACCAATATGGTGGGCATGGTACTATTGGATGTGCCCAGTATCATGGGTAGTGTATGGATTAATCGTATCACAGTATGGGGATGTGGAAGACACCATTACAGTACCTGGGATGCCGTTCGATCCGAAGATTCGAGATTATATTACTGATCATTTTGGTTATGATCCAGATTTCATTGGACCTGTTGTTGCTGTCTTGTTCACTTTTGCACTGTTCTTCGCCTTCATTTACACTTTTGCCATCAAGTTCTTGAACTTCCAGACCAAGTAGATGCAATTTCTTCCTTTGAGCAAGTGAATGGAAGTCTGAAGGAGGATTTCTGGAGGTTATTTGTGGAATTGTGGGTTAGGTTATAATAATGTCTACTGGTTATTTATTTATTTTTTTTTTGAAAGTTACTGGTTATTTATTTGTCCTATTCATTTTACACTTTGAATTGATAATTTCAAATACAATGTCAAATACAAAAAATAGAAAACTTGGTTATCACTCCTGACCCGGTTGTTGACCCGGCTAAAATACTGGGTCGTTCAATCACTGATTCAACCGTTTAGTCGGTTCAACCGGCGTGTTATATATAGAATTAGATAGTATATAATACATATAACGAAAAGTATTACTTTTGAAAGACAAGATCGGCTCACTCACGAAATAAACTATAATCCCAAGATCGATACCAGTTGTCAACCCCATTAAGGGAAAAACCGTAAGAGTTAACATTTTACGGGCTCATTATATAGTTTGATTATGTGATAACTACGAAATATAAAATTAAAATATGGGGTGGAAGGCCAGAAAGGACAAAATACCATACAAAATGGTTGAGAAAGACGGTTATTACATGTGTTATGGTTGAGAATGACGGTTACCACATGTGTTACTACATTTTGTCATTCTCAACTATTTTAGATTAAAACTGTCATTCACAACCTTTAACCAGAGATGGCAATGGGTACGGGTGGGTACGGGTTTTGCTATATTCATACCCTACCCATCAAAAAAATTCCTTATCCATACCCTACCCATTACCCATACGGGTAGAGAATTTCAAATCCATACCCTCCACATACGGATATCCACGGGTTTGCGGATATCCATGGATATTTAATTTTATTCACAAGTAAGACACAACTCTATATACGATCAATTTCTCAGGAGCAACGACACACGGGTGGCAAAAATGCAAGATCAACAATGGTTGTGTAAAGCTTAACAAAAAAAGTATTAAAATACATAGTTACCAAACCGAAAAATGTAATATATTTTAAGAAAACATATAAGTAATCATACAAAAAAAGTATTAAAAAAAATGAATAAAATTCTCGCATCTGCAGTTCGGTAGGGTTGGCCGGAAATAGGAATTAAGAAAAGAAGAGTAGATAACAATAACTTTGATAGTTGATATGTTTGTAAAATACTAAAAATTGGGGCACGTGTCTTAAATCATAATTGC
Source organism: Gentiana macrophylla (assembly GCA_026214975.1). Taxonomy (NCBI): domain Eukaryota; kingdom Viridiplantae; phylum Streptophyta; class Magnoliopsida; order Gentianales; family Gentianaceae; genus Gentiana; species Gentiana macrophylla. The sequence continues at coordinate 92,280,042 of CM047815.1, forward strand.
ATTAATATTTATTTGTTTTTTTTCTAAATGATATGTTTTTTCCTTGTAAAAATTGACATTTCAATTTTCCGTCAGATTAATATTTTTTATAAATAAGGGGGATTGAGGGAAAAGGACAAAAATATGTACAAAATAAATAAATATGACACACTCATTTTTTTAGTTGCAAAAATGACAAAAAAAATCAGACGGACAAAAATACCCCTTTCAATAAAAGGGACGCGCATATACAAGCTTTCATTACGTCCGCTGAAGACTCTGCTTCAGGTTTTGTTTTGTTTTGTTTTTTTGTTTTTTTTTTCCAAACACTCATAACTTTTGTTTTATAACTCCGATCATAGAAATGTTTTCACCAAAATTCATGTTTTTTTTGCTCTTCAATTTGAGCCCAAACATGATATCCTTCCGACGTGTATTTTGAAAGACGAAAAAACATTTATATTAACCGGAGCGTTTTTTCTTATAAACGTCCGTAACTTTTGATTTAGAACACCGATCATCAAAATTGTTTCACCAAAATTCATATTTTTTTTATCTTCAATTTGAGACCACGTTTGATACCTTTTCGACGTAGTATTTGAAAGCCGAATTTTATCGCAGCTTTTTACAAGAATACAAGAATAAAGATGACACAAAGAATAAAGATGACACGCTTTTATTAACATCCAAAATATCACCATTAACATTGCATAATACAATAATCTATCAAAAAAATGCTTCATATCCTAATGAAACAATCTATGAAAGCATTATGAAGATGAAACTACGGGGGAATCAAGAGAATAAAAACCTAATACTATTGGATGTAATCAAAAAGCATATTAATGAAACTAAAACATTCTTCAAGTTCTTGAAGTCAAAAGCAGTCTGTTTTACCATCTATGAACCTTCATCCTTCAAACCTGCACCACATCAAACTCCATGAAAGATGTATGAAGCAGAAAATGCATCAAATAGCATCGGCTCGGCTTCATCAATAGAGAATCTAGGCTCCACCAATTTTCTAAAGACAAAAAAACACAAACATAACCATTTGAATCAACAAAGTAACACACCAACAAAGTAACACACTAGTCTATTTTTGTTCTCAACAAAGTAACACACCAACAAAGTAACACACCATCAAAGTGACACACTAGTCTATTTTTATTCTCAACAAAGTAACACACTAGTCTATTTTTATTCTCAACAAAGTAACACACCAACAAAGTAACACACTAGTCTATTTTTGTTCTCAACAAAGTAACACATTAGTCTATTTTTGTTCTCAACAAAGTAACATACTAGCCATTGATTGAAAGCCGAATTTTATCGAAGCGTTTACACCAACACAGTAACACAGTAACACAGCAACACAACAACAAAGTAACACACTAGCCATTGATTGAAAGCCGAATTTTATCGAAGCGTTTACACCAACAGTAACACACCAACAAAGTAACACACCAACAAAGTAACACACTAATGTATTTTTGTTCTCAACAAAGTAACACACTAGTCTATTTTTGTTCTCAACAAAGTAACACACCAAGTAACACACTAGTCTATTTTTGTTCTCAACAAAGTAACACACCAACAAAGTAACACACTAGTCTATTTTTGTTCTCAACAAAGTAACACACCAACAAAGTAACACACCGACCAAGCTACACACCAACAAAGTAACACACTAGTCTATTTTTGTTCTCACACCAACAAAGTAACACACTAGTCTATTTGTGTTCTCAACAAAATAACACACAAACAAAGTAACACACTAGTCTATTTGTGTTCTCAAAAAGTAACACACCAACAAAGTAACACACTAGTCTATTTGTGTTCTCAACAAAGTAACACACTAGTCTATTTTTGTTTTCAACAAAGTAACACACCAACCAAGTAACAGACCAACAAAGTAACACACTAGTCTATTTTTGTTCTCAACAAAGTAACACACCAACAAGTAACACACTAGTCTATTTTTGTTCTCAACAAAGTAACTAACGTAGAATGCGCTATAACGAAACAGACAACACAAGAGCTAATCCAAGCTCTAAGAAAGATTCACTCAAAAGAGTATTAAGGATTACATAATCTCCCTACAAACTAATGTCTTAAGCTATTTATAGGCTAAAAAGCCCATTTAGGTAAAAACCAATACATTTAAAAAGCCCAAAAGGCTACTCACTAACTAAAACAATAATAACGGTAATTCTGATTAGGATGTCCCTACATCAGTCCATCCCTCCTCCTCAAAAGCTCGTCCACGAGCTAACTCGTATGATCCACATTGAGGCCTCACAAGCACTATCAAGTTCCATTGGTGGGTCGAGCCCATTCACCACTTTGTAAAACAATTTTAAAGACTCCCTTAATTGTCTATTCTTGCACAAAGTATTCACACATGAGCTCATTATAATTCCAATTATATCCACCATGATGAGCTTCATTTTCAAATTAGCGATGTTCTCATCATTCCAACCCTCCCATGGAATAACTCGCCTACGAGTTAGATTGGATAGATGGTAGCTGCAGTACCAATGTCCTCTGAGCACCTCATCATGGCTGCCAATTATGTCATCATCAATATGATAGTATTCAAAAGGGACGTGGAAGAATTTCACCAGGGTTTCCATGAAAAAATAACTCAATGGAAAATCGAATACGGCATAGACAACAAGTTTCATCAATGCTTCTGCAGTAGTCTTCCTAGCTGACCAATCTTCACCCCTCAAAAGCTCTACCCAACATAGTACCAAGTTCCCCAAATTTTGCTTCCAAATCAGCCTCACATCATACAAAACAAGCAGTAATAAATTAAACACCAGAGGATGGACCATTTTCACCTCATCAAACAACACCACACTACAAAGATGCCTTCCCCTAGCTTCCGTTTGTTGTCTGCCCTTTGCATGAACAACACACTTTGGTGGAGCACCAATCAGGTAAGCAACAACGTTAATTAGCAAATGATCAAGTACTGCATTAATTTGCATTCTACGATTGGTACTATCAAAAGGTTTCTCTATCGACTCAACTGCTAATCTTTCCACCTGAATACACATACCCGAATTTTCCACAAAAATGCAGGAACTGTGAAGGGAACATTTGCTCAAACCACGAGTTTTTGAGAAGTAGTGACAATCATCCAAATCAAACAAAAAAATCATATCTGTAACATACACCAGGAGGATTGGCAATGTGGTTGTGACGCCAACCGACATCCATTATGCAATAGGTAGATATCATGAGTCCAATCTATTAATAACAAAAAGTTGTCTCAAGATATCTCCTGAAATTCTCATTTCAAATCCTAGCAGCCTAGCTTCATTTTTACGTTTTAGTGGAGCTTCAAATTCCATGTCACCAAGGAAAACTTCCAAGAAGGCCATAAACAGAGTCAAAGGAAACAAACCAAAGAATAATGTACGAATCGATAATGCGTACTAACTCTTCTTTGTCCAAAGAATGCCATTTGGACATCTCCATCCATAGAATTGTTAAAATGAAAGATTACTATCATGGCATCACCTCGTTCCTTCTTTGAATGGAGAGAAAATGTATGTAGAATTAAAGACTTGGATCCTACAAAGACAAAATTCATCTCAAAAAATATCCTCCATAAGAGTTTGACCGCCTCAGTTGGTGACTTACATGCCTCACAACCCCTGCCACCTTCAAGCTTGGAGATACTGCCTAGTGTAGATTGGGCAATGTCTTTAATCAGAATGGATGCAGGCTTAGGAGTAAGCATCGGTTTAGTACTAGCACACTCACCCCTTTTTTCATCAATGTATACCTCAACAAGTGCCAACTGATTTAAATAAAAAGGGTTGGTCCCATCACTGCAAGTAGTTGTGGCATAAATCCTTGTTTCACAAACATTGAGCCTCCTCCCCATTGCCAAAACGTCAAGTTGTTCACATATGTGAAACCAATCTATGTCGACAACAGGTTGTTTTATCACCATATCGAAACTCCGAACATAATTTTCTAGCATGGCCCAGGCATTTCTAAATGGTACAGGTTCAGTGAACATCTCAATCCTCACATTAGTGCTCCACGTCCTTACGGCACAAAAATTTCCACCAGGATCAAATAGAATTGATACGAACTTAGAATAATTGGAACCCATACACTTACCAAGAATCAAATATGTCAAGTTTCTGTAGCTGTCTGGAGATAAGATTGCGACTCTGCCGAACCTATGCCCTATCTTTGGCCTTCTGACTTTGTATTGGTCTCCACAGTTGGAAAACACAGGACCATGTGGTGCTTTCCAGATCTCAGTCAATCCTACTTTAGGTGTTGGGGAATTTGGTTGCGTTTGAACTGTGAACCCAGTGGCATCAACTTCATTCTTCAAGTTCCATGCTTTCCTTTTCACCTCCTCTACCTCATTCCTTGGGTTTTCACCTTCTTGAATTAAAGACTCTTTTGTAAGAGATGCCTCGAGTTTGTATTCTTCACAAGTCACTTTGTGCTCCTGTTCCAGCTTCACAATGTCACAATCAGGTCCTGTCTGCACATTATATGTGTCATCAGCTTCTAGGATATCCTTCATTTGGTGTTTTATTATTTTTGGTAGTTGGACAGTTGGAAAATCTACTCCAAGTTCTTCAACCAAATCAGAGTCAACTTTTTTGTCAAGTGTATGTTCTGCTCCATATTCATTGATAATATCAGATTCACCAAGGACAATTAAATCACCTATTGCCCCTTGCTTGTTGATGTCGTCACAGGGAACTTCTGTCAAACACTTTGTGGGCATGAACCTGCCATTTTGATGAGCTCGATTTTCACCAAACAACTTTATTAGATACTCAGGACAACGGTGACTAAACAAGCTCTCTAACCGGCAGTGGACCGGGTCGATTGCGAGTAAAGCTACAGGAGTCCGATGTCGATCCCACAGAGAAGTCTATTGAGTACCAAAGTCGATCTACAGCTTAGTCTAGGCGATCAAAGGTTGATAAAGATTAACACTACATCGACTAAAAACCATTATACTAACGAGTCTAAGGGTAGGGAAAGAGGAATGGCGAATCATGATCCGACAAGTTAATTTAGCCCGCCGAAAGAATCAACCGGGAGTGTGCATTAACTGACCAACCATACCAAAAGCGTTTCATGATTATTCATGGGTGTCGACTTCTAAAACTAGTGTTACTATCTGAACAACTCTCCTTTAACACCCTATGCCAAAATATTCGATTCCCCCTTTAAGAAACCGAAAACCTTAACACGATCGCTCCCAAAGCCGCTCGTGAAAGCGATAACAACCTCGCGTTGGGCTCGGGCTTAACAACTAAGCCGAGTCTACTCCGCGATTTTAGAACCCATTTCCCGTGTTTCCCATAAAATACATATATAAGGTCAACACACGCAAAATTATCGAATTAGGTAGCTAATCTAACTCAACATTCAATCAAAACAAGTTCAAGAACATGAATCAATCATAAAACATGCAATTAACAACTACCCACTCCCAATTTCATCAATCTAAGGGCAATTTCACAAGTTTCACATGATTCAACTACAAAGGGGCTAACTACTCATGGGGAGGAAAAACACAATCAAAACAACAAATAAACAACATAATAAAGAAGAGAACAAGAAATTACCATAGAATCCAAGAATTTGAGTTTGAAGTTGAAGAACACCACAAGACACAACAATGGAGAATTTGGGGAAAGATGAGTTCTTAGGGGTTGGGAAGAAATTAGAGTTGAGAAAGAGGAATTTTAGCTACAATCTATCTAATCTAAACTAGGATTAACTACATTACACTACTCTAAAAATGAAGAAAAAAAAAAAAGCTAGGTTTTGGTGGTGGAGAAGGGAGAGAATGCTGAATGAGTATATGAAGAGAACAAGTGCTTTGAATCTGTTTTATCATAAAAGACGCGAACGAGCCGAGTGATGAAGTTCGGCTCAAATAGGCGATTCAACCTTAATCGTCTTCAATAAATTGACCATAACTTCTTCGTTCGAGCTCTGATTGAGGCGATTCAAGATCCGTTGGAAAGCTCTTTGAATTGTCTAAAACTTTCATGAAGAAGTCAGGTCCAGAAAATGCTTTATTCCTGGCTGAAACTGCAGCTGAAGTGGACTGAGCCAAGACCGAAAACTTGATTTCATTGTTTCTTCACTTCTCGGTCCATTCTTCGGCTCCGAGCATGCTTGTCATTGTAAATCATCGCCTTCGGGTCTCGAGACACCTAACCCCTGAATTCACATTCACCAAAACAAGCCATACACTATCCCGGGGTAAAAGTGTCGGAATAGGGCAAAATATCGATGAAAGGAGGAATTTCCGATTAAGTATCGTTTTCATTCCACGTGCAATATTCTCATGATAAAGCCCTAAAAAAGGTCTAATCTACCCAAAAGCAGGCCAAAGAGGGATAAGCGGGGTTTTACGAAATGGCGTGAAGTTGAATCCCATCAACCACCCCACACTTAGCCTTTGCTCGTCCTCCCGAGTAAAATAGGCGTTTTAAAAAAGACAAGGGAAATAACATTGCAACCGAGGGTTTAACCGTCACATTTTCAAGGTAGAAGAACAAGTAGCAATGTGAATGAAAGCAAATCGAGCCAATCTTAAAAACAAAGCGGAGTGCGTGTGAAGAAAAGCGAGGACTACGCACAAAATGGCCACGGCTTTGAATACCGGCCAAGCGTTTTACACACAAGTCTCATAACACCTAGAATCTCCACTAATATAGGCTACCGGGGCTGAACACGGTCAAGTAAGACTTTGAGGGTTATAACGTTAGGCTCTGGAGGGCTAACCGAAAGGATTATTTGGGAAGCGGAGAAAGGAAAAGCGAGTGAACCCGATCACTAGTGTTTCACCTCAACTCCACCATAACGAGAGCATCAATCACCTTCGATCACCAAACAACAAGATAGAACAATAGCACATTCATATACCGGACTCATGATCCAAACTCGGCTATGTTTCAAAGCGTCATGAGGTGAGCTGAATATACAAATGACTATACATTAAGGAACATACTCCTCCAATTATAAAATCAACCATACAAAGTACAACGGCTTTCTTTGACTCACTACTTTATTCTTGACTTGAACTCTTATTCAACATAAACAACTTTTTTTTCTTTTTCTTTTCTTTTTTCTCATCACAATTTTTTTTTTCTTTTTCTTTTTTTTTTCTTTTTCAAACATATATACATCACTTCATTCTTGAGTTCATTGAGTCAAAGGCCAAGCGAAAGATAAACAAATAACACCTCGAGCTCCTCCCTTCCCGTGACTTAGCTCAAAACCACCAACTCCCACCAAAGCACGTAACTCTTCACCCCACACTTGCCAAAGCAAGTGTGTCCCATCAAAAGACTAGGTCCACTCGAAGGGTGTGTCAAGGAAACGTGACCAAAATATAAAAGTTCGGGGTTAGGATTTTACGACTAATCATCAAAAGCGGCTCAATTTCGGATGGTGGTCGGACCATCTAAGCAAGGCTTAGAGGGCTTACAGGGGTCATACGTTCGGTTTTAGGCTTATTTGGCAATCGGTCGGATCAAAGCGCCTTTCCGTCATCCCGTGTCCTAAGTAACCTTTCTTGATTCGCATCAAAACTAGAGACATGAGTGTGTGTAACGGCCAAATTATGTGCAACCGAGGCAATTCGCATAGAAAGTTCCGCTTCCAAGATAAGATTGACTCGCGTTGGTAACATGCACAAGACTACTTAGACTTTTACCAAGAGAATATGAAGGATAAGCGGACATTGCAAAGTCGAAACCATTGAAATTTTTAAAAGATGCCCAAAATTTTACCCGAAACGATAAAAGACTAAGTATATCACACAAGATGGCATGTAGAACAAGAAAAGCACAAACACAAAAGCGGCTAAGCCTACCACCCCCACTTAGAGCGAAGCATCATCCACGATTGTGTGAAAGAGAATGATAGAAGAACTTAGCTATCTTGTAAAACTCGACGAGAAGTGTGCGCTTAAGCTCACGTGACATCTTACAGTAAGCTCCATCTCGAGTACACAAACACCACATGGAGCCAAAAACAAGGCAAGCGCATGCACGGAAAAGTCCACGTGCCAAAGATGGTGATAAAAACGAGATATAAAAGATAGAAGCCATGCCACAAATAGAATCAAAGTATGTCGGTAGTACTTAACACGGAACGCATAATAGATGGAAACATAACCATAAGGGAAAATAGAACATCTACGCATAAAGGGGCCTGAAGCACAAAACAAACCATCCATGTCAAAGTACTAGCAAAACAACCCCAAAACGGTGTTCACCCCAAACTCCCACATGCATGGACCGCACCAAAACCCTTACTACTACCAAAAACAAAAGAAGTGGGTTGCCTCCCACAAGCGCCTTTGTTTTTTACGTCGTTAACTCGACTAGTGGCATAAAGCGGACTCAAACCACAAAAGACTCAAAACAACATGCCAACATTTTCATTTCAAACAAGTAACACCAAACACCATCAACCGAAATCCGAACTCAAAAGATCAACAACTTGGAAGAACAAAAATACCAAGCATAGGGAAAAGCGAGTTCACAATGAACTTACCTCGCATGGCTCTCGAGGCCACCTCTCTGCCAACTCGGGAGTCCGCTTCCTTTCAAAGTCTTTTATCTTCTTCTTCTTGAAGTTTCCATCCCATAGTAGTCGTCCATTTTCAAGAATCTTGTGAGTTTCATCTGCCGGGAGTACACAAACTCGATCGAATAATACTCCTCAACACATTGTGGAAGAGTGTAGTAGTCCGGGACCGGCATGTCAATAATCTCCACTTCTTCCGGTAGCTCTGCCATGGGTGCCATATCAAACTCATGAGATTTCACCACGCGCATTATAATAACTCCATCATATGCCTCGATTGTGAGTGATGGTGAAATGGGCGATCCGTCTTCTCTTCAAAATTAAGGTCTTTATCATCAAAGAGTGTGCTAAAACCTATCATACACTTCTCCAAGTCATCGTCTTGTATTTCTTTGGGAGGCGGTGTAATAGACAAAGGTTGCACCTCTTCCATCTCCAACTCTTCTATGCTTTCTTCATCCCAAAGCGAGCTATCATCATCTCCGAAGAACTCTTGCTTAGTTATAACAGTGGTAGGTTCCACTACACACTCCATCAAGACATAATCAATTTCCATCTCGGGAAGTGAAGGTGTAATAGGAAGAACGTGAAACCTACCATAATCAAACATCTCAATAGGAGCCTCCGGCAATATGGGCGATCCCAACTCAATATCTAGCTCGGACACCTCGTCATTGCAAACCGAATCCTCAATCTCGTTCTCTTCTTGAACTTCAGCGGTGAAGTCCTCATCAACCACTAGCCGCCTCTTGCAAATGCATCTTCTTCATACTCCAATCTTCGTTTTTCACGAATCGATTGAGATTATCACACAACGTCCGTAGAAGCTTGTGCACACTTACCCAACTTTCTTCATCCATGTGAGTCTCATTCTCATCTTTCTTACTCTGTTCTCGGATTCCATTAACCCGAATCGTAGATTCCATGAGCTCTGCTTGAGATCATCCATTCGCATCTCCCAGTCAAATCGATTTTCCAAAATTTTCTCGGCTTTGGCTATAGCAACTTTCTCATAAAGCTCATCCACTCTGTCCATTTCCTACTTGCTTCATCGTAAGTGTAGAAATATGCTATATGCTCCATGCACTCCTCGTGTGGATGAGGTGCAAGCGATCATGATGAAGTGGATGGTAGGGCTCTTGCCATGCCGAATCGATTGGGTGGTGACTCTGTGTGAAACTATCAACTTTCTTGAGTCGAGCACCATAATCTTGAAAATCATTAGGATTTGGACAACCTCATAATACCGTGGCTCGTGACTCGAATAACCAAAATTACGATTACGAGATGTATTAGGGCATTCATAAGACCAAGAACCGTGGCTATTCTCTTGTTGATATTGAGGTGAGGCACGCCTTTGTTGTTGATAATCTTGTCTTGGTGCTGTGGTTGGGCTTGTACTTGAGAAATCCGTTGTTGAAAAGGTGATGCTCGGGATGTAAGGAATTGAGCTTGAATTTGATTAAGCACCACTTGGTGAAATTGTTGCATGGCGTTGGGTCCATTGCTCTGCAAGACAACAAACAACAAGAAAAAGTAAAATAACAAGACTGAGGCCTAAGCCTTCAATCGACTTGAAAGATATCAAAATGGCGCCGTTCTTTGATGAGAGTCAACTTCACTATGCTCCGGTGCATGTTTTAGTCCCCATTTACACACTTTTGGCTTGGTTTGGGTAGTTTTAGACCGTTTATAGGCGAAATCACATTGAGCATTCACTATGAGGTAAACCATCAAATAGATGGAAAATCTCACATTTTCACGATGTTTTGGCCTTCTGAGCCATATGTTTCTTGCGGAATTACGCTCGATATGTTGTTTGGTATGTGAAATGCGGGAAATAGGTGACTCAGTATACACGAAGTTGAGGCATGAGGCTTAGAAAGATGAAACCAAGCTCGGGGATGGAAAAGTTGAAGAAAAAGCTTAAATTCACAACTCTGCATTCTGGTACTTACCGAAGTCATCTTGGTGGTCACCGGAACTCACCATATGTTGGGCGGAATGTCTGAAATCTCGGTAGTTACGGACTATTCTTGGTGCTTACCGAGATTTCTGCGAGAATCTATAATCTGCGTTTTTGAGAAAAAAAAGCAGTTTTTCTCACCCAATTCCACACACACTCTCTTAGACACTCATACTCTACCCTTTTAGGTGAAATTTCCCCCTCTCTCCATTAGATTAGCTCTTCTTTCACTCTTTTCTCTTAGATTAAACACAATTTATCTTAGATTCAAGCTCTCTTTGTTGGATTTTTGCATTTTGGCTTCTCTTCTCCATCTTTGGACATGGGTGTTGAAGATACTTGATGTAATCCATATTTTCTTTGCGATTTTGGTAATCGATTTGATTTCTTTCTTGTTTATGGCTTTAATTTCATCTTTGCTTGTTATTTCTTGTTTAATGATGAGTAACTAAACTTTTCATAGCCAAATCATGTGAAGATTGAAGAAATCACCCTACAATTGATGAAATTGGGAATGGGTAGTGCTTAATTGTTGTTATATCAATGAATTCATGTCTTAAAACTTGTTCTTAATGCTTGAATTAGCTTGTACACCTAGTTCATGAACAAACACACCACTTTTATAAATGTATGTTGCGAAGGGTGTGGGAAAAGGGTTTTAAGATCATTCTTTATAATCAAGCGAGTTGTTTAGATTGATTAGGGAGTGAGGTTTCAATCGGTTGTGAAATCGGGCAACTCTAGCGCGTTAATCTTGTTTCGGTCAATTAAATTCTTAAAGTGATTTGTTGAACCGGGCAAAGGGTGTTCGATTGTTGTATGGCGTCGTACACTAGCTTAGGAGTTTGCACCCATGAATGAGTCGATATAAGTAGAGGTTGGTAGGTTGGTTAATCCCATTCCCAAGCTAATCGATTGGAGGGGTGAAAGTAATCAATTGGATCATGGTTTGGCTATGTCTCTTTCTCTCTTTAGTCTCTTTAGTTTATATTTTGTTTTAGTGTAATTAAACTTGAAATATCTTGGTTGACCTAAACTAAATTCGAAAACGGCTTTGATACTCGATTGATTCCTCGTGGGATACGACCTTGCTCACCTCTATAGTGCTTCCGACCCGGTACTCTGCCGGTTAAGGTTGGTCGTTACTATTTTGGTCATCAAGTTTTCTGGCGCCGTTGCCGGGGAGTTGATCGATATCTCTTAAGCCTTTTGACGATTTAGGCTTAGGTTGTTTTTATTTTACTGTTTTTGTGTTGTTTGCTCCTTGTAGTGTATGACCCGAAGCTCAAAGGAACCATTACTTCCATATATTCCCGAGATTGAGGCCTTGGCTGAACAAACGCGCCTTGAAACAGGCGGTTCAAGTTGAAGAAGTTACTCAAGAGTTGGAAAGTGAGAGTTTTAGTTCCGAGAGTTCCGGTGTGGCTACGGGGAATGAAGATCTTGAGTTTAACCGAGGTATGGACCGAGAAAGAAGTGTGAATCCGTTTGAGGAGAGGACCACTACTCAATATCAAGGTCAACCATCCAATTCACTCTCCCGAGGATGGAACCTCTACACAGAGAGGGAATATTGGGCATAGTCCTTCATTGACCAATCACTTTCAACAAAGGACCAATATCCTCTCCAAACTCCACAAATCCCTCAAACACAACAACCTCCACAAATGGACCCCGATTCCTTCAACAATATCAACAAATGATGATGCAAATGGCCCAATTCAATCCTATGATGAATCCCATGATGAACCACATGATGAACCAATTCCTCAAATGGCAAACCCACATGCTCAACAATTTATCCTCAAGCTAATCCTCAACCAAATCCCGTAGTGAACCTCGACCATATGCACCTCAAGCTCAAGTGAACCAAGCGGAAATCGACCGGTGAGGCTTTGTAGAGATTATGTGACACCGATGGCTACCACGGGTCATAGTCTGATTCAGTACCGGTATTTGCGGCTAATAACTTGGAGATAAGACAACATGTTTGGCATTTACTTGGGGATAATGCTCAATTTGAAGGAAAAGCAACGGATGATCCGAACACTTTCATAAACAACTTTCTTGAGGTGTGCAAAGCAGTGAAGATAAATGGGGTTGGTGAGGAAGCGGTTCGGCTACTTTTGTTCCCTTTTGCTCTAAAGGAAAGGCGAGAGAGTGGTATTCATCGTTAGCTCATGACTCTCTCTCACACATGGGAACAAGTTGCAAGCACTTTCTTGCTCAAGTACTTTCCACCATCGAAGGCTCTTGACTTGAAGTCCGACATTTCTAATTTTGAGCAACTATTGGGTGAAGATTTGTTTGAGGCATGGGATCGGTTCAAGACTATGTTACGGAAATGCCCTCAACATGGATTCGAAGCATGGGATCAAGTGCATCTATTCTATCGAAATTTGGATGGTAGTTCAATGCAACAATTGAATGGGGCATGTGGAGGATCCATTATGGATGTAGCACCGGATGTGGCATTGGCCACCATTGAGAGGATTTGTGAGAATAATAGGCAATGGAGTTCGGGAAGAAAGCAACTAAAGCATAAAAAGCCACTTGTGACCGCCGTGGTAGATGAGCCCGAAAGGAACTCCGAGTGGCATAACAAGGTGTTGGCTATGGAACAAAAGGTTGATGATTTGGCTTTAGAGAACAAGAAGGCCCGGTTATGTCAACTTTGTGGTGGTGAACATTCGGCTATGAATTGCACATCTCCAAATACACCACCAACAACTGTGCCAATGAAAGCTCAAGTAGCACCTCAAGCCGGGACTTTAGTGGCTAATGCGAATTCATTGCAACAATCTTTGATGAATGCCTACGCTTTAGGGCAATTGAATGCGGGGCAAATGGATTTTAACCTCTCACCACCTATGGCAATCCGGTTATTGAACTATGGATACGAGTTTGATGTTGGACACACAACCTATGATGCTAACTATGTGGGGCAGGCGTGTCCAAAACTATGATTTTCAAGGAGCTCAGCGAATTGGAGAGAGAATCCTAATTTGACTTGGGGTCGTGGTCGAATCAAGGGCAATCCTCACAGGCCTCAACCACGATTCTTCATATCAAGGCAATCAAGTTCCACGACAACAACAATCCGGAACTTACCAACATCCAAATGCTCATCAAAACTATTCTCAAGGAAGCTATTCTCAACCTCCACCAATGGCTCTATTCCACAAAAGAGCTCTACCGATATCCTCTTAGAGCAAATTAGTAAGACTTTGCAAGAGCATAGTCGGGAGCTAAGGGATATCAAGACAAATGCCAATAACACCACAGCCACATTCCAATCGGCAATACGGAATCTTGAAACCCAAGTAGGTCAATTGACCGAAAATGCTAATACCGCACCGGTTGGAGGCTTGCCAAGTAACACCGTGAGAAATCCCAGTGTGAATGCTATCTCTGCAAGAAGTGGCAAGGTGGTTGGTAATGACATTGGGGTGAGGAAAAGCGTTGAAGATCATGGTAAAAGCAAAGTGGATGATTTGGTAGAACGTGATAGTGAGGATCAAGTTTTTGGAGAGCAAGATAGTGAAGTTCATAAGCAAGTTGAGGAGGCACCGAAGGCGACTAGCAAAGGGGACACAACTACTTCCAATCCACAAAGGAAAGGTACAAGTAGCAATGGTATGAATACTTCTTCTACACCTTTTGATTTGAGCACTTTACCCTTTCCCCCTAGAGGTCCTAAGAAGGATGTGTTATCCAAGAGTCAAAACAAGTTCCTTGACATCTTGCGCAAGGTTGAGATAAATATCCCTTTGGTTGATGCTATAGCTAACATGCCTTCGTATGTTAAGTTTTTGAAAGGGATATTGTCCAACAAGGCCAAGATGGATGAGGTGGTGTGCTAAACGAAGAATGCTCCATGGTCATTCAAAACAAGCTTCCTTTAAAAAGAAAGACCCGGATGTTTTTCTATCCACTTGCACCATTGGCTCTATTAGATTCCCTAAAGCTTTATGTGACTGGAGTGCTTTAGTGTGAATCTCATGCCTAGGAGTATCTATGAGAGGTTGGGCTAGGTAGGTTAACCGAGACCAATATGACTTTACAAATGGCCGACCGGACCATTAGAGACTATGGGAATATTAGAGGATGTGTTAGTCCAAGTTGATAAGTTTGTGTTCCCGGCCGATTTTGTTGTGCTAGATGTTGCGGAGGACCACAGAAACTCACTTTTGTTAGGAGACCTTTCCTTGCTACCGGAAGTGCCAATGTAGATGTCGCCAAAGCGATATTACTATGAGTAGGAGATGAGAGTGTGACTATGAATGTATTTGATGCCATTAAGTACCCTCGTGATGATATTGCGGAATGTGATGAAGTTGAATCTATATATTCTTGTGTTTCGAGGTTGCTAACACGCGGGGTTATCAAGAGCCGATGGAGGAGTGCTTAATGAAGTCGAGCACGATTCATGATGACAATGAAGAATTGAGAGAAGCGGCTTGTGAGTTGGAGGAAACGCCTTTCTTGAGGCGTCATGGCATAAATATCTAGAGCTTGGCCTCAGCGGTGAGAAGATGAAGCCGTCTATTGAAGAGCCACCAAAGGATTTAGAACTAAAGCCACTCCGGAGCACGCCAAGTATGCTTTTCTTGAGTCCGATAATTTATTACCTTTGATTATTTCTGCGGCACTAACATCTTTCTGGGAAGAAAAGCTCATGAAAGTGCTAAGGCGTCATAAGAAAGCCTTTGGTTGGAAGATGGTGGATATCCGGGTATTAGCCCGAGATTTGCAAGCACAAGATCATATTGGAGGAGGATGTGAAGCCGGTGAGGCAATGTCAAAGAAGGCTCAATCCACACCTTCAGAGGTGGTGCGTGGGGCGTGGTGAAAATCTTTGGAGCATGGAATCATCTACGCCATATCGGATAGCGAGTGGGTAAGCCCTACCCAAGTGGTGCCTAAAAGGAGGTATGGTTTGTTCAACCCAATGAAAACAATGAAATGATCCTACTAAGCTTAGTCACTTGGCTATCGTGTTTGCATTGATTATCGAAAACCGAATGATGCCACTAGGAAAGATCACTTCCCTTGCCTTTTATTGATCAAATGTTAGAGAGGTTGAGTGGTCATGACTTTTATTGTTTTCTCGATGGTTTTAGTAGCTCTTACCAAATTTGCATTGATCCACAGGACCAAGAGAAAACTACTTTTACATGTCCCTATGGTACGCTTTGCATTTAGGCGGATGCCTTTCGGGTTGTGTAATGCACCAGCGACATTCAAAGATGCATGATGACTATCTTTGCGGACATGATTGAGAAATTCTTGGAAGTCTTTATGGATGACTTTAGTGTATTTGGAGACTCTTTTGATGATTGTTTGAGTAATTTTGATAAAGTTTTGCAAAGGTGTGAAGACACCAATCTTGTGCTTAATTGGGAAAAGTGTCATTTCATGGTAGAAGAGGGCATAGTGTTAGGCCGTAAGATTTCACGTAAGGGGATTGAAGTTGATAGAGCCAAGGTTGTGGCAATTGAAAAATTGCCCGCCCACGAACTTGAAGACCGCCGGGCTTTTCTTGGTCATCACGGGCTTTTACCGGCGTTTTATCAAGGATTTCTCCAAGATTGCTAGGCCACTCACACTCTTGCTCACAAAAGACACTCCTTTATATTCACTCAAGAGTGTGTCGATGCCTTTCATATGCTTAAACAATTATTAGTGACCGCACGATTCTAGTTGCACCCGATTGGTCACGTGAGTTTGAGGTTATGTGTGATGCTAGTGACAACTGCTTTGTAGAAATTTGTTTTAGGCGCGAGAAATTTGATAAGATTTTCAAGCCCATTTACTATTCTAGTCACACACTTAACCCCTTACAGGTCCAAGTATGCCCGCGACCGAAAGGAATTACTTGCCGTTGTTTTGCTTTCGATAAGTTTCGGTCGTATCTAGTTGGGTCTAAGGTGATCGTGCATACCGATCATCTTGCGTTGAGGTACTTATTTGCTAAGCAAGAGGCAAAACCCGTTTATTGCGGTGG
This sequence comes from Gentiana macrophylla, assembly GCA_026214975.1. NCBI lineage: Eukaryota > Viridiplantae > Streptophyta > Magnoliopsida > Gentianales > Gentianaceae > Gentiana > Gentiana macrophylla. The sequence continues at coordinate 92,296,601 of CM047815.1, forward strand.
ATTTTGCTCCTTCAAGAGTTCGACGTGCAAATTAAAGATCGGAAGGGGTGTGAGAATGTGGTGGCGGATCATTTGAGCGCGTGACACTAGATGAGGAGGTGCGAAGATTTGAGAAGGAGATTAATGAGTCATTCCCGGATGAAGCGGTTGATGGTAGTGGATGCGATGCTACCGATGAAAAGGAATGCTCGTGAGCCACGGGGTGGGTATGGTGACCCGTGGTACGCCTTTTTTGTGAACTACCTTGCTTGCGGTTATATAGATCTAGTTTAAAGGACTACCAACACAAGAAGTTCCACAGTGACATTCGCTTTTACTTGTGGGATGACCACTTATCTATTTAGAAGGTGCTCGGATGGCATAATTCGTAGATGTGTCCATGATAAGCGAAATTGAACATCCTCTCGTTTTGCCATGACCGGGAAGCCGGTGGTCATCTTCTTGGGGACAAAACCGCCCTTAAAGTGCTCCAAAGTGGCTTATTGGCCAACTATCTTTCGAGACTCTTATGCCTATGTGAAAGCTTGCGGCGACTTGTCAATGGGTAGGTCGGATATCTAGAAAAGCGAGATGCCCCAAAAACCTATCCTTGAGTGTGAGGTGTTCGATGTTTGAAATTTGGATTTTATGGGACCTTATCCGTCATCGTATAACAATAAGTATATCTAGTTGCGTGTGATTATGTGTCGAAATGGGTAGAAGCCATAGCATCCCCACTAATGATAGGAATGTGGTCATCCGGTTCATCAAAAGTATATCTTTGCTCGTTTTGGGGTGCCACGTACTATCATTAGTGATAACGGTAGTCAACTTCCATAACCGTCCTTTCAACACTCTTCTAGCCAAGTATGGGGTCAAGCATAAGTTAGGGACAACCTATCACCCCAAACTAGTGGCCAAGTGGAAGTGAGTAACCGGGGGATTAAGCGTATCCTTGAGAAAACAGGTGAATTCACACCACAAGATTGGGCTAATAAGTTAGATGATGCGTTATGGGCCCTTAGAAACGACATTCAAGACTCCATGGGTATGTCTCCTTATATGTTAGTGTATGGGAAATCTTGCCACCTCCCGGTGAGAGCTTGAGCATAAGGCATATTGGGCTACCCGGTTTCTCAACTTGGATGAGGGTCTAGTAGGAGGCGGCGGTTAGCATGAGTTAAATGAGTTAGATGAGTTTCGCCTTAGAGCTTACGAGAGTGCGAGAGACTATAAGGAAAAGACTAAGTTACTTCACGATAGAGCCATTAAGCCTCGAGAGTTTAAAGAAGGTGACGAAGTCCTCCTTTATAACACTCGCCTTCACCTTTTTCAAGGAAAACTCAAATCTCGTTGGTCGGGTCCTTATGTAGTTTCTAAGGTCTATCCCTCCGGTGCCGTCGAAATCATTCACCCAACCAAGGGGAAGTTTGTTACAAATGGCCTTCGGTTGAAGAAGTACGAAAGGTTACATTTCGATGAGGCACTCGAGGTTATCCTCCTTAAGGATCCCATCCCTTGTGTGGGACCTTGTGAGTCTTGTCAAGGACTCTAAACTTGGCAATCAAATCGTATAATTCCATCAAACTTCTTTCTATCCACCAATTCCACCTTTGCGTCAACAGTATAACTCTAAAGTTGACACCGTATAAGTCATTCCGTCAAGCCAATGACGTAAAACAAAGCGCTCGGGGAGGCAACCCACCGTTTCTCTGCTTTTTGCTTTAGTTTTTGGTGCTTTAGGGTGGTCTAGGGTGATACTTTGGGGTATGGGTACCATTTTTGAGTGGTTATTCTTGATCCGTTGTTGGCTCGTGTCTTTTGCATGGATGTTGTTTTACTTGTTTGATTGTTTTGCATCGCATGCGCCTTGAGTTGGTTCCTTTTTTTTGGTTTCATATGATCGTGTATGTGACTTTGCGCTCTTTTATTATATCTCGATATTTGTTGCTTGCTTTTGGCACGGTGGCTGTTCCCCGTGCATGCGTTTTCTTGGTGTTTTTGTCTCATGGATTCAGGTATTCGAGTGGAACTTTCATGGATATGTCACGTACATGGTTTGCGCCTCTCTGCCGGGTTAAGCTAAGCTTCTTTCTCCTTTATCATTCACACACTGAGGACAGTGTTGCATTTAAAGTGGGGGGTGGTAGGCTTAGCTTTGATATGTGATTTATTGATATTTTAGCCATTGTGTTGTATGCTTTTCATTTGGTCACTTCTTCAGCAAAATTTGAGCAATTTTTAAAATTTTCCATGGTATTGATGTTGCATTCGTATTTTGAGCCGTCACACCGATAAAATAAATGGTTTAGTGAATGTTTAAATGCATGTTACTTGGCTTACTACCTTATCTTGGAGACGGGATTTTTATGCACGTATAGCTTTGAATTCATAAACCATGGTGACTAGTGACCGATTATGGTAGACTTAGGCACAATCGGCTACTAGAACTCATATCGATAACCGGAGCGAAATAGAAAGGCCGACTTTGGTAGAGTTTGGGACGATAGTTATGGCATTTCGACCTAACTAGAGCCAAATAGCCATCCGTGACATATTCCACAAGTAACCATACTAAGCCTTGGTAGGATGGTTAGACCCATCCGACAACAGCCATTCGTTTGTAGCCGAAATTTCCCAACCCCCAAGCCTTAATTGTGGTCTACGTTCCTTGGACACCTACGAGGCAAGCTTAATCCTTTCATTTCGAGCACACTTGCTAAAGCAAGTGTGGGGTGAGTGTAGAGAGTGCGTATGTATAGAGGAGTTGGTGTTTACGAGCTATTTTCACGATTTGGAGGAGGAACTCATGTTTATACAATATGTGTACATGATGGCCTTTGACTCAAACTGTTTAGTTTGTTTAATGCACATTGTATCTAAGTTCAAAAAAAAAAAAAAAAAAAAAAAAGAAGAAGAAAAAAAAAAAAATCAAAAGAAAATGAAATCAACCAAAGAAAGCTTGCAATAAAGTCAATAAAAGTGTAATAAAGGTTGAGTCAAAGAAGGCCAGCGTTTTGAGACTTGTGTTTTGATTTGATTTGTGATGTTTGTATTTGGGACGAGTCTCGGTCTAGAAACATGATTTCATCTACATTTGAGCCTCGTTACACTTGAGACATAGTGCGATATGGCGTTTTACTTAATGAATCATGTTTAGGCTCATTTTGAGCTACCTGAGAAGGAGTAGAGCTAGCTCGTTCTACATTGTACACCCCAATTAAGCTTGCTCGTGTTTATCTCTTTGTTGTTTATTCCCGAAATTCCCTTCGGTTAGCCCGTCCCTAGCCTAACATTACAACCGTGCAAGTCTACTTGACCTCACTTAGCCTCGGTTGGCCCGATTAGTGGAGATGCTTATGAAGTATGAGCCTTTGGTGTAGTCGTATTAACTGGCATCCATAATCCGAACCGGTGAACCGTGGTAAATGTAGGAAAAGCTATTCACTCACACACATCTGTTTGCTTGATAAGATAGGGTTAAGTGTTATGCATTCACTCATTTACTTTCCGATTATCATTGAGGTGTGATTGACTTGACTACGCGTGTGACGTTGACTCCTTGGATTCTTTTAAAGCGCTCACTTTGCTCGAGGCGAGCAAGCGCTAAGTGTGGGGTGGTTGATGAGAGTCAACTTCACTATGCTCCGGTGCATGTTTTAGTCCCCATTTACACACTTTTGGCTTGGTTTGGGTAGTTTTAGACCGTTTATAGGGCGAAATCACATTGAGCATTCACTATGAGGTAAACCATCAAATAGATGGAAAATCTCACATTTTCACGATGTTTTGGCCCTTTACGAGCCATATGTTTCTTGCGAATTCGCTCGATATGTTGTTTGGTATGTGAAATGCGAAAATAGGTGACTCGTATATACACGGAAGTTGAGGCATGAGGCTTAGAAAGATGAAACCAAGCTCGGGGATGGAAAAGTTGAAGAAAAAGCTTAAATTCACAACTCTGCATTCCTGGTACTTACCGAAGTCATCTTGGTGGTCACCAGAACTCACCATATGTTGGGCAAAATGTACAGAAATCTCGGTAGTTACCAGACTATTCTTGGTGCTTACCGAGATTTCTGCAGAATCTATAACTGCGTTTTTTGAGAAAAAAAAAGCAGTTTTTTTCTCACCCAATTCCACACACACTCTCTTAGACACTCTCTCTACCCTTTTGGGTGAAATTTCCCCCTCTCTCCTTAGATTAGCTCTTCTTTCACTCTTTTCTCTTAGATTAAACACAATTTATCTTAGATTCAAGCTCTCTTTGTTGGATTTTTGCATTTTGGCTTCTCTTCTCCATCTTTGGACATGGGTGTTGAAGATACTTGATGTAATCCATATTTTCTTTGCGATTTTGGTAATCGATTTGATTTCTTTCTTGTTTATGGCTTTAATTTCATCTTTGCTTGTTATTTCTTGTTTAATGATGAGTAACTAAACTTTTCATAGCCAAATCATGTGAAGATTGAAGAAATCACCCTCTAATTGATGAAATTGGGAATGGGTAGTGCTTAATTGTTGTTATATCAATGAATTCATGTCTTAAAACTTGTTCTTAATGCTTGAATTAGCTTGTACACCTAGTTCATGAACAAACACACCACTTTTATAAATGTATGTTGCGAAGGGGTGGGAAAAGGGTTTTAAGATCATTCTTTATAATCAAGCGAGTTGTTTAGATTGATTAGGGAGTGAGGTTTCAATCGGTTGTGAAATCGGGCAACTCTAGCACGTTAATCTTGTTTCGGTCAATTAAATTCTTAAAGGCGGATTTGTTGAACCGGGCAAAGGGTGTTCGATTGTTGTATGGCGTCGTACACTAGCTTAGGAGTTTGCACCCATGAATGAGTCGATATAAGTAGAGGTTGGTAGGTTGGTTAATCCCGTTCCCAAGCTAATCGATTGGAGGGTGAAAGTAATCAATTGGATCGTGGTTTGGCTATGTCTCTTTCTCTCTTTAGTCTCTTTAGTTTATATTTTGTTTTAGTGTAATTAAACTTGAAATATCTTGGTTGACCTAAACTAAATTCGAAACGGCTTTGATACTCGATTGATTCCTCGTGGGATACGACCTTGCTCACCTCTATAGTGCTTCCGACCCGGTACTCTGCCGGTTAAGGTTGGTCGTTACTATTTTGGTCATCACCAGTCTTTCCCTTTGACGATTCATCCTCTTTTTTGATATAAAGCTCGTCCTCTTTCTTGATATAAAGCTCAATAGGGTTAGGCGATCCAGTCTTCTCATATTGTTTATAACTTCCAGATTCATAATGGACTTTTGTCGAATAGTTGGCGGGCAAGAGACTCTCGGCCTTCGCTTTGCGTCATATGATTTCCCTTGGCAGCCCTTTGTTATAAACTTGTCTTTGGGCATTTCTTGAACACGTGGAGCGTAAAATCTGGAACAACAACCTTTTCATCCTAACCCATGAAGTAATCTTTTCTTTGCCACCGGTGATTACATCACATTGAAGCTTCTTCCACCAAGTATAGGCGTCTCCGGCAAGCTTATACGATGCTAGTCTACAAATGAATCTTCTCCGGCGGGTTCATTTCATCAAAAAAATCTTATTGCATCGACCCATGCCCAAAATTCGGCGATTTGTGAAGACCCATAAAAGATCGGCAAATCCACCTTGTCCATGAATCGTGAAGCCTAGAAATTGTGTGTCCTCCTTGTAATTTCGATGAAAATCTTGTCCTCTCGCTCCCTCCATTGGCGTTCGAGGTAAATCTCGTCCCACCAAAAGTTGAGCTTTCTTCGTGAGGTCCTTTTGTCCTTGTTTGAGCTCATGCACCGTCTGGCGCATTTCCGGCATGAATTTCTCCGTTTGAAGTCGAATTTGTTCACGCTTCCGAAGGACTTCAGATCTCGATCTACGTCAGAGATCCGGCTTGCTTCTAAATCGTGACTTGCCATCAGTGAACTAAGGAGAAACCAAGGCTCTTGATACCAAATAACGTAGAATGCGCTTATAACGAAGCAGAATACAACAGAGAGCTAATCCAAGCTCTAAGAAAGATTCACTCAAAAGAGTATTAAGGATTACATAATCTCCTACAAACTAATGTCTTAAAAATATTTATAAATTTAAAAAGCGTTTAGGTAAAACCAATACATTTAAAAGCCCAAAAGGCTACTCACTAACTAAAACAATAATAACAGTAATTACGATTAGGATGTCCTACATCAATGTATTAACAAAGTAAATGTACCAACAAAGAATACTACTATTTTTTGTTCTCAACAAAGTAACACACCAACAAAGTAACACTAGTCTATTAGAAAACATAATGATATGAAACAAGTAAAAATGTCCACACTTTAATAAGTGAATTGTTTTTTTTAAGTGAATCATTAGTTGATGATGGGTTTTGAATAGAGAAGCTTGGCTTGCAGTCAACCATGGCTGCCATATTTTCTTCCCAACAACAATAGGAATAGTCACCTCAACACAGAAACCTTATCACTATGATAAATGCTGGCTTATTTGACTAGTCAAATCTGTTTAATATTCAACTAATACAAAGACATGAAATTATGGCCAAAACTTGGCTTGTAGGACACAGATATTCAAGATTACAAGAAAAAGATGTGAAACGTCACCAGCAACAGGGGCAGATTCCGACGATCCCAACGAGCGGCTTCCGATTCCCAGCAATTTAGTTCCAGTTCTGGATGAATCCGGTACTAAATCAGCACTTGAGCTCAAATCCGGGTTTCTAGTACCTTTTGCAGCCTCTATGCAGCTTGAATCAAGAAGAGATTCGAAGGTTTGCTTCAAAGAAATTTCTTGAGTTTTCGTCCGTACATTCATGGGAGTCTTCGATACAATAGCTCCTTTTGGAAATTTGGTCGACTGATTGTTACAGACAACCATCAGGAGCAAGTATTGTAGTAAAATTCAACAGCCAATGGAAAATAATGCTGGAAAGAAGAAGAATGAAGAGTGGACTTTCATGTTTTTGCAACGACAACAACAAGAGCTTCTCTCTAACCAATTAGATGCTGGGTTTTGAGTTTAGTGAGAAAGAAGAAGCGGGGGGAGAAAACGCGTATTAAAAATAAGGGAAAATTAGTCCGAAGGAAAATGTTTTGTCCTTAAATCAACAAATAAAATGGATGTGGATTAAAATTTATTTATAGGGCGGAAAATGGACTAAAACCTAATATTCCCTATAAATAATACAATATAAAAAATATATTGTATGGTGGGTCGGGTGGGTATTATGACGGGTAGAGAATAAATATACATACCCTACTTAATGACACATTTAGAATCCGCAGAGTGTCGCTTATCCTAATTGAGCCCGGCGCGTATATAATTTAATATTTAAATCGATTATATCGTAAGCGTGCGTAATTACATCATAGTTAAAGCGGATATGAAACGGCGGGAGAAATCTTAAACGACAAACAAAGTCGTGCTGACTAAAGAAAAGTAAATGATGTTTCCAACAACATTTAAGCGAAAAAACGTAAAAGAGCGCAAACATTATTACAAGTTTCGGTTGAAAGATCAAAAGTCTAAGAACGAGCGAAAGTATCATCCTCTCATTTCTCGAACCTTCAAAAGAAAACAATAAGCAAAACTTCCAAAGGCTGCTTATGTTTTACAGCGCCATAATAAACATCTTCGTCATAGTGACCGCGCATCACCTTCTCGGGGTGGGAAACATACATACAAATAAAGGGGGTGAGTACATAAGCACTCAGTAAAGGGTAGAAGCACCGAATTTAAATCAAGCCATAACACAAAGTTATCATTACTACCACGTATGTATAAAGACTCGCTCCCCTCTACTAGTCTCACTAGTAAAACCTAACCAAACAAGGGGTTTGTTACACACAAGTCTAAAGACACTTTGTGGTGACAATGCCACGACATATCCTCGACTCCTCGTATAGCGCATTTGCTACCCATGTGGAGACTACCCATCCACGCAGCGTTTACCTTTGTCTTTGTGGAGGGTAATAGTCCCAAGTGCAAACGAAGCGTGTCTTACCAAAGACCACGGTGTTTTTATCTTTATACTCTCAAATATGTATTTAAGCGTGAGTTAAACTAACCACCTAGGTTCATTCCACATAAAAGGTTTCTTGGGACTTCAGTCTGCAGACAATTCTAATTATACTACTTACCAAATAGCCTGAGAAGGCGTGGGTTCACTAAACACAACGTCCCGCAAAGTCAAGTGATGTGTTCCGGTGCTCCCGTGCTTATCCCGCGGAGGAGGTCGGCACGGTGCGGAGCCAAGGTCACCAGAACCCATGCACTATACTTTGCAACATAGCAGTTTAGGCTTCGTAACAATACACTTTTAACCAAAGATGGCAAGAATAAATAAGTATTCTTTTTGTACAATCACAACACAACTATGAGTTATATTTTTATATCTTCCGTTTCTTCAAATGAAATAAACCAACACTATTAACTTGCAGAAAGGATCGAAATCTATATACTGACATTACATTTTTCTTTATTTATTAATATTTTGTTTTGAACCAACAGAATACTAAAAAAACTTTTTTGTTTTTTTTGAACACCTACTCGGCCATAGCAGGATCGGGAATGGCAGCATAGCTGCATGTTTCCTTTTCCTTTCTTTTCTTCCTTTTTTTTATTTAATTTATTTATCAACATTGTAACACGTACAGCAACTGGAAAGATAAGAGAAATTGGAAAATCGGTGACTTTTTAACATCGGCGTTTATTTTTAGGTTCGATGATTCGACATTTTTTGAGTTTCACCGTCTAAATTTGGATGAAACCGTCTAAATCTGATCAAAACCTCCAAATTTGGATGCAATTCGTCCAAATATATTGAATTGACAAAATGGGCGTAAACCGTCCGAATTTTGAATGCACCGTCCATATTGGGGCGAATACCGTCCATTTTTGGGCGGTGCATCCAACATTTGGGGGTTTACGTCCATTTTATCAAAAGTCTAAAACCGTCCCAATTTGGGCGGTTCCATATAACCTCTCCGTCCAAGCAGAGGGCGCACCGTCCAAATATGGACGGATTCATCCAATTTGGACGAAACGCGTCCAATTTCAAACCCTTATCGATCCTTCTTCCTCATTTCCAAATGTTTCAAACAAAACCTCTGAAAAAAAAGCGGAAAAGCAGCCATATTTGAACGATTTACAGCATTTCAATCCTTCCATTTCTCAGAGCAAATTTGGACAATTACAATGGCTAATCCTTTGTCTTCTCAGAGTCAAGAAGCACCTAATGTGAGTGTTTATGGTTTTTATTTTTCTGATTTTTCCAATTCCGTTTTCATTTCCTTTTTGTTTATTGTTATTTGATTTTGTTGGGTAATCATACATACGATTTGAATTCATATCCTATTTGATTTTGTTATTTGATTCGAATTAACCTATTAAATTTTGTTATTTGATTATGACGAGATTTTTACGGTTTATGTCACCATGAATATCATGTTATTTGTTCGATTGGGATTCAACGGTGTTATAGGGTTTAGGGTTTAGATTCAAATTCATATATTGTATGATTATATGTATGTTTGATGAAGTGATTTTAGAAATCGAAATGATATGTATGAATCTTATAATTCGAATGGATATGTATGAAAATTAGTAAAATGTAATTAATAGCTTAGGGTTTATGTATGTATGTTCATGTAAAATTCGAAAATTCATGTATAATTTAGAGATCGTCATGTTTCATGTTCAATAGTGTGTTATTTTATTGTTGAGTTTGAATTCAATTCATGTATGGTATGATTAAATGTATGATGAGGCATTTAGAAGTAATTTATGATAGTGTAAGAATATGTATGATAGTGTTATAATTTTTATTTGATGTTCTAGTGTAATTTTGATAGTATAATGTTAGATTCTATGATAGTAGTATTGCTAATTATTTAAATTTGACAATGAGTATGACTGATCACAGGGAGTATAAATGCCCTTGAAATTATCGGTAACAAGAATGTGATTTAAAAAATTGAAACAAGCGATAAATTAATGTCGTTTGAAAATACAAGAACGAATATCTCGAATCCGAATTCCATGATGCGCCTCGGCTGATGAGGTTCTTAGAATTGCATGCTTTCCTGGGGGTGTTTTCGATTCCTTACGATCCATTTGTGTCATGCCTAATCTCCAGGCTTTGTATTGGGGCTCTGGTAGGTAGCTCGTAGAAAATTTCATTAGTCTGCTCAGCAGAGCATCTTTTCTGTCTCCAAGTGACTGGTAAATCCTCGGCCGGAAGTGAGGCACCCCTTAGATTGAAAATATAAGTTACATTACGCGCCGGCTCCGTCCGGGATCCGTTCTCCTCGTCATCATCAAGTACTTCTATGACGTTGGTAAAAACACTACTCTCTTCTTCTTCTTACCCCCTAATAACGTTACACACAACACAACACAACAATACAAAACAACGATGTTCAAAAAAACAAAAGAAAAGATGATAAGACATTTTAGGTATATATATATATATATATATATATATATATATATATATATATATATATATATATATATCTTTATTTATTTATTTATTTATTTATATGTGTGTGTGTGTGTATATATATATATATATATATATATATATATATATGTGTGTGTGTGTGTGTATGTGTGTGTGTGTATATATAAATATATAAATATATATAAATACTCACACATTACAAATCCTATTTACTATTTTTTGGAAACAATAATTTACTTCATATAGATATATGTATATAAAGTGAATAAATACAAATCGTATTTACTATTTTTTGAAAATAATCTTATTTACTTTATATATATATATATATATATATATATATATATATATATATATGTGCATGTTTGTGTGGTGTGTAAATTTGTTTTTTTTTTTTCAATGTTACAATGTGTATATATATATATATATATAAGTATATATATATTTATATATATTGGCAATATATTTTTGCAATGAAATAAGCATGTGTATTTATAATCACTCATGAACTTTCCATTATCTAGGACACACACGGGAATATATTCATCCAGCGTGATAAGGTGTTTGATACCAAATTGAGGTTCCATTCGGAAAGAAGAATCTATGAAAAACTACAATATTCCGAGTTGGTGTTGTATCCTAACGGCAATAATCGTACCTTGTTAAATAGTGGAAGAATCGGTGTTTGGTCAATTTATTACTTGGTATCGTGATAATTGGGCGTTCAAAGGCGACTAATAGCATTCTTGTATTTCCAAATGGTTTATCCCGACCATGACGATGAACTTCATTTTAAGATTGGCGAGAATAGAGTGAAGTTCGGCAAAGAGAGTTTGCAATGACAATGGGGTATAGATTTGGAGATGAAAACCTTGATTCAGCCAATATCAAGGTGTTTTGAGGAGCCTTGTGACCTAAGAAGGTGCGCGGGGGCGTGACTATGGCAAAAATCTTAGCAGCGATGAGGACAAGCCAATGCGACACTGAAACCGTTTATCGGATGGCTTTAGTGTATGTTATATATGGGTTATTAATCGGACAAGACCCCGGAACTGTCATACCGAATCATATATTTTATATCGTCGAGGACCTAGAACGGGTTAGAACTTATCCGTGGGAGGCGATGTCTGTTTAACAACTTCGTGTGGGCTGGCGTAAACAAGTACAACACCTACGGTTACTTGAGCGAAAAATGATGAGAAGGCACATCGATAACGATATCCGGTTGTCTATATGCCTTACATGTGTGGGCTTTTCATGCCATTCCGACCATCGCTCTGAAGGAAATTCGCAATTGTGAGAGAGGACATGAGAACGATCGTCCTACCGTATTGAGGTGGAAGTTCTCGAGCGGCGGGTGTATTCGGTAGTCCGGCATCCCCACGATTTCTTTGTATCGGTAAGTATCGTATTTTCATTTTATCAATCCATATTTTAAATATATTGTATGTAAAATCGTGTTTTTTTCATGTATTCGGGGCCGGAATGCCCGGTGATGTTCTAAGAACCCCGAAGATAGGGATTACGTAATTTCACTAGGGTTGCCGGCGGCGTATGTTCTGGTATGCCTCGTCAATTACCGGTCCCTCCCGTCAAAACACACCACCGGTCCCTCCGTGGGAAACACACCGTCCGTGCCTCGGTCAGCGCGCCGAACGTGGCGTCCCGAAATTCTTTGAAGAGGGCGCTCGGCGTAAAGCGATCGAGCGTCTGATTATCGTCTACCTCCGTGAACACGCAAGGCGATGACACGATATCCCTAAATGTGTCTGAAGAAGCGAGGCCGATAATTACTCAAATCATCCAACAAGAGAATGGATAAAACTAACTTTCGGAGTTGAGTGTTGCGAAGGCGAGAGTTGGAAAAAACACACTCCGAGTTAAGATATGCAAATACCGAGCTTCAAAAGACTAACTCCGAGCTAGGGCTGTGAAGGCTCGATTAAGTGAAACGATCGTGGGTTAGCCGAAGTTAAGGGTGATTTGGCATTTTAAAGATCGACATTCAAAATTTGTCAAATGGGTGGAGCTATGAGCGCTGACTAGACAAATGACAATATGAATTATCTTGCACATCTGAATTTGTGACCGTATTTATATTGTTAACACACGAATCTGAATTATTAATAGGGTGGTAATCAGTCACCCCAGTCCCAGCCTCCGCAACACTTCGACCCCGACGAGCTAATAGGTAATTTGTATTATTAACATAGGTATTTTATTGTTTGTTATCGTTAATTGATGATCTCGATTTTATTTGGTATAGCTACTCCCGAGGGTATGACAGGGGCGATCGCGACAACGATCGGGCCGCTACATTTAGTAAGTTATTTGATTTTCATTTTGAACCTAGAAATTACATTGTGAAAAAATTCCTAATTTTATTCTTTATCGTTAATTGATTATCTCGGTTATATTTGGTATAGACACTCCCGAGCCTACGACAAAGTCCGCTACTGGCACCATTCAGGAATCGGTTGTGGAGCCTGAGATAGATTTTAGTAAGTCTGTAGATATTTAATTTTGAACTAGAAATTACATTGTGAAAAACTATCGAACTCGACTTCCATATTGTTTATAGAGAGTTAATGTATATTGATTTTTGTATTATTAACATTTTAAAAATCTAATTTTAATTTGTCGTTAATTGATTATATCGATTATATTTGGTATAGACACTCCAGAGCCTACGACAAGAGGTCATTCTTGACACCATTCGAGAATCAGTTGAGGAGCCTCGATCGATTCTAGTAAGTTTGTAGATTTTAGTTTTGAAACTAGAAATTACATTGTGAAAAACTCTCTAACTATGTTTTGTATTGAATATTGTTTAGTTGCTGGTCCAACTGATATTCAATTGGGGAAACGAAAGGCGGATTATGCAACTGACAGAAGATTGACAACCCGTCAGACTATTAACCAACCACGATATTTACGTGATGGGTAAATGCGTTGTCGATCGCGCCGGTGCTAGGAGATGGACAGCGTTGATAAAATTTCCGCAAGAGTTGGAAGACCATGTTATCTCCTGGTACGAACAAGAAGATCCACCCCCAATAGAGATTCCCACGGGCCTCACATTTGGAGAACCAATGGGAGATCGGGCGGGCAAGGCGTGGTTCGAACGTCTCCATGAGAAGTATAAAGAGTTAGACCGAGAGGTATATTCTTGTGACTTACATTTTCATATATCCGAAATTTTCATATATCCGATTTCATTATATCTAATTTCTTTTTGCATCGTCCGGCATATCGATGGGTTCTGGACCTTATCGGCGCCAAATGGAAGTATATCCGAATGCTTTGAACCGCATCATGCCCATCACCTTCTCTCGAATTGTCCTCGTTTTGCGGTCGAGGTCATATAGATCGAGGAACGACGCCGACAAAACGCTTATTCCAAATCATTTGATTCGATCGTCAAGCAATGGAATGAAAACACAAAGTGGTGTACATGCCTGGGCTATATATCACAGTCACTGGGTTCTTTGTCGAAGTGTCTATTCCTTCATTGGAAGCTTAGAGTGTATGATTGTCTGATCGGGGATAACTATAAGGAGAGGGAATATGTGAAGGATTATATAAGAGCATTCGGTGTTTCGTTGAGGAGAGTGTTTGAGATGGATGATCGTCTACGTAACCTCCTCAAATGCTTGATCCAGTGAAACCTCTATTGTGGTCAAAGCGTTGGCGGCTAAACACGTTACCACAAATGCCAATCCCGTAAGTGTTATAAATTTCAAACTATTTATAATAATATATCGTATACATTATTTTCTTATCATTTGATTAATCAAAATTTACATTATGTACGAGGGGTGATTATGGGGTATACCTTTATCAAGTTCATCGAGCATTTGTTTGCACAAAGAAAAATTTTCATTGATCACACCTGATAATATGTTGTTGTTAAGACATAAAATGTGTGTGCAGTTGTTTCATCAGTACATAGATCTTTAGATATTTATGTATATTTTGGGGAATGTATAAGCACTTGTTGGTGTATAGTCACTTGACATTTTGTTTGTTTTATCTCAACTTATGGCGTTGTAATATTTATATTATAAATTTTGTTAGCTTTTTATATTATCAATTTTTATTCCTGTTGTTTAAGTGGTTGTGAGTTATGACCATCCAACGTTCGAAGAATTCGGTTTTTTCGTATATACATATTTATCATTAACTATATTAAAAGAGCCAATGTGTTTCACCTCAAAAAAAAAAATAGTTGGATTGCATAAGTTAAAAAACAAGTCACATTGCTCGTCTCTGATCATCCATTACAATTGTTAGAATAAAGAAACAATAACCACCAGCTACAAACTAGAGACAAAGCATTAATTTATTTTGTTTTAATAAAACATCTTCTTAATGAAAGGAAACATATTATCCATTAGCCTAACCCAAGTTGAAATGTTGGCTCCTAAACAAACCAAGGGTGGTCACAAAAGATGATAGGGAGGTTTCACGATCAATGTCATCATTGTCATACTGCACGATGCGTGAAAATCTCTTGCGAGCCGTGATAAGAAATGGATAATAGAGATAACCATCACCAATTATGCTACGGGATATTTTACCAATCCTATCAACGATGTCACGTCCAAAATCAACATCACATTTCAAAGCTGCGTACACAAGCGATTGCGGCTCATTGCTCGGTTGAGCGATTATGTATGCGGTACAATACACGCTACTAGCAATCCATTCGAAAATAACACGCATCCATTCGTTAGGAAGTTGGCGTCTTTCAATCAGGCGTTGGAATGCCTGAATGTTTGAATTGGTATAATATAAGTGATTGTATGCTTCGACTCGGATACACTTATAGTAGCGATTGATCCAATCCGAGATAAAGCAAACATCTACTCCACGTAATTTGTACACCACGATCTTTGGTATTATATCATCCGACGCAGCGGTAATTTTTGACCTGACAAGTGTGTAGAATTCACGAACAATTGATCAATTCATAGTCGAGGTCGGTGGCGCTCCGATGAAATTCTCTGCGTAGAGACTCTTCATCCCGATAGGTAGACTATCCCGTTCAATTCTCCTCTCTCTACAACACTTATATATTGAAAGTGCGAGATCCAATTACGGCGCTCATGGTGCATTGTGAACCGATTTAGTGTAACAAGTATCTATATCATCTTTCATAAATTAAGTCGTTTAGTGTAACAAGTATCTATTTATTTTGCTGTTGGTCATTCTTTAGAAATCAATGTGATATAACATTCAACCCAATGGAATAATAAATATATCTATTACAATCATGATGGCTTACAAAATTAACATCAACACGTCTTTGAAGTAGAGATTTATTCAATTAGGAACAAGCGCACGAGTCGGACATCTATTCATACGTGTCCGGGCACTACTAGAATTTCTCGGATTTGTAGATGGTATTTTCATTTTCATCGCTAATTAAATCACTTGCGCCCGTTTGTGATTTAATCTGCGACGAAAAGTATTTCCGTCCACGAACACCCCGTTGCAAATTTTTGTGTCAAAAATAAGATGTCAACTGCGTTTTGTGACAAAATTGTAACGAAAGATGTACTTTGTGACTTAGTTGTGACAAAAATTTGGTGATGAATCAAGGCAAAAATTATATTTTGTGACGGAGGTGTGACAAAAAAATTTCAATAAGTTTGTGATGGAGTGTTGTGTCAAAATTGCTTCATAAAATAGCTACAAATCTGCGACAAAAACTACGACAATTTTGTAACCAAATTTATTGATGAAATAGTGATAACCATATACTACAAATTTGATATGAATTTGTGACAAATGTTTACGATAAAATTGTGACAAAATTTTAGTAATAATTATGTGATGAATTCTTGTGAGAATTTTGCTACCAAATTTAGTGATAAAAAAATGTGACATTTACAACCTACAGTTTTGAATTAATTTTGTGACCGTGTTTTACAACAAAATTGTGACAAAGTATCTTGACAAATTTATGACAAATTTTACCTATATTTGTAACGAGTTATTGTGTCAAAATGAATAGTTGCAATGACTTTATAACAAAATTAATATTTCATATTTAAAAAATTATATTCAATAATATCATGTTCTCTTAAAAAATTGTTTCAATAGCATAAATAATCAAAACACTTCCAACATCCTGAAAATGAAGCAAATCATTTTATTCATAATTGTGTCAAATAACATTTCAAAACATGTAATCAATATTATTCATGATTAACAGACAAATTCAGGAGAATAATGATTTTATCACCGAAAACAACCCATACTTGTGAACGATTCAAGAGAATAATGATTTTATCACCGAAAACAACCCATACTTGTGAACGTGCAATCGTCACTAAAAGTGTCTTTGAGTTCTGGATCCCACTCAGATTCATGACGATCCATCCGGAAGAACTTGTTTAAAACCATGACGATCTCGCTTGCACTGCCATCACATGTCCACTGTGGCCTCTTTCGGCATATCGTCCGGAATCCGGGTCCCTTTGTTCCTAAGATATGGTAGGACACCTGTCGCTAATTCTTTAAGCTTTTCTGCCTTGGCCACCTAGAAAAAAATTCATCAAGAATATTCTCTGCAACAAAGTACCTGACTAAAGTATAAAATGTTCAAATGACAAGAATTTAGCAAAACCGAAAGACGGAAGCTAAAAGAAAATGGAAAGTGCTTGGAAAGGAATGGTATCATTGGGAAACTCAAGAAACTAGGATATAAGAGAAATACACTAACAATTTAATAAAAGTGTTATAGAAAATAATATGTACCTCTCGGGGAACTGAAAAACAATGCCAACCCTTTCCAATAATAATAATTCAGAGGCTCCACATGGAAAACCATTGTCACTGTACTTTCGAACACAGATGGAACCAGACATTGGTTTACACAATCCTGCTATCAGTTGTACCGAGAAAGTGAAAGATGCAAATGGCAGTAATAGATTGTATCACCTCAAGGACAAAATCCAGAGAAGTCTATAAAATAAGGCTGCATCACGAGCAAAAGAATATAGTTACCTGCAAGAGAGTGGTTTTCCCACTACCATTCATCCAAAAATAAAGCCTAAACTGCAGTAATGCGCATCAATGTTAATGAAATCGAGGCGGAGAAGACATTAGTAATATTTATCAACTAAAGCTGATATAATGATACTAATGTCATATTATACCTGAATATTAGCCAATGTCAATATGCAGCACTTTTCTTCCTTTTTGTTTTAAGAAAAAAGATTGCTGCTTAGTCCCTATATGTTTACAAAATGTCAAATATCTTGACTAATTGCTAATTCTTTTCCAAACAACATCAACCACAGATAGAACTACACACGGAAATTAATCTGGTGAAACACCAAAGGGAGCTGAAAATGTATCAACTGCAATTAGCTTTGAAAACAATGTAGAACACGTTTAAAAGCAGTTTGACACCAAGGAACTGAATTACGAGGTTGCTGTGGATACACTAACCGCGCCTGTTGCTTCAGAATTACAAGGCAAAATATCCATTTCATCCTGTCAATACAACCTAATTAGTATTATTGCACCAAGAAAGAATATTAAGTCAACTACATCTCCATCACTGCTTGTACAGTCATTAAGGGCACGAAATCCACAGCAATGTCCAGTGTAGCATATAATCAGTTTGGACACTCACAATATACTTCAAATACAATTCAAAAAAATTATATTTTGTTCAAAGAACATTAACTCATGAAGACAAGGCCACGAATGCGAAGGAAAAAAGGGATAAATTATTCAATAAGCAAGATAACAAACAGATGATGGTAAAAACTATCAAGAAACAAGATATTATACAATCTACTATCAATTCCTTATGTCACAGATCATCAACTCAATCTACTTGTTGCTTGAACTCCAAAAAAAAAATATTAGAGCAAATCAGACTCAAGTAAGAACTTTTTGTCCATTCAGGACTTTGACTAGTATTTGTCGGAGAAGCAATCATCACTCCGATTCCCCAATTCCAAAGCAATTATCTCTCCGATCATACCTTAGTTCCAAAATTGATAGATAAAAAGAGAGCCGGAGCAAAAGTAAAAGTACGTACAAGCACAAGATGAAATTTTCCTTAGAGAATAATCAGAAAGCAAACACTAACCCCAGATATACTAACCCCAGATATAAGCAAAACTTAGTGAATAATCAGAATGCAAACACTAACCCTAGATATAATCTAAAATTAAAACGAGCGCAAGAAATAAATGAACAATAAATTGTTCAGATTCTGACAGCCAATAGCAACTAAGGAAACACCCTTCCCAAATAGCGTAATTGCAAATAAAATCAATAAAAGGAAGAAAAACATATGAAATATTACTGTGAGCAAAACTAAATGAGATGATAAAAGAATTAGACAGGAATCAGAATGGATTCTTAAGAGGGCACTTTGAGTCCAATGTATATAACAAGACAGCCAGCCTTTCCTCTGGTTTGGAGTCCCTACAATCTAACACAACCCCACCCCACCCCACCCCTGTCCAGCAGCAAAACCAATTCCAATAGATGATACATGATTCCGAATACCGGAAACAAATCATACGGTGTCGTTCTTTCCGACCGAGATGTTGAGGACCATTGTCAATTTCTTCCCTGATGCCATAGAACAACGACCGAGAAAGATGGAGAAGAAAGGCGGATCGACAGCGGCACTTTATCAAATGAGGGAAATTATTTGAACACTGAAACCCTGTTTTTTTTAGGAGAGAAACCCTATTATTTTTGGGATTATTTTTTGATCGCATATTTTTCGCTTTAATGAACAAAGTTATGAAAATTGTTTGAAGTGATAAAAATAAATTAGTAACAAGAAAAATGAATTCCTCGAAAAGAAATGAATGCACCTAATCCGATAAAATTTAGTGACGAGTTTGTTTTGATTTATTTTATTAAAAGCTTTATTTTTTCTACAAATTAAATGCTGATCGTTGATCTGTAAGTAAATTGATGTACATAATTTTGTACATTATGGACATATTAGCTACAACAATTCCTTCAAGTGTCATGAATTTGGCATGAAGATTTGTGACGATACGGCGACAAGATTACCTACATCTACACAATTGCTTTGTTACTAAACCATCATAAAGTTGTGACAAAGGAGTGTCAAAATATTTTTGTCACAAAGTTTCATCACTAATTTGTCAGTAAATAGGCGTGGGGAAAGTTTTTTCTTTACCAACAAAGTTGCTACGAAACATTTTGCAACCAAGTTCTTTTATTGCATATTTGTCACAAATAATGGCGCCATTATTTGGCGCTAAGATTTGAGACAAAATAGTCACCAAATTTTGTCATGTAAAAATTTTGTCACATTGTCGTCGCATATTCTTGTAAAAATGTTTTCTTTTATGTTTTGTCACTAAATTATGCCAATGTTGTTACCAATTGTGACGAACCATTTTTGTCACAAATTTTCGACACAAATCCATGAAATTCTAGTAGTGGGGGTTACCGCAATTCGAGCAATTCCTACCGAACCTGGGGTTTGTCCTCGGTAGGCATCCCGCTAGTCCACAGCACCGGAGGCTCACGCCTTGAGAAGGAATCCTCGAGGTCCTGGGTCGGCCCCGCCTAGCTCCGTACTCTGTGTTTCTCTCCTTCCCTAACCCTGTGCTCAGGCGGATTGAGGGGAAGGTTTAGTTCTAATCCATTCGGAAGAATCAATCATCCTCGATTTGGAGCAGGAAAACGCGTCCTTCATATATACGTTGGAAACATCTTTGCTTTGTAGTAATGAGAACAATAAGTGTATGCGCACTCTCTCATGGCCGATGACTTATAGCAGCGCAAGCATGTATGCAAGGTAACTGAAGTCTCTGAAACTGCCCGCAATAACATTCCTTCGTAAGTATATTTATTTTCTCACTAGTATCGACGTCCCCAACTTGAAACTGGTCCCGGTCGATCCTGAGCAGTGTGAAACTCCTTCTGGCACGCGAAACACCATTCAAGAACTCTTCAGGTTTAGGGGCTAACACGGTGCGACACGAGTCCGCAAGTTCTCTCCTCTCACAATGCCAACGCTGCAACACTCCCCTGATGTGGTCAAAGAGATTCACGATACTCATCTTACCCGCGTCCCCATAGCGTTGTTAAAGCTTTGGCGTGGTTGCTTGTCATTATTAAATAACGTGTACTAGAAATTGTGATTGTGCCCGTTTGCCGATTCCAATATCCTGTAGGTAACGCTAAACCGGTTTGGTTGGGTCTCATCCATCTCATTATCTTCTCGAAATAATATTTTGAATCGCGTTTACGAAAATGTATAAAAGCGGCTTCCCGAGAAAGTGTACAGGCAATATCCGTGCTCCCGAATTTTTATTGAGGTTCATAACGATGTGGTGGTAGCGATAACCATGGTAAGCGTCACGGAAATACATTTCCTAACGGCTCCGATGATGCAGGCCCTGCATGCGATATGAAAACCAAGTC